>JAVLUX010000044.1:12028774-13228774 GCA_032164185.1 Moxostoma hubbsi
TAGATAGATAGATATTGACCGTCAGATCTATATAGGTAGATAGATAGTCATTGACCCTGAGATATAGATAGATAGAGTATGACCCACAGATAGATAGATAGATAGTTATTGACCCTCAGATAGATAGATAGATAGATAGATAGATAGATAGATAGATAGTTAGATAGATAGATAGATAGATATATAGATAGATAGATATTGACCCTCAGATAGATAGATAGATAGATAGATAGATAGATAGATAGATAGATAGATAGATAGATAGGTAGATAGATAGATAGATATTGACCCTCAGATAGATAGATAGATAGATAGATATTGACCCTCAGATAGATAGATAGATAGATAGATAGATAGATATTGACCCTCAGATAGATAGATAGATAGATAGATAGATAGATAGATAGATAGATAGATAGATAGATAGATAGATAGATATTGACCCTCAGATAGATAGATAGATAGATATTGACCCTCAGATAGATAGATAGATAGATAGATAGATAGATAGATAGATAGATAGATAGATAGATATTGACCCTCAGATAGATAGATAGATAGATAGATAGATATTAACCCTCAGATAGATAGACAGTTCGAAAGATAGATATAGATAGACTGATAAATAGACAGACAGACAGACAGATAGATAGATAGATCCTTGCTACCCTGAGTCCCATGAACAAAACCAGAAGTCTTTATGTTGTTCTGGTGCAGAGATATGTAATTTGTTACTTGGTTGCTATGGTAACCCCATCTGGTTGCTAGGCAGTTACCAGAGTAATACATATCAAGGCTACTTTCCATCATGAGTGAAATAAGTCAACTCGGAAGTCTCTACGATTTTCTGTTAAATAGATATGTGATTTGTTACTTGGTTGCTAGGCTATCCCCATCTGGTTGCTAGGCAGTTACCAAAGTGTTACTCATAAGGCTCCTTGCAATCCTGTGTGAAATATGTCAACCAATAAGTCTCTACGAAGTTTTGGTTCAAAGATATGTGATTTATTACTTGGTTGCTAGGGTAACCCTGTCTGGTTGCTATGCAGTTACCAGGGTGATAACTTGTCAAGCCTCCTTTCCATCCTGAGTGAATAAAGTCAACCCGCAAGTCTGTATGATTTTCTGGTGCAGAGATATGTGATTTGTTATTTGGTTGCTAGGGTAACCCTGTCTGGTTGCTATGCAGTTACCAGGGTGATACTTATCAAGCCTCCTTTCCATCCTGAGTGAATTAAGTCAACCCAGATGTCTCTACGATTTTCTGGTGCAGAAATATATGATTTGTTATTTGGTTGCTAGGGTAACCCATCTGGTTGCTAGGCAGTTACCACAGTGATGCATATCAAGGCTACTTTCCATCCTGTGTGAAATATGTCAACCCCTAAGTCTCTACGATGTTCTGGTTCAAAGATATGTGATTTGTTACTTGGTTGCTAGGGTAACCACATCTGGTTGCTATGCAGTTACCAGAGTGATACATATCAAGCCTACTTTCCATCCTGAGTGAAATAAGTGAAACAGGAAGTCTTTATGATTTTCTGTTGCAGAGATATGTGATTTGTTACTTGGTTGCTAGGGTAACCACATACGGTTGCTAGGCAGTTACCAGAGTGATACATATCAAGGCTACTTTCCATCCTGAGTGAAATAAGTGAAACAGGAAGTCTCTACGATTTTCTGGTGCAGAGATATGTGATTTGTTACTTGGTTGCTAGGGTAATCACATCTGGTTGCTAGGCAGTTACCAGAGTGATACATATCAAGGCTACTTTCCATCCTGAGTGAAATAAGTCAACCCGGAAGTCTCTCTGATTTTCTGTTGCAGAGATATGTGATTTGTTACTTGGTTGCTAGGGTAATCACATCTGGTTGCTAGGCAGTTACCAGAGTGATACATATCAAGGCTACTTTCCATCCTGAGTGAAATAAGTGAAACAGGAAGTCTCTACGATTTTCTGGTGCAGATATATGTGATTTGTTACTTGGTTGCTAGGGTAACCCCGTCTGGTTGCTAGGCAGTTACCAGAGTGATACATATCAAGGCTACTTTCCATCCTGAGTGAATCAAGTCAATCCGGAAGTCTGTATGATTTTCTGATGCAGAGATATGTGATTTGTTACTTGGTTGCTAGGGTAATCACATCTGGTTGCTAGGCAGTTACCAGAGTGATACATATCAAGGCTAATTTCCATCCTGAGTGAAATAAGTCAACCCGGAAGTCTCTCTGATTTTCTGTTGCAGAGATATGTGATTTGTTACTTGGTTGCTAGGGTAATCACATCTGGTTGCTAGGCAGTTACCAGAGTGATACATATCAAGGCTACTTTCCATCCTGAGTGAAATAAGTGAAACAGGAAGTCTCTACGATTTTCTGGTGCAGATATATGTGATTTGTTACTTGGTTGCTAGGGTAACCCCGTCTGGTTGCTAAGCAGTTACCAGAGTGATACATATCAAGGCTACTTTCCATCCTGAGTGAAATAAGTCAACCCGGAAGTCTCTCTGATTTTCTGTTGCAGAGATATGTGATTTGTTACTTGGTTGCTAGGGTAATCACATCTGGTTGCTAGGCAGTTACCAGAGTGATACATATCAAGGCTACTTTCCATCCTGAGTGAAATAAGTGAAACAGGAAGTCTCTACGATTTTCTGGTGCAGAGATATGTGATTTGTTAGTTGGTTGCTAGGGTAACCCCATCTGGTTGCTTGGCAGTTACCAGGGTGATACTTATCAAGCCTCCTTTCCATACTGAGTGAATCAAGTCAACCTGGAAGCTACTATACTGTGGCTATGAAGATTTTAGGTCATTACTGATTGGCTGCTTGATAAAAGAAATCCTCTGAGGGAGAGAGAGAGGGAGAGACGCAGGGCTGACAGGCCCTTTTTCGTCTGTGTGTGTGAAAACGTCAGTTGGGATTTAAATTTCTGAACATTCCGCAATGTTAATCAATGGGAGTTTTTCCGAGTTTTGATCGTCATTTTTAGGAAAACCGTAAGTCCGATCAGTTAGAAAAGATATAGCACACTATTCGGGATTAGTCTGAAGGTCTGTGCCGAGTTTGGTGCATGTAGCTTAAAAGCTCTAGGAGGAGTTACATTTAGAAATTTAGTCTCAGAATAATAATAATAACTAGATTAAAAAGTTTGAGTACAAACTTTAGGTTGGCTTGAGAAAGCCTAGCATAAAGTTTGAAGTAGTTGTAAAAGTTTGAAGATTTACGGTTTCTAGTTTGATGTAATTATAAGTAGTAGTTTTCAAAGTTCAAAGTTTAGAGATTATAAAACCATTCAGTCTATCAAATAGATTAGATAGATAGATATTGACCCTCAGATAGATAGATAGATAGATAGATAGAGTATGACCCATAGATAGATAGATAGATAGATAGATATTGACCCTCAGATAGATAGATAGATAGATAGATAGATAGATAGATAGATAGATAGTTATTGACCATCAGATAGATAGATAGATAGTTATTGACCATCAGATAGATAGATAGATAGATAGATATTGATCCTCAGATAGATAGATAGATATTGACCCTCAGATAGATAGATAGATAGATAGATAGAAAGATAGATTGATAGTCATTGACCCTTAGATAGATAGATAGATAGATATTGAACGTCAGATATATAGATAGATAGATAGTCATTGACCCTGAGATATAGATAGATAGAGTATGAACCACAGATAGATAGATAGATAGATAGTTATTGACCCGCAGATAGTTAGATAGATAGATAGATAGATATTGACCCTCAGATAGATAGATAGATAGATAGATAGATAGTCATTGACTCTTAGATAGATAGATAGATATTGACCGTCAGAT
Organism: Moxostoma hubbsi; assembly: GCA_032164185.1. Lineage (NCBI taxonomy): Eukaryota > Metazoa > Chordata > Actinopteri > Cypriniformes > Catostomidae > Moxostoma > Moxostoma hubbsi. The sequence goes on from JAVLUX010000044.1 coordinate 12,032,619, forward strand.
ATATAGATAGACAGATAGTCATTGACCCTGAGATATAGATAGATAGAGTATGACCCACAGATAGATAGATAGATAGTTATTGACCCGCAGATAGTTAGATAGATAGATAGATAGATAGTCATTGACCATTAGATAGATAGATATTGACCCTCAGAAAGATAGATAGATAGATAGATATTGACCATCAGATAGATAGATCGATAGATAGATAGATATTGACCCTCAGAAAGATAGATAGATAGATAGATAGATAGATAGATAGATAGATAGATAGATATTGACCATCAGATAGATAGATAGATAGATAGATAGATAGATAGATAGATAGATAGATAGATATTGACCCATAGATAGATAGATAGATAGATAGAGTATGACCCACATATAGATAGATAGATAGATATTGACCATCAGATAGATAGATAGATAGATAGATAGATAGATAGATAGATAGATAGATAGATAGATAGATATTGACCCTCAGATAGATAGATAGATAGATAGATAGTCATTGACCCTTAGATAGATAGATAGATAGATATTGACTGTCAGATACATAGATAGATAGATAGTCATTGACCCTGAGATATAGATAGATAGAGTATGACCCACATATAGATAGATAGATAGATATTGACCATCAGATAGATAGATAGATAGATAGATAGATAGATATTGACCCTCAGATAGATAGATAGATAGATAGTCATTGACCCTTAGATAGATAGATAGATAGATATTGACTGTCAGATATATAGATAGATAGATAGTCATTGACCCTGAGATATAGATAGATAGAGTATGTCCCACAGATAGATAGATAGATAGTTATTGACCCTCAGATAGTTAGATAGATAGATATAGATATTGACACTCAGATAGATAGATAGATAGATAGATATTGACCCTCAGAAAGATAAATAGATAGATAGATAGATAGATATATCATTTTTTACTTGGTTGCTAGGGTAACCCAATCTGGTTGCTAGGCAGTTTCCAGGGTGATCCTTATCAAGCCTCCTTTTCATTCTGAGTGAATAAAGTCAACCCGGAAGTCTCTATGATTTTCTGTTGCATAGATATGTGATTTGTTACTTGGTTGCTAGGGTAACCATATCTGGTTGATAGGCAGTTACCAGAGTGATATATATCAAGGCTACTTTCCATCTTGAGTAAAATAAGTGAAACAGGAAGTCTTTACGATTTTCTGGTGCAGAGTTATGTGATTTGTTACTTGGTTGCTAGGGTAAGCCCTTGTCGTTGCTAGGCAGTTACTAGAGTGATACTTTTCAAGACTCCTTGCTATCCTGAGTGAAATAAGTCAAACAGGAAGTCTCTACGATGTTCTGGTGAAGAGATATATTATTTGTTACTTGGTTGCTAGGGTAACCCCATCTGGTTGCTATGCAGTTACCAGGGTGATACTTATCAAGCCTCCTTTCCATCCTGAGTGAATTATGTCAACCCGGAAGTCTCTACGATTTTCTGGTGCAGAGATATGTGATTTGTTAGTTGGTTGCTAGGGTAACCCCATCTGGTTGCTAGGCAGTTACCAAGGTGATACTCATAAGGCTCCTTGCAATCTTGTGTGAAATATGTCAACCCCTAAGTCTCTACGATGTTCTGGTACAAAGATATGTGATTTGTTACTTGGTTGCTAGGGTAACCACATCTGGTTGCTAGGCAGTTACCAGAGGGATACATATCAAGGCTACTTTCCATCCTGAGTTAAATAAGTGAAACAGGAAGTCTCTATGATTTTCTGGTGCAGAGATGTGATTTGTTACTTGGTTGCTAGGGTAAACACATCTGGTTGCTAGGCAGTTACCAAAGTGATACTCATAAGGCTTCTTGCAATCCTGTGTGAAATATGTCAACCCCTAAGTCTCTACGATGTTCTGGTTCAAAGATATGTGATTTGTTACTTGGTTGCTAGGGTAACCGCATCTGGTTGCTAGGCAGTTACCAGAGTGATACATATCAAGGCTACTTTCCATCCTGAGTGAATTAAGTGAAACAGGTAGTCTCTATGATTTTCTGGTGCAGAGATATGTGATTTGTTATTTGGTTGCTAGGGTAACCCCGTCTGGTTGCTAGGCAGTTACCAGAGTGATACATATCAAGGCTACTTTCCATCCTGAGTGAATAAAGTCAACCCTGAAGTCTCTATGATTTTCTGTTGCAGAGATATGTGATTTGTTACTTGGTTGCTAGGGTAATCACATCTGGTTGCTAGGCAGTTACCAGAGTGATACATATCAAGGCTACTTTCCATCCTGAGTGAAATAAGTCAACCCGGAAGTCTCTCTGATTTTCTGTTGCAGAGATATGTGATTTGTTACTTGGTTGCTAGGGTAATCACATCTGGTTGCTAGGCAGTTACCAGAGTGATACATATCAAGGCTACTTTCCATCCTGAGTGAAATAAGTGAAACAGGAAGTCTGTATGATTTTCTGGTGCAGAGATATGTGATTTGTTACTTGGTTGCTAGGGTAAACACATCTGGTTGCTAGGCAGTTACCAAAGTGATACTCATAAGGCTCCTTGCAATCCTGTGTGAAATATGTCAACCCCTAAGTCTCTACGATGTTCTGGTTCAAAGATATGTGATTTGTTACTTGGTTGCTAGGGTAACGCCGTCTGGTTGCTAGGCAGTTACCAGAGTGATACATATCAAGGCTACTTTCCATCCTGAGTGAATAAAGTCAACCTGGAAGTCTCTATGAATTTCTATTGCAGAGATATGTGATTTGTTACTTGGTTGCTAGGGTAATCACATATGGTTGCTAGGCAGTTACCAGAGTGATACATATCAAGGCTACTTTCCATCCTGTGTGAAATAAGTCAACCCGGAAGTCTCTCTGATTTTCTGTTGCAGAGATATGTGATTTGTTACTTGGTTGCTAGGGTAATCACATCTGGTTGCTAGGCAGTTACCAGAGTGATACATATCAAGGCTACTTTCCATCCTGAGTGAAATAAGTGAAACAGGAAGTCACTACGATTTTCTGGTGCAGAGATATGTGATTTGTTACTTGGTTGCTAGGGTAACCCCATCTGGTTGCTAGGCAGTTACCAGAGTGATACATATCAAGGCTACTTTCCATCCTGAGTGAATAAAGTCAACCCGGAAGTCTCTATGATTTTCTGTTGCATAGATATGTGATTTGTTACTTGGTTGCTAGGGTAACCATATCTGGTTGATAGGCAGTTACCAGAGTGATATATATCAAGGCTACTTTCCATCTTGAGTGAAATAAGTGAAACAGGATGTCTCTATGATTTTCTGGTGCAGAGATATGTGACTTGTTACTTGGTTGCTAGGGTAAACACATCTGGTTACTAGGCAGTTACCAAAGTGATACTCATAAGGCTCCTTGCAATCCTGTGTGAAATATGTCAACCCCTAAGTCTCTACGATGTTCTGGTTCAAAGATATGTGATTTGTTACTTGGTTGCTAAGGTAACCCTGTCTGGTTGCTATGCAGTTACCAGAGTGATACATATCAAGGCTACTTTCCATCCTGAGTGAAATAAGTGAAACAGGTAGTCTCTACGATATACTGGTGCAGATATATGTGATTTGTTACTTGGTTGCTAGGGTAACCCCGTCTGGTTGCTAGGCAGTTACCAGAGTGATACATATCAAGGCTACTTTCCATCCTGAGTGAATCAAGTCAACCCGGAAGTCTCTCTGATTTTCTGTTGCAGAGATATGTGATTTGTTACTTGGTTGCTAGGGTAATCACATCTGGTTGCTAGGCAGTTACCAGAGTGATACATATCAAGGCTACTTTCCATCCTGAGTGAAATAAGTGAAACAGGAAGTCTGTATGATTTTCTGGTGCAGAGATATGTGATTTGTTACTTGGTTGCTAGGGTAAACACATCTGGTTGCTAGGCAGTTACCAAAGTGATACTCATAAGGCTCCTTGCAATCCTGTGTGAAATATGTCAACCCCTAAGTCTCTACGATGTTCTGGTTCAAAGATATGTGATTTGTTACTTGGTTGCTAGGGTAACGCCGTCTGGTTGCTAGGCAGTTACCAGAGTGATACATATCAAGGCTACTTTCCATCCTGAGTGAATAAAGTCAACCTGGAAGTCTCTATGAATTTCTATTGCAGAGATATGTGATTTGTTACTTGGTTGCTAGGGTAATCACATATGGTTGCTAGGCAGTTACCAGAGTGATACATATCAAGGCTACTTTCCATCCTGTGTGAAATAAGTCAACCCGGAAGTCTCTCTGATTTTCTGTTGCAGAGATATGTGATTTGTTACTTGGTTGCTAGGGTAATCACATCTGGTTGCTAGGCAGTTACCAGAGTGATACATATCAAGGCTACTTTCCATCCTGAGTGAAATAAGTGAAACAGGAAGTCACTACGATTTTCTGGTGCAGAGATATGTGATTTGTTACTTGGTTGCTAGGGTAACCCCATCTGGTTGCTAGGCAGTTACCAGAGTGATACATATCAAGGCTACTTTCCATCCTGAGTGAATAAAGTCAACCCGGAAGTCTCTATGATTTTCTGTTGCATAGATATGTGATTTGTTACTTGGTTGCTAGGGTAACCATATCTGGTTGATAGGCAGTTACCAGAGTGATATATATCAAGGCTACTTTCCATCTTGAGTGAAATAAGTGAAACAGGATGTCTCTATGATTTTCTGGTGCAGAGATATGTGACTTGTTACTTGGTTGCTAGGGTAAACACATCTGGTTACTAGGCAGTTACCAAAGTGATACTCATAAGGCTCCTTGCAATCCTGTGTGAAATATGTCAACCCCTAAGTCTCTACGATGTTCTGGTTCAAAGATATGTGATTTGTTACTTGGTTGCTAAGGTAACCCTGTCTGGTTGCTATGCAGTTACCAGAGTGATACATATCAAGGCTACTTTCCATCCTGAGTGAAATAAGTGAAACAGGTAGTCTCTACGATATACTGGTGCAGATATATGTGATTTGTTACTTGGTTGCTAGGGTAACCCCGTCTGGTTGCTAGGCAGTTACCAGAGTGATACATATCAAGGCTACTTTCCATCCTGAGTGAATCAAGTCAACCCGGAAGTCTCTATGATTTTCTGATGCAGAGATATGTGATTTGTTACTTGGTTGCTAGGGTAATCACATCTGGTTGCTAGGCGGTTACCAGAGTGATACATATCAAGGCTACTTTCCATCCTGAGTGAAATAAGTCAACCCGGAAGTCTCTCTGATTTTCTGTTGCAGAGATATGTGATTTGTTACTTGGTTGCTAGGGTAATCACATCTGGTTGCTAGGCAGTTACCAGAGTGATACATATCAAGGCTACTTTCCATCCTGAGTGAAATAAGTGAAACAGGAAGTCTCTATGATTTTCTGGTGCAGATATATGTGATTTGTTACTTGGTTGCTAGGGTAACCCCGTCTGGTTGCTAGGCAGTTACCAGAGTGATACATATCAAGGCTCCTTGCAATCCTGTGTGAAATATGTTAACCCCTAAGTCTCTACGATGTTCTGGTTCAAAGATATGTGATTTGTTACTTGGTTGCTAGGGTAATCGCATCTGGTTGGTAGGCAGTTACCAGAGGGATACATATCAAGGCTACTTTCCATCCTGAGTGAAATAAGTGAAACAGGAAGTCTCTATGATTTTCTGGTGCAGAGATATGTGATTTGTTACTTGGTTGCTAGGGTAAACACATCTGGTTGCTAGGCAGTTACCAAAGTGATACTCATAAGGCTCCTTGCAATCCTGTGTGAAATATGTCAACCCCTAAGTGTCTACGATGTTCTGGTTCAAAGATATGTGATTTGTTACTTGGTTGCTAAGGTAACCCTGTCTGGTTGCTATGCAGTTACCAGAGTGATACATATCAAGGCTACTTTCCATCCTGAGTGAAATAAGTGAAACAGGTAGTCTCTACGATTTTCTGGTGCAGAGATATGTGATTTGTTACTTGGTTGCTAGGGTAACCCCATCTGGTTGCTAGGCAGTTACCAGAGTGATACATATCAAGGCTACTTTCCATCCTGAGTGAATTAAGTCAACCCGGAAGTCTCTATGATTTTCTGTTGCAGAGATATGTGATTTGTTACTTGGTTGCTAGGGTAATCACATCTGGTTGCTAGGCAGTTACCAGAGTGATACATATCAAGGCTGCTTTCCATCCTGAGTGAAATAAGTCAACCCGGAAGTCTCTTTGATTTTCTGTTGCAGAGATATATGATTTGTTACTTGGTTGCTAGGGTAACCCCATCTGGTTGCTAGGCAGTTACCAGAGTGATACATATCAAGGCTACTTTCCATCCTGAGTGAAATAAGTGAAACAGGAAGTCTGTATGATTTTCTGGTGCAGAGATATGTGATTTGTTACTTGGTTGCTAGGGTAACCCCATCTGGTTGCTAGGCAGTTACCAGAGTGATACATATCAAGGCTACTTTCCATCCTGAGTGAAATAAGTGAAACAGGATGTCTGTATGACTTTCTGGTGCAGAAATATGTGATTTGTTATTTGGTTGCTAGGGTAACCCTGTCTGGTTGCTAGGCAGTTACCAGGGTGATACTTATCAAGCCTCCTTTCCATACTGAGTGAATCAAGTCAACCTGGAAGCTACTATACTGTGGCTATGAAGATTTTAGGTCATTACTTATTGGCTGCTTGATAAAAGAAATCCTCTGAGGGAGAGAGAGAGGGAGAGACGCAGGGCTGACAGGCCCTTTTTTGTCTGTGTGTGTGAAAACGTCAGTTGGGATTTAAATTTCTGAACATTCCGCAATGTTAATCAATGGGAGTTTTTCCGAGTTTTGATCGTCATTTTTAGGAAAACCGTAAGTCCGATCAGTTAGAAAAGATATAGCACACTATTCGGGATTAGTCTGAAGGTCTGTGCCGAGTTTGGTGCATGTAGCTTAAAAGCTCTAGGAGGAGTTACATTTAGAAATTTAGTCTCAGAATAATAATAATAATAATAATAAGTTTAAATAGGATTTCAGTAAGTTGGCTTTCTCAAGCCAACCTAATAATAATAAGTTTAAATAGGATTTCAGTAAGTTGGCTTTCTCAAGCCAACCTAATAATAAGTTTAAATAGGATTTCAGTAAGTTGGCTTTCTCAAGCCAACCTAATAATAAGTTTAAATAGGATTTCAGTAAGTTGGCTTTCTCAAGCCAACCTAATAATAATAAGTTTAAATAGGATTTCAGTAAGTTGGCTTTCTCAAGCCAACCTAACAAGGATTCTCCTCCAGGTCCTCCACCAAGGGACGGAGTGGTCTTGGTACCAGCTCCGGAGCGAACGTCTGACTGCCTGGGTCGCCTGTCTCAGGAACGCTTCGGAGTGGAGCTACCTGTTGTTTAGCAGCAGGAGGACGCCCTCGGCGAGCAGGCGGGGAGCAGGGCATGCTGGTTTGGCGCCGTCGCGGCAAGATGTGCCATCTGCTTCTTCACCGCCAAAAACTGCTGGCCGAAATCCTTTTAGAGGAAATAAACTCTTTTAGGAGGAGAAACACTATTTCAGGCAATGAAAGCTCTGTCGAAGCGCCCAGGGGCATAAACTGCACATCATGCAGAGAGAGAGAATGCCAGCTGGAAACGTGCCGTAGATCCAACAGCGGTGTTGTGGAACAGACTGGACCAGTGGTGAGATCAGCTTGCTGTTGCACAACCGTTCGGCTCCGAAGAAAAATTCTGACTGACACTCGCTGCCCCGCTTCCCTTTATACCCTTATGTCCGGGGTGGGGCATGCAAATTCTCTCTGCAAACTTGACATTGGCTTTTTCTCAAGTTCAGAGGTACGTTTGGCATCCCAGGAAGACCCCTTGTGTCACTTCATTCGACACAACATCGCGTTTTACTTTTTTACAACTTAAGTACAATTAATTTAATGTGAATACTTTTTTACTTTCACTCAAATACGTTTTTGGCTATATACTTGGACTTTTAATTATGTAAAAATTTCACTTAAGTGTAATTTTTGAGAACTTCTTACACTCCTGGACATTTCTGATTTTTAACCTTCAATCTTTCATTCAATAGTGCATTACTGTAAATGTGACTACCTAAATTATTTTCTGTGTTAATCGACATTCTGCCATAAATACTGTAGATAGAGCTTAAGTTGTATTGAACCCCCATCCCTAAACTCTTTCTCTAAGATGTGTTTATGCATGTGGCCACAGAATTTATAATGTTGCTTGGTTGTAAATAGAGTCAATAGACACAACTGCCACTATGTCTTTATATATGTGTGCTTTGTATTGCTACATTTAGGTGTCACATTACAGGCGAATCTATCTGAGCAAAAAAAGGAGCTTAAGTTTCACTGAATTACATCAACTGGAACATCTTATTACATTAATGAGATCTTGAAAATGGCTCAGCTGGATACAAACTGTTAAAAGTAAATGCGAGAAATAAATGTTCACTGTTTCGTCGATGCATTTAGTATGGGAAAGCTTTATAGCATATCTGCACTAATGCCCCAAGGCGGAGATTTGATTTCATTATTAGTTTATGATGAGACAATCTTCACAGATCCTCTATGAATTCTGTGGCCCAACTTCATTATACTGAGTTTTTAATACAGAAAATCAGAAATGGCTCTCAGTTTATAAATTCTCAATTAGTGGAGAGCCTATAATTTTCTGATACAACCTTAGATAATGACAGATGAAGACCACACACAGAAAAGAAAAATCACAAATTATATCTCTGTGATTTCTAAATTGTTTTTCCAAGACAGCGATTCGATTAAATGGATAGCAAATGGAGAATTCTGCTGTGCTTAGATTTGCCAAGATACCAAAGTCAACAATTAAAAGGCAGTTCAATATGAACCGTTCTCATCAAATTAGCTGAGCTATGCTATTATCGTTACTTTTACAGCTTTATACTCTTACTATATTTATTGTTTGATTGCTCCTAACATGAGCAAAACTATTGTGGAACTCGTTTTTCACTCTCACATTGTTAATGAACCACTCAAATCCCAAATAACGCTTTTAGAGGCGGCGAGCACAGCTAACATCTAACGTATGCGATGAAAAATAAGGAGGGCTGGAGCTCCTTCTGGAGTGCTGATTGGATTTGATCGGCCAATTTTTCAACAGACTCCAGCCTTTATGGCTTACAGTCATGCATAAATCACGCACCACTCCATTGCAGATGTGGAAAATGGTGCTTTGCATCACAAGCAATGTGTTTTCTCGATACATAAAGTTTGTCCAAGTCATCCACTCCATCTGGGTGCATAAGTCAATTACTCAGTTTAAATTTTGAAAGCTTGTTCATTCAGAGAGAACAAAGTATGAGGTGTACCAGCCGCAGCGTTATATTCCCCCCAATAGCCATGCGGGACTTCCAAAGAAGCCGTCATGTTTGATTAATGACTAATATTTTATTAATACTATTTTCCCTCTCCAAATGGAACTTGCAAGGGAAAAAAGAATATTGTTGGAGCATGAAAAAACAAAACAGGCCCTAAGGAGTGCTTGAGGTTACAGGACTGAGGCTTGTCAGCGCCATGTCCTACTCTAACCCTGTTTGTTCTTGTGTTGGAGTTGTTTGCTTGAAAAGCTCATCCCAAATGTCCACTGTTGATTTGCCATCTCTTGGCAGAAGCACTATTTGCCGGCATAGTTCTGCTGCCAAGAGAGAACTTGCTTCTGTATCTCTCCCCCGTGTTGATGAAGGAACCAGAAAGGAGTGACAGAAAAAGTAAAAGCCACATTTTAGCTAGAATTAATGTACCACAAGCTTTTCTCCTTGACTTTGGGTGTTGAAAAGAAGATCTTTACAATCAGTGGTTGAATAGTAGAATAGAATTCTAAGACAGCCCTGCTCAAATAATATGAAAAAATTATAAAATGGATAGTTCTGGTCCTGGATGCTGATTGGTTAACAGCTGTGCTTTATTTACAATAAAGCACAGCTATGACCTCTCTCTCTCTCTATCTCTCTCTCTCTCTCTCTCTCTCTATATATATATATATATATATATATAAAATTAATTTATTTTGTTTTTGTATCACATTAGATACATTGAAGGTCATTATCCTTCTTAAACCCAGCAACTCGGCAAGCTCTGTATAGATTTGTGAAAGATTTCACAAATCCAGTTTTGTCTGAAACATGTGTTTTTCCCTGATTATAAGCAGTGTGCTTTATAGAATGGACAAAGACCATAAATAATATTTTTTCTGATGAATTGTTGAGTCAAACATTTAAGAAACTTAAATGATATTAACTGAACTGTGAAAAAATTCACATCATAAAAGGTCATTTTGAGCCAACTATGACCCATATAGATTTACTTTTTAATATTATAAGCCTTTTATTACTTTTATGGCATATATCCTTCATTTTTCACAATGCCAATATGTATGAAGCCATCAAACTGAGTCAAATCAACCTATGAAAGTTCACAAATCCAGTTCTGTGTGACACTAGTGTTTTCCACAATAATTATCATGTTTCAAGAATGAGACCTCTCAAATCCTATTACACAGATTTTTTTAGGTAAACGGTTGACTCCAGAACTCAAAATAATGGTTAATAGACAAAAACTAATCTGTGACAAAATACTGTTTTTAGAACTACAAGCTGATTTCTATTATTACTCAAGTCAACGGGGGCAGAGCAGTAAGAAGCAAATCTTCACAAATCAGGCTCTGTCTAATACATGTAAATTTGCATTAACCAAGATTGCGTGTTTGCTTGAAATGTGAACGTGAAGAGTGAAAAGCGCTTATTTGTCACCATCCTGACTCATTTGACAGGACAAATTCACAAATCAGACTGGTCAAGATGAGAGTGGTTTCAGTCTTTTAGGTGTTCAACTTCTGGAGCTGTAGAGCCATAAAAAAAGTAAACAACCGATTGCAGAGCAGAGGACGATGTCTTCTGAATTCATGAAGAATAAAATGCAACATTATTTACATGTCTACGACAGGACATTGCATGTTTAAAGTCAATCAAAGTCTGAATTTCAAACCGCAAACTAGCTTTACCATGGTCATTAGAGATCACTGATACTTGGTAAGCATTCATTATAAATCATTTTTGTATGCGTATCTGTCAGGTTTTCATTTCTGGAACAACATACAGTACAAACTTATGTTCCTTATAATGAGGTTTATTTCCACAGTCTTTAATGTTTTGCACTGTACAATGCAGAAACAAGTTTGCAAAACAAGCGAGTGACTGATGAAACCGGTATGAAGAAACAGCAGCTAGCGTTATATAGGGTCACACCTGCAATGGCAAATTTATTATGAATACATTTAAAACATATAATTGGAACCCTTTATAAGCCACCCCACTGAAGCCCAAATAAATTATTTACCTTCAGTAAGAAAGGCTCTTATACACTAAGCGCACCACATCAACCTAACAATATATACAGATTAGTATTGGGACTGTTGGGTACAGGCGCAAGAATAAAAAGCAAACGCGCAACTAAACGGGAGAGAACGAGCTGAAGAGTTGATCCTGCTGCTTCTCTAATAAACTTTATGCAAGAGAAGCACTAAATAGTTTACAGGGAAGATAACAAACACAACATCTTCATGAACACCATTTATAATTCAAATACTTAACACGCACCAGTCACAAGAGAGAGACACATGTGCACAGAAATGGAGAATTGAGCTTAATATTAGCAACAGCATTCTCAAATAAGTGTTCACACCAAGAACTCTCAATAAGGAATGCGCATAGACACTGACAGACATTATGATAATAAAAAAAAAACACATTAAAGCCATCTAGTTGGTCACATACAAGTATGATGCATGCAACTTTTTTAAAACTCAGAATTGAGATAGGTACATATTTAAAAATTCACTTTACACTGGACCATTTAAAATGAACTATAGCTCATTTAAAAATGTGCTTAGTTCTTAAAAGTATCTTAAAGAAAATGGTGACCTGTAAATGCTGAATATATCCGTAATGTTAGAAAGGAAGTCAAGAGAGCTGGATCAAGGTGCAGCGAAATAGTATTTAATTAAGTAAACAACGTACATATTAACAGGGTAATCACAGGAACAAAAGAAAAATCCACGATGGGAACAACATAGGAACAGAGAAAACATCTACGATGGGCCTGGGTCAATGCATATAACAACTGACGAAGACTGAACAGAAATCAGGGCATTATATACACAAAGACCAATAAGTTAATGAAACACAGGTAAGGACAGTCGAGGAAAGCTGGCAGTGGTGAGGGCAGGGAATTATGGGAAGTGTAGTCCGGGAGGAAAAGATGACAGGGTACTCCCCTCACACAAGGTAAACAACAGTGAATCATGACAATAGCCTACCACTTAAATTCTAATCTAAAATCTTGGTGTAGCCTATCAATCATTTTACCCAAGAATTTTACTGCACTAGTCATATAAAGAACAACATGGCTTAATGTTTGCGGGTAAAACCAGAATGTTAGTGTGTATTGACTAATTGAAACATTTGTCATGAGCTTGTTTGTTTATGTATTTTCAATATTTTTAATCAAATATAGTGAGTCTTTGGTTGTCTTTAAAAAAAATATCCACAAATATTAAAAGAGCAAATTATGATTTATGTGTGTGCAGGGGATATTTAAGTTATAATTCAGTTGCCCCCCTACAAGCACACCCTGGCCCCCCTACACAAAAGTGTCTAGAACTACCCTGCATATACCTTAGGTATAACAATTTGACAATGAATCATCATATGAGAATTTATCTTCAGAATTGTGACAAACCCTAATACAGACAAATTATTGATTATTTGTATAACAATGAATTCATTGTCAGCCAAATTTCATAACCACGACAGCCCAAAATAAAATAACACCGAAAGCAGACACTTATACATGCGCTACTGCACAATCCGCACAAAATGCCAAAAACAGATTTTAGCATCCAACTGTCTCTAAAAAATTCAAGAACCATTTTGACTCATTTTGTTTTTTGCTTTCCTTCTGGATGCATCACTACTCCAGCATTTGTGATCCATTTATTATATTATATTACTATATATTTTACTCTGTGAAAGGGATAACTGAGAACTTACAAATGGCACTCAAGCTTTAGTAAATGACCACTACTACACCACTTTTTTTTTCATGCAGAACACCTAATAGAGTTTTTTTTAGATGACTTATTTAAAATAATCATTAAAAAAAAAATCACAAAGCAGGGTCATCAGTTTACATACACTTAGATTGAAATTGTTAAAACAAATTTTTACCACTCTACAGATTTAAAATTCCCCTTCTGTCACTTACTCGATGTTGTGTCGAATGAAGTGACACAAGGGGTCTTCCTGGAATGCCAAACGTACCTCTGAACCTGAGAAAAGGCCAATGTCAAGTTGGCAGACAGAATTTGCATGCCCCACCCCGGACATTCTGACGGTCATAAAAGCTGCCTCGTGTGCCTGGGCTGCATTCACATGCAGGCAGCGTTTTATGAATGGTTCATCTTCTCAGTGCGAGCTTTATTTTCTCACGAGAGAAAACCACTTCAGCAGCCCCCCGCATCGTTCTTTTTTCCCACTGGATTGAGGACGAACCGGCTTGTAATGAAGGTGATTTTGGGATGACGATGGGCTCGGTTTCGCTGGGTAAATCGCCACGAACCACTCGCCCCCCGGCACGCTTGCTTGCTTGCTTCCGTCCAAGTTTGGGATGAGAGCGGCTCACCTCGCGGCCACCCGGTAGTCTCACTTGGGCCACCGGAATTGGATGACGATATCGCCAATGCATCGGAGAGCCTCACAGGGGTGTCTGATGCTGATGACTCATCTGGGCTGCCACCTTCGGGTCTGCTCACCCAGTCTGACGCTGACCGTGCATGCCGGGCTTGCTCCCATGCTAGTCATGTAATGCCTGTTCCCCCCCTCAGGGATGCGGGAAACCTAAGGTTTGTATGTGACACCTCTTTGGGGGCGTTGGGGAGGGCTGCGTGCAGCCGACACAGTTGCCTCTAGCACGCAGTATCCTGCTTGTACCTGTCTCAGCAGTTCACGTAACACGGTCAGTGCATGGCGTTTTTATATGGGACCCCTTGTGTCACTTCATTCAACACAACGTCGAGTGAGTGACAGAAGGGGGAACGTCATGGTTACTGTTGTAACCTCCATTCCCTGAGGGAAGGAATGAGACGTTGTGTCCCTCCTGCCACAGCACTAGACCTACCACTGTAAATGGCTGTACCTTATTTTCGGCTCCTCAGTGCAAAATCCTGACTGGCACTCGCTGCCCCGCTTCCCTTTATACCCGTATGTCCCGGGCAGGGCATGCAAATTCTGTCTGCCAACATTGGCCTTTTCTCAGGTTCAGAGCTATGTTTGGCGTCCCAGGAAGACCCCTTTTGTCACTTCATTCGACACGTCTCCTTCCTTACCTTGGTGAACGGAGGTTACAACAGTAACAATGACGTTTTGGCAAGTCGTTAAGGACATCTACTTTGTGCATGACACAAGAAATTTTTCAACAATTGTTTACAGACAGACTTCACTTTTAATTGACTATATTACAATTCCAGTGGGTCAGAAGTTTACATATACTAAGTTAACTGTGTCTTTAAGCAGCTTCGAAAATTCCAGAAAATGATTTCAAGTCTTTAGACAATTAGCTTCTGATAGGATGTGTACTGTATTGGAGGTGTACCTGTGGATGTACACCTTCTACCTTCAAACTCAGTGCCTCTTTGCTCGACATCATGTGAAAATCAAAAGAAATCAGCCAAGACCTCAGAAAACAAATTGTTGACCTCCAGATTGTTGTCTGGTTCATCCTTGGGAGAAATTTCCAAAAACCTGAAGGTACAACATTCATCTGTACAAACAATATTACGCAAGTATAAATGGGACCACACAGCCATCATACTGTTCAGGAAGGTGACGCATTCTGTCTCCTAGAGATTAACCTAGTTTAGTGCGAAAAGTGCAAATCAATCCCAGAACAACAGCAAAGGACCTTGTAAAGATGCTGGAGGAAACAGGTAGACAAGTAACTATATCTGCTCCAAAACTGCCATAAAAAAGCCAGACTACATTTTGCAAGTGCACATGGAGACAAATATCTTTACATATCATATTTATTATATTTACATATACATTTCTGGGGAAATGTCCACTGGTCTAATGAAACAAATATTTAACTTTTTGGCCAAAACGACCATCGTAATGTTTGGAGGAAAATGAGTGAGGCCTGTGAGCCAAAGAACACCATCCAAACCGTGAAGGATGGGGGTGGCAGCATCATGTTGTGGGGGTGCTTTGCTACAGGATGGACTGGAGTACTTCACAAAATAGATGGCATCAAGAGGAAGGAAAATTATGTGGATATATTGAAGCAACATCTCAAGACATCAGCCAGGAAGTTAAAGCTCGGTCGCAAATGGGTCTTATAAATGGACAATGACCCCAAGTATACCTCCAAAGTTGTGGAAAAATGGCTTAAGAACAACAAAGTTAATGTATTGGAGTGGCCATCACAAAGCCCTGACCTCAATCCGATAGAAATTGTGTGGGCAGAACGGAAAAACCATGTGCGAGCAAGAAGGCCTACAAACTTGACTCAGTTACACCAGTTCTGTCTGGAGGAATGGGTCAAAATTCCAGCAACTTATTGTGAAAAGCTTGTGGAAGGCTCCCAAAACGTTAGACCCACATTAAACAATTTAAAGGCAATGCTACCAAATATTAACAGTGTATGTAAACTTCTGACCCACTGGGGATGTGATGAAAGAAATAAAAGCTGAAATAAATAATACTCTCTACTATTATTCTGACATTTCACATTCTTAAAATAAAGTAATGATCCTAACTGATGTAAAACAGGGAATGTTTTCTAAGATTAAATGTCAGGAATTGAGAAAAACTGAGATTAAATGTATTTGGATAAGGTGTATGTAAACTGTATGCTAAAATACATTATTGTTTGTTATAATATGATACCGTTATATCATTTTTTCAGAGCCTCTGTTTAAGGGCACAGAGAAAGTGCATTGCATTTGCAGTGCCTTGTTTCTGAGTGTCACGCCACCTCTGTCCTCTCAGACTGAGAGGCCAGGGGCAGATCTACAATTTTTTTTATGGGGTGGCAAGGAGGTGGCATGCAGACCATGAGGAGTGGCAACACTACAGCAAGCACCCATGCGTAGTTCTTATGGATTAAGGCACCAAGCTTCATTGCAACAAGTACTAGTTCATGAATTGGAGTCACTATCAAATTATAAATGTCCATGAATTTGTGACACAACAGCATTTCAACAGGAACCACATAGTATACAAAATGTATATCTCCAGAGCACCAAGACACCATTAAACACATCTTTAAAAAAAAAAAAAAAAAAAAAAAAAAAACTTCACAGAACCGGAAATCTGAACTAAACACCACCTTAAGCAGGCCAAATGTTTTATTTTGGATAGATGGATAGAAAATGCATACATATCCCATGTTATTCTGCTAATAAAGTCCTGTAGGCCTATCACCTTTGTAAAAGCTGGAATAATCCAGCTATCAATAAAATTTGAAAGTGAAGATTAACACAAAGTTAGGTCTAAATAAAAATATACTGTACAGAAAATTGTATTGTGGGGGCAGTGTTGTGAAACTCATGAATATTAACTAAATTATGCACAGTAAAATATTATTTTAAATTACCTGTTTTGATCAACAACCACTTTTAATGACTGATTCAAGCACCCAAATAAATATTTCAAATAATATGGTAATTTCATTTCTACATCTGCAACTATCAGTCTTGGGATTTTGTTAGTCAGTTGATGAATATGTATATCAACACTTTAATTAAAAACATGACTGATTGGTTACTTTTTGCATTTAGTTTTCAGAGGTTTTGGGTTCTAATTCACCCAAATCTAAATTTCAATATATTTCATGACATTCAAAATAACTAATTCTAGTGCCGGATCGCCAGTCAAAAAACACAGATGAAATAGAAACTCCTAGAACTGGAGACGTTTCAATATATTTAAATTTATGTTTGATACATTTGAATACTTATGTTGGGGTGGTAGATGGGGTGGCAATGCTTTTTCTTAGGGTGGTATTTGCCACCCTATGCCACCCCCATAGATCCGCCCCTGCCTGAGGCCCCAGGTAATCAGATTCCCCAGGACACTGGCCCCATTGGCCCAGTTCATAATACATCCAAGGGAATGTCCCATTAATCCAAACACACTTTCCAAGTTCCTGAGATAGGGCATGTTTGTAACAGCATGGAGCAAAGCAGAGCAGGCACATGTCCTATTGTGAGGATGACAGTGGACCCGGCTTGGAACCACTTAACATTTTATTCATGCTGTTCTGAGCATAAGGTACAACATTTTCAAAGAGAATTCATCGGGACATAAGACTTAGCTTTTAGGATATTTGGCAGTTGCTACAACCAAGTGCAATCTACAGGGTTATTGGCCTGAAGCCATTAGTGGTCCATTCTCCATGGCACATTATATATAGTGTTTTGGCTGGACATTTTTACTGTCAATATTCAGTGAAGCTCAATGTTTCCACTGTGTCCCCCAGAGAGGATGTCACACGCTTCTCAAAAATGCAATGTCTGGGATTCAGAGACATGCATTAAAGTGATGGGCCGCAGTGCTTGCTGTCTATTCAAAGAGTGAACAAAATGAATTTGATTGTGTGGCTGTGCTTAGTAGCTGTATCTGGCCTGGGGTTACATCTTTATTGTAAGAGGAGAACATGGGGATGACAATGTGGAGTTGTTGCCCTGAGGATTATGAGCTGGAAAAGCTATTTTTCCCTCCTCAATCTCCTTTTAGTTTTTCTTTAATTCGCTCACAATGATGTAAACCCTGTGTCTCGCAGAAGAGTCAATCTGTGCTAGTTTGTATTTTTTTGTTGTGTTTTTGTGCACAAACCACTGTTTGGGAGTAACTAGCTAAATGTAATGCTTTACTAATTTAAAGGGATAGTTCACCTAAAAATGAAGATTCTGTCATAATTTACTCACCCTCATGGTGTGGAATTTTTATGGTCTATTTTATGTCAAATTCCTCTCAAATACTTAATCTAAAAAGACCTGCCTCACCTTCCAAAACATACTCAGGGATTATGAAACAAAGAAAAATTATGTTAGCAAATTTAATAAATTAGCAAATATATAAAAAAAAAATTTTTTGCTTTGACATGATGGGGTATGAAATGTAGATTGATGTGAAAAGAACATGACAAAATATTTTTTTTTTAAATTAATAAAGCAGTAAATCATAAGAGGCCATGCATTACAGTCATTTTACAACAGTTAAGGGGTGTTGTTTGAGAAAACCCATTCTTTCTTTTTTCTCACCAGATGAAGCTGGATATATATATATGTTTTATATTATTAGTTATTATATTATTATTAGGTAAGTGAGTATTCTGATCTTATCATTATTTCAATGCACATTTTCCAACTCCAAATCATATAAACTTGAATGCTTATTGGATTTAATCATTTTCAGGTGGTATGTTTTTGTGCAATGAGGGAGGGTGTGGTGAAAGTGACTAACACCTTATATCAAGGTGTGCATAATTATTAGGCAGCTTCATTACCTCAGGTAAAATGGGCCAAAAAGAGATTTAACTGAAACTGAAAAGTCAAATATTGTAAAATGCCTTTCAGACGGATGCAACACTCTTGAAATAGCTAAACTATTGTGGCGTCACCACCGGACAATCAAACGTTTTGTTGTGAATAGTCATCTGCCGTGCAAAAAAACGCATGGAGAAGAAAAGGTGCAAATGAACTGCAAAAGACTTGAGAAGAATTAAACGTGAAGCTACCAGGAACTGCAACCTACCTGAAGTGTCCAGAAGTCAAAGGTGTCAATTGCTCAGAGACATGGCCAAGGTCAAGAAGGCTGAAACAGGACCACCACTGAATATATTCACAAGTTAATGCATCAAGATTGGGCAAAGAAATACATGAAGACAGATTTTTCAAAGGTTTTATGGACAGATGAAATGAGAGTGAATCTTGATGGACCAGATGGATGGATCACTAATGGACACAGGGCACCACTTCGAGTCAGGTGACAGCAAGGTGGAGGAGGGGTACTGGTATGGCCTGCATCATTAAAGATGAGGTAGTTGGACCGTTTCAAGTTGAAGATGGACTGAATCTATCAAACCTATTGCCAGTTTCTGGAAAGTACTTTCTTCAAGCAGTGGTAAAGGAAGAATTCCTCAGCATTCAAGAAGGCCATGATCTTTATGCAGGACAAAGCTCCATCATATGCATCCAAGTACTCCACTGCTTGGCTAGTCAGCAAGGGCCTCAGATGCCCAAATAATGACAGCCCCCTTCCTCACCTGACTTGAGAACTTGTGGGCGCTTCTCAAACGTGAGATTTACAGTGAGGGAAGACAATACACCTCTTTGAACAGCATTTGGTAGGCTGTGGTTGCAGCTTCAGCGAGAGTTGATCGTGAACAGATCAAGAAACTGACAGACTCCATGGATGGAAGGCTCATGGCAGTTTTTGAAAGGAAGGGTGGCTATTATTGGTCACTGAATATTTTTGAAAGGCCTACATTTTTATTTAATTGTCATTTTGTGTTAATTATTTGTTGCACCTACTCTAAAAATTGAGAAAGAACAATTGAGTTGAGGAGAAATCATTTTTTTGTAAATTAGTTGCCTGATAATTGTTCACACATATGTCCCCCTGAGAAAGACAACACATTCAAGTTTGAGGTTCAGTAACATTTTGGATTGACTGAGAGCATTGTGTTTGTTCAACAATAAAATTAATCCTGAGGAATACAATTTGCCTAATAATTGGGCACACAGTGTAGGCTACATTTACTGTGGAATGTGTTTTTATCTTTAGATTTTGACATTAATATCTACTGAAACAGAATTTTCGTTTAGCCTAGTCTTTGCATTATGCAAGTATAACTATGTTATTCTGGAGGCACGAGGTGTCAAGCAATCATGAAAGGTCAAGCACACTTTTTGCAGTGAAAAATAGCCTACAAATACAAATTTTTTCCCTAATATGGCATGCCCAATTGCCAATGCGCTCTAAAGCTGTGTACACACTGCCAGCGACATAGCACGAGACAGCGACGCCATCCCATTCATTTTCAATGAGAGCTGGCGACTTCCAGTGACACAGCTGTCGCGACTGTTGGCGACCAGATGTGGGCATGTCCAGCGACGTGACAAAGTTGAGACAAGTTTAACTTAATTCAAATGAAGAGTGACTTACGCGAGTGACACCCAATACGAGAGAAGACGGTAGAGCTCACTTGATCCTCCTCTCTCTCTCAGCTCCTGCAGTAATGGAAAGATCAGGGGACCCACCCTCTGCAGCAGCTCATCAAACCAGGTCCTGTCAAGCCTGAAGTACTGCTGGAACTGGTCTTCATTCAGCCGCAGCTCCTGCACCAGCCGATGGTACTCACCGTGCTGACTCCGAGATTGAATGTGGACCCACACAGACCTGCGTTTGTGTTTTCGCCGCAGATAAACAGCTGCTTTGGGTGGGGCAAGGTCTTTCATTTTAATTACAGATTATTCTGACAAACACATTTATTCCTAAAGACTAACAACCCACTGACAAATCGTGGACTTGTGCATTCAGACAATGTGACAATACATTCAGATAGGAAATAGGGTCCTTTTTTATTTTATGCTGACTTAAAATCTTTCAGGATACATCTTCAGTGTTAGGGTAGACCCATGAAGGGCCAACTTGTAATGAAGCACTCACTATAAAAAAATGCTATAGCCCTACATAACGCAATTTTCTATCTCTTCGTACAATTAGCTGTAAAAAGTAATTCACAATGTAACACATCAGCAGTCTAAGACATGCAAAAACCCCAGAGCTGTATTCTGCAGAACTCCCAATTAATTACATGTCATCTCATCAAACTTTGAGAGACAATGGAGCCTGCATTTATTAGCTGACGATGATGAACTAGTAGTGGCGTGACTGCAAGAGAAGAAGTGAATTTCCATAGTCCCGTTCCAAAGCGGGGCCACTGCAAAATGTACAATTAGCCAGCAGGGATTGTGAACACACTGTGTGTGATCAGCCGTTAGGGTGAGTAGAGTGTCAGCACCACCAGATGAGACATGACACTCTGATTAATGATGCCGCGGCGGCGACTGCCACCGAGCTTGTGAGATAGATGGGCCGGAGTTTGGTTTGAATTCAGACCAAGGCGTGTCACAGATTAATGCACATCCCTTTTTGGGATCTTGGTTTCATGCATCAAGTTAGACAAGCTTCTTCAAAACTCATGGATTGATGGATTAATATGTTGCCAGAACTCAGCCTGCAATGTTGCAGGATGTTGATCTATGTTTATCCACCATTACCATGAGACAATGTCATTTCACGCAATCTTTACTGTCTAGTCATGATCAAAGATATAAATTATGAGCATCCATCAAATCTAACTAGGTGATCTATCAAGTCAACATGGTAAATGGATGATCCACCATCCCAAAGCATGTCAACACGTCCATTACACGCCCCCAAGTAAGATGCATATTGCACTCAAAACAAGAAAGCACTTTCTCGATCTGGAAAGCTCTTGTCTGATTGGCTGGGTTTATGCATTTCAGAAGTAGGAGGAACAGAAGTGTTTTTTATCAGTCCATCAGGAAACCAAGTCAAGTTTATAAGGTTCAAATAATGAGTGCTTCTGAGGAAGAACTAACCCTAAGGTTTGCCAAAGTTTGCCATGTTAAATTGATGCTTGGAGTCTAGATTGAGGCATCTAGTAGCATTGCTTTTGAAGTTATGTCTGTGAAAGTCTGTACTTATTACTTTTGGACGGTCTACTGTATACAGATGTTTTTGTTTTTATCCACCATTTTATTGCTTTTAAAATTTTATCGCTTTTATTTTTTAGTGTTTTCCTTTCAACTATTCACTAAGATTTGGATTTTTTGTTCTATTATTTTGGTCTACCCCCTAAATGGCATTTAGATCAAAATGAATTGTGGTTGTTTGCTTTACATGTCAGTCAGACAGTCTCTTTTCGTCTAAATTGGCAGTTCTTTGTCAGAATAAGCTGCAATGTTTGCCAGAATTTATTTCATAGCCAAAAGTGTGGCTACATGCGACTAGTTAACACATACAAGACAAACAGGAATCTGAATTACAGTAGAATACTAGGAAGCCAAACAATATTAAGCTCTATAACATTTCTTCTTACATGCTAAATGTTATTATTCCAGATTATTTTATAAAGTTTGAATTAAGGATTAATTCAGTGCAATTCTTCTCCTTCTTTCGGCTGCTCCTGTTAGGGGCTGCCACAGTGGACCACCCATGATCCGCATATTTGACTTCGCTAATTCAGTGCAATTAATTATATATAATTAAATAACATGTTTAAAAAATTCACGCAAATAGGACTGCAAACTGCAGTGTTTCAGTTTCGCATTTAATTTGATGAATTGATCGGCATCTCAAGTAATTAAAACTTATGGGAAATCGGCAACAGCAGGTAAAATTTTTGAAAAGATTGGTTTTTGATTTCTGAATTTCTGAACTGCCCCCCAGTGGCCGAAGCTACAGTAGAAAGAATGTACAAACCTTCCAGACTGATCTCATAGTGTAATCGGAAACAGTATGTTGACTGTTCTTTAATTAAAATCAGTCTGTGCCTACCTAAATTCGAAATACTGCCCCCAGTGGTCACAGTGGTAAGTGTTATTAGTCATATGGCACGTGTGAGCTCCATTTTTCAGGTAAAATGTCCACCCAACCCAACCTAACCATAAAATTTTATGTTAGAGTGAAAAATGCTACCTCCAAATAACACTTGTCAATGATTATGCAAACACGATTATTTCCTGGTTTCAATTGGCGATACAAATCCGGGTCTCACATGCTGCTGATGCAACGCACTTCCGGATGCACCACAAGGGAAGGTAAACATGCTTAAACCTCTTCAAAAATGCCTGTTGGAGTGTCCAAATAATAACTCCCTCAGAGTCGGAATAATAAATGATTTTTGTAGTAATTACATTAATATACTCCTAACCAAAACCCTAAACCTAACCCCAACCATAACAGTAATGTGACCAAAACAGCATTATTTCCCTTACCTTCTTGCAAATGTAGGATGTCGCTAGCCTAACTAACATGCAGATTTCCCATATTCCCATGTTGCTATTTCCTTAATTACAGATCTCAAGAACCAGCAATAAAACAAGTATAGGATTACATTTGATTCTCTCAGTTCTGGCAGAAACATCGACAGGAACCCATTTTAGGAGTTGAGCCTGTGGGCATGCGGTGGGACACACTTTAGTGCAGGAAATTCATCACTGCACTCTTCACTCCACGTTTTAATTATACACAACAAACAGCATAGATGTTTCCTAATAAGATGGAGTCAGAGAGGGTCTCGTTACCAGTTACTGAGCAAAAAGAGGGCGAGAAAAATTGGGAGAGCGTTCACAAGCAAAAGAAAGCGTTCCTTTTGCATATAGAAGAAGTGCTTCAGAATACAAACCCACAGATTACAATAAACATCAAGAAAATCAAGACTGCTTGTGTTTGATTCATGTCCTTTTGGCATTAAAAGTACTGTGTTTATTATAATATATCTTATATAATATCTCATAATAAAAATATTTGCATGTGTGTACTTAAAGGACATACAGTGGCCCCAAAGAGTATTGTGACCCTGAATTTAATTGCATTAAGCAACAAATAATCAAACCAATTGGCATCTGCACACAAATGACACCAGACAAATTCTCATAGCTCTAAGTTTCAGAGCCCTTTTTGAAATTATATGAAATCATCTTTAGTGGACGTATAAAGTAATTTCCCATTAAGTTCACACAGGTGTTCTAGCAGACTAACCACAGATGTAGTTCATCACATTAACTATGGGCATGTTCCACTAATGTTTGGCAACCAGAAAGTGTCCAGATGCTTTCTATCTTCATTTTGAACAGTAAATTACTGAAGCCCTGAACCTGAAGGTGAAAAAATTAATTTCACTAGGTGAGTTTCTTAGAGCCTTCCTGAGCCTATGTCCTACAATATTTATTTTATTTTATTCTCTGTGAAACTGTTCTAGGGCCCCCTACACTTGTAAACTTACTGCCATTATGAAAAATGCAAATTGTGACAATGTTAAAAAAATAGTCATATAACCATGTAAACATACTATAGGACTATGTCAACCAGCCACTAGAGGAGGAAGAAGAGAGAGAGGGAATCTCTTATTGCACACACAATAATCACCTTTTAAATCATAATTTACTGTATTGAGGCTTATGTATTTAAGTTGTAACCGCAGGGTCACTTTACTCACTTTTACTCGTCTTGTTAAGAAATCTGTAATTGTAAGCTATCAAGAAAACATTATTTTTCTTTATGTGTTGCTTCTTGATGAGAGAAAAAAAAATCAGGACATAGGCCCACAAAGGCACTAAGACACCTAAAAAAATTCACTTCGTTGATTTTTTCTTTTTCTTTTTTACCTTAAGGTTCAGGGCTTCCATAGTCAATTGATTGTTTTATCAATTAAAATCTAACAAACTTTGTTAAATAATGAATGCCAGCTTATGTTTTGTTATCTAATGCAATGACATTCATACTTTTTTTAAGTGTCTTATATTAAAGTACACTCACCTAAAGGATTATTAGGAACACCATACTAATACTGTGTTTGACCCCCTTTCGCCTTCAGAACTGCCTTAATTCTACGTGGCATTGATTCAACAAGGTGCTGAAAGCATTCTTTAGAAATGTTGGCCCATATTGATAGGATAGCATCTTGCAGTTGATGGAGATTTGTGGGATGCACATCCAGGGCACGAAGCTCCCGTTCCACCACATCCCAAAGATGCTCTATTGGGTTGAGATCTGGTGACTGTGGGGGCCATTTTAGTACAGTGAACTCATTGTCATGTTCAAGAAACCAATTTGAAATGATTCGAGCTTTGTGACATGGTGCATTATCCTGCTGGAAGTAGCCATCAGAGGATGGGTACATGGTGGCCATAAAGGGATGGACATGGTCAGAAACAATGCTCATTTAAACGATGCCCAATTGGCGCTAAGGGGCCTAAAGTGTGCCAAGAAAACATCCCCCACACCATTACACCACCACCACCAGCCTGCACAGTGGTAACAAGGCATGATGGATCCATGTTCTCATTCTGTTTACGCCAAATTCTGACTCTACCATCTGAATGTCTCAACAGAAATCGAGACTCATCAGACCAGGCAACATTTTTCCAGTCTTCAACTCTCCAATTTTGGTGAGCTCTTGCAAATTGTAGCCTCTTTTTCCTATTTGTAGTGGAGATGAGTGGTACCCGGTGGGGTCTTCTGCTGTTGTAGCCCATCCGCCTCAAGGTTGTGCGTGTTGTGGCTTCACAAATGCTTTGCTGCATACCTCGGTTGTAACGAGTGGTTATTTCAGTCAAAGTTGCTCTTCTATCAGCTTGAATCAGTCGGCCCATTCTCCTCTGACCTCTAGCATTAACAAGGCATTTTCGCCCACAGGACTGCCACATACTGGATGTTTTTCCCTTTTCACACCATTCTTTGTAAACCCTAGAAATGGTTGTGCATGAAAATCCCAGTAGCAGATTGTGAAATACTCAGACCAGCCCGTCTGGCACCAACAACCATGCCACGCTCAAAATTGCTTAAATCACCTTTCTTTCCCATTCTGACATTCAGTTTGGAGTTCAGGAGATTGTCTTGACCAGGACCACACCCCTAAATACATTGAAGCAACTGCCATGTGATTGGTTGATTAGATAATTGTATTAATGAGAAATTGAACAGGTGTTACTAATAATCCTTTAGGTGAGTGTATATTCTTACTGGATTTTAAATTTGTACTGAAATTGGCATTGCTGTAGTATGCAAAACAATGTGCAGATGAACTATATACATGGTGTCATGGCCCTATACAATCTGTAAGGTGCCATAAACAAAATCCACTCATTTTCCCCAAATATTTTGTTGACCAGAGCAAGGAAAAGTCAACTTGTGATCTGCGCAACACTTGAGACTCGTACAGGAGCTGCACAAGTGTGTTCACTGCGCTTCATCATGATTCTCTTGCTAAGCTTAATCTTGTTTGATCTTCACATTTGCATTAAGCATCTTCTTACAGTATGCCGTTTATGAGCGATTGAGTATTCTTATCTAAAATCAAAGGCCTCTCATTTATCAGGCATGTTTTTCAAAGTCGGTGCTGTTTAGTTCATTTTAGACATTTACATAATACAGTTAATCCTAAAGCAAGAATGGCTTCTTAAAGGAATAGTTCACACAAAATTCAAAATTCTGTCATCATTAGCTCACCCTCTTGTCCTCCTAAACCTGTATTATTTTCTTATTTCCATGGAACACAAAAGGTTTGACGGAATGTTAGCTTCAGTTACCATCCAATATGCAGTACATTCTGCTCTTTTTGTGTTTCATGGAATAATGAACGGTTTGAAATTTGAGTGTTGAGAGTAAATGATGACATAATTTTCATTTTGTGGTGCACCATCCCTTTAATCCAAGTGAGATATGTTATTACATAACATATAAAGTGTGTTTCCTTAAATTTTATATTTTAAACACTACTCATTTAAAGCAGGCAGGTAATGCATCTTATTGTGGAAAACAGCCAACATTGAGTCGAGTCTTGATTTCATGAGAGGAAAAAATAAAACAAACTCACTGTGCGGGTGAAAGGCGCATTTGTCTTTATAACACACAGAACATCAGACCATGGTGCAGGATTTTCTGCAGTCAAAGTCAAAGAGCAACACTGCCCTCTGCAGAGAGAAAACTGTATTCCTCTTCTATTAGACCAGCTGTGAGATATCATTCCCATATTACAATCTAGGAAAAACAGACCCCTTCATTTTTTTTTCACATTTTATGTTGCAGCCTAAAATGCTTGACTTTACATATTGATTAAAAAGAAAAAAACGGTATTAAGACCCTTTGTTAGGACACATGAAATTTAGCTCAGGTGCTTCCCGTTTCTCTAGATCATCTTTGAGATGTTTCTACACTTTGATTGGAGTCCACCTGTGGTAAATTCAATTGATTGGACATGATTTGGAAAGGCACACGTCTGTCTATAAAAGGTCTCACAGCTGAAAATGCATATCGGAGCAAAAAACCAAGCCATGAGGTCAAAGGAACTGCCTGCAGAGCTCAGAGACAGGATTGTATCGAGGCACAGATCTGGGGAAGGCTACAATTGAACTTTACCAAGACCACAGTGGGCTCCATAATTCTTAAATGGAAGAAGTTTGGAACAACCAGGACTCACCCTAGAGCTGGATGCCCTGCCAAACTGAACAGTCGGGGGAGAAGGGCCTTGGTTAGAGAGGTGACCAAGAACCTGATGGTCACTGTGTTTGAGCTCCAGAGATCATGTGTGTAGATGATATAAACTTAAAGTAGGACAACCATCACTGCAACACTCCACTGATCTGGGATTTATGGCAGAGTGGCCAGACGGAAGGCTCTCCTCAGTACAAGACCTAAAGGACTCTCAGACTGTGAGAAACAAGATTCTTTGGTCTGATGAAATGATTGAACTCAAATTTGAACCTCAATTCCAAACTTCTGGAGGAAACCAAGCACCGCTCATCACCTGCGCAATACCATCCCAATGGTGAAGCATAGTGGTAGTAGCAGTTTGTCAGCTGCAGGAACTAGGGGACTGGTCAGGCTTGAAGAAGAGCTGAACGCAGCAAAATACAGAGATATCCTTAATGAAAACCTGGTCCAGAGCGCTCAGGACCTCAGACTGGCCGAAGGTTCAATTTCCTAAGCACACAGCCAAGACAATGCAAGAGTGGCTTGGGGACAACTCTGTGAATGTCCTTGAGTGGCCCACCCAGAGCCTGAACATCTCTGGAGAGACCTGAAAATGACTGTCCACTGACAGTCTCCATCCAACCTGACAGAGCTTGAGAGGATCTGCAGAGAAGAATGGCAGAAAATCTCCAAATCCAGCTGTGCAAAGCTTGTTGCATCATACCCAAAACATCTTGAGGCTGTTATCGCTGCCAAAGATGCTTCAACTAAGTACTGAGTTAAGGCTCTGAATACTTATGTCAATGTGATATTTCAATTTTTAATACATTTGCAAAGTTTTCAAAAATCTGCTTTTTGCTTCGTCATTATGGGTTATGTAGTGCAGACTGATATGAAAAAGTAAAGCATTTTAGCATAAGGCTGCAACATAACAAAATGTGAAATAAAATGAAGTGATTTGAATACTTTCTGAATGCACTGTATATGAGATTTTGGGGTGCATTGTCAACCGAATTGATGGGTCTAATAAAAACATGAATATACGGTACTACTGTAGTTGTTCAAAAGTAATTTCAAAAACATGACGTCTGCATAAGTCTGGCATTATTTGTTTTAAGGCCACTTGGTTTTGGTATTTTGATATCAAATGCAATTGTCCAAATACTTTTTGAGGTGTAATCATTTTCAATATTGCATCTGTCTGTAATCCTTTCAGCTCTCTGGAACAGGAGTTTATAATGATTATATTCTAATTATATAAATCATTTGGTGACAAGCCGTTTATTGGCGGCTTTCTGTTGTGCTAACTTCTTTAAAGCTGTATGCCTGATACTTTTTGCAAGAGTACAGCAGTGCTTAGCAATCCTATCATCAACAAGTATAGATTGATTACACATGACTAAAACAGACAAGTGTCATGTTATGGGTAATTTGTATTGCCGATTACTCGCACTGGTAATGTAACTTAATCCAACACTGCTGATTGTCACTGTGACACTCTAATACTGAAAATATAAAATTATACCGTGAAATATTATTTATTTTCCTATTTTCTCAAGCTAACATTTTAAATGAGCATTGGGATTTTTTAATTTTTTTATTAGTAGTTGTCGTTTTCCCTCTTTAATTTTTAAATAGATATAATTAATTAACAATGTATATTAAACAAAAACAAAAATTGGGTAATTGTGGTAGATAACGTTACTGAATTAAAACAGAAAATCAATTCCCGTTATTGTGAATTATCAAAATAAAATAGAAACTTGCAGCAAGTAAAATCAATCACCAAATCTGACCTGGAAACCAAAATGCTGATTCTGTAAACATGCAAATCATAACTGAAGAAGTACATTTTACAATACAAGTAAAGATTTAGGATTTGCATTGTTGTTCAACATTGACCAACTATACACCTTTTAATGTGACTGCTTTTAAAGAAATATAGCATGTTCCACATTCCCAGCAGTAGTATGATGATAATCGCTACATTGTAGGTAATCTACTGTAATTTAAGTAAAAAAAAGAACATCAAAGTCCTACAACATGAATCATGTGTCTTGTGATTGGCACCAGATTCAGGCACCCTCATAAGTCAGCAACTAAAATAGGATTTTAAAATGAGCCGTTTCTGCAGATGTATGTGACCGTAGACACTTTTATAAGATCAACTGCTTCTGATAAAACTTAACTGAGCCAACTTTAGCTGCTGTAAAACATAGTGAAGGTAATGATGACGAACAAATATGTGTCCCCATGTGTGCGTTGATATTCTAAGCTCAGCCATGTAATGGGTAAAGGATGAGGGAATTGCCATTAAAGGAATAGTTCAACCAAAAATAAAAATCCTATCATCATTTATTCATCCTTATGTTGTTCCAAAACAGTGTATTTTATTTTAATTTTTTCTTTGAAACATAAAAGGATATATCTTGAAGCACTTGTCGCTGTTTTCCATGCAATTACAATGAATGGGGACTGAATGAGGCTTCAAAAAGGATGCAAAACACTACGAAAGTACCATAAAAGTAGTGATTTTTACTTATGCACTTTAATCCAAGTCTTCTGAAGCCATACGAGAGCTTTGTGTTCAAAAATATCTTGATTTAAGTAATAATTCCATGAAAATCTTGACATCCACCCTAGCTCTTATGCCCTCAGTTCATGAGAGAAGTTAACAACGTCCGATTTTATATATACAGGTGCTGGTCATATAATTAGAATATCATCAAAAAGTTGATTTATTTCAGTAATTCCATTCAAAAAGTGAAACTTGGATATTATATTCATTCATTACACACAGACTGATATATTTCAAATGTTTATTTCATTAAATTGTGATGATTAAAACTGACAGCTAATGAAAATCCCAAATTCAGTATCTCCGAAAAGTAGAATATTACTTAAGACCAATACAAAAAAAGGATTTTTAGAAATGTTGGCCAACTGAAAAGTATGAACATGAAAAGTATGAGCATGTACAGCACTCAATACTTAGTTGGGGCTCCTTTTGCCTGAATTACTGCAGCAATGCGGCGTGGCATGGAGTCGATCAGTCTGTGGCACTGCTCAGGTGTTATGAGAGCCCAGGTTGCTCTGATATTGGCCTTCAGCTCTTCTGCATTGTTGGGTCTGGCGTATCGCATCTTCCTCTTCACAATACCCCATAGATTTTCTATAGGATTAAGGTCATGTGAGTTTGCTGGCCAATTAAGAACAGGGATACCATGGTCCTTAATCCAGGTACTGGTAGCTTTGGC
The DNA here is from genome assembly GCA_032164185.1 of Moxostoma hubbsi. NCBI lineage: Eukaryota > Metazoa > Chordata > Actinopteri > Cypriniformes > Catostomidae > Moxostoma > Moxostoma hubbsi. The sequence continues at coordinate 12,063,161 of JAVLUX010000044.1, forward strand.
ACTGTGTGCAGGTGCCAAGTCCTGTTGGAAAATGAAATCTGCATCTCCATAAAATTGGTCAGCAGCAGGAAGCATGAAGTGCTCTAAAACTTCCTGGTAGACGGCTGCGTTGACCTTGGACCTCAGAAAACACAGTGGACCAACACCAGCAGATGACATGGCACCCCAAACCATCACTGACTGTGGAAATTTTACACTGGACTTCAAGCAACTTGTCAGCTGAGGACATGTGAGGCATCTATTTCTCAAACTAGAGACTCTGATGTACTTATCCTCTTGTTTAGTTGTACATCTGACCTTCCACATCTCTTTCTGTCCTTGTTAGAGCCAGATGTTCTTTGTCTTTGAAGACTGTAGTGTACACCTTTGTAAAAAAATCTTCAGTTTTTTGGCAATTTCAAGCATTATATAGACATCATTCCTCAAAACAGTGATTGACTGATGAGTTTCTAGAGAAAGCGGTTTATTTTTTACCATTTTTGACCCAATATTGACCTTAAGACATCCCAGTCAATTGCATACTGTGGCAACTCAAAAACAAACACAATTACAATGTTACTTAAAAGTTATTTAAGCTATTTAACTAATCAAATAGCTTTCAACTGTGTTTGATATAATGGCAAATGATTCTAGTACCAAATTAGCAATTTAGCATGATTACTCAAGGATAAGGTGTTTGAGTGATGGCTGCTGGAAATGGGGTCTGTCTAGATGTGTTCAAAAATGACTTTTTTCAAATAGTGATGGTGCTGTTTTTTACATCATTTATGTCCTGACTAAACTTTGTGATCAGCAGTAGAATGCCACTTTGGAGAATTAAAGTACCAATTTCCTTCCAAAACAGCAAAATCTGTACATTATTCCAAACGTTTGGCCACCAGTGTGTGTGTGTGTGTGTGTGTGTGTGTGTATATATATATATATATATATAAACACACCCACACACACACATCGTTTCCTGTCAAAATTAGGAAAGGAAAGAAAAGAAAGCCATACTTAACAATATAATGCTTTATTAATATTTTCCAAACAAAGTCTTCCACAGTATAAAGATAGAAATGCACTAAAATAGCTCGTTCAATTATCATTAAACATTTTTTTCCCACATTAAAAGTGGGAGGTTGACTAATTGAGAGAACTAGTCCCCAGCGGTTGCAAATTCAATTGCGCCATTGTCATTCGCTTCTTTGAAATCCACATGAAATGCACTGCAGACGTCTTGTTCTGCATTTGGCCCTGGTAATGTAATGATATTTCAACAGAATTGCCATTTTAGTGATAGTTAAGAATTGACATGCTTCTGTGGTAATCAAATTGCGCCCTACAGAGGCTGCAAAGTACTTGATTTCTGTCGCAAACCTGGGTTTGTTTTGTACAACAAATAGCGTTAAGAAGTCCTTTCTCCATCATTTGATCACTCGTATGGAATCGCTGTGTGTGATTATGGTGTGTGCATCGGTGTAATAATGTTCCAGGACACATCTCAAAAGGTTCAGCTCTACTCCAACCAGAGTTTAGAACTCACACGGGGGCGAATAAATGTCAGAATCTGTCAAACTGGTTAATGCGTTAATCATGTTAAAGAAAAATGAACATTTAAAATTAATCGCATGCGTTAACGCGTTAATTTTAACATCTCTAATATGTATTTATCCTTTTTATAGCTTGAACACCTCCAGTTCCCATTCATTGTAACTGCATGGGAAAAAGTGACCAGTACATTCTTCTAAATATTTCCTTTAGTGTTCCATTAAAAAGAAAGTCATACAGGTTTGGAACAACAAGCGGTTGAGCAAATGATAACAGAAGTTACATTTTTGGGTGAACCATTCAACCCTATTGATACATCATCAGCCATATACACAGATGCATTGACACACATCAAAAACTTTTGTTGCACAGCATAAATAGCAACTCCAGTTTTCCATTTTAATCAAGTTTTAAAAGATCTACAAACATGTAAAGTAGACCGAGTTGTTAAGTACACATTGCTGAACCTTGGGCCCCTTGGCTTTGTGTGTCTTGCTTTAGGCACTCCTCTGTAACCCCCTGTGAGGCCAGTTCTGAGAGCACATTGTCCAAGTAGTTGGGGTCTGGGTATCCGTGGCCAGACACATTGGACATCATCTCTGTCTTGTGGTGGATCTCGTTCCATATAACTGTGTCTGGTTCCCCTGTCGTGCTGGAGGTGCCCACGGTGAAGATGAGACGCCGTGTCCATGCAACTTTCAGCAGCTCCAGTACCTGGAGACAGTTACCATAGAGATGATGACTGCCTCAGATTTAAAGTAAACAGTGTGTTATTTGCTCACATAGAACGAGTCGCAGACAAGAGCAATGTGCAAAGATCAACATAAAACAATACATGCTGAAAAAGACCTTGGTCACGAGCCAATATATACTGCATTTCTTTTGTTATTGCACTGCAGTATGTGATTTATTTTCTTGCAAGACCTTCTTCATGCAAGAGAAATTGTATGCTGCTAAAACCCACAAGAACCCACGTGCTCAAGCTCACCTTTCAGTGGACTACTTGTAAAATATTGGCTTCAATTTTACAGAAACCCTCCAAAATGTAAGAAAAAAAAGCAAAACATTCCACTAATTCATAAATAATATTTTGTTTGCTTACAATATTATGGTGAACATTGAAAATCTTTTTTTATTTTTTTTTTATCCTGTCTTTGAAAGCCTGTGATTCAGACTCTGTTTGCTCTCTGCTGAAAATGTTAGTTAATTCCGCTCAATAGCAGCAAGTACTAGTATTAGTATTTTCCTCTATCACCTTCCATCATAATATACAGATCTGAAATGCAGATGGCACTCCAACACAGCTGAGCACTTGCCATGTGCTCATACACAGGCATTCAGTTTGTGATCCCAAACACCTTCCCCACTGACCCTTGTATATCTCGGCCTCTGAGTGGACTAGAAGCTTAGAGTGTCGCTGGTAAACTGAGATGCAAAATTTTTTTTGCAAGTGTAGTTGGAACAGATAGTGAAGTAAAAGCAGCCAACAAGTGTTTTAAAATAAAATCATTGTAAAATAGTTTTAAAACACATCCCAGGATGCACTTCATGAAGTTGGTTGAGAGTCTACCAAAAGTGTGCAGATCTAGTGTGTAATCTAGACAAAGGTTGCCTATGTTGAAGAAGCTTAAATATCAGATATTTTTTATTAGTTTAATATTTTTTTTTGTTGATAACTTCTTCCTTCGGCTGCTCTGGTTAGGGTTCACCACAGCGGACCATCCGTGATCCGCATATTTGACTACGCCAGACACCCTTCCTGATGCAACCCCCAGTGGCTGGGATACTCTCACTCAGACCTTCGGGCAAATTTAGAGTCTCCAATTCACTTGACATGCATGTTTTTGGACTTGTGGGGAAACCGGAGCACCTGGAGGTAACCCACGTGAACACAGGGAGAACATGCAAATTCCACGTAGAATGGCCCAGGTGAGCCGGGACTCGAACCCGGGACCTTCTTGCTGTGAGGTGACAGTTCTAACCACTGAGCCTCCATACACTGAGCTTGTGTAAAAGTCTATTACCTTTCTGCCTTTGTCATTGTCAGGAAGGAAGCAGAATCGAGGGAAACCTCTGCATGTATATGGCTGTCCTGGGTTTGGGTGCTCCAGACCCTGCAGAAAGAATGGAGTGCATTAATATGAGTGTTTCATGCAGTGATAAGACAAGGACAAAACTATTTTCACACAAAGGAATGAGTCAGTTATACATAATAATATAACAATTTGATCTATTCCTATAGTATAAGCAGTTGGACACTAACTAATGACTGCTGGACGAAAGTATTTGGCTGGTTCATATAGAGCACCAGCAAAGTTGCTTGTTCAGTTATTTGCATATCTGCAAATACTCTGTTAAGTATGCACATAAAACATGGTCTCTTTGAATAAAAATATGTGTGTCCCTGTGGTTGACATTTTTCTGTTGTTTGTTTGTGGCAAACCGTGCAGGTCATTGTGTCACTTTTTTTCAGGACACTGTATTTAAAAAATTATTTTGTAAAACTGAAAATAACTGCAGATGTGGCCAGGGCAATAAATTGCAATGGCCGTACTTTGAGATGCCTAACACAGCACTACAAGGAGACAGGAAGGACAGCTGATCGTCCTCGCAGTGGCAGACCACTAAAAACACCTGCACAGGATCTGTACATCCGAATATCACACCTGCAAGACAGGTACAGGATGGCAACAACTGCCTGAGTTACACCAGGAATGCAGATTCCCTCCATCAGTGCTCAGACTTTTTGCAATAGGCTGAGAGAGGCTGGACTGAGGGCTTCTAGGCCTGTTGTAAGGCATGTCCTCACCAGATATCACCTGGTAAGTCACCTATGGGCACAAACCCACCTTCGCTGGACCAGACAGGACCGGCAAAACGTGCTCTTCAGTGACGAGTCGCAGTTATGTCTCACTAGGGGTGATGGTCGGACTTGCGTTTATCGTCGAAGGAATGAGCATTACACTGAGGCCTGTACTCTGGAGCGGGATCAATTTGGAGGTGGAGGGTACATCATGGTCTGGGGTAGTGTGTCACAGCATCATCGGACTGAGCTTGTTGTCATTGCAGGTAATATCAACGCTGTGCGTTACAGGGAAGACATCCTCCTTCCTCATGTGGTACCCTTCCTGCAGGCTCATCATGACATGACCCTCCAGCATGACAATGCAATGTTCTGCCATCGCCAGCGAAGAGACCGGATCTCAATCCCACTGAGCACATCTGGGACCAAGTTCCTTGGTGGAAGAGTGGGGTAACATCTCACAGCAAGAACTGGCAAATCTGGTCCATGAGTCCATGAGTCAGCGATGCACTGCAGTACTCAATGCAGCTGGTGGCCACACCAGATACTGACTGTTACTTTTTGAACGCTTTGTTCAGGGACACATTATTCCATTTCTGTTAGTCACATGTCTGTGAAACTTGTTCAGTTTATGTCTAAGTTGTTGAATCTTTTTATGTTCATACAAATATTTACACATTAAGTTTGCTGAAAATAAAAGCAGTTGAAAGTGAGAGGATGTTTCTTTTTTGCTGAGTTTATTTCCGGTTCGGTTTGAATGAACGCTGGTGTGTTTTGACAGCCGCTGATATGACCTTAACACTATGCATGCATTTGGGACTTATACAAAAGTTATACCAGGCTGATCCGAGCCCACCTCACCATGCCACTTTCTCATTCGACAAGCTTACCTTAGGGCTAGCAAGTGAGGATATTAAAATGGGTCGCATAAATGGGTCATTAAGTATTTTTTGCCTTTTACCGATCCATTTGGCCAGCTAGAGCCTCACCAATGTCCCTCGCCAGTCACAGCAGGGGAACCACGAACTGCTCACAGACTCATGCTGTTATTTTCCTTCCGATATGGTACATTACTACTCAGCATTAGATTTTCAGCATCTGAATTCCTCGGCTCGTCTTCCAGCCTGAATTTACAATCACTGTGCTGCCCTTGGAATTACACGTCACCCCCGGTAAGTCCATCAAGGATTGCGGCTCGGCTGTCTCTATTGATAAATTTCACATACCGGCCATCTTGTCTACACGTCGCCGTCTCTCTGCCGGTGAAACTGGTGAGATGATAAACCTCAGAAAACTGAAGTACTCATCTCTCAGCTCCCACAAGAATATACACCCAATCACCATCAAGATGGCTATAGTGAATGCAAGGCCTATATCAAACAAATATTTTATTCTAAATTACTATTTACATCACGTTCACTGGATTTTTTATTTGTGACTGAGACCGCTGTGAATTAATGTCTCTCGGGGAACTGTCACCTTTGGACTGTGCCTTTTTCAGCTCTCTGTGGACTTTGGGACATGGTGGTGGTGTGCCCATTGTTTTTAGAAACGGTTTTAAATTCAGAATTTTTTCAAGTTTTGAGGTACCATTATTAAAGATTGACATTGGTGTATAGACCTCCAAAATTTAAGGACTTAATTAATACATTTTCGGTTTTCAGAGACAGACTTCTGATTCTTGGAGACTTGAACATTCACCTTTGTTGTCCATCAAAGCCCATGGTAAAATAATTTCTTTCCGTCATTCTTTAATTACATCACGGCTAGATTATTGTAACTCATTTTACATCGGCCTCCCTGAATCTGCTTTATCATGTTTACAGCTTGTTCAAAATGTGGCAGCCAGGCTGTTAACAGGGTTGAAAATGAGTGATCAAATATATCATATTTTAGCATCTCTTCACTGGATTCCTGTTAAGTTCAGGGTTACGTTTAAAATCCTTCTTTGTGTATAAGGCACTCAGCGGATTCGCGCCTCAATACATTAGTGATCTTCTTCTCCCTTATTATAGAGTGCTCAGCTCTTCCGATCAACTTCTTTTGCATGTTCCTTCATTGTCATTGTAAATCCAAAGTTGATCGGGCCTTTTCTGAAGCTGCGTCCAAACTTTGGAACAGTCTCCCCTTTCATGTGAGGTCTGCTCCTTCATTAGCCGTTTTCAAATCTTCTCTTAAAATCAATTTTTATTCTTAAGCTTTTGATAATGTTTAAAAATCAGGTTGTATTTTTCTTATAGTTATACTTGTATGTGTTTCCACTGTGTATCAGGTTTGTACTTTAGGTGAGCCTCTGTTGTTTTTAAATGTGCTTTATAAATAAATGTTGACTTGACTTTGTTTCAGTGGTTTAAAGGGCTAGTTCACCAAAAAATGAAAATTATCCCATAATTTACTCACCCTCAAGCCATCCTAGGTGTATATGTCTTTCTTCTTTCAGCCAAACACAATCAGAGAAGGCCTTTATTAAGCCCCAGGAGCCGTATGGATTACTTTTTTGATGGATGGATGCGCTTTTTTGGGCTTCAAAATCTAAGGTAACTAAGATATAACTCAGATTGTGTTTGGCTGAAAGAAGAAAGTCATATACACCTAGGATGGCTTGAGGGTGAGTAAATTATGGGATAATTTTCATTTTTGGGTGAACTAACACTTTAACGTCTGGAATGTATCTCCACATAGAGTTCTGGAGTTACAACAATAGAGTAAAACCTTTGACTTATCTCAGATAAAACAAACAAGGGTCAGATACCATTCCTACATCGCTAAACATTAATTTACAAATCCTAAAAGTAATTATCGGCCAACTGGCCAAAATTGGCCTACTGTTTACTTGTTAAAACTAATTTGTACTTGCATTTGGCGAGTGATCATTTAAGACCCTGCATATAAATATAAAACAGCACAGCACTATGCAACACTGGTGTATGTCAGACCTGTATTCCGGGTGGGATATTGTAAATTATTTGTATAGTGCCGCAGTCCAGGTGCCCAGGCAAAGACTGAGGAATACTGTAGATCTCCATCTTGCCCTTGGGTTGGGTGCCAGTCTTCTCTCCATATATTGTCTTACATGAGGGACACTGCAAGCTCCCATCCTAAATTGTGAGACAATTAAATAAAGTAATGCACTTCTGGAATGAAACCAAATTTGCACAATAGTTGAAGAAAAGAACTGCGTTATTCCATTTGTTAAGATTCCAAATACTTTCTAGTAATATCTAGACCCAGACAGAATCTACAAGGCATTTACTGCACTAATTTTGGGAGGAAATTTGCAGAATTCTGCAACATGAATTTAAACACGGATTACATTTTTCTTTAAAATGGAGCTAAACACTGTACTTTAATTTAGCTATAAAAAAATCTAGTTAATCAAATATTTAAAGGAGTAGTTCATCAAAAGTTCCCATCACTTACTTGTCTGTGTATTAAAGGAATAGTTCACCCAAAAATTTTCAATTCTGTCATTATTTACTTGTTCCAAATCTGTATACAGTAATTTTTTCAGTGGAACACAAAAGGAAAAATTTGAAAAATCTTCTGCATCTGCTAAAGCTCTTTGATAAAATAAGCCGCAGGTTGTTGTCATGACGTTTGTCTATGAGAAAAAATTAAGTTTGTAGTTATTGATGTCCAATAATGGATGGGAAATACAGTATTATCAGTTAATGCTGACTTTAATTTAGTCTGTTCCTCACACAAAGCTAAAGTATGGCTTCAGAACACTTGCATTACAGCACACAAGTCATATTGAATACTTCTAGTAATAGTGCTTTTTTTTCCCTTGTCCTTCATAGTGGTCACTATGAACTGTCATTCTTTGGGAAAGATCTATGTGATGATTCTTCAAATTTCACCCTTTTTGTTTGATGGAAAAATTAACATCATACCATTTGGGCTTACTGATGGCAAGATAATGCACACCTTAGTTCCGTTATTGTACATGGCCAGCATGCAGAGCATGTGGAAAGTGTGTCCACACTGCATGAGCCTGCCCACAGTGTTGGGCTGAAGAGACTGAGAGCACTCTGCAGGGACCTCATAACCAGACAGGCAGGCCAGACGCTCCATACAGATAGTACAGTCCTGAAACCACACAGCCACATATTTCAAAATCCTAAAACTTATTTTCAGGAAGAAAAATCAAAAAAAGTCTCCAACATTTGGCTCTCACTTTAAAAAAATAGTAAGACCTGAAAAGACCTAAAGAAAAAGTACTCTAATAAATAGTCTGTAAATATACCTCATCCGGGATAACATGCACTTGCTCCATGTATTTCTTAATGACATCTTCTGGCTTCTGAGGGGCTATGGACACACATAAAACACACTTTAAAACTGCCAACTAAAAAGCAACCAAATTTAGGATTCAGACGTGATCAGAGATTTTACATTATTATCATTTATCCAGTATTATCTGAGGTTAACATTCAGATTAAAGGTTGACCAATATATCGGTTAATCAGTGCCGATAGTCGCTATTTGGAACTATCGGTTATTGGAAAATAAATCGACACAGAATGTTGTTCTGAATGTTCCTCTGTGGCAAAATCCCTTCATTTGGTGAATACAGTGCATCCGGAAAGAATTCACAGCGCTTCACTTTTTCCACATTTTTTTATGTTACAGCCTTATCCCAAAATTAATTAAATTCATTATTTTCTTCAAAATTCTACAAACAATACCCCATAATGACAACGTGAAAGAAGTTTGTTTGAAATCTTTGCAAACTTATTAAAAAGAAAAAAAAAATCATACGTACATAAGTATTCACAACCTTTGCTCAATACTTTGTTGAAGCACCTTTTGCACCAATTACAGCCTCAAGTCTATTTGAGTATGATGCTACAAGCTTGGCACACCTATTTTTGGGCAGTTTCTCCCATTCTTATTTGCAGGACCTCTCAAGCTCCATCAGGTTGGATGGGAAGCGTCTGTGCACAGCCATTTTCAGGTCTCTCCAGAGATGTTCAATCGGGTAAGTCTGGGCTCTGGCTGGATCACTTAAGGACATTCACAGAGTTGTCCCGTAGCCACTCCTTTGTTATCTTGGCTGTGTGCTTAGGGTCGTTGTCCTGTTGGAAGATGAACCTTCCCCCCAGTCTGAGGTCCAGAGCGCTCTGAGCTGGTTTTCATCAAGGATGTCTCTGTATATTGCTGCATTCATCTTTCCCTCAATCCTGACTAGTCTCCCAGTTCCTACTGCTGAAAAACATCCCCACAGCATTATGCTGCCACCACCATGCTTCACTGTAGGGATGGTATTGGCCAGGTGATGAGCAGTGCCTGGTTTCCTCCAAACATGACGCTTGCCATTCAGGACAAAGAGATCAATCTTTGTTTCATCAGACCAGATAATTTTGTTTCTCATGGTCTGAGAGTCCTTCAGGTGCCTTTTGGCAAACTCCAGGTAGGCTGTCTTGTGCCTTTTACTGAGGAGTGGCTTCCGTCTGGCCACTCTACCAAACAGGCCTGATTGTTGGAGTGCTGCAGAGATGGTTGTTCTTCTGGAAGGTTCTCCTCTCTCCACAGAGAAACGCTGGAGCTCTGTCAGAGTGACCATTGGGTTCTTGGTCACCTCCTTGACTAAGGCCCTTCTCCCCCGATCGCTCAGTTTGGCCGGGGAGTCCTGGTGGTTCCAAACTTCTTCCATTTACAGATGATGGAGGCCACTGTGCTCATTGGGACCTTCAATGCTGCAGAAATATTTCTGTACCCTCCCCCAGATCTGTGCCTCGATACAATCCTGTCTCAGGACTTGATGACTTGGTTTGTGCTCTGACATGCACTGTTAACTGTGGGACCTTATATAGACAGGTGTGTGCCTTTCCAAATCATGTCCTATCAACTGAATTTACCATAGGGTTACTCCAATCAAGTTGTAGAAACATCTCAAGGATGATCAGTGGAAACAGGATGCACCTGAGCTCAATTTTGAGTGTCATGGCAAAGGCTGTGAATAATTATATACATGTGATTTTTCGTTTTTTATTTTTAATAAAATTGCGAAGATTTCAAACAAACTTCTTTCACGTTGTCATTATGGTGTATTGTTTGTAGAATTTTGAGGAAAATAATGAAATTAATCAATTTTGGAATAAGGCTGTAACATAACAAAATGTGGAAAAAGTGAAGGGCTGTGAATACTTTCCGGATGCACTGTATATAGGCTATAAAAACAGAGGATTGTAATGGAGCAAAGTCACAATCATTGTTTATGGACTAAATCATGATAGCTATGAAATGTTATATATATATATATAAAGGAAAAATATGAAGCATAATCATTATTAAACGGTTATTTATATAACCATTATTGATTGCTGTATTCATGTGGATTTTAGACTGACTGTCATTAAAGAAAATGTTAAAAAGTATTTTATAATACCAGACAATTGACAAGCAAATCTGTTGATCAACTATTAATAAATGATGATTTACTAAATTACTGCTCATACAGTATTTTTAACCCATATGTCAATGTTTCCTTTATAGTATTTCTATTCAAATATACTGTAGATGATTGTAAGAGAGCATGTTTGGTTTGGAAGCACATTTCTAAATAAGAGTCCCTTGTTTATAGTTATGAAGTCCAGCATTATGCACCAAATCTTCATTTTTTTCTGGTTATGATTGAGATTTTTGTTGCACAACAAACAAACAAACATCTGTGATTTTACTCATTTTGGACACTTGTAATCTAAGTCTGTGCCCATTGCAGTAAGGAAAGACTAAGAAAATGTTTTGGCTGATTAATCGATTATCTGCCTTTTTCACAACCTTAGTTATCATTATCGCAAAATCCTCTATCGGTCGACCTCTAATTCGGATATTAAATTTTTTTTTAAATTCAAAATGAAAATGAGGGGTCTGGGTAGCTCAGCGAGTACTGACGCTGACTACCACCCCTGGAGTCGCGAGTTCGAATTCAGGGTGTGCTGAGTGACAGCAGACAAGGTCTCCTAAGCAACCAAATTGGCCCAGTTGATAGGGAGGATAGTCACATGGGGTAACCTCCTCATGGTCGGGATTAGAGGTTCTCGCTCTCAGTGGGGTGTGTGGATCACTGAGAGTACCATGAGCTTTCACATGCTGCGAGTCTCCGCGGTGTCAAGCACAACGAGCCACATGATAAATTAAGCGGAATGACTGTCTCAGAAGTGGAGGCAACTGAGACTTGTCCTCTGCCACCCAGATTGAGGTGAGTAACCCCACTACCATGAAGATCTACTAAGTAGTGGGAATTGGGCATTCCAAATTGGGCGTAAAGGGGATACAAATAAATAATTACAAAGTTATGAAAATGTATTCTGAAAGTATTCACTCTTTTAGCATTACAAAGACACTTCCATATTTATTAGACAGTATTTGTTTTGCAAACTTAATGTGCCATAATTAGTGCAGATTATTTACAGTACATGAGAGTGCTGTGAACAAACACCGGGAAAGCATGTGCTTAACGTATGTAATGCAATTGCTATTTTTCAGTATGCTTTGTTTACTCTGCTTTCTAAAATCAATAAACAAACCAAGGAAATGTGCTTTTTTAGAAAGCTATTACACATGTTATTGCATTACCTTACAAGTGTATTCCAGGGATCAACAACAAATTACCAAATGCAATAATGCTGTCCTGGTCCACAGTTTGTTTTTAATGAGTGTGTTTACATGCACAGCAATTATACTTAATAAACTGGCAACGTGTAATGTGATACCTTAAATGTGTTTTTTTCTGGGCAAAGGTCATAAATAACAAAATCGCCAGTAGCCTCTGATTTTGCTTGGCATATAAACGCTTTTACAGTCAGCTTATTCTATGTGTGCTTGAGTGTTTGTTTTGATGTCATGACTTCAAGGCAGTTGCATTGCAAGGTTAAAAGGCGTTCACACCGACATTGATTAAGCCAAGCAACTGCCATCAAAATGAATGGAAATACAAACAGATTGTTTCTCCAGGTATTGCACACCTCCTTGGCCAAGCCTCTTTTGGTAATATTGCACCACTGCTCATTTGCATAAAGTTGAGTTCTGCTGAGTTCAGTTTTGCAGCATCATTGTCACTCATTTCAACACATATCACCAACTCTCTTTGAAAATGAATGACTTCAATTCATGGTAAAATTACTGTAACATTATTACATCATCATTGTCAGTGAGAACCCCCCGTTATTCATTTGCATGTGAACTCTTGATAAAAGAAATGCAGTGTGCCTAAAACCACCTCAAACATGGTAAAATCACTGTAATCAATGCCTCAAGTGGCTTATTGCTTTATAAAATGGTGGCAACAACACTATGATAAAAGCCAGCAATGTTCAATAAATATTTCCATGTATTAATTATTCCTAGCCTAACTGTCGATGTTTATATATCAAAGGTGTTTGCATGTCATCAATTAAGAATTGATAAATAATTTAGGGTTGTTTTATTTTTATAAAACAGGTTTTCAATAATGCAATTTTCTTCAAAAACAAGATATTTGAGAGTTATCATCATTGCCTTGTACATATAAACACACTCACTGTTCAGATCCCGGATCTTGGTGTTAGTTTTTAGAGTTGTCAGCCAACAATGCAATAGCCAGTTCAATACTGAAAATGTGTTTAGGATGTTTTAGTAAGCTGATATTAAAGCAGTAAACTAATATTGCTTGTGAGTGTCAGTCTGAACCTAATATCAGTCTTCTCTAATACTGCATAGTGGACGTTAAATTGAATGGCATAAACAACAAAACAGGTTATGTAGGGTTAGAGTGTAACAACAAAGAGACGAGGGATCAATTGCTATTCCAAAAAAAGAAAAGCCTAGCAGACATCTGCCTACAATGTTCCATAGGTGAGCGCAGGCAAGTGTCAAGCTGTATATCATCAGTAGTGCATTTGTTATGGTGACCAGGAGGATGGAAGCAAGACATGGCTTGATTGTGATGGAACAAACATGAAATGGGCGAAAACATAATGGCTTAACTTTTTGAGGTATCACCCAGGGATGCTTTTTAAATAGTACTGAAGGAGTTCCCATTTAGGTTGGGCACTTATTGGCTGCTTTTCTTAAGTATTCGGTGCAAGTCATCAATTTCAAAAACTTTTTTTTAAATAAAATTTTTGTTTTGTAATTAAATAAATTGATATGTTGGCCCAATTATATTTTTGTCTACAAAATTAATTTCAAACATTTAAGCATACGCTTCAGATCAAGAAGTTTTTAAGATCATGAGAAACATTTCAAGCAAGTGATGCCAAACTTTTGAACGTTAGTGTGTGTATATATATATATATATATATATATATATATATATATATATATATATATATATATATATGTGTGTGTGTGTGTAAAATTGTCATGTATAAAATTATACATTTTTACAGTAAACTTTTTTATTTATTGCAGGATAAACATTTTTTTTCCTGTTTTTACGGTTATCATGACGAGCATATATTCAAATGGGTTTGAAACAGATTCGCTCTGTGATGAGTGACTCTCAAGTGAGCATGCATGTTTGGACGACAGACCGCTCGTTTGCACACATACTATGAACGCGCTCACAAACTGAACGCCGCTCTCATATAACATCATCTATCAGATATTTTTTGTTGTTCATTTAATTTGTTTCATCCTTTTGCAGTTTATTTCCCTGTCTAACTGAGCTGTGATTCAGCATTACAGAGATCTAACATAAATACTCTTGAAAATGGACACCTCGCATTTCATAGGCTATAAATTAATACGTTTGATCATGAAATCATAATGCGGCCTGCAAAAGATGGCTCGAGGGCTGCGTGTTGAGTAGCACTGCATTAAATAAAGTCTTGGAAAAGCTGGAATAGCCTTGTCGCTTAAATCCTACTGGCTCTCAAAAGCTAAAACCTTTGGCAAATGAATAAATTGGAAGTTGAATGCTAAGAAAAAAACAACAAACTTTAAAGGAATAGTCTGACCATTTACTCACCCTCAAGTCATTCCAAACCTGTATGTGGTTTCTGTTTTCCGGAGCACAAAAATATCTTTATATAATTTTCAGAAGTTTTCAAATAGTTTTCTGTAAAGTTAAATATATCTTGAAATATATTGTTATTAACCACAAAATATTGCAATACTAATTTTTGCTTAAATCGCCCACCACTCCTTTACATATTCCAAACAACAACGGTTCATTGTGTCCACATCTGTCAAGCTCTAAAAGGGGCACAGGAGGCACCATATGTACAGTATACATGACCAATGCACTACATTCCATGGCCGAATACACAGATTTTTATCTTACCACTAATAGTGTACACTCACCTAAAGGATTATTAGGAACACCTGTTCAATTTCTCATTAATGCAATTATCTAATCAACCAATCACATGGCAGTTGCTTCAATGCATTTAGGGGTGTGGTCCTGGTCAAGACAATCTCCTGAACTCCAAACTGAATGTCAGAATGGGAAAGAAAGGTGATTTAAGCAATTTTGAGCGTGGCATGGTTGTTGGTGCCAGACGGGCCGGTCTGAGTATTTCACAATCTGCTCAGTTACTGGGATTTTCACGCACAACCATTTCTAGGGTTTACAAAGAATGGTGTGAAAAGGGAAAAACATCCAGTATGCGGCAGTCCTGTGGGCGAAAATGCCTGGTTGATGCTAGAGGTCAGAGGAGAATGGGCCGACTGATTCAAGCTGATAGAAGAGCAACTTTGACTGAAATAATCACTCGTTAAAACCGAGGAATGCAGCAAAGCATTTGTGAAGCCACAACAGCAGAAGACCCCACCGGGTACCACTCATCTCCACTACAAATAGGAAAAAGAGGGTACAATTTGCAAGAGCTCACCAAAATTGGACAGTTGAAGACTGTAAAAATGTTGCCTGGTCTGATGAGTCTCGATTTCTGTTGAGACATTCAGATGGTAGAGTCAGAATTTGGCGTAAACAGAATGAGAACATGGATCCATCATGCCTTGTTACCACTGTGCAGGCTGGTGGTGGTGGTGTAATGGTGTGGGGGATGTTTTCTTGGCACACTTTAGGCCCCTTAGTGCCAATTGGGCATCGTTTAAATGTCACGGCCTACCTGAGCATTGTTTCTGACCATGTCCATCCCTTTATGGCCACCATGTACCCATCCTCTGATGGCTACTTCCAGCAGGATAATGCACCATGTCACAAAGCTCGAATCATTGCAAATTGGTTTCTTGAACATGACAATGAGTTCACTGTACTAAAATGGCCCCCACAGTCACCAGATCTCAACTCAATAGAGCATCTTTGGGATGTGGTGGAACGGGAGCTTCGTGCCCTGGATGTGCATCCCACAAATCTCCATCAACTGCAAGATGCTATCCTATCAATATGGGCCAACATTTCTAAAGAATGCTTTCAGCACCTTGTTGAATCAATGCTACATAGAATTAATGCAGTTCTGAAGGCGAAAGGGGGTCAAACACAGTATTAGTATGGTGTTCCTAATAATCCTTTAGGTGAGTGTATATTATTATATTTATTTATGAACCAGCTTTTAAAAAGAATACAAACATTAAAACAGCTATGGATAATAAAGAAAAGACACCACCAAAGAAAAGATAAAGGAAGGTTGTTGCGTCTTGCTTAACTCATTTGAAAACATAATTAAAGGGACATTTGGAGGTGGCATCACTGCTAAAGCGAAAAAGGAAGCTTGGGGTAGCATTGGGGGTCCCCATGGGCATTTTGCCATCCGACCCAGAGTGTTTCGGAGGCGCAGGACACCATACCAGCACGTATACGACTATACTGTATACAGTATTTGCTGCCATGTGAACTCGCACAATGATTGACAGGCAGAAATTCTTCTGATTGGCTAAATAGATGATCTGACTGCAGCCTGTGGACATCTTTTCCTCCCATTTACCAAACTTAGGGCAGTTACAGAGACAGGTGTGATATTTCATGGCGTAATTGTTTTTTTTAGGTTCAAGGGAGAGGTAATTGCATCCTTAACTAAGTTTACAATAATGAAAACTGCCTTGTGATTTTTTTAAATGTCAATGTCTTTCTAATATTCTAATACACTGACTCGATTGATGACAGCAGACATACAGTACTTTTTGTAGTTTGTGATTCACTCTTTATTTAGGAGTCCTAAACTTAAGAGTGACACACGTAGTAATGACTTACCTAATTTTTAAGGGTTGCTCTTAAATATCTGTGTAAGAAGCTACTTTAAGCCTAAAGATTATTTGTGAATATGGGCCCAGGTTTTACGATAGCTTTTTGTGCCAAACAGTCATTATTCACTGACAATATTAATCACCAATGAGCGGTCAACTCAAGAACCGAATCGGTCCAATTTGTGAACCGAATCGTTCTTTTGAGCCAGTTCTTGACTTCAACTTAAAGACTTAATGATCCAATCACAACAATCGGAGTTAACAGCTGACTGGAGAGGAAGAATATCAGTGAATAATAATGATTTAAATTTAAGTCTATTCCTCATACAAACCTAGTGTACTGCTACAGATGCCCTGAATGAGTTTTATAGACTACGTTAATGGAGTTTTTTGTCATTTTTGGAGCTTGACAGATGTCAATACATAGAAAAGAGAAGAGCGAAAAATTATTTTGTATTCCACAAGAAAAAATAATAGCATTTGGTTTAACAATGAAATGAGGTTGAGTAAATTATGACAGAATTTTTATTTTTGAGTTAACTATTCCTTTAAATATAAAGGGCAGCAGCAACAACGCTTGCAGGCCACCAGAGGGCATAGGTTTTGGTCAGGCTGGTTAGCGGTGCTTAACTACCTGTCCTGGACTGTCTCTTTGCCCTCTTAATGGAGCTGGATTGGGCTTTGGTGGGTCTGCTGGAGCCACGCTGGGAGAAGGGGGCGGTCATGAAGCAAACTCCTAGTCCTGCAGCTGACATCAAAATGGAAGCCATGCCTGGAATGGCCGAAGGCCATGTGGATACATGCAGGAGGAGGAGAAGAAGTGGAGGAAAGGAAGAGTGATGAGCCAAGAGTGGAAAGGCCAACCACCACAAGTGGGGCATGCTCTGATGAGGTCAAGAGAAGATTAGGTTCCTACTCAATTCTGCACTAGCTACAGAGGAAATAATATCAAAACATCCATCTACTGGATCTGACAATGACACCTGGTATTAACATCCGTCACGTGTGATCACAAGTGGACAATGCTAAAAGCAGGTGTAAATGGGCTCCAGTGTGTCTTTGGGTGAGTCTCAATTTGCTCTAGGGCTGGATATTGGCAACTACCTCATGATACAATACACACTGTGATATGTCACAATGCCTTTTGATATCATAAGTGGATCGCGATTGAGACCGTGGCAGTTTCGGCTTATTTAGATGAGCTGCTTCTTCATTAATTGAACAGTAGGAAATTATATGAATGCACAATGAAAATATCTATACAAGGATTGAAAGTATGACAAATTTGCAAGATATCAATACATTAATGTATTGGCACAGCCCTTCACTCCATAGTTTAGCAGCAAGTTCACTGCCCAGGGCGTCAGGCATTTCTTGGACTAATTATCCTAGTGTACTAAAACGTTTGCTCAAATTCCCCAAATGCACAGTATTATCCAGTGAGCACTGGTTGATCACTATATTCACTTACTGGAAATGTCCTTCTCAACTGGTCACAAATAAAACATGAATGCATAATGGCACTGTACTTTCTGACAACTATACAGTAATAAGCATAACACAGAAGGATCAGTCATGGTGTATTATGAAGCAATTTTTTTTTATAAATACCAGCTACAATACTACAAAAATGCCAGCTAAAACCTGAGACCTGAGTCATCAGTGTCCCAATTTGAAGTTACACGAGGCCCTTGTAAGTGGACAAAATAATGGTCACAACATAGTATTTCATCCCATACGGAACTAGGAAATGGAATGAGACAACCTTGAAAATACATTGGGTCTGTTTCCAAACCTAGTGCGCTTTCTTGCTGCCTTCTATGGCAACATTCTAACAGAAATAGGCTGCAACTCCGCACCATACAAATAGCACGGTGCCGAGGGGTGTAAAACACAACCAAATTAGCAAAGCAACCAAAAAAAAAATAAAAAAAATGTATCTGAAAATAAAAAGTTTTTAAAAAACAGTAGTCAACTTATTTGTCCTTAAGTGCTCTGCCCAATACCTGGTTGGGTTTCTACCACAACTCAATGCACATAACTTCATAAGCATTTGTTTTAATTTGTTCCTGCCAATAATGCGAAAATTATGTCACAGTAACTGCGGCTATTCTTGCATACCAGCAGCTCTAATAAAGTGTCCTGCTCCCTTAAAATAGTCTATGCAGGCTGTAGTCCACGGTTGAATGGCAAAGCGCTCAGGGAAAATGCTTGGTTTCCCTGTCAACGCTTGTAGTGACTTGCAGTAGGATGAGTAAATCATGATCTCTCATGTGTCTAGTCAGACTGCCACACGACTTGCTATGGCTTTATGTTGTTGTGTTGTGGATAATTTCGTTGTGTTTTCAGAATGGATGTCCCGATACCATTTTTTTGAGAATGATTATGAGTATTAATACTTCCTTCTTGGTATTTGCTGATACAGAGTACGTTAACAGTGCATAACAGATGTGAGATGTTGCTTAAATATACAACAGTTAGTTCCGTTCCTCGAATCTGATTGGACGAGAGACGTTCCATGAGTACTAAAGGTCTGACACCATCAGCACTCAGACGCTTCACTGTGTGTATCACTCAGCTTGTGATCGTGTCCTTCTAAACTAAAGTGTAAGGGCAGTGCAGATGTGTTAAGAGCTATCTGTCTCTTTACATTTAATTTTGTGACATTACATATTTTAGCCAGCAGGTGGAGGCAAAAAAAAAAAATTTTGTGTGTAATATGAGCCAGTTGGTGACGTGAAGTGAGTCAGCGTTAGTCATTTTTTTTCATTTAACAGCACTCCGTGATTGCTCATATTACTAATACACTACTAAGGCCAGGAAATATCTTTAAATGGCTTCAGCATTAAGGCTCATCACAGCTGAGAGACACAACAGACTGATTAAATTACACAAACTCAAGGCACTTGTCTCTTATCGGAGTTTCCACATTGGAGAGAAAATACTGTTCAAAATGGCAGAGGAGATAGCGGTTTCTATAGTGAAAGACTCTTGCGCACCAACTACCGCGAAATAAGGAAGAATACCCCCGCTTGGATGGCTATTTTTCCACTTAGAAAATAGGGTGAATTTCACCAAAATGACATTATCTTCAGAAAGCTGACAAACAGACTACAGCATCATCAACCGGTGATCGTCCACACTCCATCTCTCTCTCTCACACACACTCACTCTCACACACTCACTCTCACACACACACACACACACACACACACACACACACACACACACACACACACACACACACACACACACACACACACACACACACACACACATCCTTGTTTCACCAATAACATGTTAGAAACAGCCCAAACCATGATACTAGTAGTTCTAAAGGGATGTTTTTGAAAGGCTTGGACACATTGTTTGGTTTGAACAAGCAACGGCAGATTCTGATCTATGGCGTAAGAAAGTAGCTCCATGCACAAATGCGTTTTTATGACCGTACTCAGATTTTCCACATTTTTAAAAATGTTCTTGTTCATTGAACTGTTGTATATAAACAATATTGCAATTGTGCAATATGTCCCTAAATCAGCACTGCTGTGATTGTGATCTATTAAAAACAACCTTATAAAAGTCACTTTGCCCCAGATCTGTCTGTCTGTTCCCCAACTGCCTCATTGGACTTAGTGCTGTGGCTGTCAGCTACAAGGACAACAGATATCCACAGACCAATAACTTGACACTTTTTGAAAGCTGAGCTCATTTAGGACACAAAAACTCACAAAATGATGACTCAGTCAAACTGATTTGTGACAAGCAACCAAAAAAAAACATTAAGGTTAAACGAGTATACCACACGTCAAAGACTGTGACATTAATGCACTTTTCTGAGAAATAGCACACCAAAAATGAAAATCCTGTCATCATTTACTAACCATTATTTTGTTCCAAGTCCGTATGACTTTCTAACTTCCGTCAAACAAAAAAGGAGATGTTAAGCAGTATGTTCATCCCATTAACCATTCACTTCCATTGAATGGAAAAGAGAATAGCATCAACATACTTTAATTCCTTGAGCTCCATGGCAGAGAGAAAGTCATACGCGTTAGGAATGACATCAGGTTGAGTAAATGACAACAGAAATTTCTTTTTTTGTGCGGTTCATACTGACACTCCCAAGAAACAGTTCAGCAGCTACTGCTGCATCGACACCTTTCTGGAAAAAAAGGAATCAATATATCACTTTAAGGAAGACCCTTTTCTCTTGTGTTTAGGTGTTACGGGTGAGTGGTGTACCTGCAAGTGCCGCGCTCACGCTACTGGATCCGTTAAGTTGTAAAGGGATGGTTGGAACACTGTGAAGACAGAAACATGGACACTTTAATGCATACAAACTCTGCATTGAGAACAAAAGCACTTCACTGCCATTATGGGAGTTATTTTCATGTGGGGAACTTATTTGTGTCATGTTCTATCTCTTATACAGCAGACAGAGTGAATATGATAGGTTAAGATTGTTGCAGATGACCTACTGAAGACAAAAGGAAAGCAAGGTACTTTCCTGAAGGAAATTCCCAGCCTTTTTTTAAGCAGTCATGGAGGCATGCTAATAAAGATGATCATAGAACACCACAATTTAAAGGTGCACTCAGTATTGTTTCCCTTTTTGGTTCTTAAAAAAGATATGAGAAGTACTATATAAAACGTTTTTCATATATTCATTAGGCAGCTGATTTTAAACAAAGCTACTTAAGGTCAGAATATGTATGCGTGTACCCTGAGAATACAATATATCAATGATTTTCTGTCGAGTTTATATTGTAAACTTTCCTGTTGAAATAAAGGTGTCAATAATAAAAGTGTTTCTTTCATTGCAACAATAAAACAGCACTTGTTTTTCAGTTTCACTACGAGACGGTATGACCTGAATTGTGGTTTCAGGTTTTAGACAAGAATGTTCGTTTCAAAGCAATCAAACCACTCATCTTAACTAGAATGTATAACTCTGAAGTGGGCCATCTCACAATCTTTATTAAGGATACATATACATGTTGACTGTGTATTCGTGGTGGAGACAGTTCTAAAAAAAACAGGCATTTCCATGTTCTCCTTTATCCTTTGTCTTCCCTTTCCACTCAACACAATAAGTGCAGACCTGCTCTCATTTATGTTTCCTAAATCAGGCCTTTACTCCTTTTCTCCATGTAGAGAGGATAATATGATACTATTACATAGTAACAGCCAATTATAGCATTGGGACAAAAGGGAGGATGATTCTTCTTGCTCTTGAGCTGAAATCATTCAAGCCTGAGAGGAAATGATGTTGCCATAGTGGTCTTCCTGTTTGTGAAATCACTGTATTTTTCCATTATTTCAGTGTCATGGATGTCATCCTGTGTCTTTGCTTTGCTGGTTGATTCTTTACATCATAAGATGTTGAAGATCATGAAAAACAAAAAAATGGCCAAACTTAGTGTACACACAGCATGCAGAATGACTAAGCCTACTACAACTTACCCAAGAGGAAGGACACAATGAGAGGAAGGAGAAATGCTCAGTACCTGATGGAAAAAAAACTTTGGACCTTTACTGTCATTTTACTGTCTTGTTTCCTTATCATGACAAAAAGCTAGTTGGGTATTTTTAAACTGCTCTCTGTGGGAGGACTGCCATGCTCGTGTAAGTCCTTGAAAAATATGGCAAGACACTTGACCTTTACCAAGTACTGTGGAAGTCTTGTGGCAAAGGGATGAAATCGGATTGAATCACGCGACAAGAAAAGCTGTTAGACACAAAGACACGTGCTAGTCTCACCTGAAACCATTGGCATGGTGACCAAAAGTCTGTTGTGGTCCTGGAGGATGAGTCATGGAGGTGGAGGATCCCCAGGGGCCATTCCATAGTAGGTTTCCCACTGAGAGAGGTCTTCTGGGGTAGGGCGTGTAGATTGAAGAGGGGCTAGCTCCAGGAGGTCTTCCATGTTGGGTCTGGAGATTGGGTAGGTTGGTCTGTCCCGCAGAGAAGGAATGCCGCAATCGACTCGGCATGGGTCCAGCAGTGCTGCTGTTGCTCATGCACTGCTGACAGGTACAGGATGGGCCTGAATGAATAACCGACCCGGAGGTGAGGGGATATGGTGTGCTGCCCTGCCGCCTAACACGCCGTCTGTAACTGGAGGACTTGTTGACCTGCTCAAGAGCTGTGAGGTCCACAATATAGTTGTAACCATGTGAGCTCAGATCAGCTGTGGCCTGCCCTGCTTTGAAGCTGTGCTCCAGCAAAATGGAAGTCCGTATCTCATACGGTGTCCAACTTCCGTCATCATTGGCCCATTCCCAAAGAAAACCACTACCAAGGGCAGACGTCTGCGGGAACAGGCTTTGACGCACAGAGCGTATCTTTCCTACGAGGGGTTAAAAACAAACACAATGTCGAATTTCAAATTTTTCCGAAAGAATTGTTTTATAAATCTGTCCTAGATATACTGTTCAAACACACACACAAATAATATTAAGACAAAAGTATCAATTAAGCATCATTTGTTTGTAGATGCCTCTTTGATATTTTTGGGCCACTGTATGTCATTGATATCATTCTAAAACACACTTACACTTTTCTCTCATCAAAACAAATGGTTTCTCATGTTAAATGTGTTAAAGAGTTAGATTTCATCCACAAAATTAGCTGTGCATCCTATTGGAATCTGCTTATTTCCTGATATTTTGTCATCCCTTTCCTGTTCTTGCACATAAATCACGTGTGTCGAAATTCATTCAAACATTCCCACAAAACAAGCCTAATCTCTAGCTAACAGACCAAACACACACACACACACACACACACACACACACACACAACATTAAAACCACATGCCTAACACTGTGCAGGTCCCCCTCATGCAGCCAAAACAGTGCCAACCCGCATCTCAGAATAACATTGAGATTATATTCTTCTCACAAACAATTGTACAGAGTGGTTATTTGAGTTACTGTAGACTTTATCAGTTTGAATCAGTCAGGCCATTCTCTGTTGACCAGGCATCTCATAAACAAGGCATTTCCGTCCACAGAACTGCCACTGAATGGATGTTTTTTGTTTTGGCAACATTCTGAGTAAACTCTAGAGACTGTTGTGCATGAAATTAATTGGAGATCAGCAGTTACAGAAATACTCAAACCAGCACATCTGCAACAACAATCATGCCGTGGTCCAAATCACTGCAATCACATTTTCCCCCATTCTGATGGTTGATGTGAACATTAACTGAAGCTCCTGACCCGTATTTGAATGCTGCACTGCTGCCACACAATTGGCTGATTAGATAATCGTGTTTATCTAATCAGCCAATTTTTGTTGATTAAAAATTGTTGTTGCCAGACGTGCTAGTTTGAGTATTTCTGTAACTGCTGATCTCCAATTAATTTCATGCACAACAGTCTCTAGAGTTTACTCAGAATGGTGCCCAAAACAAAAAACATCCATTCAGTGGCAGTTCTGTGGACGGAAATGCCTTGTTTATGAGATGCCTGGTCAACAGAGAATGGCCTGACTGATTCAAACTGATAAAGTCTACAGTAACTCAAATAACCACTCTGTACAATTGTGGTGAAGAATATAATCTCAGAATGCTATTCTGACATGCGGGTTGGCACTGTATTGGTGGCACGAGGGGGACCTACGCAACATTATGCAGGTGGTTTAATGTTGTGGTTGATCGGTGTTTAGCCATGGTGCCATACTGCAGTACTGCATGGATTTACCCAGTGCGTTTGATGACCCAGCCTTTAAAAGCCCCTGTTATCAAAGATATAAAATAGCCATCATATTCATACATTTAAAGCAACTGAATAACTCAGAATTCATACTACTTTCAAAAGTGTATCATCTGAACACTCACTTAAAATGAAAAGTAATGGGACAGTGTGATGTGCAGTGAGGGTATCAGATCGCAATACCACGGTACTTTGATACATTACATGGTTCTGAATGATTTCATTATCATTAATGGCATACTGTCATTTTGCAGACTCATTCATAATTTTGCAGACTCATTCATCATCTCAGCTCAGGTATGATGAGACAAGTCTGCAATCACACTCACCAGTGTCTTGTCTGAACTGTTTGAGGTTGGGGATGTCAATGATGTATGCAGCCAGGCTGGGGTCAGCCGGTCCCAGTGATATGCTGCTGGATGTAGATGCTCCTCTCTGATGCTGGAGACACTGCTCGATGTAGCTGCTCACCTGACCAGTGTAGGGCCTCCAGTAGCCCAGATCATCCTGCCATTCCCAAACCACCACCATCGGCTGAGCCTGTCCTGGCACTCCAGTGGAGGAAGATGAGGAGGCTGCGAAAGATGGTACATTTCTAGACCCACTCCCTCCAGAGGCAAAACTAGAGCCTGTTGCCATTTTATCCAACAGAAAAGAGCTCCACTGCCAGAAAACGACCTAAAAAATACACCAGGCACTGGAGTAAAACACAGCGCGTCAGTTTCATCCGATTTACATTCAACTAACCAGATGTAACCTGTAAGAAATCGACAAAAGTCTCCAAAACAACCTCTTATTCAGCAGGACACAGTTATTCAGCCGCAGACGCGAGTGTAAACACACTGACGCCGCACCATGTTGGAGTCGCAGCTCGCGTTTCGCGTCGCCATTCAATGGGTTACTGTTGGATTACTAGACAGATAAATCAGTATCATATCATTCAACAATGGTTGTACTGTAAAAAAGAAGATAAATAAAAACATACTGCTATTGTTGTTTTAATACGCACTTACTACGGGTCCTTCCTCTCCTGCAGTGTCGGTGTGTGTATGTCGCTAGTGGAGGATTCCCACAGATGCACAAACTGTGAAGCCAGACACGAAGAGCTCGCTCTCGCTCGCTCTCGCTCGCTCTCTCGCTCGCTCTCTCTCTCTCTCTCTCTCTCTCTCTCTCTCTCTCTCTCTCTCTCTCTCTCTCTCTCTCTCTCTCTCTCTCTCTCTCTCTGTGTTTCTGTATGTGGGTTAAATCTTAAAATTAGGCTCTGTTTTGCCCATGCCAAATCGCACAAGACATTTATTTTGAAATGGCCGAAAATATACATGATATATGAGAAAACTAAATAAAAGTCCCAACCAAGATACGAATATTTCGCGTTGTTTAGCTGTAAATATTTTTGTGTGCCAAGTTAGTAATTATGAAGACTATCACGAAAGTATTTTTATTCTGTGCATATATGTTTGCATAAGCCTGCTGCATGAACCTTATCGTCACAAAGTGATAACATAGAGTGTGTTGCACTCTGCATTTAATTATAGTACTGAATCTTAATATGAAGTATTGCAGACACGAGTAACTGAAACATAAGGAGATCAATGAATTAAAACGCTCAAATTCAAGCATATTAAAGTAAAAGTTCACCCAAAAATTGTAATTCTCTCATCATTTACTCACGCTCATGCCGTCCCAGATGTGTCTGACTTTCTTTCTTCTGCTGAACTCAAACAGATTTTTAGAAGAATAGCTCTGTAGGCCCATACAATGCAAGGACATAAATAGGGCTGAAACGTTTAGTCGACGTTACCGGCAATAAAAAAATTGTCGACAAACATTTTCGTTGTGGAATAGTCATTTGATCACATTAAACACAGAAACACTCTTGTTGTGGAATAAGCAGAGTCAGAGCTCTTTAAAGGAAACACCCCGGCGTAACATCTTAAATGCAGATATATTTATTGCGTTATAGCTTTATTAAAGTTCAAATAATACGGAAGCAGGTCAAGTATTTAACTTTAAACTCTGAAACTGGCATTTCTCTGTGCAGTTTTCTATTTCTATTTCTCACTGTGCATTTCTTATCATGAAGAAAATTGGCAATATGCAGCTTTCATAATAAGAGATAGGGTTTTTTTTTTGTTTTTTTTTTGTGAGTTTCAGATGGATTGAAGTGAACAGAAAGGTGAGAGAGGAAGTCTTCGCCCCATTATACACTGCAACAAAACACATTTATGATTTGATTTGGCTTGTTTTCCAATAAAAATATCTAAAACTCATTTAAAACAATGTACATTTACTTTAGGAACTATACTGCAGAAGAAAAAATTGTTATACGAGTATGTTGAATATAATAATAAAAATACAAATATATATATTTTTATATATTTTTAATAAAAGATGCATTCACCTGAAAAGCAGCATAGAATATATTTATACTTGCTTTTAGAGAATAGACCTTGAATATAAGTGTATTTTGTGAATTTCTTTACTATTGTTAGCAAGCACGTTTAATACAACCTTTTAAGTTGGGACACAAGCTGAATAATCGGTTAAGAGCTAATGATTAATCACTGCAATAATCACAGAATAGTCGAATAATCTTTCTTATAATTGTAAGATTAATCTATTATCAAAATAATCGTTAGTTGCAGTCCTATTAAATATTGATCTGATTCTCACTTACACCTATCATATATCTTCTGAAGACATGGATTTAACCACTGGAGTCATACGGATAATTTTTATGGTGTCTTTGTTATTTTGAAGCTTCAAAATTTTGGTCACCATTCACTTGCACTGCACTGTGAATGCAAATTTTGCAGAGCTGTAATATTCTTCTAAAAATCTTGTGTTCGGCAGAAGAAAGTAAGTCATGCACGTCTTGGATGGCATGAGGGTGAGTAAATGATGAGAGAATTTACATTCATGGGTGAACTGTCCCTTAAATGGTTTCCCTGCCAATATGTTTATTGCTTGGGCGGTTGTCCCTTCACATTATTATTCCTGCAAATTTTGCTAATTATGGTCTCATGTTTATTACACATTCTACACTGTGTATCACTGATAACACAAGTGCATATTAATTGGTAACATCTAAAAAAAAATAGAAGCGCAAAAGCATGCTAAAATGACACATGTAGAAAGGCTTTCATTACATCACATCAAAGCAATAAAGCACAATCAAACAATTAAATCAATAAATGCAAGGCAACACATTTTATTTGAAAGGCCAGAATGGCATTAAGGTACAGCATATAAATACTGGTGATTCCAGAGACAGTCATTACACAATAACATTATAGCATTCTTTCATTTACAAACAATACATTCAAGATGTTTTCCCTGTGAAATATCTCACTTTATGCATTTATGTTTAACGAACGTAAGAGTAAGTTACAAAGCTAAAATAATACAAAAATGTCTCTCGATTGGTTATAAGGTAGTGCTTTCATGTTAGGATACTCCAACTTGAGATACTCAAACCTTAAGCTCAAGTTTCTCTCTGAATGCATCAGTGGCTAGTTGTGTTGAGCGTCGTTAGTCATGTCATTCAGTATTTTATGCTGCATACTGAATGTGGTAGTTTACATTTCCTGCATATACAAGTTTTTTTATTATTTAAATAAATAAATAAATAACAATACAAACATTTGCAAGGCGTGAGACCCAGTTTACTAAAAGAGTCGTACGAGCTCTCGGCACCAAACAAGGCTGTGAACTTCAAGAGCGATCGGTCATTTTTGGGACAAGTCAAATCCCTAATCACATTCCTACTGCTCTTTAAGAGATGGTTATTAAACCACGATTGTGTCCAGGACTTTCTAGGAGAAATCCTGGTGGCAAAGCAATATAGTTTATCTGATATGCAAATTATGGCCACTCCAAACAATCTCTTTAATGTATAAAGCACAGACAAAATGTCTGATATGCTGCTGGGTTTTTCTCCTCATTAGCAATTCATTTGGAAACAACTGCATCCTACAGTACACACACTCTAATATCTGCTAGCACACAAACGTGTCTCCTATGTGGGTCGCAGGATCAGCCACAACACTGGAGATAGCTGAATTTAGCATTCAGTAATGTCAGGTTTAAAAAAAGGTCCCTTAATGTTGCATGTCCTCAAAATGGCATCAGACAGTTCACTAGTATTTGACTTTGCCAGGTACTTGAACATTCACTCCGCTATAGTCCACCATGTACATGGGCCATTGCTAAAATAAAAGAGAGAGAGACAGAGATTGTGAGCTATTGTAATACAATATCTAAATTAGCATGATCATTTCACTTCCATCAAAATGTAACAAACTGCCACCCCTCTGAAACGAATTTGCTTTTCAAATGACGAATGTCAGGCAGGCTACTGGATTATGTTAAATACATTGCCAGCAAATTTGCATTCAGGTCTGACTCTATCCTAGTATGGTATCCCATACATTTTCAATAGATAACACCAAGTCCTGCCCTACACTTCTTTCTCATTACATATCCCATTTCAATTCTAAAATAAGTACAATGTTTTCAAATGCCATTTAATGTTAACTATTATGGAAGTATTTTAATGGCAAAAGTCTCTGAGGAAGAAAAAGCCTGCCGAATTGCACTAAAAATTGCACTAGAATTGCACTACTCACACGAGACTGAGCAGTAGAATTAGCCACGGCCCTTCTTTCCAAAACCCCACACTCAAAAGATAACAAACAAGCTTTATTGAGACCGACATTGTGCAGAAACAGTGGTTAAAAACAACAGCAGCAAAATAGCGCCCTCACCTGACAACTGTTATGAGCAACATGGCTTAAAAATGGAATTAGGCCTCAATTTGCTGAAATTACAATACTATGAGAATGTACAAAATGATTGACAGTTTAAAAGCGTCAGAGACCGTGCCAGAGTCTAGTGCTGTTTTTACATACTTTTCCATGAATAAATAAATAAATCGCTTGCAGCACCTTTAACAGTGCTTGCATTTTTCAGATGTGAATATTTATATTGAACAAAATTTCATACCAAATTTCTCTTTTAAAAAATGTAATTATAAATATTGACCTTCCAAAGTGTTCCAAAGTGTTCAGTAATATTCGGTCAATTATATTTTGCTTTGCAAATTTGCATCTTAAATTTCAGTGGTTGAAAATACAACATTACTCAGTTCCAACCTAATTTTAACCACTGACATTTTAGAGGCAAAATATAATGGACCAAATATTACCTGTAGAATAATGATGATGATTAAAAATATTTTGGAATAATACAGATAATTAAAATGCATTTCATTATTTTGGCACACAACTCAAATTTAAAAAAAGACAATATAAAAAGTGGCTTCAGAATGCAATATATTGTTTATTTCCAAATTATTGAACATAAGCCAATAATTGGTCTACACTCGACAGCAATCCATTTTGCAACTGAATTTGTCAATCAGTCCGAGATTTATTCCGAGGGCTTGTCTAAGGATGCGTCAATGTACACCTGTGTTGTCTGTTCTCGGTAAGTGTGGTTTGTTCTCTGTCTTTTTGCGCCGAGTGTTGCCTTTGCAGCGAGTTTTGCTTACTGGCCCCTGAAGAAAACAGGTGGTACTTCAAGCTTGAATTGCTTGAATCTTTCTTATTACGGTCCCGGGACATGATTAATTGGGTTCAATAATTTTTTGTATAATTAATCGCACAAATGTAACATGCTAAATCGATAATCGCAGAATTCGATAATTTTCAGAATTTTCAATTACGAAATTTTGTGTGAAATTATTTCAATTGAAATATTCATAGCTTAAATATACCATAATTCGAAACTGAATCCCACAAAAATGCAAACACTGTTAATGCAATGCATTTATCTTTCAGTTGATGCAATTCAGCATGCTTTTTGTTTCAAAGCCATTTGTCATTAATATACTTCCATAGACTGTAAGAGTTAAAAAAACAAAAGTTGAATTAGAAATCCACCCTTATGTAATTTGTTGGCATACCATGACAGGTATTTGATTGGTTGATAGTGCTGAGTCTGCTCCAGTGGGCATAGACGCTCGACTGTTGTCAACTACTCGTTTACGTTTCCGTCGATTGGTGGACACTTCTTTACCCTCTGTGAAAGAACAAAGAAAATCATAATGAATGATTTCCTTTCGAAACAGAAATAAGCACAATTTACAAACAAAGAAATGGCTCTTACCTGTATTACAAGATCGACTATACAATTCTGTAAAAGGCCTAAACAAAGAGAACAAGACCAATGAGATACTTTCAATTACACAAAATTTGGACATATATTCTACAAGAGTTTCTATGCTCAGAGCTAGAGTTGCTCATCCACTTAATCTTTAGGTCCATATCGGAGCACTTACTGTAGTGGGGTTTTTATATTGAAGATGATTTCATCTTGGACCTGCAGGATTTTTTCCAACCGAACTATGTCATAAGTATTAGGATTCCTGAAGGGTATGTCATCGGGAAGTCCAGACACTTCCAACGAGCCTGGATTGGCACGGATTAACTTGTACGGAACAATGACTGAACGGTCCAGACCCAGGGCTTCACCTAAACACAAGAAATTTGCAAATACAGCAATGGAAACAGTTAATAAAACTTTGCATATAGGGATATATTTAAAAAGTACACAACTAATTTACCATATTTCTTATTGAAGAGTTCTTTAACTTGTTCCCTTAATATCACTTTCTCTCCCATTCGGTTGACCTCGTCTTCTTCTGTAGAACAGTGAGAAGTTATTCGCCAAGTTTACTTACAGAGTCTAAATTAAAGCAATCTTTTTTTGAGATTTTAAACAAACGTCATTGCTTAAAGGAATATTCCAGGCTCAATCAACAGCAATTGTGTCATAATGATGATTACCACAAAAAAATATTTTCGACTCATCCCTCCTTTTCTTTAAAAAAAGCAAAAATCAAAGTTACAGTGAGGCATTTACAATGGAAGTGAATGGGGCCAATTTTTGGAGGGTTTAAAGGCAGAAATGTGAAGTTTATAATTTTATAAAAACATTTACATTTAAAATTTACATAAAAATTACATTCTTCTGTTAAAACTTGTGTATAATAGAGCTTTAAAGTTGTTTAAATTGTAATTTTTACAGTAATTTTAGGGTTTTGGGGAATGTTGGCATTACATTGTCATGACAACGAAGTGGTAAAATTGGCAATAACTTTACACAGAAGAATTTATCTTATAAAATCATGTTAACACGCATATTGTTTATGTCTTGTGTCTATACTTTTTTAACATTTACGGATTGGCCCCATTCACCTCCATTGTAAGTGCCTCAGTGACCCCTGTTTGAAAACCCCTGATGTACTGTAATAAGTTACTACAACACCTCATCGATGCAGTAAATAATGCCTCATCCTTACCACTTATTGGGGTGTAACCTTTCTTCATTATGGTTATTCTTCGTGGTGCTAGAAAATATTTAAATTTGAATAAACAACTTACTTCCATGAGAAATTCACTCAAAATATAGACAATTGACAGCAAGAGATTCTGTGAGATATTAAATACATACCTGGCTTGGGAATAAGCCCTTGGAAAGGCCTGAAAAGACAGAAAAGACTAAGTTTTTCCTTCCCCTTTATCATGACTCCTCAGATGTCTTGTATAAATCAATTGACCACAAAACGTATTTGTACAATTAAGCCACACTTCAAAATGTAAGAATGACTTTGCTTTATATAACAAAGTTTCTAACTAAGAGGCATTTATTTTCAAGAAATATGACACAAACACACTTCACGTTTCAAATTTTGAGGATTTCAAATGATTAAACAACAGATTTCTTCTTAGTTCAAAATGGTCAAATGTTAATGGAGCACGTCCATAGTTAATGTGATGTACTACACCTGTGGTTACTCTGCTTGCACATCTTTGAAGGAGAATTGACTAAAAACTGCATTGGTAGAGGTTGGTCAAAAGTACTTGGAAAAAGTTAGGTCAGTTCTGAGAAAAGGCGTAGCCTCTTTTGTTTTAAGATGCACCTTTGTTTAATAATTTGAAGTGTGTCTTAAGCGTCCAAAAGTATCCAAATACTTTTGAAGCCATTGTGTATCATAGACATATTTACCGTCACTACATTTTCTAACTCAAAAAGTTAAAGAAGTCAGAAGCTTAGAAGTTTAGAAGTGCTTCACCTTGTAATGCTGAAAGAGATCTTGTCTGCCACAGCTAATATCCTCTCCAGATTCTGTGAGCCGAAGGTGCAGGGCTTTCTGAAGGGGATGCCAGGGGGCAAGCCCTCGATAATCACTGAGCCAGGGTTACTCTTGATCCTCTTGTAAGGCACTTGCACAGGATACTTAATGCCCAGTGCCTCACCGTATTTACTGTTGAACAGGTCTTGGACTTGCTCGCGCAGCGTGTTCGCCAAGTCGATACGAGAGAGCTTGGCCTCTAACGTGTCTGCGGGCAGATGAATAGTAGAAGAGCCAATGGTTTAGTGATAGCAGATCAGGGAAATGTTCTGACATATAGGTGATAGTTGTGTGGCACATGGCTTGACTCAAAATTTTCATTTAGACAGAATGCAAATGTCACGCTTACTGCGTACATCGCATGATAACTTTATCAGGATGTTACCTGAGAATCCTGGTCTCTTGGAGGCTGGACCAGGGTCATCTGACTGATCTTTGGAGTCAGTCTCTACTGAACATTTAATCAAAGAAGCATTATGTTAGACTTTGGCTAAAACATAAAAGAATTCAAATTCAAATACATATCTTTGTTATCTTTGTTACGCTGTCATTCTGATCCCCTAAGAAAATGTGCAGATGTAGCATATATGTCAGAAAATTACACAAACTCACCTGAATCAGAGGGTGATTTAGAGAGAGCCTCATGTTTGACCTGTTCTGTTAACAATTCTGGCCTGACAAAGACAGAAAAAGGCACATCATTGTCAGTGTCCCATATTTCGTTATATCAGTCATCAGACATGCAGATTGTCAATTGTTTTGAGTATGTATGATTGTTTTTAATATGTTCTATATGACTAAACAGCTCAAAGAAATATTCCAGGTTAATGTCAACTTACACCATGTCCTAACTTTGTGCAACACGATAAAGTGACAAGCTTTACAAGCTATCTTTTCCATGTGTTTGTCCTAACCAGTAACAACCTCACTAAGCAACCAGATATTTTGTTGGTCGCTTGGTTTCTATTTCTGTGTGTTTCGTTGGATAGCCCACAGTGTGATCTCTTTGGTCCCAAATCCTGCTCCTCTATGACATCGTTTACACCTGGTATTAAGATGCGTTTTTGGTGATCCGATCACCAGTGGTGGGCATTAAATTTATGTGTAAACATCGTGCAAAACATAATAAACACATACAGGGGTATTTAAATACGCATGTGACCACATATTGCTTTTGAGGTGTAAAAATCTGTATGCATCCCGGACAGCAGTGAAGCATCACCCCTCATCTGTCAATCAATCACTGTGCTAAAAGAAGATTTGAAACTCTTCCGGTTACGAGCATATTTAAATGGACATGTTTACAAAGCAACTACATATACAAGCACGAGAAATTCACAGGTCTTCGTCAAGGCCCCGATATCCTTCATAGGAAATCGAGGAATGAATGGGTGTGACGTCATTTGGAACAAAATCATGTTTGTTTCAGTGGTTCGTAACAGCTAGGTGGGGCGAACTTTTAGAAAAACTTCTTACTGGCAGCTAAATACCTTCTTACTTCCATTAGTCGACAGCATCATTAGGTTTGCTCTGAAGCTCCACCTACTTTGCAGCTAATTTTGTTTTCGTTGATAAGTCAGTCAAGATCAGTCAACATGAACACACTGGCATGCAGTTATTAGTAAGCTGGTATACAGTATAATCATTCACGTAGAGACATTTTACAAGAACATGTCATGCAATTTTTTTTTTTGCCTAATTAGTCTACAAAAGGAATCAAATCTACTCAAATACTGTCAAGTGCCCATTCGCTCATGCGCTATCTGCAGTGAAAGCCATTAACACATCTGCCCAGCCTTACATCATTATTTTGTCTGTATTCTGAACATTAACTCTTTTATACACTCATCTTTGCAGTAGTATCAGTGTCATCATAAATTACAATAACAGAATGTAATCAATGCATATTATGGAGGTGTATATCTTGTGAGCTCAATAGCTCTATGAATTCAGAATGTAAACAAGACATATTAAACATTAACTATTACATATATATTATTTTAAAACATCAAATATTTGTTAAAACATCTTTTTTACTGATCTCATGTGAATTATACTCATGGAATGAGGCATCAAGTCACTGATCAATGTCAATGTCACATTAGTTAAGGTTTTACATGTACTTGAACGTTGAATGTGCTTCAAAGTATATTGGGGCCACCAGTGTGTCTGGTATCAACATGCAGGGAAAAGATGAGACACAAACTTCTGACACTGAAAAAATTCTGATCTAAATGTTGCGTTTTTGCTTCATCTGGGAGAAAAAGTGTGCCATTTTATCCAGGCTTTCTTTGTCTTTTATGACTTGTTTGTGGATTATTAAATTTCAGTAGCACACTGAAATAGTGGTTCATGTACGTCGTCATGAACTCAGAGAACTATCGAAATCCGAACACAAGTGGTCACATGAGATGCATTTAAGTGACCAGGTGTAAACAGACTACATGTGATCAAATCACCCGTGACGCATCTTAATACCAGGTGTAAATGCGGTCATAGATGTCTATTATTTTCCACATGTTTAATGTTAAAACAGTATGTTTAAAGGAGCAATATGTAACATTGACATCAAGCGTTTAAAATGGGTACTGCAGTCCAAATTCAAAATATCGGAGAGAGTTGTCTCCCTGCCCCCTCCTCCCCAGACTTGAAGCTCATGCAGTTTGCCAAGTTTAGGACACGCAACAGGAACAAGCAAACTGGCCAATGCATGCGACAAGCCTTACACTGTATTGCTAATGTATACGTTTGCAAAGTTTTTATTGTTTGCAAATTATAAACCAGCTTATGTGGATTTTTTATAACTATGTCAATGTTGGCAAGATGTATTTCTGGCTTCCATGGCTGCAGCGTGCAGTGTTTGCCCACTAACTTGTTACAAATCTAGCAACCCGTGGTGTTGAAATACCATTGGGAAATGGGCAGTGGGCAGGATCACAAACACAAACAGAAACTCCGTCCTGGAAAGGACATTTCAGACTATACTGGCTGTAGCATTGTTTTCGGAGAAGCCAATATTTCAACTTGTTTCCTAAATCTCTCACTACATATTATGATAATTTTATGCTTTAGTACAGTAAATATATTACATGTTACACCTTTAACTTCATGTTCGATTGGCTGTGATTGTGCATATTTGTGTAGGAATTTCGCTTTCAGTGTGGACAAATTATTTCATACATTTTTAAGGAAAAACATTTACGTTAATGCACTTACAATGGAAGTCACAATCAGACAAACGGGTCAGAGGGTTTAATAGAAGAAATGTGCAGCTTGTATTTTTGTTAATTAACTTAATAATTAGTCGATTGAATACCACAGCTATCTGGGAACATTGCTACTCTACATACAACTGCAATGAATAAAAATCAATGTAGTATATAGCGTGATTCTGGGTAAGTATACTGTGGCATCAGTGCAAGTGTAACACCATGTGAACTCTCTATTGAAGTATTTACCCCCCTCATTATACTCTTGAATACACTACTTATATTTATTTATTTTATGCATACTAGTTCAATAAAATGACTAGTTGTTGTATAGTTTCTGTATTCTTTGCACCCTCTTGTGGACTAAGGAAACAACATCAATTTAAAAATCAGCTGACTTTAAAATTCAAATTAAATTTCTCTACCCAATTGACAGCCCTATTATATGTTACCGAGACCTCTGGGTGGAGTTTGCAAGTTTAAAAAAATCATCTGTGATAATCAACAGCATATATAGAGCTTGAAGGTGATCCAAGCTATTTTTTTGCATTGTTAAAATAATTTCTCCTATCACAGCTGAATTTGCAGGGACAACTGGGTAATTCATTGGTAGGTTGATTTCCCCGAAAAATCTGTTTGTGTGGGTACCCCAACCAGCCCGCCACAGCAAAATTGCCTCAAACAATGGCTTGAGATTGGGGCGGGACTATCTGTTTATATTACCAATGGAGAACGTGGGGAGTTTGAAATAAAAAAATTTGAGGTACAGAAATAAACAATTTCACCTTTAATTTGTAATTAACCAGGAATATGCTTGTAATTTACCCACCTCTTAATGACAAACTTAATCTGACTACTGGCAGCAAGAATCTTCCGGAGTTTAACTGCCCCAAAACAGTTTGGTCTTCGAAATGTCATCCCTTCTGGTAACCCTGTGACATACAGATCATCTGGATACATCTGAAACTTGGAGTATGGCACTTTAGCAGGCTCGGGCAGACTAAGAGCCTCACCTAGTATGAGAGAGAGAGAGAGAGAGAGAGAGAGAGAGAGAGAGAGAGAGAGAGAGAGAGAGAGAGAGAATGTGACTCAATATGGCAAACTTTTATGAAATCTGCACATAACTTATACTATATATGATATGTTGAATAAATGTAACTGGCAGATTTGTAGGATTTGCTACAGTTGATTGTACGGTGAGTAAGTAATGACTCACTGTACTTGGAGCTGAAAAGACTATCCACTTGCTTTCTCAGTTGAAGGATCATCTCTCCGATATCTTCTGGGGAAAGGGACAACAATCACACCAACAGCCCATAATATCTGAAGACAACCTTCTCAAGTGACCTTTAAAAATTGAGTTTTACCTTCAACAGCTCTCTTGAGCCCTTGTGGTGTAGACTTTGGTGCCAAATCTTCTGCAGAGAAACAAACAGAATATAACATCAGCATCTGTGTGGTGTGTGGGTGGTATTCCGATCTGTTTGATTTGTTTAAGAACATGTGTATTCCACACGCTTTACTGGAGATGTTTGGATGATTCAACTCACCTGTGCTTTACTCCAGTGACCATGTGTGTATGCAAACTTCAACATAACAAATCGAGTGTCATTAATTATGAGTCAAAATGCTCAAACTGTGAGTCAATACGAACACTTCAACAACACCAGGTTTCAACCGGTAACTCGTGTAGAAATTATATAAAACCATTAATCCAAGTTAAAGTCTTAAACTATTTGTTTAAAATCAAATCTTGAAATCAAATGTTTACACAAATATTTAATAACAATAAATGTATTAATACTTTTTGTTCAAAACAGGGTTCCCATACTTGACAAATGAATTTACATGACTTTTCTAGTTGTTTGTGACTTACTGGAGAAGGATTCATTTTGATTCAGATTTGAGATGACTCACAAATCAGACAGCACTTCACAAGAAATATTTTAGAGCTGAGCATAACTAGAAAAATGCATATATTCACTCTAGAAAATCCCATTACTAGTAACATTTTTACAGACCTGAGAAACTTGATTGGAAAACTGGTTTTCCATAACTAGGTTTTTCATGACCATGGGAACCCTGTTGAAAAATCTTGAAATCAATTCAATATGCACACCACAGTGGTTGAGTGTTCAAATAAACTCACAGTATAATCCTACAGTAAATATTAGGGGCTAGGACTGAGGGTCTATTGGGGAGTTCTAGTGGATGTTGGTTTATTTTAGGGTTAGAACTACCACAGGGAACAGGTTTGGTTTTCACACTGTATTTGGCATGGGCTGGGACTACTGTTCGGGTAAGTCTTGTTTTTTGGGTTTGGAGTGAAAGTAATGTAAAACTTGTATCTTACCACAGTTCACTCAGCTTTTTGTTATTAACACTGGCTAAAAATGTCTTTTGTAAATCTCACACAATGTTGCTGTCTTGTTTGGTTCTTCACAAAGGTTCGTACATGTATTCAATTCCTTTAAAGAGATTTAGGACATGGATTCTCCATCCTTCATGTGAATAAAGTTCTTTCTACCATACATTATTATTGTTCAAAAAAACTTATTTGAGAGGCTAAAACAGAACTCAATAGGCTTGTGTTGAGCAATTGCTCAATGAAATGAGGTGTCTTACAAGAATGGACTTGACTGGTAATTGACCCTTAGCTAAGCTCCGCCCCTCTTGGTTACCATTGCTTACTCTGACAAGCTCTGCAGAACTTCCATAGAAATGAATGGGAGAGTGCAGCGAATGGTGCTGTTTTTGGCAGTATATTCTCATAAATGGAATTGAAAATATTCTTATGTGGAATGGAATGAAGAGTGACATTGTAATGCATATTTATCAGAATTTTTGTTGTTGTTGAAGAAATTGTTAAATTGCACAGTAATTTGATTGAAAACTGTGGAGATTGTGAATCAGAAACAATTTTCACAGTCACTTGAAAAGAGAAAAGCGTCATTTGATAGCGATTACACACCTGATAACATTAGAGGATCAGGGTTGCTGCAAATTTAAGACTTATTAAGACCTTTTTCAAGACCTGAACAAATACAGTTAATACCATATACCCATCCCAAATCAAACCCACACAATCTCAAAATAAATCATATATCACAGACTCTTACATAAACAGGCAGGGGCACACATTCAACATGTCCTTAACATTGCTTATTAGTAAAACAGGGTAGAATATACTGTATGCAAGTTTAAAATACTCAAGACATGCTTTCCACATATAAGAGTTTGCTGATACAGTGTGTACAATGAAAACCAATTGCTCTGCCAAATGTTTTTAAAACTGTAGGCCTATAATAAATTCAGCCAAAATACAAATAACCAGGGGTGAAAAAAAGACAAGAAAAGGTGCGATTTAACTTTTAACTTTAAAGGCTGAAATACACCGGGGACTCTTATTATGCGCTTCACTGCTTCCAGCTGCTCATTCAGACAGATCAAGAATATTACACAATCCTACAATGATCTACAGCGTATTGCAATACAAACAATTAAAAGTAAACATTGTCATATTTCATCAACACTACATCATCATCAAAAAAATTGATCGCTTGTCATACATTTCCGATATGGCCGAATGATTGTGAACTGCTCTGCAACCGCTGGAAACACTCACAAGCCCTGTGTGCTTGGAGAAAATACAACAGTGCCACGTTTTCCCTCTGAAGGATGCTGCGCATGCATTTATTTAATTAAATCGCATTATTTTGAAGTTTGATAATCACATTAGGTCATTTCAGGATTCCTGTCTTTCCGCCCCAAATTTACTTTTATAACCTTAAAGTTTTGAAAATTGAATTTAAGACATTTTCAGACTTTTTAAGGATCTGTGGGATCCCTGGAAGTGAACAGAGCTACTCTTAAAATCTCATAACACATTCACTATGATGCTGTGAAATCTTTATTTACTATCACCTTTACTAAGACCTGAATCAATACATGAATGAATTAACCTTAAGTTATAAGCTTTAATTATCTTGGAGCAAATATAGGTGTCCTTGCTGATGTTATTCATGTTCATTTGGGAATGAGGACTGACACAGTTTAATTGATAAAAAAAGAAGGATAAAACAAAGCTTTATCCTCTCTAAGTGTACCTCCTGTCACTATTACAAGTGACCCAGCAACAACGTTTTTACATTTTTGGGATAATTTCTATAAAACTCCACTTTAAACTACTCAAACACACATCACTCCTGTAGACTCTTTTTGGAAAAAAGCAAGCGGTCGTCAGAGAAATGGCACATGACAACCGTTGCTAAGATAGGATTGGTTAGAAACGCTTTAAGGCGGGGCTTAGCGGAGGGTCAATCGGAATGACAGCATATGTACATATAAAACTATGACAGGCACTAAAATCTGGTAGAACGACTGAGGGATCTGGGCTGAGGGATCTGTAACTGATGGAATACATTAGAGAGGGTTATTTTAGAGCAGGGGTACTCAATTAAAGTTCCAAGAGGTCCGGTCTCTACATTTCCTTCCCAGCAAAGGTCCGGATAACACGAATCTTTCACAGTGTCATATAGCTATGAAATTATATAATATATATTTTTGAATAGTAACTTGCCACGTTGGCAGCTATAGTACTTAGTAAAAAAAAAACTAAAAAATACAAGTAATTCCTAAACAGTCAAAACAGTTTCTTCAAAACTCTGCAGGGATGAGGACATTGAGGGCCCAGAGACAGCTAAAGTAGTGGGGTCTGAGGGATCTTCTACCAAAAGATTAAAATAATTCATCACGACTTCATCAGTTGAGGGCACTTGGATATGAGTATTAAAAGGTAAGATCAACAGTTCATTTTGAAGCTGAATGACAGCAGCCCAGTTTTTGTTTAAATATTTTTACATTCCGAATATATGGGATATAGGAAGCCTTTTGGCAAATAAAAAAAAAAAAATCAGTATTGTTTTTTTTTATATTTTTATAAAAATGTAAAAGTCAGAATATTCCTTAAAGTGAAAAACTACTAACAAATCTGTTTGTTTATTATGAAAGGCTCATAACATACTGATTAATAAAGCTAAATTTAGACAGAATTTTTTTTTATTGTCTAAAGGCGCCACGTTAACATGTCCTGACACAGAACTGGCTTAGCTGAACCATCTGAATCACAAATCAGACAGATGAAGATAGCTTCACTTTGCTCCGTTTTTGCTTTCAGCAATGTTTAAGTGAAAGATGCCAGTATCTGTAGCGTTGTCTCCGATAATTTTGTTAAAATAACCACGTCTGCAAATATATACAGTAAATTAGGCTTTATGCTGCGCCTCTTTAGCAGAAAGAGAGGCAATGAGTGGAAAGCAGGAATAAAAGCGTGTTCAGCACTAGGGAATAATCGCGTAGCGCTGGATACGCTTTATTCCCGCTCTAGAGAGAAATATTTCTCTCTAGCGCAAAGCATGCTTTATTCCCGTTCCGCACGCATATACACGTATGCTTACACGATCGCTTGGCCAGGTGTCAGGTAACTAGCACAAAGATTTAGATCTCGGGCTGAATTTGGACCAGAGTATGCCTCTTGAGTACCCCTGTTTTAGAGGCTTTAATATGTCATATGTTTGGGATCTACCACACCCCTCCCACTATAAGGCAAGAGAAATGGAGGATGTGTCCTTCAGGAGGAGCTACATCAAGATTTATGAAAGAAGGCCAGGATGACTTTACCTGCTACAGGCTCCAAAGGACGGCAGAGGTCAGGTGTCACCCGCTCAGCTGGAGGCTCACTCGGCTCCTCTGTAGCAGCACTGGACTCTGAGAAAAGGAGATGAGAAAGAGTTGGTAAAGCAGTTGGGACCAAAAATAATACACCTCACCTTTAAAGAAGGCATCACAAAACAGAAATTGCAATTCATGTAATGTGACACGTTTCCGTACAAAACAGAATATACAGTGGGAAATAATGTATGTAAAATGTCATATTTCTGTCAACACTTTTAAAGCACTTGAGCTCAGTACTGCAGAAGGTATCCCTTCACAAATATTGTCAAATGAATGTGCCATGTAGTGAAAAATGTCCTGCCAGTCCTCAAAGGCACAGATCACTGCACAGCGGGGTGGAAAATGAGACCAAACCATTTTAAATCCAAAGGCAACCTTCAAAGACAAACTTCCTCTCTGAGAGTAAGTGAAATATGCTAATGCTTTCCCACCTAGCAGAACAACAGCGATATCATGCTGACAATAGGAATGAATTAAATTCTCGACATTTCTGCACTGACTTTCGTTTTTAACAAACGCTGAATTTAAAAAGAGAGCAAAAATTGCAGTAATAAGCTAAATATCAAAGCATACAGCATAAGCTTCATGGTGGGACTGGGGAGACCGTACCTGGCACTGTCACCTGGATGATTTCACCATCTGAGGGTTCAGTTTTGATCTTTTTCAAGGTTAGACAGTCACCAGATGGCCCTGAAAAACATAACATTATTATTTTGAAGTTTACAGTTAGAAAAAGTGATATAATCATAAAGCTACAGATGAGTGTGCGATTTCCCAATCTACCTGCTTCACACTCAGCCAAAGGACTGACACAGGAGCTAGTCGATCTGCAACAAAGACATTTGCGAAAGATTTTGTAAGCAAAAATGCTAAGGATAAGGCCGTATACAATATATTTTTGTCCCATGCATTATTGCTAATTACCTTTCTACTCTTTAATTGCAGGAAACTACAAATCCACACTACATTGTATTAAGTATAATGTACAACCAGCCAATTTAGTGGTTATTACACAAAAATATTTGACCACGGAATGCTGCAACTGGCCAATCTGAATCAAGTATTCCAGAGAGTAATAACAGTATGGAAATACTGACATAGCAATTTTGTTGTGGTGGGTACTAAAGGGAATTTAGGGAATACCTGCTACTGTGGGTGTTGCTGACCAGCTCTAGGGAAGAGCTAGGCACCCTGAGTCCATCTGGAAAACCGTCCTCAGGGGTGGCACCAACCTGTTTGCCTTCCTCCTTAGCAACATTACCAGCAGCTTACAAAAAATGAGAAAAGTTCAAAACAATGCACACATCCCAACAGAATGCCTCACACTGTAAAAAAGCCTCACAAAAAAAAAAAAAAAAAAAAAAAGATAAATATAATTTATATATTTATATAAATATAACAACTTGCCCAAATTAGGTTATACCAATGAACATAATTTGTTAAGGGTCAGATGAGGCAGAAATACAGCAGCTTAGAGGTGTCAAAGACATGGGAAAATAAAGTAAAATCTTTTAAAAATGTGTGTCAATTCTTGTATTGGTATATTCATAATATGTTATGTATATGTTGCAATTGACATATCCAAGAATGATAAATGCTGTAAAAGTACATGTTCATTGGTAGTTCATTTAAATATTGTTGTTAACTCATTTTAATAAATGGAACCTATTTTACAGAGCAGAAATTATCAAAAAAAATACTGTATATGTTATGTGTTATTACAATGTTGTTACCATGTAATAAGCACAATAAGGACAATGCAGCTAAACATACCTGTAAAAATGCGTTCATCAAACATTCTAAGGGGGAAAAAAAGGAAATTGTTAGTTTTTATGAACCCACTTGAAACATATTGAAATGCTGAAATACTATCTAAGGCGCATGCCCGAGCAGCATGGGGCTCAACTTTGGATGCCTAGTGCTGCTCTGCCAGATGGCAAAGATGGCTAGACAGTCTTTTTTTCTGATTAAAAAATTTACAACTCAGTATATCCAGTACCAATGTCTGGATTCATTTTCAATGAGCCACACAGTTAATTATGTGACAAAAAAAATTAAAGGTTCTTTGGCATCATCGTCACGTGCAAAAATGTCTTTATACCAGAAATGTACTGTAGGTTTGACTTTGACTACAGGCTATATTCAGATTATTTGAGCAGCAAAGTCAAAAAAGGAGAAAATCCCTCCAGTTAGGCCAATATTCCTTCTCCGTTAGGAGTATGTTGAGATGGAGTCACCTTTTGACAACAAAGCGGACTGCATGCCTTTCCTCCAGGATCTGTTTAAGTTTAGGCACTCCATAAGTACATGGCCTCTTGAAGGGAATCTTGTCTGGAATTCCAATGATCTCAACTGCTTCCGGATCACAGGCGATCTTCCGGTATGGCACAGGAACCATGTGATCCAGGCCTAATGCCTCAGCTGAAATAAATATATTATGATGAATCAGCCATGGGCATCTTGGCTTTTTATCATTTGTATGCATGTTTTTATTGTATACTATGTATTTGTGAATTCTGCATTGCCGGTTTGGCTCACCATATCTACTGTTGAAGAGGATCTGAACACACTCTCGAAGGGTGTTGATATCCTCAGTCTCCCTGATGAATGAGTCCCATTTTTCTGTGCACACAAATCAAAAATCATGTAAATGTCAACTGTTTAACACAGTGCTTCCTGCACCACTATTCATAATAAGCTGTGTTGACTTTAATAAATGGTACAATAATTTATATTGCATTGTTCTCGCTGACTGCACACACAAAGTAATATAAAGGCCAAAGTGCTGTCCAAATTTGCTCAATTGGTGTGTTTTTCTTTTAATGAATCAGTTGGATGGTCTGGCGAAACAGGCTCACCTTGTTGTCCCTTGTTGAACAGGCTCAGATACTCACTAGATAGAAAACTCGCTAGAAACGAGAACCATTTGTGTTACGTGTGCTTTTTTCAAGCCTATTTAAAATGTGTATGTTTATTGAAGCTTAAAATGAGCCTAATTACTGAATAATTGTTCATGAGTTTCAGAATTTAAAGTAAGTAAGTTTTAATAATTGGTACTTTTAAATAAATTGTGCCTGTAGGAAACACTGCTCCAGCAGGTTCCCTATGCAAGAAAAATTATATCCTTATCTCAGATCTGTTTTTTAAAATGCATTTGTGAACAATGAGTTTTTGTCCTCTGTTGTTGTTTTAGACATTTACGGCAGGTCCTGACTCTCTGCAGAGCCTGAAGATCTCATGCTGATGTTTTCAATGGAACAGAAGCTGGTAGCCCAGGTGACCTGGCCAAACTCCCATTTTTACCACAATGCCAAGATCAGTTTTATCTCATCTGCCTACCTCTAAATCTTAAATCTATCTACAATTAAACAGATAGGTCCAATAGCATTTCCAATGACTGAGAGTTGTTAAATGTACACGTGTAGCCATGTGTTCTGGATGTAGATGTTAAAATTACATAAGCATAGC
This sequence comes from Moxostoma hubbsi, assembly GCA_032164185.1. Lineage (NCBI taxonomy): Eukaryota > Metazoa > Chordata > Actinopteri > Cypriniformes > Catostomidae > Moxostoma > Moxostoma hubbsi. The sequence goes on from JAVLUX010000044.1 coordinate 12,107,957, forward strand.
AACATTTAGAGGATTTATCTTCAAATCATGCATTCTCATAAGACCTTTTGCTTAATGGGAGGAAACTGTTCTAGTTCTATTATGCACATTTGCTTGAGAACCCATAAAAGCCTCTGAAATGAAGCCTAGCCTGTCCTTGGGCAGACGCTGTAATAGTGTGTACAGTCTGTCGCCCACCTGATTTTTCATGCACTATGGAGAACAGAAGGCGCTTGGAGACATGGATGCTGGTTGGGCTTTGGGCGAGATCCCCTGCCAGCCCTATTCGGTCACCTGGAAGAGACACACACAGTCAGGACTACAGACTCAGAGACAAGTACACAAAAAAACAACCCACCAACGTGTATGATATAGTTTATCTTAATGGATATGCAACCTTAGCACCCTTAAATGCATTTGTAGGTCAAAAAAGACCCAAGGAACATGAACATGAAAATGTAAAATGGTTATTATATCTTATATATTATAGTTTCAATTCTGAAGTGTTTCACACATACTGAAAATGGAGTAGGACTTTTGGGTGAATGTGTAAAAAAGACGCATTCTTTCTTTTTTGTATAATTGTATAATTCCAAGTTTGTTGGTAAAATAGGAAATGTCTCAACAACCCTACCCAAACAAACACAAGCATAGTGGAAAGAAAATGTATGTGAACCCTTTGGAATTACCTGCATTTATGTATACATTTGTCTTAATTTCTGGTTTGATCTTCAATAATGAACAAACACATTCTGTTTTAACTAACACACAAATGATTGTATTGTTCTTGTACATATTGAATTCATCATTTGAACAATCACAGTGTAGGTTGAAATAAGTAAGTAAACCCCTAGGCTAATGATGTCAACAAAATCTAATTAGGGTCAGGAGTTGGTAAACCTGGCATCAAATTAATGAAACGAGATTGGAGGTGTGGGTTAGAGCTACTTTGACTTATAAAAAGCACTCAAACAATAGTTTGCTAGTCACATGAAGCATCTGCTGACATGGAACATACCTCACAAAAAAAAAGAGATCTTAGAAGACCTACAATCAAGAATTGTTGCTTTGCATAAAGCTTGAAAGGGTTACAAAGTAATCTCCAAGAGCTTAGATTTTCATCTGTCCACAGTTTTTTTTTTTGTCCACAAAAATTGTCTATAAATGGAGACGATTTAGTACTGTGGCTACTCTCTCTAGAAGTGGCCAATCAGCCAAGATGACTCAAAAGGTCACACCGCAGAATTCTCACCATTACCATTGTGCCCTTGCTGTGAACTAGGCATCTAACCTCAGGTTACTTCTTGGGGACTCAGCTGCATGACAACTTGCTATAGTTGCATATGACACATAAATATGGGCGTGAACATGGTATTTAACATACTGTATATATTTAACATAACAAATGGAAAACAATTAATTTATCACAAAAGTAATAATACCATTGTTAAATACATTAAACACCATAGTAAACATACAGCATATGGGTAAACATACAGTATATGGGACAGACTTACTGATGCAAATTCTCTTGTAATTTAAAAATGTTAAACTAAATGTTAAAAAGACAGTTCACATGATCAAAGACACCATAACTAAGAAAAACCTGAAATGGCACATCATAAGTCAACTTCATGTAAAAATTATAGTCAAAAAGTAGACAGCCATGCAATTGTTGACCCATAGGGTTAAAGACCCCATGAAATGCACTGATGATCGCTGATATTTCCTATTGAAATAGGAAGTTGGGGTGGAACATCTCAAAGGGTTTGTTCCTTTTTAAATGGCAAATAGGCTTTAGTTTCATCACAGTCATTAACCATGATTTGCTACTTGCTGGTCTGCAGGAAGAGGCATTCTAAATTTAGAGAGCATTTGATTGAATAAAAAAAATGTGTTGTTCTGTTTTCACGGGAGAAAAAGATTGCACAATTAAAATTTTGATATCTGCTAAAAGTAAATTTTTTCATATTTTAGGAGTACATTAGCGTGTATACAGATGTATGACAGATTAGATAATATAAGAGCATTGTGTGCATCTCTATTTCTATAAAGATACATATGCTACTACAAAATAATCTTATTCTAATATGCCATATAGAAAAAGCACAATGTAGATCTTTCCACCTGCAACAACAGGAGGTTCTTACCATTGTCCGCACATTCCTTGGCCTGCACTGCTTTCTCATCAGCAGACGACCACATGCCCAGTCGCTCTTTACCTAAGCTGTGCAGGGATGTGGGCTTCAGGTCCAGCTTGCTGTCTGGGTGGGGCTGGGAGGACATGGGCATGCCGTACAGGAAGCTGGAGAGCACGGAGTTGCAAGCAGACACTTCCTGCATGGTGGGTTTGACAGAGGCATGGTTGCTTGCACTCTTTGAGGTTAAAGAATGATGGTTGACTTCTGGACAGGATTTGGCATCCCGTGAGGGTTCCTCTGGTGTTCTATTAACAAAACAGAAAGAGTTCTGTAAAGTTCAGGCCTGTTCACTTCTACTCTGAATAAATAGGTCAAATGTTTGCAAAAAAAAATTTTTAAGGACAAACTCAAAAATTCAAAACAATTACTTTTCATTGCCTAAAACTATTATAGTCCTCAAAAGTAAGAGATTTACATATTTGTTTAATAATTGCTGAATGCATGCGACAGTAATTGTTTTACAAACGCGGTGTTTAATCCGTTGCTTGACAATAAGTCGACTAATTCAGATCATACTGACCATTCCCCAATGTTGCTATTATCAAGAATAATCGAAAAGACTGACCTTTTGACTATGAAGCGGATTCGATTGCTCTGTTCTAAGATCTTCATTAAGGTCTTGGTGTCGTATTCAGAAGGCTTTCTCAAAGTTACACCATCAGGCAGGCCGTACACAACCACTGAGCTAGGATCTTTGAGAATCCAGTCATAAGGCACAGGGACCAGGCTGCTCTTCCCAACAGCCTCACCTGAAACACATTACATGGGATAAACAATGTTTTTTAAATATCATATGTTTTGCCCATACGAACATAAAGAAAGCCTCAAAAAATAACGAGAGGCTGTTTGGTTCTTACTATAAAGCACGCTGAACACCTCCTCCACCATCTTCCTCAGGACGAAAATGTTGGAGTGAGTGTCTGTTAAGGCTCTCTGTCTGCCCTGCTGCCCGCAGTCTTTGCCAGTCCTGTTGCAGTCAACATCAGGAATTTTGGCGTGGGAGTTCACAGAGGTCAACGCTTGCAGACAGGACACTTCTGTGGATAATAAATATATTACTTCTGAGGAAACAGCACAACCAGCCCATATTCACTTGTCCTGTTATATCAAGTCAAGTCAATTTTATTTGTATAGCGCCTTTCACAACACACATCGTTTCAAAGCAGCTTTACAGAAGTTCAGCATTAACAGACGATAAAAATGTAATGTCTATAAAGTCGATAAATCATCATCCTTGTGCAGGGCTCCAAACTGCGACTAAAAATGGTCGCATTTGTGACCAAATAAATTTATTTGTGAGTGTAATTTCTGTCAAGGTCGCCATTGGCGACAGTAAAAGTTTACTCCCTTTGATTTTAAAATTTGCATTACATTTCCCGAGATACATTACAAAAGTTTATATCAAAGGAATAGCGGGGAAAACGGAGTTCATTGCAGGAACTAACCATTTCAAAAAAGAGACTGTGAGAAAACAGGTGACAGTAACAAGCATAAAAAATGCACGTGATCACATAATTGCGAAGAATGCTCCACAGACTACACTGTTAGCGAGCTGCGGGACGAAAAGGAATGGAAGGAGTTAAAAATGGGAAAAAAAAATAAAATAAAAATAAATAAATAAATAAATTTGGCGCCTGTTTTTTTCCCCCTATAGGAGCCAATCGCTCCTTAATTGATTTTTTTTTTTTTTTTTTTTTTTTTTTTTATATGTGTATTGTGACAGTTTATACTGTTGACAGTAGAAAATATGTCTATAGCTATACCACTTATATCACGGCAGATGTAGCCACATGGCTAATAGGACTGCTTCACATCATTTATATGTGAGAGCAATAAAATAAAAACATGCTTTAATATGTAAATACAGAGTGGGACGCAACAATTGGAAATGATGGAACACTGATAGTATTAACTGAACTAAGCTTAGAATATTAGTTTAACTGCTTACATTGATACCAGATTTTTTTGTTTTCATCAATATGCATAGTACAATGCGTATTGATGAAAATAAAAAACTTTTATCTTAAAATGTTTATTTATATCTTCCGCTTTACTGTGTCGATAGGAAATGTCAATTTTAGATTCTCAAACATTGCTTTTGCAAACAGAAAAGAATAGAAGTAGAACAAGGAGTCCTGCAACAGATGGTATGGTCCCCACAGAGCCCGAATCTCAACATCACTGAGTCAGTCTTGGATTATATGATGAGACAGAAACAACTGAGACAGCCTAAATACACAGAACTGTGGCAAGTTCTCCAAGATGCCTGAAACAAACTTGAAAAACTGTGTGCAAGTGTACCCAGGAGAATTGGTGCTCTTTAAAGGCAAATATCTGACACAAAACATTGATTGAGATATTTCTTTTTTTTTTCATGTTTAATGCACTTTGTATGAAGTTAATTGGTAAATAAAAATTATTCATTGCATTGATTTTGAAAACATCCATAGTGCCTGAAATTTGGCATGGGATTGTGGGTATTGCACACAATTTTACCAGGATGTTTTACATTCTTAATGCAGGGAATTCTTGCACCATTTTATTAACTTTAACATGTAGCTGAGAATTGGTAAACCAATCCATACTGATGAACAAATCAAATCAATAATCTTGTCTTTGTATTAAACTGTATTACCAAAATCTGCACAAATAAATCAACTAGTTCCAATAGAATGTTAGTTTCAGTCACCATTTACTTTCATTGTATGGAGAAAAAAATAAGATGCAGTGACAGTGGATGGTGACTGTGAACAAAGCCCAAAGTATACTTCAGTTTTGACGAGAATGCTTAGCTTTTGCGTACAGTGAGCCTGTCAAAGTAATACAAATGCAGTTCTCTCCTCACACAAGTGTTCTTGATGTTCACATCCACTGTTGTTTTTTCCACATTTGTCTCCTTGTTGTTTGCTGGCGATTACATTTCTTCTAGTGATTCTTCTAGTGATTCTGTGAGTGTTTCCACCTTGTTAGCGCATTAATGCAAATAACTTATTATTTGATTGACTTTGCCCAGTGCACATACGTGTCTGTGGATTTACTATTTATAGGTATGTGTTTGAGTAAAATGAAAATGTTTGTTTTATTCTATAAATTACTGACAAATTTTCTCCCAAATTCCAAATAAAAATACTGTCATTTAGAGCATTTATTTGCAGAAAATGACAACTGGTCAAAATTACAAAAAAGATGCTGTGTTTTCAGACCTTGAATAATGCAAAGAAAACAATACAGTATACAGTTTTAAACACACAATACTAATGTTTTATCTTAGGAAGAGTTCATATATCAAAATTTGGTGGAATAACCCTGATTTTCAATCACAATATTTATGCGCCTTGATTGATCTGGCTATGAAGCATGGAGCATTGTCCTGCTGGATAAACCAATCCTTAAGAGTTGAACATTGTCAAAGCAGAAGGAAGTAAGTTTTCTTCCAGGATAAACTTGTACATGGCTTGATTCATGCATCCTTCACAAAGACTAATCTGCCCAATTCTAGCCTTGCTGAAGCACACCCAGATCATCACCAATCCTCCACCTGGTTGCCTAATGGTTAGACGGAGACCTGCAGAGACTTTCAAGCCACAGTGTCTCACATCCACTGTGAAATTTGGTGGAGGTCGTTTCCAAGTCGCTGCCAGTGCTCACGACCACGGAGGTCATTCCCCAGTCGTTCCCCGTGAGCCTCCCACAGCTCCGCCTTCCATGGCTTCTCCTATCAAGGCTCCCACGGCTCCGCTGTCCATGGCTTCTCCCCTTAAGCCTCCCAAGGCTCCGCCTTCCAAGGCCTCTCCCCTCAAACCTCCCATTGCTCCGCCTTCCATGGCCTCTCCCCTAGAGCCTCCCACAGCTCCACCTTCCATGGCTTCTCCCCTCAAGCCTCCCACGGCTACGCCTTCCATGGTTTCTCCCCTCAAGCCTCCCACGGCTCCGACTTCCATGGCTCAGCCCATCGAGCCTCCCACAGTTCCACCTTCCCCAGCGCCGCCTTTCATGGCTCTGCCCTTAGAGCCTCTCCAGGCTCCGCCTACCTTCGTCAAGCCTCTCCAGGCTCCGCCTGCCTTTATCGAGCCTCTCCTGGCTCTGCCCTCAGCGTCTACCACAGCTCCTCCCCAATAGACGACTCCTCCATCGGTTCTGCCCCCGCTACCCCAGAGAATCCTGCTCCAGCGGTTCCGCCCGCTCCCCCAGAGACTCCTCCTCCAGTAGCTCCGCCCACTCCCCCAGAGACGACTCCTCCAGCAGCTCCGCTCACTCCCCCAGAGACGACTCCTCCAGCGGCTTCGCCCGCTCCCCCAGAGACTCCTCTTCCAGCGGTTCCGCCCACTCCCCCAGAGACTAGCATTCCAACAGTTCCGCCCGCTCCCCAGAAACTCCTCCTCAAGAGTTCCACCCGCTCATCCAGAGACTCCTCCTCCAGTGGTTCTGCCCACTCCTCCAAAGATGACTCTTCCAGTGGTTCCGACAATGCCTCCAGAGACTCCTCCTCAAGTGGTTCCACCCACTCCTCCAGAGACTCCTCTTCCAGCAGTTCTGCCCACTCCTCCAGAGACTCCTCTTGGCTCTGCCCGCCCCTCATCCAGTGGCTCTGCCGCCTGACCCAGTCCCTGCCCTGAGGCCACCACCCAGGCCTCCTGACCCAGTCCTAGCTCTGTGGCTGCCTCCCAGACCTCCTGACCCAGTCCCGGCCCTGTGGCTACCACCCAGGCCCCCTGACCTAATCCCGGCCCTGTGGCCACCTCCCAGGCTTTCTTATCCTGTCCCTGCTCTGTGGCCACCTCCCATGCTTCCTGACCCTGTCACCGCTCTGTGGCCACCTCCCAGGCCTCCTGACCCATTCCTGGCTCTGTGGCCACCTCCCAGGCCTCCCGAATCTATACCAGCCCTGAGGCCGCCTCCTAGACCTCCTGACCCAGTCCCTGCCCTGAGGATGCCACCCAGACCTCCTGACCCAGTCCCTACCCTGAGGAAGCCCTCAAGACCTCCGGGCCCCATCCTTACCCTTGGGTTTCCTCCCTGGCTACCTGGTCATCTTCCGTATCCCCTTCCTCACCAGTATCTTCCTGCCCTCCTCAACCATCTTTGGGGCACCAGGAGTTGCCCCTTAAAGGGGGGGTTATGTCACAGTCTGTCTCCCTCATGTTTCCTAGGACTCTTAATTTGAAGTGTTTTCCCCGGACTACATTACCCAGTATGCACCGCCTTCATCACTGCCATCTGTTCCTCATTGTTCTCACAGGTTTTCCATTCCCTCATTAGTACTTGTTTGTATATATACCCTCTAGTTTTTGCATTCCTTTGTTTGTTTTTTTAGTTCCCATTTGTTGTTTCACTGTCATAATTTTTATTAAAGCCTGCAAATAGATCCTACGTCTCCAGTTTCATCTTATCAACTACTCGTGACAGAAACCTGAGATTGAAAATCAGGGTTATTCCTCCAAATATTTATTTCTGAACTCTTCCTAAGTTAAAACATTAGTATTGTGTTGTTTAAAAAATAATATGAACTTGTTTTCTTTGCATTATTCAATGTCTAAAAACACTGCCTCTTTTTTTATTTTGACCAGTTGTCATTTTCTGCAATTAAACGCTCTAAATGACAATATTTTTATTTGGAATTTGGGAGAAATGTTGCCAGTACATTGTAGAATAAAACCAAAATGTTCATTTTATTGAAACACGTACCTATAAATAGAAAATTCCGAGAAACTGATCATTTTACAGTTGTGCCTTATTTGTTTTCCAGAGCTGTATATACTGTATAGATTTATATATATATATATATATAGCCTTATCTTGTTATATTTATTAGCGATATAAGATTTTGGTCATACTGCCCACCCCTAGCATATTACATACTTTGTCGGTCTTTGTGTAAGAAAACCTCTGCAGTGAACAAGACTGTCAATAGAGCAATGCAAACTGCACTGATTTTTATATTGAGATGTACTGAGATATCCACAAAGAGTTATTATTTACCTTATTAAGAACCTCAACATAGTGAGACATTTTATGTATTCTACCGTTCTTTAGAAATGCAAGCAACTGACTCACTGCAGAACTTGTGGAAGTCTGTCTGGATTTCCTTTCTGGAGTTAAGGAAGATTCTTCCCTTCTCTGTTCCCACGGCAATGACACTGTCCTCATGCACCGTGACACAGGCCACCTCAGCATTCAGTTTAGACATGGCAGAGCACTGCAAACACATTCCTCTTCAAGTCATCCACCAACAAAATGCTGCATAAACACTGTCAGTATCGGTAAACTCAGACTGCAGTCTTACCACAGAGTCCAGAGCAGACACAAGGCTGGTGAGGATCTCTTGTCTGGCTGATACCTGTGGAACTTTGATCTCTGGTCGAGAGTTTGTCTTCATCCCATCACAGCCCAGCTTTCGTATCTGTGCCATTCTTCTGCAGGCAAAGAAGTAGAAAGGAGAATGCTTTAACACACTGACCTTGAGTTTTATTTTTTGTTGAATAAGAGCCTCTGCTGGCATAGTCTCTGCCAGCTAGTTCAGTTCAAAAACACTGAACAGAATATTGGACTGCTTGAGTATGCAACAGATAAATAAGTTCAGTCTTTGAGTCTTCATATCTATAATACTGTGTCTTTCACACATGTCTTTGCATTACACCTTTGCATTACACCAAGTGCTGTCAACATTAAAATTTTGAATGAACTAGGGCTGTCAACTGTGCTTGTGCGCTTTAATTGACATGTTAAAGGGATAGTTCACCCAGAAATGAAAATTCTCTCATCATTTAACCACTGGAGCCTTATGGATTACTTTTATGTTGATTTTATGTGGTTTTGGAGCTTCAAAGTTTTGGTCACCATTAAATTGCACTGTAAGAACCAACAGAGCTGAAAATCTTTGTTTGTGTTCAGTAGAAGAAAGTCATACATATCTAGAATGGCATGAGGGTGAGTAAATTATTTACATATTTTCATATTTGGGTGACCTATCCCTTAAACACGATGGTACACTGGTGCCACAGTTCTACCCAGACTCAAGCGTCATAATAATGGTGATACCACAGTGATTTTCATTCATTAGAGCTGTATGTATGGCAGCAATATTTCCAGATAGTAGTGGTATTTGGCTAAACTCTGTGGTGACTCTTAGCCCAGGGGTTGTTCAAACAAATGTAGCACAACCGAATGGATCAGAACACGAAGATCTCAAGACATTTACATTACCTGTACATTTAGGCATTTGGCAGATGCTTTTATCAAAAGTGACTTTCTTACAGGGACAATCCCCCTGGATCAACTTGGAGTATGGTGCCTTGCTCAAAGACACAATGGTTGTGAATCTGGGATTGAACTGACAACCTTCCGCTTACCAGTTCAGTGCTTTAGCCCACTATGCCACCACCACTCCAGACAGACATTTCTAAATTGAACTCCTTTCTTTATAAAGCATTTTTAAACCCATTGCACCTAAGGGGCTGTTCACACTAAACATTTTTGCAACAATCCAGTTTAATATGTTGTTTTACATAAACATGCGCTAGATAAACATTGTTGATCTTTTCTTTGTTTAAAAGAAAAGAAAAGCATCTAAGTGCAGGAGCACTGTGATTTTTAGATGCCATGTCAAGTTAAAAATAACTTAATTCTATAAAGTCTTGATACACCTATGTTGTGAAAAATTTTAGTTTTACAGTTTTGTTTGGCACGCATCCAAAATTCGAATGCACAGTTTTCGCAATCGAATGTGCATTTTAATCGTGATTTTGACAAAAATTCCAATTTTAAATGGTTAGCCTTGGTGTGATCGTTCCATTTAAGACCCCTATATTCTGTTAAATTCCATCAGCTGCGCTGTCTAGCTGTTTTTGAGTGCAAGAACAAGTTCTGTGTATGACCTGAAATCCTCTCCAAACAGAGGGTTTAGCACAAACCAGTCGGACTGCCAGGTATCCATTTAAAAAATGTACATCCTGAGCTCATCATTATTCATAAGAATTGTACGTAACATAAACACAAATATACATTTTTGTATATTTAAAAGAGACGCTAAAACGTACAATATGTATGTATTGACATTATCTGACACGTAAACATTTCCCATGATTTAGTAATGATTAAACGTTAAGACATTTTTTTTAAAAATGCAACATTTTAAAGTAAAGTCTTGGTTAAAGTTGAAACGTGTTGAATATAACATCAGAAATCACACGGAACAGAATGATAATTTATCAAACTAGATAAATGTGTCAACTATGCTGAATTAACATGACAGAATTGGACATTTAATTAATCTCACTGATTATAAATACAATAAAAACAAACAATTAATTTAATGAATTCAATAAGGATTCATAAACATTTATATGTCTCTAAAGTTGTTCATATGTAAAATTATTTGCATTTTAGATGCTGTCAATATGTCAGTATTGTACGTTTCAGTGTCTATGCAAAAGCAAGCACATGTGCGGGTGCTAGAACCACAGTTTATGTAAAAATACCTATGAATACCTATGAATAAGATCACATTGGTAGAAAATAAAAATAATGAGAATACAATAACAGCTAATTGCAATTGATAGTGTTAGAATTAATATAAAGTAGGGAGTAGGTTTCATGTTCCCCATTAATTTTTGAAAATATTTCTAGCTGTTCAAAATGTATTGAAGGATGGAAAAACCTATAAGAAGCTTTTGAAAGTGATAGTAATACCCACCTCTGTGCTAATACAGTGAAATCCGTCACACATATGTGAAAGTAGCTAATTATAATAAGCCTTTGTCAACCAATTAAAGCTGGCTCAGATTATTGCATTAAAACCTTTCATCCTTAATTTGTTCCCCTTGGAAGAATACTTTAGCCATCCCCCACAACAGACATCCCGACTTCAAATCCAATCTCAGTTTCAGCCATGTTGACCTCTAAACTAAAATGCTATGAACTTGTAAACAGACCAGCCTAGGTTTAGGATTTACAACAAGCCAAATTCAAAAGACAGTTTCAACAGGAAAAACAAAACAAAAAAAAATCAGCAGCGATGGAAAATATGGCCTGCAAAATAAATAAATAAATAATGCAATCCTAATTCCAGGCCTTGTGTTCACATGGCAACCGCAATCCGTTTCCTTGGAAACTAATCTCGAGGCATGTGAACAATGCAGCTCTGGCCTTTAATCTCTCCAGACACTGGGAGCCATTATCCCAGCCTCCGGGCAAAGCCAAAACCACAGACTGCACAGAGAGAGCCCAGTACTACTCTTACTTGTCTGAATTTATCTCTCCAGTAAATACGGGAAAGCAAAGAGCCTCCTATCAATCCTGGTGCAACTCAAAGCTGGATCGCTCTGCATGAGTGTAGCCTAATTTTATGAACAACGTCATAATAATGACTTGAACATCCTCTATCTCTAGTTTGCCTCTTTTGAAAATAATTCAAATGACCAAATAAAATAAAAAATAGCGATGCCCCAATTTATCGGTCAATCATTGGTAACAGCCGATTGTTTAAAAACAGCAGCTAATCAGGGGCCAACTATTTCCTGTCAATCAAAATGGGGCGGAAAAATGTGTCAGACAATTAGCCTACAACTCAAGCTGAATGTGAAACTAATTTCTCTTACTTTGGAATTGGACCACAATACTGACAGCAGAATGACAAATTGTAAGCTTCACACTGCTAGAATTTCATGAGGTGGAACAATTCTTAAATCTTTTAACTGCATCGATTACTCACTTTAAAGGTGCTGTAAGTGATTTTAGCATTCTGAAACTTTGAAGTGACTGAGTTGTTGGATTAGCCACGCCCCCTCATTCCAAAACCCTGCCCTCCAAAGATAATTTTGAAACCAAAACAGAGCAAAAGAGCAACATTGTTGTTCCTGAGCATTCTCAACTAACAAATATGAATCATAGCCTCAATGTTCCGCTTCAAATACAACACTATGAGAACGAGCAAAATGATTGACAGGTGAAAAGCGTCAATATCCATGGTTCGCGGACCTGTCAAAGAGAACAGTGAGATATCTCAGGAAACTTATTTCATTATACCTTCATTATACCTAAATTTTTTGCATACTTTTCCATGAAAAAATCATTACAGCACCTTTAAAACTCAACAAAGCAAGGACAATGCTTCAGCTAAAAAAGGACAGGCTTCGTCATTCAGAATTCAGTTCATGTGAGTTAAGAAAAATAAAAAGAATTACCAATTTTATGTGAGCCTAAAAAGAGGCTATTCAGAATGAATTACATTTTTCATTTATAACTGAGATTAGTTACTGTAGAGACAAAGACATGTAGAGACATAGAGAATTATTTTAAAGTGTAATTAAATATCAGTGATTTAAAACAAGGAAGAATACAACAGCAGAACCACCAAACAATCGATATCAGCATGAATAATCAAATATCAGTTTCAGTATCAGCAGAAGTATGTTCTAGATAATCAGATATCGGTATCAGTTGAAGTTGAAGTCAGTCTAAAAAAATCAGATATCAGCATAAATCATTCTAAATAATCAGATATTGTATCAGTATCAGCAGAATTCATTCTAAATAATCAGATATCGTATCAATATCTGCAGAATTCATTCTAAATAATCAGATATCAATATCAGTATCAGCAGAAGACATTCTAAATAATCAGATATCGGTATCAGTATCGGCAGAAGTCATTCTAAATAATCAGATATCGGTATCAATATCAGCAGAAGTCATTCCAAATAATCAGATATCGGTATCATTATCAGCAGAAGACATTCTAAATAATCAGATATCGGTATCAGTATCAGCAAAAGTTGTTCTAAATAATCAGATATCGGTATAAGTATCAGCAGAAGTCGCTATAAATAATCAGATATCAGTATCGGCAGAAGTCAATCTAAATAATCAGATATCGGTATCAGCAGAATTCACTCTAAATAATCAGATATCGTATCAATATCTGCAGAAGTCAATCTAAATAATCAGATATCGATATCAGAATCGGCAGAAGTCATTCTAAATAATCAGATATCTGTATCAGTATCAGCAGAATTCATTCTAAATAACCAGATATCTGTATCAGTATCTGCAGAATTCATTCTAAATAATCAGATATCGTATCAATATCAGCAGAAGTCATTCTAAATAATCAGATATCATATCAATATCAGCAGAATTCATTCTAAATAATCAGATATTGTATCAATATCAGCAGAATTCATTCTAAATAATCAGATATCGGTATCAGTATCAGCAGAATTCATTCTAAATAATCAGATATCGTATCAATATCAGCAGAATTAATTCTAAATAATCAGATATCGTATCAATATCAGCAGAAGTCATTCTAAATAATCAGGTATCGATATCAGTATCAGCAGAAGTCATTCTAAATAATCAGATATCTGTATCGGTAACAGTATCGGCAGAATTCAATCTAAATAATCAGATATCTGTATCGGTAACAGTATCGGCAGAAGACATTCTAAATAATCAAATATCTGTATCAGTATCGGCAGAAGACATTCTAAATAATCAGATATCGTATCAATATCTGCAGAATTCATTCTAAATAATCAGGTATCGGTATCAGTATCAGCACAATTCACTCTAAATAATCAGATATCTGTATCGGTAACAGTATCGGCAGAATTCATTCTAAATAATCAGATATCTGTATCGGTAACAGTATCGGCAGAAGACATTCTAAATAATCAGATATCTGTATCAGTATCGGCAGAAGACATTCTAAATAATCAGATATCGTATCAATATCTGCAGAATTCATTCTAAATAATCAGGTATCGTATCAATATCAGCAGAAGTCATTCTAAATAATCAGGTATCGGTATCAGTATCAGCACAATTCACTCTAAATAATCAGATATCTGTATCGGTAACAGTATCGTCAGAAGACATTCTAAATAATCAGATATCGGTATCAGTATCGGCAGAAGACATTCTAAATAATCAGATATCGTATCAATATCAGCAGAATTCATTCTAAATAATCAGGTATCGTATCAATATCAGCAGAAGTCATTCTAAATAATCAGATATTGTATCAATATCAGCAGAATTCATTCTAAATAATCAGATATCGGTATCAGTATCAGCAGAAGTCATTCTAAATAATCAGGTATTGGTATCAGTATCAGCAGAAGTCATTCTAAATAACCAGATATCTGTATCAATATCTGCAGAATTCATTCTAAATAATCAGATATCGTATCAATATCTGCAGAATTCATTCTAAATAATCAGATATCGTATCAATATCAGCAGAATTCATTCTAAATAATCAGATATCGTATCAATATCAGCAGAATTCATTCTAAATAATCAGATATCGGTATCAGTATCAGCAGAATTCATTCTAAATAATCAGATATCGTATCAATATCAGCAGAATTAATTCTAAATAATCAGATATCGTATCAATATCAGCAGAAGTCATTCTAAATAATCAGGTATCGATATCAGTATCAGCAGAAGTCATTCTAAATAATCAGATATCGGTATCAGTATCAGCAGAATTCATTCTAAATAATCAGATATCTGTATCGGTAACAGTATCGGCAGAAGACATTCTAAATAATCAGATATCGGTATCAGTATCGGCAGAAGACATTCTAAATAATCAGATATCGTATCAATATCAGCAGAAGTCATTCTAAATAATCAGGTATCGTATCAATATCAGCAGAATTCATTCTAAATAATCAGATATCGTATCAATATCAGCAGAAGTCATTCTAAATAATCAGGTATCGATATCAGTATCAGCAGAAGTCATTCTAAATAATCAGATATCGGTATCAGTATCAGCAGAATTCACTCTAAATAATCAGATATCTGTATCGGTAACAGTATCGACAGAAGACATTCTAAATAATCAGATATCGGTATCAGTATTGGCAGAAGACATTCTAAATAATCAGATATCGTATCAATATCAGCAGAATTCATTCTAAATAATCAGGTATCGTATCAATATCAGCAGAAGTCATTCTAAATAATCAGGTATCGTATCAATATCAGCAGAATTCATTCTAAATAATCAGATATCGGTATCAGTATCAGCAGAAGTCATTCTAAATAATCAGGTATCGGTATCAGTATCAGCAGAAGTCATTCTAAATAATCAGGTATCGGTATCAGTATCAGCAGAAGTCATTCTAAATAATCAGGTATTGGTATCAGTATCAGCAGAAGTCATTCTAAATAATCAGATATCAGAATCGGTATCAGTATCGGCAGAAGAGATTCTAAATAATCAGATATCGGTATCAGTATAATTCACTCTAAATAATCAGATATCAGAATCGGTATCAGTATCGGCAGAAGACATTCTAAATAATCAGATATCGGTATCAGTATAACTCACTCTAAATAATCAGATATCAGAATCGGTATCAGTATCAGTATCGGCAGAAGTCATTCTAAATAATCAGATATCGGTATCAGTATAATTCACTCTAAATAATCAGATATCAGAATCGGTATCAGTATCAGTATCGTCAGAAGTCATTCTAAATAATCAGATATCGGTATCAGTATAATTCACTCTAAATAATCAGATATCAGAATCGGTATCAGTATCGGCAGAAGACATTCTAAATAATCAGATATCGGTATCAGTATCAGTATAGGGAGAATTAATTCGCAATTACATATCCGTATCAGCTCACAACTTTTTTTATCGGTGCTTCCCTCATGAATTGCGGTTGCCAAGATGTTCTAATCCTCCAAATCTATAATGTAACGTATACATACATAATGTACATAATATTCTGGAACCCTTACGGCTCGGGTCCCATCATCAATATACAGTTGCTTTGAAAAGCAATATCAAACCTTTTTTCCAACAAGTTTTATAAATTGAAGTACCCTATATAATTCATGTCGGTAGCACAAACGATGCAGTATGGGTTAAATGCCAAAATGTAATACTAACGGTTTCAAGCGTGTTCAAATAAATAACACTTAGTGTGAGTAATAGTAAAATTGATGCTTGTTTTTATCAAACAACACTAATAATTAGGGTTGTCACTGTCGATTATTACAATTGAGTAAATACATTTTATGATTATTTTGACGATTAGTCGAGTAATTAAAAAATTATTTAATAACTCAAATTGCATAATGTTGTTACATTTGGCTAAAATGTGTTTATTAGCCTAAATTTTGATTGTAAAACGATATCTTAAACTAAACAAAAAAAACACCCAAAGCAGATTTATAATTTAAAATTGTATATATTTCCATTTTACAAACATTGGGAACACCAGGTTTGCACAACTTTTTTTTTCTACATTTCTCATTACAAGTTCTACCCACCAATCTCAATTATTGAGGACAAGTTATATTTAAACTATTTTATGTGAATATGAATATAAGAGCCATTTTATTTGGTTGGTGTTGTTTTAGTTTGTTTAACTATCACTTACATGCAACACAGAATACAATGTTTACCGTAATCATGTCATTCAGAGATACGTGTTTTCACTCTCTTGCACTGAGCTTCTACAACATTTTTACTGGCCTTGTTACGCTTGTGCTATATACTGCCCAGACTGCAAAAGATAATCACTTGCCTCGTACGGCATAAAATGCCCTTAAGCATCAGGACAGTCGGTTACTTCTTGTCGTTTGTTAAAACACAGGTAAGCTTGTTTCATATTGTGTCTGCAGGGCGCGAGATGCGCATCCAGGTAACTTTAACAAACAACAGACTCAAATTAAGCTTCCACTGAAAGCAAATATAGCTGCGGCTATATTCAGTAAATAAAGAGTTTTATCTGTGATAATGGCCATAAACTATCAAATATTTATCAAATGTCAAACACTGTGAACTATTACAAACTTTATCATCATGAAATCTAATTTACATTGAGGAGGAAGATCGCATTTACATTCAAATGGTTATTAGTTTACACAGAATGGAACTCAAACCACAACAGAAAACAGAAAGTGTTTGTGCATCTGTCACTATGTGTGTAACTTTAATCAAGTCTTTTTCATTACATTATTTAATGTTTCTTCATAAAATCCCATATTGCAAACAACTGTGTAGATAAAAGGGTTGAGTGCATTTCAATGTTTTTTTGTGAGTTCTGAGTGTTCCACGTGGCTACGAAGGGCTCAACTTCTCTTCCGCATCTAGACGCAGCACAGCGAATCGCTTGATGTCTACCTACTGAACTACCGTGCTGTGTCCGGTGGGTCTGTGAAAACTGGATGTCAACAGATAACGTCTCGGTTATGTGCGTAACCTTGGTACCCTGAGATGAATGGAATGAGACATTGTGTAGTTACGCATATGGGGAGTGCATTCATACACAACTGTGGAAGGGCGGAGGGCAGAGGGCGGGCCCTAATTAGCCCTCGAGAGGGATAAGGGCTGACCGAAGGCAGCGGTGCGACAGTGAGATTTACAGACAGCTGTCCAACACCTGTATGTGTATATTGACTATAGTGTTTGTGACCCGCCTGTTTTGTCACAAAACTGACCACTATAAAAACAGGAACTCAAGAAATTTTATTTATAATGAAGTGCTTGTGACTTTATGGTAATTATAACAGCCTGAATGCAGGTTGTGTAAATGATGGGGAGCCCGTAAATAAAGGGAAGGGCATAAGTGTATATATATATATATATATATATATATATATATATATATAAATATATGGCCAATGAATAGCAAGCGCTCTAAGCAGAGAGGAATTGTGAAAAGAGACGTTACGTCTAGGTTGTAAAACCTTTTGAGTGGATCATCCTGCTTCAAAACATATGTCTTGTAAGGACACACCATTCCTCCATGCCCCTGAGGAGGCAATGCCTCTAGTTGAGTGTGCTTTAACACCAATTGGGCAAGTCTGACCCTGCGACTCATAAGCCAGGTTAATTGCATCGACAATACAGTGAGAAAGTCTTTGCTTGGAGATAGACATTCCTTTTGTGCGTCCTCAATAGCATATAAAGAGCTGATCAGGCAGTCTGAACTGGCAGGTAAGCTCAGCATATGCTTGTAGCACCTGCACAGGGCATAACAAATACAATGTTTGTTCCTCATCTGAATTAAATGCTGGAGGGAAGAAGGCCTGAAGGTGAACCACCTGCACTTTGAAGGGTGTGGTCAGGACCTTGGGTACATATCCTTTCCTGGGTTTGACTGGCTCTTGAAAGTCTGGGGCCAAAATCCAGACATGGATTGTCGACTGAGTGCACCTACCCGTTTTACTCAGGCCAGAGCCAGCAGTGGTGAGGTCTTAATGGAGAGCATGCGCAAATCAACGGAGTCCAAAGGCTCGAAGGGAGGCACTGCAAGAGCTACTAGGACTAAAGTTAAGTCTCAAGTCGGGACTGTAGCCAGCCGAGGTGGGTTTAATCATCTTGCTCCTTTAAGGTACTTTATGATTAAATCATGCTTGCCTATAGAGGCTCCAGTTTCAAGTGCGTATATGTACAACGCGTACTATATAGATATAGTTTCCACATACACTTTGAGCATTGACGGGGTGAGTCCTGCGTCTAATCGCTCTTGAAGAAATATTAGAATTTCATGTATGGGGCAGTTTACTGGGTCCTTGCTATGTGAGAGACACCAATCAGTGAACATTTTCCATTTTAGTGCATAGAGGCATCTTATGGACGGTGCTCTGACTTGTAAAATGGTGTTCATGACTAAACGTGTCAGTTCTGGTGCATGTAGTGTGCCCCGTTCAGGGGCCACAGATGCAGGTTCCACAGCTGTGGCTGGGGATGCCAGATTGTGCCTTGCGCCTGAGAGAGGAGATCCCTCCACAGTGGTATTTCCCATCATCTAGGCTGCCATAAATCCCAATGCTTTCTGAAACAGCTTCAGAGGAAGCATTCACCCCAGTTTGAACTGAGATAGACACTGTACAATGGTCTGAATGCGCACGCTCGTGAGGTGCACGCACTCGCTCGTGGAGTTGAGGCAGACTTCCAAAAAGGAGATTTACTGGCTGGAAGGGAGCTTGCTCTTCGCCCAGTTTACATTGAGGTCCAAGCTGTTTAGATGCTGAAACAGTCATCTCTGTGCTAGCATAGCAGAGCCTCTGATTGCGGCAGTAACAGCCAATCGTCGAGGAAGTTCATGATGCGTATGCCGCTCAGTCTCAGAGGGGCGAGAACCGCATCGATGCACTTAATGAATGTGCAAAGAGCCTGATACAGTCCAATGGAATTGGAATTGATACGCTGTTCCCTCGAACGCAAATCTTAAAAATATCCTGTGGTATCGTACAATTTGGATATTAAATTACGCATCCTTCAGATCTATCGACCCAAACCAATCGTGTGGGCATACATGCAATAAGATCCGTTTCTGAGTAATAATTTAGAATTTTGAAGTGCGCGATTTAAACGTCTAAGGTTCAGGATTGGCCAAAGTCCGCCGTCTTTCTTTGGGACAAGAAAATAATGGCTCTAAAACCCCTTTTGTGCTTTGACAATTTGGCACAATCTCTATCACGTTTTTCCAGATGAGATTGTGTATTTCTGCGCATAACACGGGCTCGTCTTCGGACGAAACCGTAGAAGACAGTACGTCCACGTAATGGGACAGAGTGCAATTTGGTTTGAAGACCACATGATACAATGTGTCGCTCACCATAGGGAAGCGGTTGCACATAATGTGTGTGCTTTGAAGATGAAAAGGGCTCTTTTTTGAGAATGTATGAGCGTCTCGTGCATTTTCAACAAGTGCAGTATTCTTTCATCCATTTTGTATAGCATTTTTTGTTGCATAGGACAGAGAAACAACATTTTGCAAAACATTGTGAGCAACAATATTCCTCTCTCGAGGAACAGCAGTGGGGAGATGGGGAACAGTGTTCTGTGTCTCCAATCGAGCCTTCTTTGGAGCACCGGAGGGAACCACGGGCTCCGTTTTCCACTTCAAAGTGGTGTGCCCGTCAGGGTTGAGTTCCTCCCATCTGCGCGAGGTGGGTACTGGTACGGCCGCTTCCGTCTGGGCCACGGCTTGCGTGTCCTCACCGGTGGCTTGGCGGGGGCAGGTGCTGGCACTGAGTTAATCCACCTCAAATTCATCCTGCTCGACCTCGTGGCCCCGCCGTGATACCTCAAGTGAATCCTCGGGTATCACAGAAGAGGCTGGTGGGAGGGCACTTCATGAGTGCAGTGAAGTGACTTGAGACACATGTCCTCACAGTGAGGACAGTCTGTCTCCATGAGAGTTGACTCTGCGTGGGCACGGGCCAGACAGAAAACGAATGAACACTAACAGAACGACATCTTGAAAAAGACATGAACACGTAAGTGGCTCTTTTAGATATAAAATATATAATTTATATTTATATCACACAAATTACAATTGCTTTTAAAAGGATACTCTACACCTGCCGATGCACTGCGGAGAATCAGGATGTTGTGGCCCTTTCACCAGTGAAGTGTCAAGGCGGAGAGATGTTCGCCGGAGCACTGCAGGGGAGCGAAGAGTCTTCTCGCTGCCGTGAAGATTCCATCTGCTGACTCGTGTGCATTGGTGGCGAAGGTTAGGGGGCTTCGAGACAAGAGATGATTGCTGTCTTGAAGGAAGAAATTCTGAGGAAATGGTGTCTGTGCACCTGTTTTATAGTGGTCAGTTTTGTGCCAAAACAGGCGGGGCTCAAACTCCATAGCCAATATTAGAATATTGCTGTTATTGCTGTTATTGTAGAGAGGTTTCAAATAGCTCATGTATGAAGTATGCATAACTACACAATGTCAAGTGAACTGAGTCGGAAGGGAAATCCATTGTTTTGTTAAATCTAAAGTGAAGTGCTCTCACACAGTTGACACCCATTGTCATTATGTGTTCATTATGTGTTCGGACCCTCGTTCGTGGACTGCGTCACTTCCGCCTTATTTTTTATTTGTCGATTCTAAAATTTTGTACTTTTAATCGAGTAATCAAATTAAATTGAGTAATCGTGACAGCCCTACTAATAATCAAGTATGGGAAGGGTTAAAATCATTTAAAAGCTTCGTCTTGACACTTCTGAGTTTAACAAAACACCTTTGATGAAAAAGTTATGAGTAAGACTTTGAACAAACTTCAATTCAATTTGCAGATTAAACTACATTCATCTGACACCTTAAGCTTCTTGTATAATTCACTTGTTTTGTACTCTACACTCTTTTTCCAGTAGACAAAATACATGAGTTAACTATCAAGAGTTAAAAGTCTACAGGGGATCGCAGGAAAACTAAGGATCTGGACTGACATGCTTAAATGATCAGATTAATGACTTCCTCCTTGTTAGGAACCTGCCTTGCCAAAATACTGTTTTTTCATGCATGCTATCTGACATCCTCAGCTCTGGAGGAGGCAAAATGTAGCTGCTTCTTTAACTTTGAAAAGTTATAAAAAAAAAAAAAAAGTTTCAAAGTAATAAAGCGTATCGAGGGTTTACGAGCGGTTTTGCCCTTAGAGGTTTGTGGCTCTGCCATTGATGCACATTATTTTCGCTAACAGCCTTTATACAGATTCTGTACACAGATCCCTTCAAAAATACAAAAAAAGTCATAGACTTTAAATTGGTCATAAATACTTTCATCCTGGCCATTTTCCCCGAAGGCCACACAAACATGTTGTATCACACAAACACAGAATAGGGTGGCCTGGAAACTTGCTGCCTTGATTTTGATATACATCGGCAAAGAAAGCATGCCTTTACAAACGATTCAGTTATGTGCATATGGACATACAGATATACGATAATCTGAGCAGTGAGCTGTCAATCAACCAACAGTTCTTGGATAAATACAATGGTGCTGAATGATTACATCTACATATACCATGGTATTTGCATGGTACGTCAAGGTATTTCAAAGATTACCATGGTACTACCATGGAACAAAACAAACTATGGCACTGACTTGGTACATGTCCAGAAGAAGAAAAAAAATGAATACTAATTTAATGATACGTCCTCATATGCATGCAGAGGGTTTGTAGATTTTAGACTGTTGTTGATTGTTGTGCTACTGGTTGTCTTGTCTCATACCATTTTAAGCTGTACCAAAAAACAAATTGGTAGTGCCATGGTTCTTGTTGTTAGTACAAGGGTAAGGTCTAATTAACAATAAATAAGAATAAAAATGTTGAGTATTTCTCAATCTAAATATACATTACTTGTTAATGACCCTTTCTTGTAATACTGGTTCATGTTACAGTTATAGAAACATAAATGGGACAGAATATAAACCTTGACCCTCACTATCTGACGGTCTAGAGGTCTTTTGGGGAAAACTGTGCAAGTTTACGTGATGTTATTACTCAGGAGTAAACTTACTAGGGCATATTCACATATGCACAATCTACTACCAGCCTTCATAGTTCAGACAGTGGCAGATTAGCAGACTTGACATTGTAAACATGACCTTCTCAGGACGACAAACACGTCCATTTGTCAACATTAACAACGCCAATTTCCACCATTTCCGTCGACCGCACCGAACAAACGCGATGATAATATCGTTTCAGCCAGTCAACGATAGAACTGCAACAATAGAATAGCGTCCACAATAAAACGCTCAACGCAAATGTTTTAAGCATTCATCAATAACAAGCGTTGTTGTTTTAAATGCGCATAAAACATCGCGTTGCGTGTCATCCATTCGCATGCACAGTTTTAGCATGATAGCCAGTGTGCTAACACTCCTAGCCATCCTCCTCCCCCTGAATTATAATCTGTAATTTCACTTTTTCAACATTCATAAAAAGTCACGTGTTGAAGAATCATAATCGTACATGTATTTTGACATATAAATAAAGTGTACTAGACGTGATCCTTACCAATTATCCCGTCTTTAGTTTAATTACCTTATGCTGTCAATCCCGGAATAGGTTTATTCTCCGTTTAATCCAACAGCGAGGTCTGAATTCCCATCTAAAGAAAAGCGGTTCTCATAATCTCGAGCGTGTGCCTCGCGTCGCTAGTATGTTGAAATTGTATCGACGTGATTTATTTGATCAATTTCCCCCGTTTTTTTCTTTCTGTTTTTCTTTAACACCGGAGTGTGTCCCCTTTCCCCTCTCTTTGTTCTGTAATCCAGTAAAATTGAAACTCATTCGCCTCCGCTAATCCCAGCCCAACTCAACAACAGCATCTATTGGCTGTAATTTACATACAGGATTAAAGAACCGCTGGAAGGAAAAGCACGGAGGAAAACTCGCCGACAGTCGTGTGATAAATGTGCCCAACTAACTCTTTTGACATTGTGACTGTAACATATCTATTGTTCTCACTGCCCCCTCTCCGCTGCCCTCTTTTATTGTTGTTTATTTTAAGATGAACTAGACTACTATATGATCTCAGAACTGTTATTTTAAGCAGCTTTATAACAACCCCTTCTGTTTACAGACGAGTTGTGGGAAAGAAACACACAACACACACATCTTCAAATTTTTCTCATGCATTTATGAGCATAAGATATGCATTGTTGATTAGTAAGCCTTATTGTAAATGCCCTGGGCCCAGATGCCCTGTCTAATAAATGTTTAATACAAATGTAATATATGATCATTTATACAGTATTTTAGCATGGGTTAATATATATATATATATATATATATATATATATATATATATATATATATATATATATATATGAGATATTAACCCATGCTAAAATACTGTATAAATGATCATTAAAATATACCCTATACTAAAACATATTATTATTTAATTAAAAATAATACATATATAAAGTATGTATTCATTTTTAAAATATCATGTGAATATCATGTGATCAGATAAGCAAAAGTTCAAGGAAAATCACTGAATATAATAGCATGTTAAACAGTTTAAATATGGACCTACGTCGTGTATCTCTCTAAATCATATGGTTGACTGGTTTCTTATTTTTACTACTTGTTTGCTATTTGAATGTTATTCTGAAATACCTTCTGCACAGGTCATTTGTGGAGAAGAAGCAGAGGATTGCCCCCTGCTGTCATGATAGAAAACCGCTTCTGCTCTCTATTTAAAGGGATAGTTTACCCACCCACCCATCCATCCATCCATCCATCCATCCATCATCAACCTGTACAGGGTCGCGGGGGGCTGGAGCCTATCCCAGCTAACATTGGGGTACACCCTGGACAGGTCGCCAGTCCATTGCAGGGCCACACATATACAGACACACACTCACACTCACATCCACACCTAGGGCAATTTTTGGAGACACCAATTAACCTAGCCTGCATGTCTTTGGATGGTGGGAGGAAGCCGGAGCACCCGGAGAGAACCCACGCAGACACAGGGAGAACATGCAAACTCCACACAGAAAGGCCGGGGCAACCGGGGTTTGAACCCACGACCTTCTTGCTGTGAGGCGACACCGTCCACCGTGCCGCCCCGGATAGTTTACCCAAAAATGAAAATTAGTTTTTTTTTTATTTTATTTTTATATTTTATGAAGATGTGAATGGTCTGTGCCTAAGCAAAACTAGTTTTCTGGTGGTTGCTAGTGTTTTCTTTGCTGTGTAGCACATTTATGTTACAGAATGTGGTAACTAGGGTTTTCTGGATGGTTGCTAGGGCATGCTATGCAGTTGTCAAGGTGATCTCTGCTGTGTGTTTGGCATTGGCATTG
This sequence comes from Moxostoma hubbsi, assembly GCA_032164185.1. Lineage (NCBI taxonomy): Eukaryota > Metazoa > Chordata > Actinopteri > Cypriniformes > Catostomidae > Moxostoma > Moxostoma hubbsi. Next base: position 12,132,725 of record JAVLUX010000044.1, read on the forward strand.
CTACAGTATGTGTTTGCTAGTTTGTTACTATGATGTTGCTTAGTGTTTTTTGCATATTGCTCTGCAGTTGACAGGGTGTTCTAGGTGGTTGTCCGGTTGTTGCTATGATGTTGTTAAGTTGTTTAAACTGTGATTATGCACATTCCTATGCAGTTGCCAGGATATTCTGGGTGTCGCTTATTGGCCCAAATGAAATGAAATGAGCCCACCCCCAGTCTCTCTTCTGGTCACTAATATGAATCAACTCCCTCCTTCAGTGTTCCCATTTTTATGGACTGTGGTGTTCATTTACGCTCATCCCATAAATATGATCATTCTGATTATTTTGATGTGACTTGAATGTGCCATTAAAGGGCTAGTTCATTAAAAAATGAAAATCCTCTCATAATTTCTCACCATCATTCAATCCAAGATGTGTGACTTAAAAAAAATCATGCAGAACACAAACAAAAGAAGATTTTCAGAAGAATACCACTTTAATATATGTCAATTCGATTTAAGTGAATGCTGGACAGAACTTTGAAGCTCTAAAAAGCACATAAATGCAGCATAAGAGTAATACATAAGACTCCAGTGGATTCACCAATGTTTTCTGAAAGGATCCATTTGGTTTTGGGTAAGAAAAGATCAAAATATATCTCCTTTTGGGACTATAAATCTTGACATTAGCAGTCTCCTTGGTGATCAGGATTTCTAGCTTGCTTACAGCTCCTATATTGCCATCTAGGGCTCTGCGCATGCGTCAAACACTACAAAGTGAAATCAAGCTTGAAAGCATGATCGTGCCTAGAGATTGCAATGGCAAGATATACAGTGAAAATGAGTTACAATTTGGTTTGTTCTCACCCTGATCTGAACTGTTCTCCCAACTGAATTTGTGTTGCAATATTTGCCTGTTATGGCCATTTATAGCCTTGCTTGCACTGACCTTCAACCATGAAGTATTTAACTTAACTATCACAAAGAACAGATGGTCTAATGGTCTTTAACTATTAGAGTAATAGTTAAAGACCACCATTGTGGACCACTAATCTGAATATTGGGGAACGCATCTTCCTATGATGGCACCTGAATGTCTACAGCGGTTACAGCCCTGCAGCCAATTGCATTTAGCGTCTTCAGTAAAAACAAAAAGCAAACATAAAACAACAAATTTTATACCTTTATAATTTTAATTAAGTGTATTTTATTATTTTGTAACTATTGGGCACTAGTACACTGCCTGGCAAAAAAAAAAAATTGCATACTCTTAATATTTTGTTGGACCGCCTTTAGCTTTGATTATGGCGTGCATTCGTCGTGGCATTGTTTCAACATTATGCAACATCACAACATTTATTTCCATGTAGAGTTGCATTAATTTTTGGCAGAGATCTTGTATTAATGACAGGAGAATAGAACCACTCCGTAATGTTCTCCAGCACATCCCAAAGACTTTCAATGGGGTTAAGGTCAGGACTCTGTGGTGGCCAACTCATGTGTGAAAATGATTCCTCATGCTCCCTGAACCACTCTTTCACAATTTGAGCTGGATAAATCTTGGCATTGTCCTCCTGGAATATCCCATTGATGGGATAACCTGGTCATTCAGTACATTCAGTTAGTCAGCTGACTTCATTGTATTACCTAGACCTGACCAGTTGAAGCAACCCTAGATAATAACACTGCCTCCAGAGGCTTGTACAGTGGGTACTACGCATGATGGGTGCTTTGGAATAGGGTAAATCTGGACACATCAGACCACATGACCCTTTTCCATTGCTCCACAGTCAAATATTTATGCTCCCTAGTCATGTTTCCCTCACTAACAAGTGGAATTCTTGTGGCCACACAGCTATTTATTCCCAGTCCTGTAAGTTCTCATCACATTGTTCATGTAGAAATGCTCTTACATTCACTATTAAACATAGCCGTGAGTTCAACTGTTGGTTTTTACGATGTGACTTCAAGAGTTTTAGTGATCTCCGATCACGATCATTCAAGATTTTTTTTCTGACCACATTTCTTCCGTGAAGCTTATGGTTCATCACTATCCTTCCAGGTTTTAATAATGTGCTGGACATTTCTTAACCCAATTCCAGTGATTTCAGCAATCTCCTTAGTTGTTTTCATTGCGTGATGCAGTCCAATAATTTGCCCCTTCTTTTCCACAACCATGGGATATGTCTTCCGACATGAATGTTTTAAGAAATAAGAAGCTACACGCTGCATCAGTTAGGGTTAAAAGAATTGTTGGCAGCTGAAACATCTTAATCACTGCAATAATGATCAGGTCATAGGCTCCTAAGTGTCTGCTTATTTAAATCCAAACTGTAACTTCTTTTGAATTTTTTGACCAGACAGTGTACTTTGGCCCTGAGGTGGGAAATTATTATTAGGCTACTTGAAAGCTCTGCGGAAACCTTTTCAAATTAAATGATAAAATGATAGGAGTGGTTGTGGCATAGTGGGCTAAAGCACATTACTATTAATCAGAAGGTCGCTGGTTTGATCCCCACAGCCACCACCATTATGTCCTTGAGCAAGGCACTTAACTCCGGGTTGCTCTGGGGGGATTGTCCCTGTAATAAGTGCACTGTAAGTCGCTTTGGATAAAAGCATCTGCCAAATGCATAAATGTAAATGTAAAAAATTATAATACATCACAAACTTGATGTTTTGGTAATGTTTAATTACTGATTTTCGGGAACCATTACAGCAAGTTTTAAGTGAGTGAACTGTTTTGCAACAGATAAAAGGCATCTTTTTATTGAACGCAACAGCAATTTGAAGCAATTTCAAATGCAAACTTGGGGCCAGCCCTATCATTTTCCCTCTTCTTTTGGATTACAAATATTTTTAACATTTTTTTTTTACCTTGAAATGACAATCATGTGAGTAAAAAGTTGCTTTATAACCAAATATGACCAAATTGCACAGTATTAATGTATTGTTTTAATGGAGAGAATAACCTCTGGATAACCACTGTGTATATATTGATTTATGGGATTGCAATTCCAGTTGTTTTTGTATTGTTTCAACATCAGATCTGATCTGTAGTTCATAATTACAAAGATCTGTATTGACAAAGTGGAATCTGATTTTAGATGAACACACTTACTCAATGCATGTGTCACAGAATCTCGTCTTTGTTGGGCGGTACTACCGGTGAAAAGGAAATTCCTTTTATCTAAATACAGATTTAAACCTGTTTTAAACTTCAAAAGCATTATCTTTTAAGAAGCAAATGCATTCTTAAGAGTGTGTACCTGTAATGAAACATATAACATTTACTATAAACAAAATGTCACTTCTAGAAAATGCCAATTGAAAGATGAAACCACAGAACGTCATCCTCACTTATGCATGTAGTACCTTCCCTTTAGAGAGTAAGAAAAGACACTCTAAAGGGAAGTTGTTGGTAATACTGAATTACGAACAACTAAAATAAAACAGATCAATGGAATGATTCAGCATTGTGATTTACACTGCACCAGTTTTAAAATAACAAATGAAAGCAGTTGGCTTATTGTTGAATTGAATTTAACTACATATTGGGAGCTGTCTGCTAAAATTGTATAATAATGCAAGGGCACACACTAATGTTTACTTAAAACTGCAATACTGGCTCTTTTAACTTCATGGTGCACCTTAACTCACTAATTTCGCTTAACATGGTTGCTGAATACTGTGTAATTCATCATCAGTCTCAATGAAAACAAAAATGTGCAGGTAAAGAAATCCAGCATGGGAGCCTGTCTTTTTTATTTACTGGTTTGCTACAGTCTCTAGTAAGAGTGACACGCTTGAGTTCTTCAAACCCTAAGCTGGGAGTTGGCCAGTCTATCTCTTTGATTATTTAATCTAAAATAAGGTGAAAAGAATAAATGGCAAATAAATTAAACAGATATAAATTGAGGCCAAATTCGTATTCTAAACTGCAACCGGTTACAGCCAATTGGGAGTATAGCAGAGTATTGTTTTTCCGAGGATTCAAGCATCCTGACCAATGTGCTCTCATTTTGTAAGTCAGATAACAATGTCCATCTCGGAGGTAGTCTACAGGGGTCAGTGTCAGTTGTCAGAAGTTGTACCATGACCATTGAAAACATATCCATCTTATATTCTTCAACATGTGGTTTCTGTTTGTTCATCTGTAAAGTTGCTGTTTTGGTGTTAACTGTAATCTGAAAATACGATGTCCAGTGAAGCATTAGTCCAAAGGTCAAGGCATCAAACAGGATTCTTCTTTTGCAATACACCTCCATTCCTCCTTAATACATCCACAAATTTCTTTAGCCCTCATCAGTGTTCTTCCTAGAAGATAAACAGGGTTTTGCAGACAAATTAACAATATGAAAACACAATATATGCACATATTTAAAGGGTCATGTCACAAAGAATCATCAATTTTCCTTGATATTTTGACATATAAGAGGTCATTCTACTAAAAAAAACAATACATTTCAGAACTCAAAACTTAATACCAATACAATAAAAGCATTTATTCCATACATTATTTTGGAGCCCATTAACTCATGACTATCTATAGTGAAAAAACATCAACGCCTATATTACATCATCGCACCCTTGCTAATTCAGTTTGTAAGCTGAGAGAGAACAGGACAGACAGGCCTAGTGTGGGCTCACTACTCCTGAACACCAAAGGACACACACATCTAGACAATTTTGAATTATTTTTGTATATGAACATGCACTAGACAGACGTCTTTGACTGTTGTCATGTATCTGTTGCTGCTCTAAACTCTTAAGAGGAGACACCATTCTGTTTCATCAGCTGCTCTGCATCTTTAGCTCAAACGCGCATTCTTTTTCACATCTGCGCTATTTTTAATTGTTGGTGTATGTAAACATGCACTAGATATACGTCTTTGACCTTTCTGATGCGTTTCCAGCGATGTGATATGTATTTATGTGCATCTATTCACCGTGCTTTGGACTAATTATGTGCCTTTTTTCGGCATGGATTGTATGTTTTTTATTTCATCTCATTTCAGCTTGGATTGCTTGTGTCATTATATGATTCATGCTTTGCAAAATAACAATTTTTGAAAGATGGGGCATAAGTAAACAGTTTAATTCATGAATATTTCAAATGTCATGACTGTTTGACAGTTTATGGTGCTGAGTGTTAACAGTTGTGCTTGAGATGAACAGTTTAATATATTCAGATGCAATGTGTTGGATGTGTACTATGTGTAAACCCTGAAATTGTGGTGCTTGCTCATTATCTTCCGAATCAGAACAGTGGGTGCTTTACAGGTGGTGCTTAGGCCAAAACAGAGACTGGGTGGAAAATTATCATATATAAATAAATTGTGTTTTGGTGCAAAAAAAAAAAATTTACATACATGAGTGGACCACAGGGAAAAGAAATTGAACTATAAAAAAAGAGCATTTCATGACCCCTTTAATTTCAGTGACAATGACAAAGGGTTATTTCACCCAAAAGTTGTATTTCTGTCATAATTTACCCTCATGTTGTTCTAAATACATCACACAGCACAAAACTTTAGAATTTGTGAATACAGGAGATGTAAAGCAGAATATAAACTTCAGCCACCATTCACATTCATTGCAGCTTTTTCATTTAATGATTGTGAATGGTGACTTGGGCTTATATTCTGCCTAACATCTCCTTTCGTGTTCTATGAAAGAACAAATAGTCATATGGGTTTGGAAGAACATGCGGAGGAATACATTTCAGGTGAACTGTCCCTTTAAGGCAAGAACTCCTCCATGAAAATGTCTTTCTGTATTATATTTTATATGATTTTTAGACAGAACTATTTACCTCTTGTGTTAAGGAAGCATCTTCTTGATGGATTCCATTTGCAGAATTTGCACTAGCATGTGCCTGTAGGAAACAAACTAGAGTTAATTCAACTATAGTGTACAGGACAATAAGCAACAGCAAACATGCAGCGTTCACACAGCAACTTTTTTACCCACACTAGTGGGTGTTCCTGCATTATTGGTGGACTGCACGTCTGGCCATATCTTCTGAAAATCTGATCACAGATGAGATGTACTTCTGATAAAACTAAGATATTATTCTAATTTGACAAGGAATCTGTTTTCTTGTCACTTAAAATGAACATCCTGAAGGGGAGAGTGTCTTTGATTGAACTACAGTAGTGCTCAGTGTATTAAATCAATAACAAGATGAACAAGCTATCAATGTACGAATCAAACTCACTCAGACAGCCAATTTATTTTCCATGCATAATCATTTATTAGATCCACGTGGTTACAGACAAATCCTATAGAACAGTGAAATCGCTCACAGAAACTTTGACTTCTCCTGCAGCCATTATCTTTCAGCAGACGAATGGCATAATCTATAGGTAGACTCTGCCGAAAGTCACGCATCATTTGCATAAAGTTGAACTTTTCTCAACTTTCTAAAGTTGCTGGTCATGCCCACAGCTAATTATCAGAGATCGCTGTTGTTAATGTCACTGAAAGTTAAAAATGAATGAGATCCTATTGCTTTGTTGCTGCATATATGGATGGGCTTAAAGGTTGGACTAAAAATGCAAACTGAATAAATTACGTCAATGAACTCATGTTTTGCGTGACAGACTTCAATCCTTGAGACATATAAGATGATGTTGATGCTTACATTTGTTTACATTTACAAGAGAAAACATTATGTTTAGTATGAAACTGATCTAAACGATGCACTTTCATGTGTGTGTCGCCTGATGTCATTGGAATCCCAAGTTTCAACAAATTTTTGGGTGGGCCAGACAGAGGCTACAGGAGTCCAAATTTTATTAAATCCCAAAAGCAAATTATAGTGCATCCATAATACTACTAATAATCAGAAGAAGAAAAAAAAGAAAAAAGATTTGGTGCATAATGCAGGACTTTTAAAAATAAACAAGCATGAAATACACCAGAGACTCTTATTTTGAAATGTCTGTGCTTCACTGCTTCCAGCTGCTCATTCAAACATTTAAGGAAAAATAAAATATGCACTTTTACATTAATCTACAACATGTTACAATACAAACACTTCAAAGTAAACATGATCAACAGTAGATCATCAGCGATTGCTTGTCATAAATGCCCGGTAGGGATAGGTGATACCACTTATTTTCTTTTTGATCTGATACCGATACCAATCATTTCAAGTCCAATATTGTCGATACCGATACTATTAAATTTTTTTTTTTTTGTGAATTTATGGGATAAAATTAGTAATTTTAAATATTATTTGTAGTCATAATTCATTAGTTATAATTTTTTTTTTTTACATTTGTGATCCTAAACTGAAAATGATTAAGACTTCTGTTTTGTTTACCCTTACAAAAATGAACCATGGGTTCATTACAATAATTATAGTTTAATCATGGGATTTAGTTAAACCATAGTTACAACACAATTAACCATGGTTACTACTACAATATTACTATAGTAAAACCATTGATAACTATTTTTTAATTACTTATTAACAACAATTCCTCACAAACTCATTAAAAGAAATGTCACATTTAGATATGTTTATTTTAGTGTGAATTTACTCCAGAAACAGTTTCTCTGATTTTCTATCATTACCTCTACAAGGCACTGAACCCTCTTGCCTGAACGAGCCTTGTGACGGCACAAGCGCTTGTCTGCTCGTGTCATTCAGCATTACATGTTAAGTTGAGTGGAAGAAGAAATAGCTCACATCCTGCATCCAAGTATTTGCTAATTTAACCTAATCCTTTTTTTCCACTTTGAATTATTTCAAAGTGAAAAAAACATTATTGAATCGCTTATGATTATTGTTCAAGTTCATGGTAACCAAATAATAATATCAGTAGCTATTTTTGTCTGAGTATTGATATTTTTGATTCAACATCAGTATTGGAAGTATTGATACTTTAGGATCGATCCACCCATCCCTAATGTCCGGTATTCATTGATTGCAAAATGTTTCGATTTAGCTGGAAACATCCCGAGTTCCCTGTGCTCTTTCCAATTTAAAGCCCAAAGTGCACGCAGACTATACGTTTAATAAATTAAATCTAACCTTTTGAAGTTTAATAATCACATTAGGGCCATATTGCCATTCTGGTCTTTAGAACCCCAAATTTCCCCAAAAACCTCTTTAAATGATAATTAAAGGAATATTCCGGGTTCAAAACGAGTTAAGCTAAATCGACAGCATTTGTGTTCCAGTGAAGCACTTACAATGTGTTAACATGATTTTAGTGTGATAAAATCGCTTGCTAACCTTTTCTGTATTAACTTCATTGCCACGATGATGTAATGCCGTAAACCAGAAAGCAATTTAAACAACTTTACAGCTCAATTAATTAACCATTTTTAACAAAATAATTAATGAAAGTGCTTTTATAAAACTATAAGCTTCACAATTGTGTTTAATCTCTCCAAAAATTGGCCCCGTTCACTTTCATTGTAAGTGCCTCACTGTAACTTCGATTTTTTCTTTTTTTTTTTAAGAAAAGGACAGACGAGTAGAATTAATGTTTCTGGTAATCAATATTATGCCACAAATGCTGTTGACTGAGCATAAATTGTATTGAACCAGGAATATTCCTTTAAGACTTTTGTAATACCATTTAAGATATTTAAGACTTTTTATAACGTTACATTTTAGAAAACTGAATTTAAGACATTTTAAGATTTTTTTAAGTACCCTGGGAACCATGATTTAAAACTTACGCACAGCTGGTGCAACCTGACCCATGTGGCCATGAAGTGTATGTCTGCTTAAAGGATGTATTTTTATTTCTAGTAGATTTTAAGTTTCGTTAAGAAGATTCAGGTCTGCTCGGGTGTGTTTGTTTACCTGGTTCTTGTCCGGGCGAGTATGCATAGCTTGCACGAGTTGGTCCACGTATTGGTTGTGGTCTAGAGCATTCCTCAGAGCATCTTCTGTGTTCAGAAGCCGTTGACGAAGACGGGCCACCTCGGTGTCTGAAGCAGAAGGGTCCATCATTGAGTACCGGCGGTGGTCAGGGGACGCCCTCTCCTGACCCTGAGATGTGGAAGTCATACGAATGTAAAAAAGGTTTTGCAAGTAAAAAAAATCTAGACATTAATACTATTTACCTCACTGAACGAAACTGTATTTCTGAAAATTAAACGCAAGCTCAAATCCAACTCGATACATACAGTATCTTGATCCTGTTTCCTCTCTCTCTTAATCATTTACATCCCTCTCTGTACTTTACTCTCAAATAAAAAGTGACAAAAAGGCTAAAAAATCTATATTTTTAAACATATCACCAAAAGTGTGGTAAATTAAGCGTGTTAAAAAAACAGAGATGTCTGTCATGAAACAGAGGAAATAGCTGCAGAGCAGGCCTCACCAGCAGCAATAGTTTCTCCCTTAGGGTTTTGATGTCATCCTGTAGTTTCTGTTCCTTCACCCTCCACTCTGCCCTGTGTACTTCACGACTCAGTTCCCGATCCACTCCAGGAGAGTGACGCGGCGATTCCAGCAATAACACCCGCAGCTCATTCAGGCTCCTGATACACACACAAAATGGAGTGGAATTCTGAATCAATGACACTGGTCCTTGATTAAGTGTTACTAAAACTGAAGACAAAAGGTGTTACAGCAATCCAGTCAAGTCTTAACTCCTGAAGGATTTGAAGAAATACACAATCCAGATGATGGTTGTCCAATAGAGGATGGTGTAATAATTTCAAGCAAAAGTTTATAAGTGTAAGAGAGAGGAAGTAAGCATATCCTGGAATGTACTTCATTAGCCAAGACAATAAATAAGCACCAAAGTCAATTTCCAGATGGCCATTTTTAAAGGTTCAATCCTACTCAGACTAGTAATAAATAATACAGCATCCTCTCCTCCCCCGTGTCATGGTCTTTACCTCTCTTTCTTCAGCAGCTCCTGGCTAATAATCACCAGCTGGCCTGAAGCATCATGAGATTTTTTGGTCATGGACTCCAGCTCTGCCTCCAAACGCATCTTCTCCCTAAAGAGTCCATCTGTCTTCTTCTCACCCAAACAAACCTTTTCCTCCAAGGCTACACACAAGATGCAGTTGAGTTTATTTTTAGAATGAAAACAATAATATGGCAAACATCATTGTTTATCTGTTACATATTTCTATTTACTATTTTGTTTGACAAAATTGCAATGAGAATGGCATAAATGTAACACTCCAAATGCGATGTGTTTAATTACCAGTTATTTGGGACTTTAGAGCATCTACTTGGGTTGTTAGGGTGAATACTTCTTTTTCCCGTTTTGTGAGTTTCTCCAGCGTTTCTAAAAGCAAATTTAAAGTCATAAACATTCCTAAAAAGTTTAATTCCAAAAATACTGTAGAATTACAAATGCACAGATGGCAATAGGAAAACATTAATACCAGTAAGTTGATTTATATTCAATGCATTCTTTTATCAGCTCATTACAAAATGAAATATAATGATGTCATCAATTAGAACTTTTGTTGTACCTTCCATGTTCTGTTTTAATTTAATCTTCTCTTCTGAGTTGTCGTTATTTTCTATCATCTAGATGGAGAGAAAACATCATATTTATGTTTGAAAGGGAATTATCAAAAATTGTTTCCGAACCCTAGTCAAAAATCCTAAAGGACTGTAAAGGACATTGGAATTGCTGTCATAATTTGGAACAAATTCTAAAGGATTTTAATGGGAAGAAATAAGAATCCTTTAAGCATTACATGAGATCCTACTGGATAAACAAAGTAAAACAAATTCTTCAGGATTTCACTTTATCTAGTAGGATAGTAGGGTTCTTGTCCATTTTGCTGATTGCAGCCCAGATTTACTGCGACACACTCCTTGCTGTCGAACGCACTCGTATTCGCTTGGGATCAAAAGAGTATACTTTGATAGGCGACGCGGTTGACCAGGTGAGATCCAATCCGGTCTTTATTAATGCCATTAGGATCTTTTAGGATTGGTTCCAATGTTAGAAATCATGAAAGAGTCCTTTAAACATATTCCTTTAAAAAAAATGAAAAAGGATATCTACAAAATGACATAGAATTGCTGTTTATTACTAGAGATGCAGTGATGTATTGGCCAAATATTGGTATTGGCTGATAAAAGCAATAAAACAAGTTATAAAATCAAAGTTTTTATTTAAATTTCTTTCAATGTTGTGCAATTAATTATCCGTGATTTGAAACAAGGTAGCTTAAAAAAACAGAACCACCTAAACTATCGGTACTGTATTGGTTGTTGGACTAAATCAGGGGTTCTCAACAGGGGCGTTCAAAGGATGCCAAGGGGCGCTGAGAGGAAATAATATCATCATGTTCCTGTTTGCATTAAAATGTTTATCTAGATTCCATTAGATTTTTTCGAGGGCTGAAATTTCAGATTCAAAGTCTTTCAGTTTAGCATTCCGTTGGTGTGTTAGCACTTTTGTGTATGCAACGCACTGTCCCCTAAGATAGGCCCTTAAGGCTTCCCATAGGCTTCTCCTTGAAGACGGCCCTCCTAATCCCGTTAGCCTCCATCAAGAGGGTTTGACACCTGCAAGCGTTCTCTGTCAGTGACACCTGCCTGAATTTTGGTCAGGCACATTCTCATATTATCCTGAGGCCGTGACCGGGCTATGTGCCCAAAGTTCCTACGACCCCCTTCAGGGACCAGGTCGTGAACCTGCAAGCGCTGCCCCGGGAGGAGGCAGACCCAGCCCTTTCGTTGCTGTGTCCGGTACGTGCTTTGCGTATCTATTTGGACCTATTTGTATCTATTTGGATGGCACGTAGAGCTTTAGATGTTCTGAGCAGCTCTTTGTCATTGATGCTATTTCCTTAGCTTATCACACCCAGGCCATGCCCGCCCCCTTGCGGGTTCGAGCACGCTCTACGAGAAGTGTGGCATCCTCGTGGGCACTGGCCCATGGCACCTCCATAGCAGACATCTGCAGTGCAGCGGGCTGGGCAACACCCAACACCTTTGCCATATTTTACAATCTAAGGGTTGAGTCGGTCTCGTCCCATGTTTTGTCAGGTCTGAGCCGGTAGAACTCGGTAACGTGGCACAACCGACCAGGTGTTCCGCTTGCACACAGCGCCCTTCACCAAGTTGATCCAGTGCGCCTTCTATACCAGGTTAGCCACTAAGCGTCGCTCCCTGGATGTTCTCCTCTCTTGCATTCTCGCCTGCAAATTCAGTGGAGCAATTCGCATCAAGACATACAAGAATAGATTATTTTTAATTATCTACCAAACTCTCATATCACATGTTAGTGGTTGATTATCTTCCTTGTTTGCTGAGCGACCACTCTCCATTTGTTATGTCACTGGCACTACCTGATAAAACATGTCTCCTTAAACATCATGAATTATATACATTCATCAATGAAAAAATATATATTTTTACCCATACAAACAAATCCTCCAGTACAAATACATTTATTTTATGGTAAGCCTTAAGGGCCTATCTTAGGGGACAGTGCATTGCATACACAAAAGTGCTAACACACCAACGGAATGCTAAACTGAAAAAAACATAACCAAAGATTTGTATGTAGACTTAACCATCAAGAAAAGTAATTAGAACACTCTGAATACATATCAGGCAGAGAGGGCCATTATTAGATTAAAGCAGCACTATTATGAACTTGGGGAGAAAGCACATAAAATATTGGCATGGCAGCTTAAGGCAGATCAAAATAAACAAATAATAAATTCCATCGATATCGGTAAAACTTTTCCTACAACCCTATATAAATAAACAATGCTTTGAGAGAGTTTTATGAAAAACTATACATATCAAAAGTGAACGAAGACTTGGCACTAATGGAAGCGTTTGTCTACTCAGTTAATCTATCACTCCTATCCGAAGAAAATAGGCATAGCCTGGACAAACCATTCTCTATCTCAGAACTGAATGATGCTATACAGTCACTGCCTTCTAATAAATCAGCAGAGGAAGTTGGTTTGCTCATACCATATTTAATGGATGTGCTTGACCAAGCTTGACCTGATACACTCAAAATATTGCTTTTAACCAATGACATTCTTTTATTCTTAACAAATCCGACAGACTCTCTCACTCACTTGCAGAATCTCTTGCATTCGCATAGTTCCTTTTCTGGATACAAGGCTAACTTTGACAAAAGTGAAATCCTACCAATATCTGTAATACTTTAAGTAATAGACTTCCTTTCAAACTCTCACATGCAGGTATTAAATACTTGGGTATTTATGTAGATGGAGACATTAATCTTTTCTTTATTCAATCTGGGGGAATGATCTCTCTGACTGGATGGACCTACCATTCACACTATTTGGGAGGACTGAAGTCGTCAAGATGAATATCTTACCAAAATTTCTATATGTTTCAATAACTCCAAATTCATATTCCAGCCTCCTTTTTCCTCTCTCAATGGTATGATCAGGTGCTTCATATGGCAAGACAAAACACCTAGAATTAACTTAGACAAGTTGGCATTAGACTATAATCAGGAAGGTCTAAAACTACCAAATTTTAAAATGTACTTTTGGGCAGCACATTCTAGATACCTGGCCCAGATGTTTGGAAGTGATCCTCTCCTCTCGTGGCTTAAAATAGAAATACTAGAGACAAAGGGAAATTATCCCATGGACATGCTATACAACTAGGATGATAAATCAATCATAACAATAACTGACAATCCTATGATCATTCATTCTGTTCGGATGTGGGGTAAAATGCAACAGACATTTGGACAGAAGGAGTTTCTCATACCTAAGACACCAATATGGGACAACAAATTGCTTCCAGAAGGTTTTAAGGGCATATGGGCTGATGATGGAATTAACCGTTTAGAACAATGCTATGAAGATGGAGTATTAATGTCTTTTAAACAGCTTAAAACTAGGTACAATTTAAGTAATAAAGAATTATTTGGCTACTTGCAACTATGAGACATCCTTAGAGTCCAGATTAGTTACCTAGTTTAACACAGCTGGAGCAACTCTGTTATTTGAGTCGATGCCTATACAAGACAATCTCTAGAATATACAATTCTCTTATGACAAATAATCCACTACCTGAATTAGACTAATCTAAAAACAGATGGGAACAGGACCAGGCATTAGCATAGATGGAGACGTATGGAGTGAATTATGCAAGGACGGTGTCACATCTTCTTTAAATTCCAGATTTAGATTAATTCAATTGAATTTTCTTCATCAGCTTTATTTCACACCTTCTAGATTGCATAAATTCAACAAAAAATTCTCACACATTTGCTTCAGATGTGATATAGATGAAGGAACCTTTTTACACTCCATCTGATCCTGCCCTATGATTTTTGTATTCTGACAAAAAATATGCCGCATTATATCTGATATACATATAATTGGGTAATTTCACCAATTCCAACCTCAGGTAGAGCCATGCAATAAAACTTAGAGAAACTTTGTTACTGATTGCCAAGAAGAGTATTGCACTGTAGTTGAAATCTGACACTGCCATCCCAATATGTTTGTTGCTATCAACAACTGTATACCTCTAGAAAAGTTAACATGCTGGTAACTAAACAAAAGCAAAACATTCTACAGAACATGGCAACCCTTCCTTGTTTATATGGAAAATGCACAGATCAGATGGATTTTTTCCTTGACTAAGGTTTCACAAGGCACTGAAATTGTATTGTGTTAGAACTGTTTTGTATCATACCGTTTTATTGCCACACTGTATTACTAAATAAAAAATAAAAATAAAAAACCTAAAAAATAGGCTAAAATACTGGGGTAAGGGACAGAAGTAGGGGGGGTGTTCATCAAAAAAAGGTGCCTGGTTTAAATAATCTGATATTGGCATCGGCACACTAATTTTTTATCTGTGCATCCCTGTTTACTAATATATAATAAACACAATTTAGCTAACTTATACATTTAAGAATCATATAAACATCGAAAAAATAGGGTTGCTTACATTGACATCCTGGTTGGTATGATCCGCCTTCATAGCTTGCAGTCGGTTCTCACTGACCCTCAGCTTCTCCTGAAGAGAGAGGATCTCTGCTCGGCTCTGAGCTTCAGTCTTCTGCAGGGCCTCATAGTCCATCATCTTCTTCTCAGCCAGCTCCAGCTGCTCTTTCAGAACTTGGTTGGCCCTTTCCTGCTCCTTATGTGACTTCTCATTCTCACCGATCCTCAGCTCGGCCTTCTGGACCTTCTCCGAGACCTCTTTAAGCTCCAGACTATGCTGGTTGCTCTTCGTTTCCACCAGGATTCTCCAGTTCTCCTCACTCTCTTCTAGCTGGTCTCGGAGTTCCTGAAGTCGGGCACGTAGGTCTTCACGCTCTTTGGCCATCATTGCAGTTTCAATCTCATGTCTGGCCTTCAGGTTTACCAACTCCAGTTGTTGCTCCATCTTTAAGCTCTCCAGAGCTGCTCTCATCTCAGGTATGGTTCTTTCACCTTCTCTTCCGCTGCTTTCAGCTGCTCCATGATCTCCTGTTAATGAGGCTTTTAGCTCCTCTAGGGAACGTTGATGGTCTCCAACCAAAGTATCAAGCTTGGCTTTCCAGATGTCCATCATCTCTATATTTTCACGTGTGGCCTGCTGAAGTCTTTGCTTCAGGTCGGAGATCTCCTGGCTTTGACGTTCTGTGGTGGCTTTAAGGTGATCAACTTCTTTCTGGCTGGTGCTCAGGGATGCCTCGTACCTCTCGCGCAACTGGCTGCTTTCTTCGCGGTGTTCTCGGCCTGCAGAAAGAAGCTGTTCTCGCAAAACCAGAGTCTCGGAGCTCAAGCATGGCCTCGTGTCTCCAGCATCTGTACCAGGGCTGGATGAGCCTCTCTGCAGCCGAGCCTGGAGCTCCTCAACCTCCGCCTTGCGCACGCCCAGCTCCTCTTCCAATTGCATAACACGGCTCTTCTCCTCGACTGTAGTTTGCTAGAGGACAGATATAGGTTCTTAAGTCCAGGACTTCACTGTTTATATGCACAAGCATCCAGTTCTTGCTGATCAGGGGCAACTCTCAAAGTATTTAATAATTTCCTCAAAGGCTTTTGGGGATTTTGGCGGATTTAAATTTGTAGGGCAATAGGGCAAACTTTCACCTAGGGCAAAGGTTTTAAGGTTTTGCAAGGTTGCAAAATATACTGCAAAATGTGAAATAAACAATTAAATCAGGGACATGCAATATTTCACTGATCTAATAGGTTTCAATAGCCAATGTTGGGTGAATCTCACATAGAGATATCCAGGTCATACTTCTCCCTAAATGCAAATGGAAATTTTTTAAAATATATATTTTTGCATTTAAAAATGCTTAAAATAAAATGCCTAAAAACGAAGGGAAAAAAACTTGATATTTCCAAGACAATTAAGTATATCTTCCACACAAAATCTCAATGATGTAATGAAAATTAGCTAATTTGCATTATTATAAGAACTATACAATGATTTTTTTAAATCAGCATAAATTAAAGGCAATGTAATCATGATGTACACCTAGAACTGTAATTTACAAATGTGCTATACAGTTTAAATAATATAACTTTTTTGCATTATAGTAATAAGAATATGATTTTTTGGCATTTCAGTAGTTTAGTGAGTATTTATTTTAATTAATTTTTTTATTTTTTTAAGAGTTATTGTCTTCGGCCTGACTTGGCCAATGTTAGAAGCAGAAATGATAAAGGCTTATTATATTCAAACAATTTAATCTTCTATGCAAGTGCTAAACAGCCATCAATCTTTTCTACTTTACATTTTAATGTTTTGTTGCCTGATTTCACTTAAATTTCACTTAAATAGTCATCATATTGTCTATATATATATATATTGGCATATATATATATAAAAGGTAGGTTTCTAATCTCTCGGCTATCATTTTAGTTACTATATATATATATACATATACATATCAGTGGCCATAACATGTTTTTTAACAAAATATTCTATATAATAAAAATATTCTGCTATTTGCCAAAATGTTTATATCTGTGCATCCCTAAATTAATCGTTCTGATATTATTGATAATCAATGTGAAGTGTTTTAGAGAGTTGCCCAATAGAACTGGAGACTCGTACACAGAAGAAATTACAGGCAAGAGAAGCAAATAAGGAATTTTCCATGCCCTGCTAACATTTCTGTAATGCTATTTCTTGAAAAAAAAAAAGCCCTTGCAAGTGCATTAAAGTAGACAGAGTGCAACCTATGAGACTACAACAGCATTCCTATTGAATTCAAGCCCAAGCAAGCCTTCATCAGTCTGTTCATCTAGAAGCAGCCAGGCAAATATAAGATGGCATAGCATTCAGCAAGTACTAAAGGTACACATACAAGTAATCACTACTATGGTTCAAACTATAAGATATTTAAAATATTTTACAAACCATATGAAGTTTGTTTTTTTCATTTGATGTAAAATGTAAATGTTAGTCACTGTGGAAGCATCACAACAACATTGGAAAATCTGATGGTTCCAAGGAAAAGATCATTAGATGTTATCAAAGATCAGATAGTACAAACGAAAATTCAGAGGCAGTCTCAAACCACAAGAGAGATGTGAAAGAGTAGAGCACACTTCTATATGTAATTTATTTAAAGGAATAGTTCACCCACAAATACAAATTCTGGAATCATTTATTCACATGAAGTTGTTCCAAACCCGTATGTTAAGCAGAATGCTAGCTTCAGTCACCATTCACTTTTACTGTATAATTTCCATACAATGTAAGTTTATGGTGCCTAACATCTACTTTTGTTTCTACAGAAAAAAAAAGTCATTCAGGTTTGGAAAAACATGAAGGTGAGACAATAATAGCAGAATTTAATTTTTGGGTTAACCTTTCCTTTATAATTTAGGTCACTTTGAACACACAGTGTGTTACTCCCTTTATATCACCTTGATAATCTTGCCCAGCCTCATAGGTGCTGGCTGGAGTCTGCCTCTGACCTGTTGATAAATGTAAAATCCTGTTGATTAGAGTGCATGAAATGCACTAGACTCACTCGTCATCATTCACCATAGCCTTTCAGAATGAGAACCAAAATTAGATTTTTATACATCTGAAAATGTCTCAGTTACATGAAGCATAACCCTGGTTCCCTGAGAAGGAACTAGAGGCTGCGTAATCGCTTTGGGACACACGCTGAGTGTCACGTGGTCTGAAGTCCTTATACAATCATGCTAAGTTGTTGGCTGAAGGTGCTTAAGCAACGCACGTAGGGAGCTACATCACGGGCTCCATAAAGGTGCTCGCTTCGCACCATCGAGTCAGATTTTCTGCATGAAGGCACAAGCCTTCACAAACCTGGCGCACCCTGTGCAAAATCCATACATAAAGGATTAATCAAC
Source organism: Moxostoma hubbsi (assembly GCA_032164185.1). Classification (NCBI taxonomy): domain Eukaryota; kingdom Metazoa; phylum Chordata; class Actinopteri; order Cypriniformes; family Catostomidae; genus Moxostoma; species Moxostoma hubbsi. The sequence continues at coordinate 12,150,998 of JAVLUX010000044.1, forward strand.
AGGGCATGCAAATCACTAACCCTTTTAAACAATGCCAATGCCACCAGCATGGCCATTTTAAGAGTCAGAAACGTATCAGCGACTGTTGCCAAGGGCTCAAACTAAATGTTTCAACCACAGTGGGGCTAATCCATCATTCAAAAGAACACCCTGTTGAGGGGCAATACCCATAACTTCCACAAGTCTGGCTGGGGGTGCCAAATGCTGCCCCGATCCTGAGACAACATGTATGTTCTGACTGGAATCTCCCAAGGCACCTTCTCCAGGAGAGAGACCAGAATAGAAAACCATACTTGACATGGCCCGATCCTCCCGAACACACTCCTGTAAACACATGTTGTCGGCCACTGATGCGCCAACGCATTGATGCCCAGCAGTGCCGGAGGCGAGAGGGAAACCAAAGGGGACAGTGTGACATCTCTCTGGAAGCGAACAGATCCGCTTCCACTCTGCTGAACAGTTTCCATAATCTGAGGATATAATGTCCACTCTCCAAGCATCAAGCCCTGTCTGGATAGGAGATACGCCCCCAAATTCAACCTGCCCAGAACATGCATGGCTCATAGATATTACATTGTCCCGTGCCCACAGAAGAATGCGCCATGCCAGCCTCATCATGGAATGAGAACACAATTCTCCCTGGTGAATACTAAGTAGGACAAAACAGTTCTGTTGTCTGACCAGATAAGGACATAGCTGCGTTGAATCTCCGGGAGGAAAGATTTTAATGCCAGCAGCATCGTGAATATCTCCATATTTATGTGCCAATATTGCCGCTGGCCTGTCCAAACACCATAGGCTGGATGAGCCTTGTATACAGTTCCCCACCCGAGGAGGTGTCTGACATTATAAATTTGTGGCGACACTTGTCCCAAACTAACGCCCAACATCAGAAGGCGGGTCTGTTTCAATGGTAACAGAGCTTGGTAGCACCAACGTATCACTTTGAAAAGACAGAAAGCATGCGTCATTGGTTGGGGTCCCTTTGTGGAGTTCACCCAGCACTGAAAAGGTCTCGCATACAACATTCCCAGGGGAATGACAGTGGAAACCACAATCATGAGCCGCAAAAGTCATGCAGTTTACACATGGCCCTAGATTTCTCAGATGGCTGAGAACGACATCTCAATGTTGGGCAGCCAAAGTCTCAGAGTGGGCTAGCACCAACAAATCGTCGAGATAATTCAAAATGCCCTGAAGCCTCAAGAGCGTAAAAGCTGTATCCATGCATTTTGTTTATGTGCATGGTGCCAGTGCAAGTCCAAATGGAAGGATGCAACATTGAATCTCTTTGACCCCGAAAGCAAATCTGAGAAAGAACCTGTGCTTCGGCACAATATGAATTTGGATATAAGAATCCTTAAAATCTATTTTCACAAACCAGTCCCACGGCTGCACTTGTGACATTTGCTTCTGCGCCAGCATTCTGAATTGACATCTCATTAGTTAGGAATTTAAACATCTCAAATCCAGAATGGGATGCAAGCCGGTATCTTTTTTGGGGACCAGAAAAAATAATATGAGAAGGGGGAATCTCCTCTATTGCTCCTTTTTCTAAGAGAAAATGAATTTCCTGAATCAAAAATGAGGCTTCTCAAACAGAAACGTCTGTTAGAACAAACCCGTTGAGCACCAGTTGAGTTCACCTGAATTTAATTAAGTAACCGTGCATTGTCGTTAGAAGTACCCAGTTCGAGACTTCCTTCAGCTGCTGCCAAGCTGACAGATGGGCAGACCGTGGGATTAATGCACACCACTAAATGGTGCACTTGGCTTACTTTTGGTGACTGCCCCCAAACCAGCAGCACAGCGGAGGGAAGCCTTCGCTCCCCTACTACTGAGGCTGGTTGAAGGGAATTTTATACTGTTTTTGCCTTTATTGTATTCAGGCATAAAAGATGAGCACCCTGAGATGCCTTTGCAGCAGGGACGCTGACAGAATAGACCTTTTCCTTGGTATTTTGTATGGGGAAAAATGTAAAAACATTGTAGGAAATGTTTATTTGGGAAAACTGGTTCACCACAATGGCCCCAGCATTCTTTAACCACGTGTGTTCCTTATGTTCACTGTGTGTTTTGTGTACACTTGTATTTGATGAACACTGAATTCTGTTATTTCTCAAGACCCCTGAATTCGGAATATGAGTTTTTAATGTTCACTCCCCAACGCAAGCTGCAGGGGGGAAACTGAACTATATTCTGGCTGTCAGGTGTTCAAAGCCTGAACAATGGCAAACTCAACCCGATACTATCCTGAGGGAAAACAGAAATGACAAAGATACATTTGCACAGTCCAGTTTTGTTCACCAAATGGGGGCCTTGTTTCACTGCAAGTCCTTCAGGCTCGCTTCTGGAGTCCTGCCGGCTGTTTAAAAGGGGCCGGTCCAACATCAAAACGCCTACACGGACAATTCCACATACATTGGAAATCCGACCACTAGGAGGCAAGACCGATACCAGGTCTCAGGGCTAGGACGCAAATGCCCATGTGTTGACTCTAGCCAAAGAAAATCTAGCCAAATCCAATGAGAGTGACAGAGAAAACCGTAGGTCGGCCTGCTGCTCAACTCCCATCTCCTCGGAGTCCTTGCCGGCCTCCCACGCATCAAATGGCCGCGTGGCTCTGGCAGACACTCCATCGTGTGATTGTGTAAGGGATTCAGTCCAAGTGACACTGGGTGTGTCCCAATGCAATTATGCAGCTCGAGCTCCTACTAACTATGCGAGCGGAGATTGCCATGATGCTAGGATGTTCTTGGTGGTCACTAGGGTATTGATAATGTTGCCAGGGGGCTCTAGGTGGTTGCTAGAATTTTAGGGTATTCTAAGTGGTTTCTGGGGGGTTCTGGGTAGTTGATAAGCAGTTGCTATGGTGTTCTAGTGGTTGTTAGAATGATGTTAAGCAGTTGCAAAAGAATTGCTAGGCAGGTGTTGGAGTGTTGCATGGCGGTGACTAGGGTGATTTGGGTGGTCACTAAGGCATTCCTAGGTAGTTGTTTGGATGTTCTGTGTGATCACTTTGGTATTCTGGGTTGTTGCAAGGGCATTGCTAGGCTGTTCTGGGTCTTTGCTGGTTGGTTGCTAGGGTGTTACTATTTAAGAGTGGTCACTAGAGTGTTGTTAGGGTGTTCTAGGTGGTCGCTAACATGTTCTGTGTGGTTGCTACGGCATTGATAGTGTTCTGGTTGATCACTTTGGTTTTCTTGGTTGTCGAAAGCCATTGCTAGGCTGTTCTGGGTGTTTCCTGGGGCATTACTGTAGAGTCTTGGTTGGTCGCTATGGTGTTCTATTTAGGGTGGTCACTAGAGTGATGTTATGGTGTTTTTGGTGTTTGCTAGTGCATAGCTATGTGTCCTGAAAGGTGATAGGGTGTTAATATTTAGAGTGGTTACTAGGGTGTTGTTAGTGTGTTCTGGGTGTTTTTAAAGGCACTGCTGTGGTGTTTTGGTTGGTCGCTAGGGTGTTAATATTTAGAGTGGTCATTAGGGTGTTCTAGGTCATTGCTAGGGCTGAAACAATTAGTCGACGTTATCAACAACGTTGACAATAAAAAAATGGTCAAACAAAAAATTTTCATTGTCGAATAGTCATTTGATCTCATTTAACGTAACATGAGATCATTTGAAACTCTAATGATGGCGCGAGAGGAGTACTTCAGCTTGCACCTGATTGAGAAGAGGAAGACGACAACTCACAGATGCAATCCAAACTTCCCAAACAGCTTCAGGGGATGTAGATCACAAAGTATGAGAGAATTATACAAAAATACAAAATAAGTACATTCAGAAGCACTCTCGTTGTGAAATGAAGCGGAGCTGGAGTTGCCATTCTGCTTAAGCAAAACTTGCATGTTGAATGTCTTAAACGAAACACCCCAGCATTATATCTTTAATGCATCCTTTATTAAAGTTCAAATAATAAGAAAGCAGGTCATGTAAATGAGTATAAACTCCAAAACTGGGACTTCTCTGTGCGGTCTGCGCCTCTTTTATGAGTCGCGTGAAGAGACCTGATCTAAGGGGAGAGACTGAAACTGCACCCGGCTCGCTGCAGCAAGATTATTACATGATGGCTCGCGAGATATTGAATCATACTATACAGTATGTGTCACTGTGTGTTTCTTATCGTAAAGAAAATCAGCAATAGGCAGCTTTATTAAAAGGAGAGAGTTTGTTTTTTGTGAGTTAAAGATGGATCAAAGTGAACAAAAAAGTGACAGAGGTGGTCTTCTCCCCATGTACTGCAAGAAAATACATTTTTGATTTGTTTTTGTTTTATTCTAGTTTTCCAATATAAATATCTAATACTCCTTTAAAAAAAAAAAAGTACATTTACTTTAGGAGCTATACTGCAAAAGAGAACATTTTTATCTAAGAATGTTGAATATATTATAAAAATTCAAATATTTTATAATATCTAAAAATCCTTAAATATATAAATAAAATAAAAATTATTCATTCCCCTGAGAAGCAGCATATACAGAACATAAGATTGCAGAGCTTTCATATAATATATCTCGAATATAAGTACATTTTGTCTTTGATGCACTGGCAGAAGTATAAAGATGAAAAATACACTTATACACAAATTAAAACTTATAAGATACATTCTCTGAAAGCAATACTTACTATCTTATACTGTATGTTGCTTCTAAAATAAATGTATCTTGTTTTATGGACTTTTAGACCATTTGAAATTGAAAACAAGACAAAACACTTGAAAACAATAGGATTTTTTGAAGTAAATTTTTTACTGAATTAAACGTAAAAGTTTTTTTTCCTTTAATTCAGTGAATGTCATTCAGTCCTCTTATTGTAAGCACGTTTAATACAAGGCACAAGCTGAACAGTCGGTTAAGATCTAATGGTTAATTGTTGCAATAATCCAATAATCGCCTGAATAGTCGAATATTAGTCAATTATCAAAATAATCCTTAGTTGCAGCCCTAGTGGACACTAGCATGTTCTGTGTTGTTGCTACGGTGTTGATAGTGTTCTGGGTGATCACTTTGGTTTTCTGGGTTGTTGTAATGCCATTGCTAGGCTGTTCTGGGTGTTTCCTGGGGTGCTGTATTGGTTGGTCGCTAGGTTGTTAATATTTAGAGTGGTCACTAGGGTGTTGTTAGTCAGTTGTGTGGGTGACCTAGGTGGTCACTGGCTTTCTGGGTTGTTTCAAGGGCATTGCTAGGCAGTTCTGGGCATTGATGTGATGTTTTGATTGGTTGTTAGGGTGTTACTATTTAGTGTAGTCACAAAGGTGTTGTTAGGGCACTCTAGGTGGTCACTAGAGTGTTCTGTGTGGTTTCCACAGTGATGCAAGTTAGATGCTAGGGTGTTCTAGGTGGTCACTTTGGTTTTCTAGGTTGTTGCAAGGGCATTGCTAGGCTGTTCTCTTTGTTTTCTGGGGCATTGTTGTAGTATTTTGGTTGGTCGCTAGGGTGTTAATATTTAGAATGGTTACTGGGGTGTTGTTAGGGCATTCTAGGTGGTCACTAGAGTGTCCTGTGTGGTTGCTATGGCAATGCAAGGTGGTTGTTATGGTGTTCTAGACGGTCACTGTGGTTTTCTAGGTTGTCATAAGGCCATTACTAGGCTGTTCTGTGTGTTTTCTGGGGCATTAGTGTGGTGTTGCTGGGTGTTGTTATGCTGTTCTGGGTGCTTGCTGAGGCATTTCTGTGGTGTTTTGGTTGGTCTCTAGGGTTTTACTATTTAGGGTGGTCACTAGGATGTTGTGAGAAGAGTGTTCTAGTAGAATTCTGGGTTGTTGCTAGATGGTTCTAGGTGGTTTCTAGGGCATTACTAGGCAATTGTGTGGGTGTTCTGGGTCGTAACTCTGTAACGTATTTGGGTTGTCTTAAGGGCAATGCTAGGCAGTTCTGGGTGTTTGTTGTGCTATTGCTGTGATGTTTTGGTTGGTTGTTAGGGTGTTACCATTTAGTGTGGTCATTAAGGTGTTGTTGGGCCATTCTAGGTGGTTGCTAGATTGTTCTGTGTGGTTGCTATGGCAATGCAAGTTGGTTGTTAGTTGTTGTTTTTAGAGTGTTCTAGATGGTCACTTTGGTTTTCTAGGTTGTCACAAGAGCATTGCTAGGCTGTTCTGTGTGTTTTCTGGGGCATTGGTGTGGTGTTTTGGTTGGTCGCTAGGGTGTTAATATTTAGCATGGTCACTAGGGTGTTGTTATGGTGTTCTGGGTGTTTGCTGAGGCATTTTTTTGGTGTTCAGGTTGATCTCTATGGTGTTACTATTTAGAATGGTCACTAGGGTGTTGTTAGGGTGTTCTTGAGGGTGCTAAAGTGTTCTGTGTGGTTGCTAGGGTGTTGCGTGGTGGTTGCTAGGTTATTCAGGGTAATCACTTTGGTTTTCTGGGTTGTCGCAAGGGCATTTCTAGGCTGTTCAGGGCGATTCCTATGGCATTGTTGTGGTGTTTGATTGGTCGCTAGGGTGTTCCAATTTAGGGTGGTCCTTGAGTTGTATTAGGTGTATTAGGGTATTCTGGATGTTTGCTAGGGCATTACTATGGTGTTTTGGTTGGTCGCAAGGGTGTTAATATTTAGAGTGGTTACTAGGGGGTTGTTAGAGTGTTCTAGGAGCATTCTGAGTGGTTGCTAAGTGTGCAATGTGGTATCTATGGCATTGCTAGGCAGTTGCTAGGATGTTGGTTACTGGCCCAAGTGAAAAGAGCCCGCCCCCAAGATATTCTTGTACTATATATGTTGCTCCATCCAGGACAGGAAAATAAACATAGAGCCAGAGTGAGACAGTTCTAGTCAGAGGCTGGTAGCTGCATTTCAACATCTAAAAAGTATATGCTGATGTGTTGAAAAATTGAATTAGACAGAATTAGACAATGCTTAACTCAACCTGAGGGTCTCAGACAGATGCTAAGATAGAGAAAACAAGAGAAGACAAATGTGAAAAAACGCAAATTAAATGTGAAAGCAGTTCCTGGCTATCAAATGCAGTGTTGTTCCACAGAGACAAGCAAAGATCTCCAACACTTTTGACTTTGGGTTTCACAGCAATGCCATTACTGAACATATAGGCAACTTGAATGCAAAAAGTTGTGTGATTGCATTTGATTAAATCCAATTCAATCGATTAATTTAAATCCAATCAGGCCAAGACTGAAATATCTGATCTTTTCTAATACACTAACAATTCTTACAACCATGTACACTACTGTTCAAAAGTTTGGGGTCACATTGAAATGTCCTTATTTTTGAAGGAAAAGCACTGTACTTTTCAATGAAGACAACTTTAAACTAGTCTTAACTTTGAAGAAATACACTCTATACATTGCTAATGTGGTAAATGACTATTCTAGCTGCAAATGTCTGGTTTTTGGTGCAATATGTACATAGGTGTATAGAGGCCCATTTCCAGCAACTATCACTCCAGTGTTCTAATGGTACAATGTGTTTGCTCATTGGCTCAGAAGGCTAATTGATGATTAGAAAACCCTTGTGCAATCATGTTCACACATCTGAAAACAGTTTAGGTCGTTACAGAAGCTACAAAACTGACCTTCCTTTGAGCAGATTGAGTTTCTGGAGCATCACATTTGTGGGGTCAATTAAACGCTCAAAATGGCCAGAAAAAGAGAACTTTCATCTGAAACTCAACAGTCTATTCTTGTCCTTAGAAATGAAGGCTATTCCATGCGAGACATTGCTAAGAAATTGAAGATTTCCTACAACGGTGTGTACTACTCCCTTCAGAGGACAGCACAAACAGGCTCTAACCAGAGTAGAAAAAGAAGTGGGAGGCCGCGTTGCACAACTGAGCAAGAAGATAAGTACATTAGAGTCTCTAGTTTGAGAAACAGACGCCTCACAGGTCCCCAACTGGCATCTTCATTAAATAGTACCCGCAAAACACCAGTGTCAACATGTACAGTGAAGAGGCGGCTGCGGGATTCTGGGCTTCAGGGCAGAGTGGCAAAGAAAAAGCCATATCTGAGAATGGCCAATAAAAGAAAAAGATTAAGATGGGCAAAAGAACACAGACATTGGACAGAGGAAGACTGGAAAAAAGTGTTGTGGACAGATGAATCCAAGTTTGAGGTGTTTGGATCACAAAGAAGAACGTTTGTGAGACGCAGAACAAATGAAAAGATGCTGGAAGAATGCCTGACGCCATCTGTTAAGCATGGTGGAGGTAATATAATGGTCTGGGGTTGCTTTGGTGCTGGTAAGGTGGGAGATTTGTACAGGGTAAAAGGGATTCTGAATAAGGAAGGCTATCACTCCATTTTGCAACGCCATGCCATACCCAGTGGACAGCGCTTGATTGGAGCCAATTTCATCCTACAACAGGACAATGACCCTAAACACACCTCCAAATTGTGCAAGAACTATTTAGAGCAGAAGCAGGCAGCTGGTATTCTATCGGTAATGGAGTGGCCAGCGCAGTCACCAGATCTGAACCCCATTGAGCTGTTGTGGGAGCAGCTTGACCGTATGGTACGCAAGAAGTGCCCATCCAACCAATCCAACTTGTGGGAGCTGCTTCTGGAAGCGTGGGGTGCAATTTCTCCAGATTACCTCAACAAATTAACAGCTAGAATGCCAAAGGTCTGCAATGCTGTAATTGCTGCAAATGGAGGATTCTTTGACGAAAGCAAAGTTTGATGTAAAAAAAATCTTATTTCAAATACAAATCATTATTTCTAACCTTGTCAATGTCTTGACTCTATTTTCTATTCATTTCACAACGTATGGTGGTGAATAAGTGTGACTTTTCAGGAAAACACAAAATTGTTTGGGTGACCCCAAACTTTTGAACGGTAGTGTAACTTTGAGGAGGAAGTTAGTCACTGAAGGTATAGTTCATCCAAATGATTATAACATCACGTACTCATTCTCATGCTGTTCCATATCTGAGTTTCTTTCTTCGTTCTACCTCAGTCACCATTCACTTCCATTGAAAAAAAAAAAAAAAAAAAAAGATTTAATGAAAGTAAATGCTGACTGATTAACAGAGTGATTGTGAGTAAATGATAAAAGGATTTTCATTTTAGGGTGAACTATGCTTTTAATACTGGCAATAGACAAAATAGCATGTTTGAACTTTTGTTATAAATCTATTTTTTTGCAGTAAATGATGGAGATCCTGGACTGGGTAAATCAAGCACAAGCATTGGCCTTCCAAAGACACAAGGCTCTAGCAAGGGGAGCTGACACAGAACTGGGAGAGATGGCTATAGGCGGGGTGTCTGATCTCCCTGCACATTTACCATCTTCTCCACTAACTCTTTCTGAAGCCGCTCTGCTTTGGACTTTTCCAAATGCAGACACTGCTCGAGCTGCCGAATACGGGCATGCTCCAGTTTGGTCTGAGTCTACAGAGAGAAAAGACAAACGAGAGAAAGAGAAAAATAGAGAGAGACATTCACAGGTAGAAAAAAAGATTAGCAAGCCTTCACCCATCATAAACTGTAAAGAGGTATAAAAGCATAAAATAGGAAAGTTGGGAATGAGACCAGCTTAATTCAGTGATTTTCCATCTGACCATGTGACTGCCAAGAAACATCCTGTGTGCCCACTACAGTGTGTTTTGATATCCAGCATGACATCATAGGGTCTGATGTATTGAGACAATGAACTGATAAACTGAGTGTTGAATACTAGTGTTGAACTACTGATTGCTCTGATGAAGAATCTTTGAAAATACATGTTTCTCAAATATTTCCTGCTAACAAAAACTCTGTGAAAAGGCTGCAGTGTATCATATCGAATAAACTGTCCTTCAATCTTTCATAACCTCAAATTAAATAAGTCTATTCTGACTAATGTCAATTGCAACACATTTCTTTTGCTTTGTATCAATCCAATTCAATCCATGAGTCCTAACATCAGTTCTCTTCTTTAAAAATCTCTTCTCTTTTTTAAAATCCTCCAAGGATGACGTACTACTTAATTTGGCATATTCTTCGAGGATTTTGTTTACAAATCATCTCTCAGAGGCAGTAAGCAATAAGAAGTCTGTGCATATTTGAGATACCTCCAGGTCTCCTTTGGTAATGGACTCTTCCTCAACTCTGAACTGAAGATCCTCCACCTTCCTGTCATAAGACACAATAACCACCAGGTGTCAGAAAATTCCTAATTTACAAAACAAAGCATTTAAAAGTGCACCAAGTAGTTTTTTGTTTGTTTCTTTCACTGGTTGACACAATAGTGGTCTTGGATTTTATTTAATTTTTTTTACCTATAGGTATGAATTCAGCAGCATGCAACAGCATAAGTTTGCAGTTACCAATGTCATAAATGAAATGCCCTATTGACATGCTTGTCACCCATGACTAATCTATTCCACAACCAAAGGGGTAAGATACCATGTCAGTTACCACAATAAGATTTAAGAAGTATTCGGCTGGTCATGTGATCTGTAAAAAACATTTTCTGTTGAGTCTATGTTGCTGTTTCAGGCTGGACAGGCCACACAAACAAACAGGGGAATGTTTTAATAGCACCACAGAGCCACATTGTTTCACATTTAGGTGAAATCAGCCAACAAAAGGCTTACTTATAGATGACTCTGCATATATGATAAAGATGTAACTGAAGAATCAGCTTTAAGTTGAAAAATGCTCCTTTAACTGAACAACAGCGCAACACCACCCGATGGATTATGACAGCAAACAGCTTGCATTACTGAGGTTACAAAGCAAGGATAAAACTGCACCTTTTTTCTTCCTCAAGTTGATTGGCCAGTTCCACTTTGTCCTTCTGAGTGCTTGCAAGCAGGGCTCGAACTTGTTGTAGATTGCTCTCTAACTCTGTTGCATACTAAATGAGAAAAAGGAGAAAAGGTCATTTGTTTTTCACAATTCAGTAACACCCATTCAGAGATTTTTATAGATATGAATAAGTTGAAGGCATTAATGAAAGAAGTGAGTGTCTAATGTTAGTAACAGAGTAAATGTACAACTGCACATTTAAGAGTCGTTAGGGTGCAAGTCAAACCTGCAGATGTCGGGCCTTCAGTGCAGCCAGCTCTTTTTCCACCTCACAGATGTGGCTGGTTGCCTTGGCGACCTCGGCCCGCTCTAGGTCTCTCTCAGCCAAGAGCTGCTCTATGTGCTGCTGTTTCTCCTTCAGGGCCTCCTGCAGCGCTGTGGTCCCAGAGATCTTCCGTGCATACCTCGAAGATGTTTCTGTCAACTGCCGTCAAAAAAAGGCCAAAATCTCACTGAGCATAATGGAATATGACTACTGAATACAGAACATGTATTTTTCATTTGATTTTTGAATGAGAAAGACCATAAAAAATGTTCTTGGTCTTTTGAAAGAAAACCTACTTTAACATTCAGAACTCAAAACTTCTCAGTCCAAAAAGAGCATCTATTAAAAACTAAGCTGCAGAAACTGCTTCTGGCATCAGAAACCTGGAAACATGATCCATGATTGCCCACTTTTACATGATAATTTGGTGCTGTCCTGCCCAGTCATGGAAATAGAATAGATATAATTATTTCTTAAAGCATAGCTCACCCAAAAAGGAAAATTCTCTCATCATTTACTCACCCTCATGTCATCCCAGATATGAAGGACTTTTTTTCTTCTGCTGAACGAAAATAAAGATTTTTAGAAGAATATTTCAGCTCTGTAGGTCCATACAATGCAAGGGAGTCATAAACAGGACTTTGAAGGTCGACAAAGCACATAAAATCTGTTTCTCACCCACACCTATCATATCAATTCTGAAGATATGGATTAAACCACTGGAGTCTTATGGATTACTTTTATGCTGACTTTATGTGCTTTTTGGACCTTCAAAGTTCTGGCCACCATTCAATTGCATTGTATGGACCAACAGAGCTGAAATATTCTTCTAAGAATCTTTGTGTTCGGCAGAAGAAAGAAAATCAAACACATCTGGGGTGTCATCAGGGTGAGAACATTACGAGAGAATTTTCATTTATGGGTGAACTATCCTTTTAACATGGTATTATTCGAATTTGTATGTAACTAAGGATAAGTGTAAGATGTTCAGGAAGTTTGCCCAACGTTGTGATTTTCTGGCTGTGGGGTAGCACAAGCGGCTCTGCACAGCCTTCCAAAAGCTCCCAACAGTTAGAAAGACTGTATCAAGTTCATTTTCAGCAAGGTTTTTTTAAATTTCAGTGTTTTTTAAAAGGTCTTCTCAGCACATTTCAGTGGTGAAAACCTTTTATGATATCATGCAGGCTTTGAAAGTGGATGTTATTGAAGGATGAGTTAGTGGCAAATATAATGGACCCAACAGCAAACCTGCAAACCATGAGCAAGCATTGTTACTCATTTGACATACAAAGATGTTAGCAAGTTCAATAATGACTTTTTGTGGCACAAGAAACCTTGAATAACTTTATAAGTGGACCTGAGGAGAAAATATCTCATATACTGTATAAACGATCAAAATGGCTGGTATGATGCATTTAATTGTTTTCTAATCTCTTTAATTGTTTAACAATCTCAGTCTCTCACCAGGCCTGTGCGGCTGGGTCTGCCCCCGACACTTGAGGCTACAGAGCTGACGGAGCTGATGGAGGAGCTGGAGGGACTGTGAGCCAGCGACGACACACCCATTGCCATACGCTTGCTCTTCTTAGCTTTAGCTGGACTGGTGGACGGGAAGCCAATGCGGATCACTTTGTGGATCGGAGCAAAGAGGCCAAATTTGGGCGGGCACTGGAAATATCTAGGGGAGACGGATGAAGGGAGGGAGAGAGAGAGGAAGTGAGAGAGAAAATGCAGTATACACAGGGGAAGCTTACAAAATATTGGCAACATTGTATGATTTTCACTTCTGACACCTTAGAAAATTAATACATGCATACGTACAAATCGTTTTCTTTTACTTCCTATAATTTTTGATGCTCTAAAACATTTGGAAGCTTTCAGGATCAGAATCAGAATCATTTCACAGCTAACTTCAACCTTGCAGTAAGCGATTTCAACCATTAAAAAAAAAATAGAACAGCATGTTAAATATTTTGAAATGTGCTTTATAAAATGTCAGAACTCTTTTTGGATAATTTTACTTTTCTTAGCATCTAAATGGAGTTAAGTCTAATGTCATGCTTTCATTTTTAATATAAACCACATAATCTACCAGATCCAGTCAAAATGTCAACAATTACCTAAGGAGGGGGGCCTGTTTAGTTCAGTGATAAAGACGTAAAGACGCTGATTACCACCCCTAGAGTCGCACGTTCGAACAAGGGAGAGGTGAGTGACTCCAGCCAGGTCTCCTAAGCAACCAAATTGGCCCGGTAGCTAGGGAGGGTAGAGTCACATGGGGTAACCTCCTCATGGTCACTATAATGTGGTTCTCGCTCTCCGTGGGACTCGTGGTGAGTTGAGCGTGGATGCCTCGGGAGAATAGCGTGAAGCCTCAATACGCACTATGTCTCTGCAGTAACACGCTCAACAAGCCACGTGATAAAATGTGCGGATTGACTGTCTCAGACGTGGAGGCAACTGAGATTCGTCCTCCGCCACCCGGATTGAGGTGAGTCACTACACCACCATGAGGACTTAAGAGTGCACTGGGAATTGGGCATTCCAAATTGGGGAGGAAAAAAAAAAAAGGAGGATTTATGAAACTGTTTGTCTTTTTGGAACTCCTACATCCCCATTCTTTTGTGAAAAGAGAGCAGAGGTTTTAACATTGGCAGTGAGTGTAAAATGGGTTGGTCTGTATTCCCCACATATTTGACTTCCCATAAAGTGATGTATTTCCAAAAGCAAAAAAATGTGTCAACCAAAATGAAAGTCATTAACAGAGGGAGAGCAAGTTTTAATTGAAGATTATGAAGACCAACATTTATTTCTTTAAAAAAATGTGCACTGATGAATCATACACAATAACACCAGGAATGTGTATGAAGAAATGAACTGGGTCAATTGTTATTTAATGTTAAATTTAAAGGGATAGTTCACCCAAAATGAACATTTTGACATATTTCACCCTTATGTTGTTCCAAATCCATACAGCCTGAAATATACTCTATGCAAGTACGTGGACGCTTCTAGCTATGCAAGCTCGATTTCACACACCGTAGCATTCTGAAATATGTCAAACTCAACACACTCCATTCTCAACATTGCAACAATGCAATGCATAATGAATAGAGGGCATTAGCGTGACCTTTCTGCTTCTAAAAAAAACTTGAGATTTTTCTCTGACCCACTTAATATGGCATGTCTTGAACTACTATGTACTTAAGCCTTAGATACAATGTACTTATTATGTACATACGTGTTTGTTTGTAGCATTGTACTTACATTTAAAGGACCTGCATCTTATTACTTCTGTAGTTACACCATTAACCTTGACTTAAACCTAACCCTACCACAGTCTTTACCCTAAAACCAAACACTAACCCTACTCCTAAACCTACCCATACCTCAACCTCAGAAACTGTGAATCTTGTGAGAATTTAGAATTTTGCAGAACAACATGTAATTACACAATAAGTATTTTAATGTTTGTGCGTAGTAGTTAAAGACACCTTATATAAAGTCAATACTGTGATGGCGGAACAACATTTTGAAGAGAATATTGCTGAGCAAGTAAGTCTAAATATATATTTTTATTGCAAGTTATATAAAAATAGTAATATTCGGTTTTATAGCTAAAACTTTTAAAGTTAACACTCCGGCCCGTTGAGCACTGAGGTTTGTTATCGCCCCAATAACAAAAAAACATTTAGTATGTTCAACCAGACCACATATTGGCAATGCTTTGGCTAAATGCTCAGATCTCCATTCACGTACTTGCCTAAAGTATGTTTCTGGCCTCTCTTTCTTCCTTGGAACACAAAAGTAGTATGTTAGCCTCAGTCACCACTCACTTCATTGTATGGAAAAGCAAAGCAGTGAAAGTGATTTACATTTTTGGGTGAAATATCCTTTTATGTTGAATTACAACTGAGATATATTAAAGAAATTAAAGATTATTTAAACTCCTGTTAAAATGGCAGATCATATGAAACGATAAGGCCCATAAGAGTTGGAAGCCATTGTAAGTGCAGTTAAAGACAGGACAGATAAGTGGAAGACTAACTATGTACCTGGTTCCAGCTACAGCGCCATCGTTTTTCCCTAACGGCTCGTCCAGCTCCACCCCGCACCACTCGCCCTTGGCAAAGTCAGTCTCGCCCACATAACGCACTACTCCTGTTTTAGTGCCACCAACCTGAGGACAGAGCAGAGGAAGTAATATGTAGCGATATAAAGTGACATTGACACAGTTTATTATGATAAAAGTTTACTGGTGTGATTACATACATTTGCAAATATTTCACACTGACTCTTTAAAGACTTTAATTAAAAAAGACATACCAAAAGTATAACGCTTTATCGTGGCACGATGCATGCACATTCCCGTTCAAAATGTGTTGATGCGCATCATGGAGATGGGACAGTTGCATCTATCGATTGCAAACGTCAGAGTTCGGCCAAAAGTGAAACCTGTATTATTACTATTTAACTGAATAAGCATGCACTTCCATTAAATATGTATTTTTGAGGGGGTAGTTCAGCGAGTATCAACGCTGACTACCACATCTGGAGTCGTGAGTTCAAATCCAGGGTGTGCTGAGTGACTCCAGCCAGGTCTCCTAAGCAAACAAATTGGCCCGGTTGCTATGGAGGGTAGAGTAACATGGGGTAACCTCCTTGTGGTCACGATTAGTGGTTCTCGCTCTCAATGCTAGCTAATATTTTTTTCCATTTGGTGTCATCATTGCCCTGTTCTGGGCTGTTTTTAGTCCCAGTACATCTCTGATGGATCATTTAGCACTTTTAAGAAAAGTACTTCAGCTAAATTTTTAAGGAAACAAACTGTTTTGCATATATCTAGAAGTAATAATAATAATAATACTTTCAATCTTAACTTTTCTTTATTTAGGCTTAGTTTAAAGAATTGTGAAACTAACCGAACCGTGAACCAAACTGAACCATGAGATGAGTGAACCGTTACACCCCTAGTCATAGGCAGTATTATCCTGAGTTGGGTATTGGAACCATCCATCCATCCATCGTCAACCGCTTATCCTGTACAGGGTCGCGGGGTGGCTGGAGCCTATCCCAGCTAACATTGGGCAAAAGGCGGGGTACACCCTGGACAAGTCGCCAGTCCATCGCAGGGCCTGAAATAGACAGACAACCACTCACACTCACATCCACACCTAGGGCAATTTTTGGAGACACCAATTAACCTAGCCTGCATGTCTTTGGATGATGGGAGGAAGCTTGAGCACCCGGAGAGAACCCACGCAGAGAACATGCAAACTCCACACAGAAAGGCCGGGGCAACTGGGGTTTGAACCCACGACCTTCTTGCTGTGAGGCGACAGTGCTAACCGCTGGGTATTGGAACCATTCTAGATAAAAAGTTGAATATAATTAAAGTTACACATTATGAGAAATTATTTATTTTATGTTTTGCTGGCTGATATGAATGAGGTCTTGTTCTATTTACTGACAACTATCAGTGTGGATTCAGCAAAACTCAAAAGCAAAGATTCATGGATACCAATGCCATTAAACACATGCCCCATAAAACAGAACATAATAAAACAGCTTATTTTCTAGGCCATTGATATAGGACTGGATTCTTCTCATGAGAGTGTGCATCAATTTAAACATGTCTGTCAAAACCACTTCTTAAGGTGTAAAAATTTCTTTAAATTGAGAAGAAAAAACAGTGAGACAGAGTGGACAGAGACAGTCCCACTGAATGTCAACAGTTTAGTTGAAAATCGGTGTGGCATTCACACGGATAAACTCTGCCAGCCAATACTGCCCTGACGCTGAGATTTAACCAGGCATGACTGTGCTGCTGGTTAAACTGTCCTACATTCAGCAAACCCAGCACAGGAAAAAGAGGTCACAAACCAGTCACTATACACATTCAATATTGCCTGATGGCTACACATCAGGAAGACAGAACTACACAAGGGAACATGTATCAGACATTTAGTGGGCTTCAAAAATCATCAAAAACAAGCTTATCTTTATAACTTTCATATTCTCTCTCTCTCTCTCTCTCTCTCTCTCTCTCTCTCTCTCACACACACACACACACACACACACACACACACACAGCCACACACACACACACAGCCACACACCTACAAAGAGACTAATTTAAATGCGAGCCTCAATGAAAGCAATAAGCACTGCTTATAGCAAATGCTCTGGTTCTAAGCAGGCCACATTCACAGCTAAATTATGCACAACTTTACATAGTGTAAGATAAACTGTTAAAGACAAACCTAAAATCATCTCTCAGTTCTGTCCCAAAACCACATGCTGTTCTTCATCAAACACATTCAGTGAATTTATAAATGATATTCAATCTATTCTAGGGAAACAATGCATTACACAAATATTGGAAAGGTAGAAATATGAAGAGCAACTGGCCCTAAAAGTACTTAACTGAACCATATCTGCAAATGGATTTAATGCATATTCAAGAATTACCTTTCCAATGTGATGCTCTTTAATAATCAAATAAAATCCTCTGCAAAACACTATTTCAAAATGTATTTTTGTTTGTACTGCTGTTCTGATTTTCTGTAAATCACTCAAGTTGGGAGAATTTACAAATTTCATGTTTTAATGCCACTGACTTTACATCTTAACAAAAAAACAACACAACAAGGTAGAATTCAAACGGGCCTAGTCCGGAACCTTGGGGCACTTGATCCAATTTGACTATTTTTTTCACATTGACACTTAAACTAAGAAGTTTTACAAGCATCAATCTTTTGGCCCAGTTCCACATCCTAGAGCCAATATGTTATAACTGCAATAACTAAAAAATAGCAACTGATATAACCTCACACACACAGTCCTTAATGAGTAATGAATGCTATAGTCTCTGTTTGGGGATCAAAACCATGTCTGTTTTGAATTGGTTTGGAATGGATCCAGAAACCAACAATACAGCATCTACAAACATATATTACAGACAAAGAGACAGACAGAGAGCTTTTGATGAGCATTCCCAGACAATGTGATGGTGGAGATACTGGAGATATGTGAAGAGTGGACCATACAATTCATAAACTTGTGCCTGCATGTGTGACCTACAGTTGTGTACACACCTGTAATTTAGTATCTCTCTCTCTCTCTCTCCCCTATTGGAATATAAAAAAAAAAAAAAAAAAAAAGCAAAACCGCTTTATTTGCAGCTTTATATGCTCAATTTGTTGAGCCCAAGCTTCCGGGAGTCATGGTGCACAGGTGTTTACCTGTCCAACTTTGAACATCAGTCATGTTTACAAGGCACCATGCTGCTATAATGGGCATTTTTGTGGAAGAATTAGACTCTGGAAGTGTTTACGATGTTCGTAGCATCAAATCTTTGAAAGAAGTTTCAAGTTTAATTTGAGGATTACAGTAGTACATAACTTAGATACAGTATCCATGCGCAGAACAGAACTTTTTTCTTTGTTTTATAAGTCATGTATGTGGAATAATCAGTATGCATTACAAAATTATGCAGAGAAAAATTCTGATCCCAGGTTGTAGACACATTTTTAACTAACTTTATGGCACTGTCTGTAGAACAGTTAATAGAAACTTCTGCTGCATAATTTGAGTTTTTTCAACGCTGGTCAATTATTGTGTCATCATGGACTTCAGCTTAACCTGTTTCTAAAGTGTAATTGACATTGGCATGTAAAACCCAAATGAACTGGTGTTGGATCGGGCAGTCTCTTTTCAGTCTAATGTGGAAATTCTTATCCAGAAAAAGTTGCATATTAGAAGCAGACCAATATATCGGTTTTACCGATTAATCGGTGCCATTAGTTGTTTTTGGAGTTGGAGTTAATTAAAAAATGTTTCACGCATTAATTTTCTTTATTGCAATTAGCACATTTACCATTAATACAGCATAACCTTTATAATGTGTCCACCCGGAGTAATTACACTGACACACACACACACCGCAAACACACACAGCGGTGATGGATAAAATTAGGGGAAAAGAGCTCTTAATGCAATTTGTTGTACAGACAGAAATCAAATATTTTTCAGTCTAAGGTGTAGCCATTGCACAATGTACATTTTGGCCACGATTCTGCAGTCTGAGACAAATTTCGGGAAACTTTAAAGGATTTCTGTTGTCGTAAGGAATAATCGGCAATCTTACAACGTTAAGTGTGCCCCTGACGCTTAGCATCAGATGAAGTTTTGGCAGTGTCAGAAATGTAGCATTGCATTCGGATAGTGTGACTGATATTACGACGGCCAGATGAGATAGTCCGCTTCTCTCTCGCACCCCAATTCACTGTTTACGGAGAAACCCCACTGAGCTCCTTGGAAAAAACATGCTACATGTCTGCACCATAACAACATTTGAGTAGAGTTATCACTCTACTCAAGCTCTTTCAATGTTTTTTCTTCTTTTAATTTTAAATAAAAAGTTTAAATTAATAAATAAATAAGCAGAAGATTCTTGGAGAAAAGTGTAACATTTCAGCAATATGAAAGCCTTATTCCCCAAATTAAATATTATTCCCCAAAATGAAAATAAATAAATTATTGCATTTTCTAAACAAATTTTTTTTCTTTACATTTATCATGAATTTTAATGATAAATAATGATTTAATGATTCAATTTAATAATTTAACTTTATTTTAATTACTATTTTACTTTTAATAAATATAGTTTAAGCGTATGTTAACTTCTAAATAAGATTCACACCACTTGATTTTCATAAAATTGAACAATTTATATTGTTAAGTACATATGTGGCATTTTAATCCAGATCAGCAGATACAATTGGATACAATTGAAACTAGTTATTTAGTTATTTCAATTAGTCAAAGACCCACTTAGAATTTGGGAAACGTTTAATGTTACTTGAATTGGTGCTATTTTAGTGCATTTCTATCTTTATACTGTGGAAGACTTTATATTAAATATTATATATTTATATTAAATATTATAAATATTAATAAAGCACTATATTGTTACATATTGTTTACTTTTCTTCTCTAAAAAGGAAATAAATTAGGGCTGTAAATCAATTAAATTCTTCCTTATTACGTTCCGGGGGCATTGCGATTAATTGCATAAATTTTTTTAACGCGTTATTTTTTAGAAAATTAATCGCATGGAATTAACGCGATAAATTGACAGCCCTAATATAAATACATTTTGACAAAAAAAAAAAAATATATATATATATATATATATTATATATATATATATATAGTGTCGATTTTAGCCCTTTCAATATCTGAGATTAATCGCGATTAACTATGAAAAAGTATGCGATTAATCGTGATTTAAAATTTTCATTGACTGACAGCACTAATATACAAGGCCCCATCATTTCAAAATAAGAGCCCCTTGTGTGTTTTGGTTGAAATTGTGATTTTGGTTGAACAATAAGTCAGAAGTCTGGCTTAATGTTCAACCTTATTTTTCTTCTAATATACAGGACAGCTTAGAAATAAGATGAATACATTGAATAAAGAGTGACATATCAGGTGGTGCTTTAAGCACTGTAGGTTTCTGAGTCACCGGTTTGACAAAGAAGAGAGATTCTGAAATGAACACTTTCAAACAGACACGTCACATCCTCCTGCCAGTGTGTGTGTGTGTGTGTGTGTGTGTGTGTGTGTGTGTGCGTGTGTGTGTGTGCGTGTGTGAGACTGATGTGGCAAATGAGCTATAGTATGATCCAGTGTGGAGAAGGTGATGATAGCACAAACATTCAAAAGTGGAAATTCTTGTAGTGCAGTTTTTACGTTATCATGCTGCTGTTTCTCATATAGGAACAGCTTTGTGTCCCAAAACATAAACAGCAGACATTTCTATGCAAGAAAACATATGTCAGACACATTTTTGGGGGCAAATTCTCCTAAATCACCATTAACAATAGGGCTTTGATCAGCCATTCTTTAAGAATCCTTATGGGGGTCAGTAGAACTACAAAGTCAGCAGAATGCATGAGTACAGCACAAGGTAAGAGGTGAGAAGGGTGGAGTGGAGAAAGCTGACTCAGACCTTTGTCTGACTCCTTCCATCTTAATATCTCTCTCTCTCTCAAACACACACATACATACACCTCACTCCCTTCACTGCAGATCCACAATCAGTCAGCATAAGCCTGAATTTGGCAGTGACATAATCCACCTTCCTGTTCCACTGACGGACTGGCTGAGCTGAGTGAGGCACATTCACAAGTCTGCCCAATAACAGGAGCAAAATACCTCCACATAATTACAACACAATAAACCTTTGAGAAAAAATATATATAAATTTGAACAAAATAGTTAACCCTAAAATAAAAATTATTTCATTATTTCCTCACCTTATTTTGTCCATGGAAAAAATAAGGAGAATTTTTCAAGAATGTTTATGCAGCTTCTTTCCATATGACACGTCTTTATGACTTTAGCGCTTTATGCAACAGACTTTGTGAGGAACAGATTGAAATTTAAGTAGTAATTCACAAAAAATCTTCTCCTACGCTACAGCTCTGAAAAAATATAATTCTCGTTTCACCATATTCAAACTGGAACACCACGTTAAGTTACTTCACAAGCAAGAATCTGCCAGGTTTAATGTCATCAATGACATTAAACATGGCAGAGCGCATCGACATGCCATTTTTCAATCTAAACGGATGCAAATAAGATTTCAAAGTTTTGGTAGAAGGGAAGATTACCACTGAATAAAAATGTAAATTTTGGTCTATTCTTCACTCAAAGCTATCGTCTGGCTTCAGAGCTCTTTGAATTTAGTCAAATGGTCCTTTAATGGTGTTTTTTCATCTATACTAGAGCTTGACAGACATGGTTACAATGGACATTCAAATAGAAAAGAGCTGCATGAGGATTCTGAGCAGATGGAACTCTTGGGAGAACAAATGGTGGAAAACAAGCGACTATGTCTCCACCTGACTTTGACAAGTCCTTCATGCATTAAAGCACAGTCAGGGTAATACAATACCGGTCATAGGGGAAAACAGTAGGGAACTGAGCAAGGCAAGAATTCTTTCAAATGGAATAACTCATTTGCCATTAGTCACACATGTTAGTGTCAAAACAAAATCTATATCTCAAGGATTCACCATGCTGAATCCTTTTTGGCAGAATGCATCATGCAGGGCTTTGGAAATTTAGGTTCACTTCACTTACAAGAACATCTTGAGTTAAATACAACTGAAGGTGTATTATCAAAGACAACAGATCATTTCTATTTGCCCCTCAGTTTGAAACAATAATTCAGATCCATTTTTGTTAGGTTTGTTGATGTTTATATGTTTGCCCTGTATTTGTGTAGTTTTCCATTCATTATTGGTTTCCTATTACCAGGAATGTCTACTCACCTCAGCATAGCACTGGACTATACAGATTATTAATAGAAGAGACAAGTTACTAGTCAAAATAAATATATTCGATACAAACTGATGTATGTGTTTTTGTGTGTCCATGTACAAGTGGGTATTCTTCATGATGTGTTCATTACTGGAAAAAGTCAATCAGGTGTCAGTAAGGATTGAAGCAGACAGTCAAGTAGATAGCTGGGCTCAATAGCTGGTGGTTTATGATGCAGTAATCCCATCTGATTGGGAAAAAAATGTACTGCTTGAAATCTTTAAAACTGTGCTGTACAAAATGGCAAGCAATCTGACCCAAAGCCAATATTTGTTCACTGGAATGGATTTCCAGAAGTACTTATATTTTTTCTATATAAAAATATAGCGTTTTGGAGCATCTGAATAATTTTCAAACATTTTGGTGCCATTTTTGCAGTGAGTACCGGTTAATGTCTGGCCCAGGGCTCCAAAGGTTGTACAAAAACACACACAAAAAAAATTAGTTATTAGAAAATTTGAAATTAATTAGAGACTGTTTTGGTGGTTTTTCATGCCTTTAAAGACTGACTATAGCCAACAGCATTTGAGTGCGGGCTGTGAAGAAGCTTATCATTGGCTTGACACACTGAACAAATACATTCCTTCACTGAATGAGCGAGGATCAAGATCTGTTGATTGACTGAAGGAGAGGAGGTGGTATGTTGTTTGTTTACTTCCATAATCTTGTTCAAAAAGGAAAGAAAGTGGCTAGATGAAAAAATTGTAAAAGTGACTGATGACATTGTCAGAGTCGTGGCACAGTGTGTATAGCAAAGTTGTAGAACTCAAGACCAGGACTCGGACTTGCGTCATGATTTTTATGACTCAATAATGAAATCGAGCATTGGGTGCATTCTGACTTGGAGGTGAGGACTCGTTGCAACCATTATCTTTTGCTTTCTACCCTTTTATGGCATGAGATCACATGCACATCTGCTCACACACAGATTTCCTTTGCTTTTACTCAAAACTGGACGTGCACTCTCAAATCTCCCTGCTATCATTCAGAGAGTGCGTGTGCCACTAAAAAACATGTTACGTGTACTCACAAATCTATTATAATGCAAAATAACTCTGCCTCTGTAGATGTGGTATAGCAAGGGAGAATACCAGAGTTCAAGGAATCAACTCGTCATTTGTTTGGTGGTGCATAATACATGGTTAAATTTGTACTGTAAGAATGATATTCTGATGCTCACTGACAATGTAAGAGACATGAGCAAATCAAATGACAGAAACCATTAACAAAGAACACATTGCAACTTAAGTCCTCTCAAAACTTTCACCTCGGTAGAAAACTTACCTGTTTGTCTAGAATGCATAAAGGATTTTTCAGAATCTATGTGGCGGCACATATATAATTTATATAATCAAGCCTCCTTTCCATTAATCTCTTTACAATGTGGAACAAAATTGTCAATCATTATTACAAGTTATAATTATAACGGGAACATTAGATCATGTTGAAATGTGTTCATGCATTTATGACAGGTGCGGTTTTACACAGAGACGGAGACTGGCTCGTGTGATGTTGTGTGAAACAGTTAAGTAATCCCATTGTTAAAAGGACAAACATCTATCCATCCATCCATCCATCCATGAAAAATCATGTGAATTGCTCCAATGCTTGAATTATAATGAATTTTGATAATATAACACTAGTGGAAAATATATAATCTGTTTGAATTTATGTTTAATAAAAAAAGTGCGAGTAATTTTCTACATTGAGGCATTTCATTATTTGACAGTTATTACTACAGCTATCTGTAAATATGGCTCCGACATTGTGGGCTCATGGCAAGTGCACAATAGCACCATTGCTGAAAAAAAAAATCTTAGGGATAACACTGCCATCTCATGCTCAGAGTAACAGATGTGCTCAGAGTTTGGTTCCGTTTGTTTACGTGCGCTGAGCACGTCATATATAAAGTGCTCCAGATTCACTTTAATTTAACTTTTGGGTAATTCCAAATAAGATGGAGGAGCACGTAACCAGCTTACCCTAACCAGCTGTTGTGCATTTCGCTACACAGAAACTCTTTCTGCAGTTGTCCACCAAAATCAAGCATTGACGGCTTAGAATTCTTTGGTTTCACTGGAAAGCATAGCAATGCCCAGTGCAAAGTTAAGATTTTATAACAGATACGATGCAACAATATAATACATATTATATTATTATATAATATAATATAATATTCAAGTTGACTGGGTTCCAAAAAATAATGATGATGATGAATAGTGGGCTGAGATCCTATCACAAAGTAAACGAAAACCACTACACAGTGGTCAGGTACAATGTGACTATAGAGAAAGTGTTTTTTAGTTTTTAGGGCTGTAAGTCGCTACACTTTTTGAATTGCAATAAATTGGATTTTTTTTTGTAGTTAATCGTGATTGATCGCAGATTTAAAAAATGCTGAAATTTGACACAATGTACACTTATTTTCCTTATACTTATTTATGCTGTACTAAAAGTAAATATGTTTAAAAATTAACACATTAAACTTTTTAAATGAATCGCTTGCTATTATTGCGTTAATTACGACAGCTCTAGTTTTTTTTTCTCTTTCTTTCACTGTTTTATTTATTACTTTGTTTGTTTGTGGCTGAAGTGAAAAAGGTCAGAGTTTGATACCCCCCCCCCCCCCCCCCCCCCAATTTTCATGCCCAATTCCCATGCCCAATTCCCACTACTTACTAGGTCCTTATGGTGGCATGGTTACTCACCTCAATCAGGGTGGCGGAGGACAAGTCTCAGTTGCCTCCACTTCTGAGACCATCAATCCATGCATCTTATCACGTGGCTCGCTGTGAATGACACCGCGGAGACTCACAGCATATGGAGGATCATGCTACTCTTTGCGATCCACGCACAACTTGCCACGTGCCCCATTGAAAGCAAGAACCACTAATCGTGACCACAAGGAGTTTACCCCATGTAACAACTATCCCTAACAACTGGGCCAATTTGGTTGCTTAGGAGACCTGGCTGGAGTCACTCAACACACCCAGGATTCAAACTTGCGAATACATCCTTATTTTCCAAATTGTGCAGGCCTAGTTTGGAATGACGTGAGGGTAATTATTTTCTGGATGAACAAGTCCTGAATGATATCCCAGTAATTTCACTGTTCACAGTAGTATTTTGAGAGGCAGATTTGGAGGCTACACTACAGACACCAAAGAAAAGTACACATTTTTAGTGCCACTGATAGGTTACATCTGTGCATCTTTACGCTTGAAAAACACCAGCCGGCACTGGTACAGCTTGAGTTCTTTGTATTTGCACTCTTAGTCATCACGCTCACTGTGAAAAACTCAACACTCACCAGCACTCGATCTCCAACCTTAAGGTCTTTCTCTCCCCCCTTCTTCACAGACCCATTGTCAGACATGTTGGATCCAGACTCATTGCCGGTCTTAACAGAGCTATTGAGCATCCCTTCTCTAAGCGGCATGACCACACGCTGGCCGCCTGCACCTCCCTGTGTCTGTGCGTTATGCAGCAGCTCATCGCTGCCGTCTCCGATGGGCTGTCGCATAAGTTTGGAAGGCCTGGTGAAGATGCCTTGCAATGGCTGGCACTCGAAGTAACGCACCCCATTGACCGAGCCATCATTCTTCCCAACCAGGTCATTGAGAACCACTCCTGCCCACTGTCCTGGGGAAAATTGTGTCTCTCCAAGATAGGCAATGACTCCTGGCTTTACTCCATTTACCCAGATACGCTCACCCACCACAAAGTCTCCCGCCACCTCATCACCTACCTCAGAGGCTTTGGAACTGGACTTGTCTGAGGCATTGCTGCTGGGGGTGGGGGTGGTGTGCTTGTAGAGGCAACCTAAAGAAGAGAAAGCAGGACAAGATTCAATAGTAGAATATACAAAATTAAGATTCAGTACATGTTCAATGTATCTTGTTAAATTATAATAGATCTATTGTCAATGCTCAATTGTCTCCAAGAATATGTAACTGACACAGCAAACACTCTCTTCACCCTTCAACAGCTGGTCAGTAGAATATGATGTTTTTTGGATTCTGGTCCCCAACTTGGAACGCTGATGTTTCTACCAGCTATTTTAATTGGAAATTTGACACGGTACAAGATATTCGCAGCATGGCTAAAATGCTGGTCCATCAGCTAGACCGGCACCAAACCAGCATTAACTAACTTAAATCCTGGTCCAAGCCGGTCTTTTCAGCAGTGTTAATATTTCATATTTTAATAATAGTAATATTTATGTCCCCCCCCCCCTTGTTCCATTGTAATACCATATTTTTTGAACATATACCATGGTAGTATATTGTTATTTTGGACTTGTACCAATGCAATACAATATTTTATGAACATATACTATGGCAATATCAGGTTTTAGGTCTTGTACCACTGTAATATCGTATTTTTTGAGCATGTACTATGGTAATACCCTGTTATTTTGGACTTGTACCAATGTAATACCATATTTTATGAACATTAATGTAATAAAATTGTAATACCAGGTTTTTGGACTTTTGGACAGAAACCAAGGTAATACCAAGGTAGGTAAATATGTTAATCATATATGGTTTATAAGTACTGTCTAATGGTATTACCATCTGATCCCACCATGGTGGTATTACCAGTGCTTTTCTTGAAATCACACACTCTGTTATGAAAGTCTATTGAAACTTTAAATTGATTGCTATAAGAGAAAACAAGAAATGATCCTCATTCCCTTGACAGCATATCAAAGAACTTTAATGATAAGTGTGTATAAGACTTAACTGTGCATCGGGTTTCAATTATAAAACATTTATAGTAACAATGGTCTCCTGAATTTATCTGTTTTCATGGCATACAGTTGAAGTCAAAAGTTTACATACACTTAGGTTGAAATCATTAAAACAAATGTTTTATCCACTCCACAGATTTAATATTAGTAAACTATAGTTTTGGCAAGACTTTTAGGACATCAACTTTGTGCATGACATGAGCAATTTTTCCAACAATTGTTTACAGGCAGATTGCTTCATTTTTAATTGACTATATCACAACTCCAGTGGGTCAGATGTACCACTGTACAAACAATAGTATGCAAGTATAAACACCATGGGACCACGCAGCCATCATACCGCTCCGGAAGGAGACACATTTCGTCTCCTAGTTCTGTCTGGAGGAGTGGGCCAAAATTCTAGCATATTATTGTGAGAAGCTCGTGGAAGGCTTCCCAAAATGTTTGATCCAAGTTATTAAAAGTTTAAAAATACTTATATTTTAAGTACATTTTTTTACATTTTAAATAAAAGGTGAAAAAAATTATTATTATTACTTTTATTCTGACATTTCACATTCTTAAAATAAAGTAGTGATCCTAACTGACCTAAGACAGGGAATGTTTTCTATGATTAAATGGAAGCAATTGTGAAAAACTGAGTTTAAATGTATTTGGCTAAGGTGTATGTAAACTTCTGTTGTCAGTTTGTTACTCACCTCATTTAACACATTGCATCAGAGTGTATTTTCATCATTTTTCTTATGTCTGGATGTCACTGCAGCCATCATGCTAGGCTGAGCAGCACTCTAAATTCTGACTAAATCTGGGTCAATGGGATTCCTGTGTTTTACGGTTTATGAAACTGAGTGTTCTGCACATGTGGCTCATTTGACACACATCATTTAGCTGATTTTGCTTGGAGTATACAGTGATGATATGTGAACGACACAGATCAATTAGCATGTGTTCAGCCAGCCTTCATCCCTCAGTACGTGTGTGTGTGTGTGTGTGTGTGTGTGTGTGTGTGTGTGTGTGTGTGTGTGTGTGTGTGTTTTGTGTAGTACTATTGATGTCAGGAATCACTCTAGCTGGGGGGAGGGGAATAATGACTGCTTTTGTGTCTCAATTGCTCCAACGTGTTCCTTGATCAACAAAAGTGGTAACGTATATCTGCTATAAAATAACTTTCTGGGTTCTTATGTCAAAAACACCTGATTTCATTGACTGTTTTTTAGTAAACGGTGAGTAACGATTCTGCCCCGGTTTGTCCTGAGAGCTGACAGACGGTCTGTGTCGTGAGTTTTGAATGTTATTCAACTGTTATTGGGGTCAGTAGTTTACCCCACATAGGCAGACGAGTAAACAGCCTTGATGGAAATGTATAAACAATCTTCTGTTTGGCAGAGAATAGGCTAGCAAACATACAATTACAGACACAAAAAAGTTAGGTTTAGGTCTTTCCAAGAAAATCTGAAACAACAAATGCTGCTATGAAAATGAGGTTTGCACAATTCATCCATCACTGACCATGGAGATATCTGATGTACCACTCAACAACAATTATATTCTGTATATGTGTATGTCAAAATACTGTAGACTTGGAGAATGAATCAGCAGGGATGTGGTGATACAATAGTACGTTGATATCTGGGTAGTGATACAATACAATCTAATTCAACTTCACTGGAATTCAGTGCTTGGCACAACAAGAGCCAAATGTCCTACTTTACTTCATTGTAGAGCCACAGAATTAACATAGAGCATAGGCACACCAGAGTCAGTAAATAAAAACTATGCAAGGAAATAGTGTACTGTACCTAGGTAACACAAAAAGCCCTTGCAGTTCAGATGGAAAATCTACACACATTAAATTAGTTCATATAGTTAATTAACATCAATTTGGTACCCTGGCTGCACAAGGTTTTATGCGCATGCTTAGAAAAAAACGTTATCTCTTATTCTCATTCAAATGTGCATTTAGAACAAAGTTTGTTGCATAAATCGTTCTCCTTTGTTTCACAAGCTGATTACCCCATTACAATACAAAATGTCATGCACATATTAGGACAGCAGTATAGCACACGCAGCACAGTGAAACAAATATAGTGCTAGAGTGTCTATACATGTGCTGTGACACCAGAGTGGCATACATGAGCACTACATTATTAGAGAAAACTGGGCCCATTCATGAAGTCCTGGCCGATTGCAGGGCTTGAGCTCAGGCTCTGGTGCATTGCTTGCCAAAGTGGCAGCGTTGCTACGGAAACCGTAGATTAGCAAGGGAGGAAAAAAGGGAAAAAGGAGTGATATAGGGGGAAGAGAAGAACACAAGCTTCACTTCACTATTGTGCCTGCAATCCTCCTCCAACTATCTGAATCCCACCATTCAGCAGCACAAGCTAACACAATGACCCCAGCTCTCAGCCTATAACCGCCCTCTGCACACACACACACACACACACACACACACACACTCTGTGGATCACTCCTCCACCTCAAACACTCCCTCTCTCAGTGTTTAGAAGGGGAGGATACCTGTGTAGTAACTCCTTACATTTACTCCGTTACATTTACTTGAGTAACATTTTACTTTTAGAGTAGGTTTAAAAGTGGGTACATTTTACTCTCACTCAAGTAAATTTTGAATGAATTTTTTTACTTTTACTTCCTTATAATATGTGGCGTTACTGTCGTTACATTACTGGGTTTCATTTGAATGGGACTTTTACGAGAGCGGAAGTTCACAGCTGCGCGCGATGAGAAGCTCCCACTTGAGTGTTGAGACAAGTCATCAGCGCAGCAGCATCAAACTCTTCAAAGTGAAACAATTTCTTCACTCCACACAGCGAAAACAATGCCTTCATTTAACATCAAGACAAGCTGATATCTCAAGATTAAAGTCACAGCTCCAACTTAATGCAGCACGCTGAGGTAAACTTAGGCTCTAATTCTAACGAGGGCTTTTCTGTGTAATAAGACGGTCCTTTTCAGGTTGATTCTGTTACTGGGCTCTTATGATATCAGTGTTTAAGTGTACATTTTAAATTAGTTCAGCAATATATCAGTGTGCTTTGTCCCGCATGTCATAAGCAGTATTTATGCATATACTCCACGCCCTCGCAGGGGTACTGGAAACTATCACAGCTACATCAGGCGGAATAACTGTATTAATCCATTTAAACATCCAAGTTAAGTGTAAATTACTGCCTTTCACGTGATCGACAACTGGAGCGCGAACAGACGGCATTGTGCTGTGCACAAGGCAATCATCGCGACGAGAGTGGCTGTGTCCGAAATTGTTAACTCATTCACTATTTCCTATATAGTGAATGGCAGTTAGTGCACTATATCTCAGCAGTGAGTGAACGAAATCAGTGAATTCGAATTAGAGTGTTGAAGCTCTGGGGCTGGAGCAGAAACGTCACATACGAAATTTAAAAATAATTGGGCCTTACTTGTTATTCTTATTAAATAATATATTAATACAATAAATCTTCATTCTGTTTGTCATTTTTAATATATACTGTGTATTAATTTAAAGAGTAAACACATTTGATCAAATAAAGAGTACATTTTAAAATGTATCTGTATGTTTTGTCTCTCTGTATGTTATTATCTTATTTTAATCAAGTAATGGTTTGTCAAAAAGTAATTTACTACATTCAGCATGAAATAAATCATTGAGGAGTGAATGAAGCAGTAAACTCCTAGCTCGCATGTCTTCCCCATGGTGGATTATGGGAAATTAACCATCAGAATGTACTTGTAATGTACACTTGAAATTAGAGTGCATTGTGGGTAAGAATGAGTGAACAAAAGAAGGGAACGAATGGCTCACTCAGAATTCAGACACTTCTACAAAATAGCAAAAACTCGAAATTGTGCACTATAAAGTGGATAGGGGGCAGTTTCAGACACAGCAAGTGTTCCAACATCAGGGTTGATGCCCTACACAGGTTGTGTACTCTGCATTTAGAGAGAGTGGTGGTACTGCTGTACAGAACTAATGATCTAAATACTTACAACACTGAAAAATTTTACTACACTGAAATAAGAATCCACACAGGACTTTAAAAGCTATGATGTACTGTAGTAAAAGAAGGCATTATATTTCAGCATAATATATAATGTCCTTGTGGGACATTTTCATGTTTTCACAGTAATAATTACTAGAAATGTTTCCAAACCCCTATTCTTATTGACAAATTCATCCAGATCTGACAAGAGCCCTTAAAGGGATAGTTCACCCAAAAATTACAATTCTCATTATTTACTCACACTCATGCAATCCCAGATGTGTATGAATTTCTTTCTTCTGCTAAACTTAAATGTAGATTTTTAGAAGAATTACTCAGCTCTGTAGGTCCATATAACGCAAAGTAGTTAGGAGCTAATTTTGCCATGGTGCGAACACGGAGCGGTGCTTCTCTAATCCAGGAGCGGGAAATGGACAACCCAGAGTGGAGCTGGAGCGGAGTGATTAAAGAATGCTTTGAGCATGGAAGGGAAATTGTAGCCACTCCACTCCACTCACATACTCTGGTGGCAACATTTTAAAGCTAAACAAACAAAAATAAGTCAGCAAATAAATAATCCATAGGACTCTAGTGGTTAAATCAGTATCTTCGGAAGAGATGTGATAAGTGTGGATGAGAAACAGAGAAACAGATCACCTTCACATTCTTCTTGTGTTTTTGGTGATTCACATTATTCTCTGCATATCGCCCCCTGCTCTCTAGCAAAAAAGGACTTAAATATTGATCAGTTTCTCACCCACACCTATCATATCACTTCTGAAGACATGGATTTAACCACTGGAGTTTTATGGATTACTTTTATGCTGCCTTCATGTGCTTTTTGGAGCACCAAAATTTTGACCTACAGAACAAAAATATTCTTCTAAAAATCTTCATTTGTGTTCTGCAGAACAGGGTGGAATGAGGGTGAGTAAATGATGAGATCATTTTCAGTTTTGGTTAAACTATCTCTTTAAAGTTATAGCTCAGCCATAATATAATATTCAGACATCATTTCTCTACCCTCATGTTGTTCCAAACCAGTGTGAGGCTTTGTATTTTGTGGAACACATAATATGTTAGACAGAAAGTTAGGGACTAACAGTCTCGCTCACCGTTCATTTTCAATATATATATATATATATATATATATATATATATATATATATATATATATATATATATATACACATTCACTGAAAGTAAATAGTGACTCTATCTAATATCTCCTTATTGTGTTGCATGGAAGAAAGAAAGTCATATGGGTTTGGAACAACATGATGGTGAATGATGACAGAATTTACATTAATAGTAATAATACTTCTGTAATACATGTTAAATGTGTATTATATAAATGGAATATAGGGGAGTAAACGTCTATTATGACATTTGTGAAAGTAACGAGTTACTCACTACAAGTACTCTTTTAATTGGATACTTTCTTACTCTTACTCAAGTAATTATTTATGCTAGTAATTTTACTTCTACTTGAGTAATTATATTTTTGAAGTAACTGTACTTTTACTTGAGTACAGTTTTTGGCTACTCTACCCACCTCTGCTTACAGATATCAATTTAATATCTCAGTTGTTTCTTCTAGACAGCAATGAGAATAACTGGAGTGCAAATAGAGATTTTTAAACAGGTCGCCTACTTCTCAGATGTTTCTCTTGAGAAAAAGTCCCCAGTAAATCCAAATGTGTCTCCTCTGTAGTTTCAGAAGAGATCTCAACAATGTCTCAACAACTGTGCTCAGATTTGCCCAGATACCAAATTCTGCAATTAACAGTCTAAATCTGAACTCAATAATTTATCATGAAATTCTTTCAGAACAAAATTTTCTAAACTATACGATCCACATGCATTTTTTAGCTCTACACTCTAACTGCTAGCCTAAACTTAAAAATAACCAGCGCTGAGCTATGAAAGAGCAACCTCTTAAATTAAATATGCAAAATATGAACAGTTTAACTGAATAATTTTAACAGATTAGTGCATGTCAATTGATCCCTGGGTGCCATAAAAAGTAGCTACAAGATGATAAAAGTGTGTCATTTCTAGCATCACCAACTGAAATTAATATTATATATAATAGTTTCCTGAACGTTCCTCTTTTCTTCCATTGGTTGAACAAACAGACAGCCCTGCCCCATACTCACGCCATTGATTGAGCCATTGCTGGTCGGAATGCTCAAGCAAAAAGATCAATACTTGATAACACCAAAGATCTAACATGTTTAGGCTACACTTTTCGGGGAAATCCACTTACATTTGCTTACTTATATTTGGTTCTTCATAATAAGATGGGATATGAGAAAGAATTTAAACAAAGAAAAAAATTAGACAATTCAACTTTTATTCTAAACCATTTTAATGATTAGTATACAGGCATTACATGCCTAGCTAAAACACAACACAGCACTTTACATAAGTAGTTTCACATGCAAGACATTTGACAGTCGGCACAAAGTCTGGTGCACACTGTAGCTTCTGACCATGGACTGCCCACTTAGAAAGTAAGTACAAAGACCAACCAATTTTCAGTTTTATTATTATGAGATATCTAAATGTTTTTCGATGTTAAATGTGCACTCATGCAATTTTTTCTTCATTAAAATGTTTAACTCCTAAAGACATGAATTGTCATTTTGCAATACATGTAGGAAATCATGAGCACTCACATTAAAATAAAGACTCATATCAGTAACCTTATAAAAGCTGTTTTATTCTACACAGAGAGGGTCCGCACATGGGGGCTGCCATGTTTGAATCACATGACCAGCCAAATACTACTCGCTTAATCTCAGTAACCGTCCTGTTATTTGAAGCTTTCACTCACTGATTAAAGTCATCATGGCTGATTGTGACTAATATATTTCTACAAATGGCATCTGTAACTGACAACTATTGATTTTAAATGAAGCTGCATCCAAGCCGCTAGGTGTCAGTGTAACTCCAAGATGACACAAAGACGAGCTACTGACTGCACCTTTAAAATACTTCATCCTGTCCCATCTTAATGTGCAGAGACAGCTATAAGTAAGCCATTTGTATTTACCCAAAAAAGTATATAAAATGTGGCTCTATCAAAAAACTTTGTTTGAGGCATCAAAAATGGCAACACTGGCTATACCAATAGCATGAGTTTGGGCAGGAATTATAAAAATGCTGTGGATATATTAATATTATTATATTATGTATCACTCATTATCAACCAAAAAATGTGATATACATTTTTTCTTCTATCACCCTGCCCTAAAAGCAACCATAAAAAACTCACACAAAAATTACTGACACGCAGTCTTTTATCTGAAGCAAAGAGAATGTGCTACTCAGTTCCTGTGTCTGAGCCACAAGTCAGAAATATTTAGGAAAAATTCTGCTTTCTGGTATGTACAGACACATTCTATGGGTGATTGATGTGACTTTTTTTTACCGTCCAGAGTGTCACACAAGAATAAGAAAAGCAACACTATGCAAGTTTATATTGTTAGTACAGTATCCTAAAATTTAAATGAATGCTCAATCATATTTATTCAGAATTGTGAGCCAAACATCAAAATGTGGTGTGAATGGACAGGTTATATTTTTGCTGAATACAATAGTGAATATAAAATTAGACATAAAGTCCAGAAAACTGACATTTTCTAAAGTAGTGTAAGAAATGTGCTAATGGAATAATCTTCGTAACACTATGGCCTATTAAAACAAATAGCAAATATTTCTGATTGTTGAAATCATTTTTAATTAATTGTTATTAACTCACTAAAAAGAGTAAAAATACTTTTTTTTTAAAGAACTTTCCTAAAATCAAATTTTTTGACACAAGCACACACTCTGCATACTGTCTCTGAGAAAAGCCAGAGGACTATGATTAATGTTAGTGCACATTTTCCAAGCAACACAGACCGCTAGTTTTAGAGCACAGAACACGACACACTATTATCATGGAGTGAAATTTACAAAAGAGCAGGCAACCACACTGTACCCATGCTATTATAAATATCATAAGCTGCTTTAGTTAAAAGTAAAACAAATATTGTTAGTAGAGGTGGCACAAAATGAATTTAAGGACAGTACATTGACATAGGAAGACTGAAAACACTGTTTTGTGGACTATGACGTTTTAAACTTTACAAATATCAAATGTGAAGTTCTGTTAAAGGCATTGTTCACCCAAAAATGACAATTCTGTCATCATTTACTCACCCTCATAATGTTACAAACCTGTATGACTTTCTTCCGTTGAACACAAATTGAGATGTTAGGCAGAATGACTGCCTCAGTCACCATTCACATTCATTGTATGGAAAAAAAAAAATCTATGGATGCCTAACATCCCCCATGGAAGAAAGAAAGTCAAATGGGTTTGTAACAATATGAGGCTGAGTAAATGTTGACAGAACATGACCAGCAGTGCAACTACTGACTGATTTTCACTCTCCAAAACGGCACTTCCTGTGTGTGTGTGTCTGTGTGTCTGTGTGTGTGTGTGTGTGTGTGTGTGTGTGTGTGAACCAAGCATTCCACAGTCTGCTTGAACAATGACAACCATCTGTGTGACATCCAAACTAATGTAAATTACATGGTCTGGTTTCGTTGTGGCTGTCTGTGAGGTCAGCCACATCAGTGAGGCAGGATTAGCTCACTGTGATTTATGTAACTAATGTCTGTGTCACAAGTGTCAGGGCTTGTCATCTGATTTAAACAATAATTATCCACATTAAACCACAAACCAGATCAAACCTATAGGGCTTAAATCAATCAGCACCCATTAATGCCCTTAAGCAGTCTACACTTTTGCAAAGTGCACACAGAAGCATCACTTCTTGGAACAGTTAAGTGATCAATTCATGTCAGTGATGCCCATATCTGCATTAAGCAGTGGCTCAGCAAATTGGAACACCCTTTCACTTACAAAGCCATTAACTTTCACCAACGCTTTTGTTCATTAAAGATCACATGAAAACAAAATGGATGTTTTTTGACTTAGTCTATGTCTGTTAATTTTGAGGATATTGACAGTATATGCTAATGCAGTGATTACCAACTGATTTTTCTTCAGGGACTAGATTTTACTCAGACTTCAAGTGGGGACCCAACACGTCCAAAAAGCCCATAAAGCAGCATAAAAGTCATTCACACGACTCCAGTGTTTTAATCCATGTCTTCTGAAGTGATATGCTAGGTATGGGTGAGAAACAAATCAATATTTAAGTCATTTTTTACTGTAAATTCTCCTCCCTACCCAGTAGGTGGTGATATGTAAAAAGACTGCGAATTGCCAAAAACAAATGAAGAATAATGTGAAAGTGAAAGTGGAGATTGATAGTGAAAAAGGACTTAAATATTGACCTGTTTCTGAAGATATGCATTAAACCGCTGGAGTCATGTGGATTACTTTTATGCTGCTTCTTTTGTTTTTTTGCTTTTAAGTTCTGGCCACCATTAACTTGCATTGTATGGACCTACAGAGCAGAAATATCCTTCTAAAAATCTTTGTATGTGTTCTGCTGAAGAAAGAAAGTCATGCAAAGTCAGGGTGATTATGAGAGAACTTTAATTTTTGGGTGAACTATCCCTTTAACCTCTTCACACGCGAGTTCTTACTGTACTGAAGGATCCCCCAGTGTGGGTAATTTAATGCATGCTTTATTTTAAATAAAATGTCACCTTACACTTCACAGTAGACACACTGGGGGGACAGATTATATATTATCTATATAATAATGTTATTTTTAGATGGTTATAATGATCGATTATGATTGATAAGATGCGATTGTGAACGTGATAACAGGTATGTGCACCGCCATGTTGTTTAAATTGCAATGCTGCAATTTTGTTTGTCAAGCATAGATGGTGCCAAAAAACTAGTTCTTCCACTTGCAGCCCTAGGTAGTGAAGAGAATGAGTGACAGACGGAATGGGAGAAGGATCAAGTGGACTTACTAGTTTATACATTATTTGTTTGTCGTCAGAAAACATAGCTGCATCAAAAAAGCAATAAGGTTTACTTTAAACTTTTATTTTGTGATTATTTGAATCCTTGTAACATAAAATATAAAGCTATTGTGATGTTGAAATTGTGATGCGCAGCTGTTTCATTTTGACAACCTCTCCAGTCCCTCTCTGCTGGTAAACAGTAGTGCGAGTGCAGATCACACCGGTTTGTTCCAAACTTATTTTAGAGCTGTTTGGTCAAAACTAAGTTGTGGATCTAGTCACCATTCACACAAACATTATGAAGGTTTTTGTAATTCTTCAAGAATTATCAAGTGATGTTGATGAGTTTGCAGGTTAGTGTATGAAACTGGTGTAATTGCGCAAACTGAACGATTATAATTTTTTTATGCATTATGCATTTTATTCTGTATGTAGCTATGATTAGGTTTCGTTCAAGCTGTCAATTGACAAAAAGACATACTTGTAGCTGAAAATACATTGTACAGGTAGAAAGATGCATATACACTATATATCATCCAGCCATGGCTAGAGTAAAGACATATCCTTTTGCTAATGATTTGGGAATTGAATCTAAAATTATGCGAGTTGAGCTCTGTGGCGCTGCAGAATTTTGAGGGCACTCCAGAGACGGCAAGTGGCAGCAGTATGCGCACCTTCATAGAAAATAATTGTTTTGAATTTTAGAATGCGCAATGTCGTCAACCAGATGCGTGCAGTATGCAACCCCTTTAATTTACTCTGCCACTCACACCTTAACCAAATTTGTGTTGAAAAATATGTTTGAAGAGACAAAGACTATTGTGCAATGAGTAGCCTTATTGATATCTAAAAAAAAAACAATATATATCGATAATCATCAGTAAAATGTTCTGATTATCAATGCGTGAAAAACGCATCGATCCCAAGCTGATTAACTATGCATTATATTGTTAGTTTCATTTTATTTTTGAATTTAGCATTGTTTATCCAGTTGTATGCAACCCTATCAGAACAGACCTGCGTCACGACCCACCAGTTGAGAACCACTATGCTAGAGTATTCTGAAAGCTGACTGTGGCGAGGAGGAGGGCGTGGCTGGGCTGTGATGACGCACACCTGGTGCTGAGTTGTCTAATCTGTGGGAGAGAGATAAGGAGGGACCGGGATGCCAGTTCGAGAGAGAGAGAGAGAGAGATGTGCATGTGTTGTGTAATTGCGTCTTTGTTTTGTTTGCTGCAAAGCACTTTTGTTATGTTTCAGTTATGTTCTGTCATTAAAATTTACATTGATGTTCAGCTGGTTCCTGCATCCTCCTTGCCCATGCTGTAAAACTCGTTACATTGACAAATGAACTTTTAGCAGATTTATGCATTTTAAATTTACAGTCTTTCTCTTCCGGGAAAACAAACCAAAAATATTGATGACTCATCTTGTTTCACCACACAGATTTTTGTCCAATCAAATGCTCTCAAGAACATGAATGCCACCCAACCCCCACCCCCAATACAACTATCAAATAGCAAGAAGCAAATCACAGTTTGCGGCTGTGACGTAACTAGTAAAGTCTACTGGCTTGCAATATGTCCCACCCAAGCTTACATATTTGGGAATTATACCGAAAATGTTCCTATATTTCAATAGAATATACATCAACACGAAATACAAAAACTTCGCTCATATGCTAATTTTATGGGGCCTTTAAATATATAGTTCTCTAAGCTCCATTTACCACATTTTATCAAGTTATATCCACTCCAAAAGCTGACAAATTAACTTATAGCAAATTTATGCATTTCAAGTTTAGAGTCTTTCTCTTCTGGGAAAATGGACCAAAAATATTGATGACTCATCTTGCATTACACAGATTTTTGTCCAATCAAATGTTCTCAAGAATGAGAATGGCCCCTCCCCCTTATACAACTATGAATTAGTAAGAAGCAAATCACAGTCTACTGGCTTCCTCTATGTCCCACCCAATCTTTCTCATTTTCCTATATATCAATAGGAAATATCCGTCAACAAAGGACAAAAAACTGTGCTCGTCCACTGATTGCATGGGGTCTTAAAATATATAGTCCTCTAAGCTCGATTTACCACATTTTACCAAGTTTAAATCCATTGTGCAGAATTCTGCAGAGTTTCCACCGAAACTACTGTTGGGTAATATGATGAAAGTATGGCATCATTACATCCAGAGGGTCTGGAGGCAAGCAAGGCACAGAAGGAGCTGACTTACTATCTTTCTGAGCTGCAGGACTGGTGGATGGGGCGACAGTTGTTCGTCCCACTGGACTGGAGTGTTTGGGACCCCTGCCAGGGATCTTCAAGCCACTGGACTTCAGCACGTTCATTATGTCCACCGGAGAAACTTCAAGTTTCACAGCTATTGAAGGTTTTTGTCGAGGCACTAAATGTGAGGATGGCGAATATCCGTCTCCATTCTACCTGCGGGACTGAACATCATAAGCGTTCAATAATCATGGGCAACTACACAAATCTCATTAGACTAGATCTTTAACAAAGGAGTACTGTATGTTCAGGGTTGGGGAGTAACGGAATACATGTAACGGGATCATTGGTATTTAGAATACAGTTACATTCAAAAAGTACTTTGATTACTGAAGAGATTACTTTGCATTTTATTGTCATTTGTGTCATTTAATATTTAGTCCTTTCAGATGGAAAACATTTATACATATAAATGATGTGATCCAAAGTGCATTTGAACAGCAGTGAAACACTTTATTATGAAGTGTCACATTCATACGAGCAGATAGAGAAGTAAGTTTGGAGCTTATAAATAGAAATGAACCTTGTGTAAATTGTCATCTTTACGCTAAGCTAAAATGCTATTTCTAGCCATTTTACATGCACATGTTACCAGACACGAAAATATTTTTTTTATTAAGGAAATTCACGTTGTATCATAATTTATTTTTCCTATTAGGACAAAAATCATATTCCTGATAATAATTTTTGTATTGTTTTCCTGTAAAAATATCTAAAAATCCTTAAAACAACATTAATTTTGATTGATCTTGTTTTAGAATCAACTCTGCATAAGATATTTAGGTTTTTCAGAGAATGTATTTTAACATGTGCATTTTGTCTTACTGCACTGGCAGAGATTTTACAGTCAAAACAAGTGAAAAAAATCTACCAATGCTGAAGAAGTAATCCAAAGTATTTAGATTACATTACTGAACTTGAGTAATCTGTAGTGGAATACATTTCAAAAGTAACTCTCCCAACCCTGAGTATGTTCCATGTGCATAGATCTGCAATAATGGAGTAATAATGTTACATTTATTATACACTATGGATGGCCTTGCATGCCCCATGCCAGTTAATACACACAGCAGGATATTGCTGAGCTACACTGTCAATAATATGATGCTTTAGGGTAAAGAATATCTAAAATCACTGTTTCATTTGGAACAGGCTGTAACATTGTTCCAATGCAATCGACACCATTGCTGAATCGTTTGACACGGTGTAACAGACTGTGAATCCGTGTATTAAATGAATATTTTCAAGGCTATGTGATCAAATCAGCAACATAACAACAAGGTCATTAGTGGTATTCCAGCAAGATCTGTGAGATAGACCTATTATCCATTGAGGTCGGCAGTTTCAATATGCTGTCATTATTAAAGCTACCGTCCAAACCCAACATTTTCTCCGTTAAAAGCACAAGAAGTGAATGCCACCTCATGACAATGCATTAATGAAATTTTAAGCGTAATATATATAAAACGAGACGGAAATGTATGTGTAAAGGATAATTTCTGCAGCTCTATTGTTTTGGCTCTTCACTGCGGCGTGCTCGCGACCACCGTCTTCTTGTGCCCCTGTCACGCGACAAAATCGCGATTCGCTCTCGCAAACAAGACTATTACCTTATAAAGTCCAAATCCAAATAAAAAGAAGTCGGCGCCGACTAACTTCCGATGTTCAGTGCTGGGATGATCCGTCGGCTTCCCGGCATGAGATTTGTCGGCGTCTGCCACTCCCTTCACTCTCACTCTCGCGCATACACACACACACGGATGCGAAAAATATGGATGCTGAGCTGAAGCTGGAAGTGGGAGTGGGGCAGGATGCGAAGCTCACAGACACCGGCTCATTTTAGGAAAGCACTTGTACAGAAATTTAGTTCTTCTGTGCCTAACCAGCTGCATACTGTCGGGGCTACAAACATACCCTCAGAGTTTGTCAGTAGCGCGCATTTTTCTCGCGCATGAAGATTTTTGTCAACGTAGTTTACTATCAAGGAGGAGACTCTATTATATCGATGTTATGGAGTAGATATATGTATGTATTTGCGTTTTGGTTTAAAAATAAAACGAAACGAAATGATGATTAAGACATACCATTTATACATTAATTTAGCTTTCTGCTGATGACCACTGAATTAATAGCTTGACCTGTTTTGTGACCCAAATCCAGAATGAAACATGCCTCAATCATGCCCATTCATGGACATCCGTTTAGCGGCCGGAAACTCGAACTCCAGCTGCTGTGGAATTTATCCACTTCCGGTCATGGACTTTCATTACCCCTTTAAAGCTGCACTCAGTCATTTTTTCTTCTAAATACATGAACTGTAATTTTGCAATGTATGTAGGAAATCATTACACTTCACATTAAAATGAAGACTCCAGTCATATCAGTAACCTTATAAAAGCTGTTTTATTGTACATGGAGGGGGTCCACAAATGGGGGCTGTATGAATCAATCAGTCAATCAATCAATAGAGTCAAATAACAGGACGGTTACTGAGATTATTCGGCTAGCCGAATACTACTCACACAATCTCAGTAACCGGCCTCTTTTCTGACTATTTCACTCACTTGATGGATGACTGTGAAAACTACATTTCTACAATGGCATCTGAAACTGAAAACTATTGATTTGAAATGATGCTGCATCCAAGCTGCTAGGTGTCAGTGTAAATCACAAAGACAAATTACTGACTGCATCTTTAATGCATACATCTTGTCTTTAGTTACCCGGGACCTCGTTCATTTTTTGGAATTAGGCCCACAGCTATTGTGTATTGCTCAACGTTTCCCTTTTGAATAATGTAACAAAAAAGAGGCAAAATTGCAATATATATATATATATATATATATATATATATATATATATATATATATATATATATATATATTCTTATAACTGCCTAATCAACAAAAGTTACTGTATTTATTATAATGTATATAAGAGATACTGTATTTATTAGTGGCGAGGGTGCGGGGGCTTGCGATTCCATAAATCCTATTTGTATTATTATTTAATATAGATATAAGTTTACTATTACAAAATATCTATTTCTTTGTTTATTACAAGACAAATGAGTACTCTATTCATACAAATAACTACTGTAACTACTTTTCTGTGTGACCATTGTGAATTATCAGTATCCCATATACGCGTACTCACACGTCATTTCTTACTCAAGGTGGCGCTGATGTGTCAGTGATTGACTTGATTTATATTTGACAATTTTATTTAATGAAGAAGCAATGCGGAAGTAAACTATAGCAAGTGTAACACATGAACAGTATGATTTGACTATTGTCATTTGGGTGAATTACTGAAATTATGTAAGATATTTAGACTCAATAAGTGCCTGAGATAATACAGTATATATGTGTAGCTTATGTGTATCTTATGTGTTATGTGTAGCTCAATATGTGTTTGACAGCCAGTTGCATCTCATGAAATTTCAGTATGGAAGTAATTAATCCTGTTCTATATTTGTTGCATCATCTCTTTGATACAGTGGCAAGAAAAAGTATGCAAACCCTTTGAAATTAGCAGATTTCTGGATTAAATTGTCATAAACTGTGATCTCATCTTCATAAAAGTCACAACAATAGTTATAATACATAAACACACAAACAGTTATAATATTGTGTGACAACTTGCCCCAGCATGACACCTCTCTGGTAAAATGCAGGAGCTGTCCGTGGTGCTAAAGCAGCTATACAGCGGTGGGATATAGTGATGCGCATGCGTCCTTGGCGCCAAGCATGGTGCTTCAGCCAGCACTGAAGAGGTCTCATGTGTAACAGACCTCACTGCCGCCGCCACAAATCCCAGTGCTTTTCTCCCTAGTTTGAACTGAGACGGACACTGTAGAATGGCTGAAGCAGTAAGTCTGTGATGGCATAACAAAGCATCTGATTGCAGCAGTAACAGCCAATTGATGAGGTAGTTCAAGATGCGCATGCCGCTCAGTCTCAAAGGGGCGAGAACTGCACGATACGCTTTGCGAATGTGCGAGGAGCCAAAGACAGTCCGAAGGGGAGGACTTTGAATTGATACGCTGTTCCCTCGAACGTGAAGCGTAAAAACATCCTGTGATGTCCTACAATTTGGATATGAATGTATGCATCCTTCAGATCTATCAACGCAAACCAATCTTTTGGGCAATCTTGTGGCATAAGATCACTTTGCACTTTGTAAGTGTCTCAGATCCAGGATTGGCCAAAGCCCGCCATCTTTCTTTGTAACAAGAAAATAACTGCTGTAAAACCCTTTTTGTGCTTGACAATTTGGCACAATCTCTATCACATTTTTCATGATGAGACTGTGTATTTCGGCTCATAACACTGGTGCTTCTTCGGACAAAACCGTGGAAGACAGAATGCCATTGAAATGGGGTGGCCGGTGTGCAAATTTGGATCATTGTTCGATCATTAGGCCTCGCCACGCATCCGTATATTGGGACAGAGGGCAATTTGGTTTGCTCACCGTATGATATGATGCGATACTCACTATATTCACAGAGCCACCAAAGAGAGAAAGCTGGAGACACTGGAGCATCCAAAAGAGAGGCTTTTTCCTTATCAATCATTTCTGCCCTGGAGCACCGGCATTGTGTGGAGTGCTGATCTA
This sequence comes from Moxostoma hubbsi, assembly GCA_032164185.1. NCBI lineage: Eukaryota > Metazoa > Chordata > Actinopteri > Cypriniformes > Catostomidae > Moxostoma > Moxostoma hubbsi. The sequence continues at coordinate 12,194,995 of JAVLUX010000044.1, forward strand.
GCTTGTTCTGCTGCTGAGTAAGCTTTTCCCGCCAGTTTGTCAACACGGTTTGGAAGGATGTACATGTTACACGCTGGGTAGAGGTGTGCCGCTACCACCTCCTCCACAGGGGGTAATTGGGCATAACCATTTTCTTTCCCATGATCCTCATCAAAGAGAATAGCATCACTGCGTGAGTGTGCCGTATAAGGTCGCATGCCAGGACTTGAATAGTTCGTTATGAACTTCAGGGAAGAATTCTGCGGGATGCTGCCATTTGACGTTGTCCGGACTGCTGGAATCATTCATCGAGGCAAGACTGTTCAGGTTCCTCTGGGGGAGACCAGTCAGGGTGAAGCTCTTTGACCGCCCTTGTAAGGACGTGAAGCATCTCCCTGTCAGTGGCGCGTGCACGTTCCTCACCCTTGTTGGGGGGAGGTGCAGCAGCATCATCCACTGGCGAGAAACATGACATCATCATCATCCCCAGCGGCAGATCCGCCAAATGAGATGAGGCAGCACGCTCCTTCAGAGGGCCGGAACTCATCTCGCACATGTCCTGTCTCATGTCCTCACAGTGAGGACAGTCTGTCTCCATGAGAGCTGACTCTGCGTGGCCAATGGCCAGACAGAAAACGCAGCACTCATGCTTGTCTGATGGCAGGATGTGTCTCTTGCACAAGGAACACTTATGTAACAACATCTTGAAAAAGACGCGAAAACGTAAGTGACTCTTTTAGATAAATATAATTTATATTTATATCACACAGATACAATTGCTTTTTAAAAGGATACTCTACACCTGCCGACGTGCTGCGGAGAATCAGGATGTTGAGGTCCGTTCACCAGCGAAGCGTCGATGGCGAAGGTTAGGGGGCTTCGAGACAAGAGATGATTGCTATCTTGAAGGAAGAAATTCTGAGGAAATGGTGTCTGTGCACCTGTTTTATAGTGGTCAGTTTTGTGCCAAAACAGGCGGGGCTCAAACACCACAGCCAATATTAGAATATTGGCATTATTGTAGAGAGGTTTAGCGGCACGGTGGTGCAGCGGTTAGCACTGTCGCCTCACAGCAAGAAGGTTGTGGGTTCAAACCCCGGTTGCCCCGGCCTTTCTGTGTGGAGTTTGCATGTTCTCCCCGTGTCTGCGTGGGTTCTCTCCGGGTGCTCCGGCTTCCACCCACCATCCAAAGACATGCAGGCTAGGTTAATTGGTGTCTCCAAAAATTGTCCTAGGTGTGGATGTGAGTATGAGTGTGTGTCTGTCTATGTGAGGCCCTGCGATGGACTGGCGACCTGTCCAGGGTGTACCCCGCCTTTCGCCCAATGTTAGCTGGGATAGGCTCCAGCCCCCGCGACCCTGTACACAGGATAAGCGGTTGACGATGGATGGATGGATGGTAGAGAGGTTTCAAATAGGTCATGTGTGAAGGCACTCCCCATGTGCGTTAATAAACGCAATGTCAAGTGGACTGAGTCGTAAGGGAACTACAATTATTGATCGTAGGTCTTCTGAGATCTCTTTTTTGCGAGGCATAAAGGGATTTCAGAATATATTCTATTATTTTCTAATTGTCTTGAAAAAGTTTTGACAATTTGACACTACTGGGCATTTTGTACACCCATTTGTGATAGATATTACAGCCTGGTGTCTAAAGACCCCCCGTATGTAATAATGTTTGACGAAACACCCATGTATTAGAGGGTTAAATTGAATTACTCTGTAACTCCTTACAATAAGGTTCTATTTGTTTATTAGTTAATGCATTAGGTATCATTAACTATCCATGAACAATATTTCTTCACAACATTTTTTAATCTTGGTAAATGTTAATTTATAATGATGCAATTGCTCATAATGTAGTGCAGATTTTGCCTAAATGAGCCAATCACTTTAGGGGCTAGCCAGTTTGGTTCAAATTGTTGTTTTCAAGTTTTTGTTAAACTTATATTACTACTTATTATTTTTTATGTTATTATTTATTTAATTATGTGATAAAATTACATCTTTCTTGTAATAACAAGAAACGATGTAATGAAAGAGACATCTGTTCTCATAATAATGAGATATGTAATAAAAAACGACATATTTTCTTGTTATAGGTTATTACACTAAACAACTGGGCATTTCATTTCTCATTAATCAAAGAAAGAAATGTTTGATCATTTTTTTCACAATAATTAATTCAACAGTGTTGAATTCGCTTCAATAAATGATGCCTACTGTGCTTTAAAAAAAAGGTTATGGAGACCTTTTTTTACCTATTTCTAGGTGTGTATTCATGTAAAGTGCACGGCCAGTGAAATTGCATCCACCACCCAGTGGGAAAGCCTCTGTTTGGAGACAGCATTCCCTTTCCGCTGTCCCCCAAAGCAGACAAAGAGCTGATCAGAGCACCTGTGTGCGTTCCAAATAGGTATGCAAAGCACGTACCGGACACAGCAATGAAGGGGCTGGGTCTGCCTCCTCCCGGGGCAGCGCTTGCAGGTCCACTACCTGGTCTCTGAAGGGAGTGGTAGGGACCTTGGGCACATAGTCCGGTCGTGGTCTTAGGATCACATATGTGTCTGCCGGACCGGACTCTAGGCAAGTGTCGCTAACAGAGAAACCTTGCAGGTCCCCGACCCTCTTGATGGAAGCGAGCGCGATCAGCAGGGCCGTTTTCAGAGAGAGGGCCCTGAGTCCAGCTGATTCTAGCGGCTCGAAGGGGGACTCTGGAGGCCCACGAGGACCACTGAGAGATCAGTAGGCGGGGATGATCGTCACACAGTGCGTGCCACGCCGCCATGCTCATCTCGGGACTCGAGACTGAAGCCAGTGCTGAAGCGGTCTCATATGCATCAACCCCAGCGGCGCGACCACCTCGGAGGATGCCATATGCCCCAGGAGCTTCTGGAAAAGTTTTAAGGGGACCGTTGTGCCTGTCCTGAAAGCGGCAAGGCACCTCAACACTGAAAAGAGATGCTTTGGACCGGGGTGAGCTTGCTCTTTTCCCAGTTGACCTGAAGCCCTAAACAGCTGAGGTGCCTGAGCACCTGGTCTCTGTGAGCGCATAGTTACTCTCGTGAGTGGGCCAGAATGAGCCAGTCGTCGATGTAATTGAGTATGAGGATGCCGGCATCTCGGAGCGGGGCAAGGGCTGCCTCTGCGACTTTCGTGAAGACGCGAGGGGACAGAGACATGCCGAAGGGGAGGACTTTGTACTGATACGTAGGCATCCTCTAGACTCGTCGGAACCGGCCGGGGAACAGTTGTGGGGCTGAAGGCGGGAGGTCCGCATCCAGCATGCTGGGACTGTTGAAATCTGGCAGCAGGTTGCCGTGAGAATGACATTTGCGGGCCAGGTGACCCAGAGACAAAGGAAATAGCTCTGCTCTGCCGTGAAGCGAGCCGCACTCATCCCGAGCTCGGGTTTTGAAGCAAGCAAGCGTGCAGGGGAGGCGGGTAGTTCAAGGGGGTTTACCCGGCGAAACGCAACCCGTCATTATCCCCAAATTGCCTTCATCGTGTGTCTGGGCTGCAATCACACCAAGGCAGCGTTTGTGGATGGCAAAGTTGCGGTCGTGGCTTTCCTTCAACAGAAGGAACGCCACTCCAGCCGCCCCCCCGCCTCACTCCTTCTTCCCATGGGATTGAGGATGACCCAGCTGGCGATGGAGGCGAACTGGGGATGGCAGCAGGCTCGGTTCCGCCGGATATGCCCCCGCGAACCACCCGCCCCCCCGGCACGCTCACCTCACAGCCAGCCTGCCTATCCTCTTGAGCCCCCCGAGCTGGATAAGCTCGCCAATGCATCGGAGAGCAGTCTGGCGTCTGACGCTGATGACTCGACTGGGCTGCCGCCTTCGGGCCAGCATGCCCAGTCTGAGGCTGACGCCCAGATGTCCGACATGCTTGCCCATGCTTCAGCGTGGGGCTGAACCCTCCGTCCTCCCCACAGCCTTCGCGGCTGGATGATTGGTTCCTCGGGTCTGCGCGCTGCTCACAGCCGCACCCCCCCCCCCCCCCCCCACCACCCACAACCCCACCCTACCCCCCCGATTCCTTTCTTCCCGGAAGTGCATGATGAGCTGACGAGTTTGTGGAGGACACCCTTCTCCACCCATCACAAAGCCTCTCGCTCATCCACTCTCACTACCCTCGATGACAGAGCGGGCCACGGGTACACGGCGGTCCCCCAGGTGGATAGAGCGGTTGCGATCCACCTGTGCCCCGAGAACGCCGCCACCTGGCGGGGTCACCCTGTGCTCCCCTCCAAGACCTATAGGATGACGTCATCACTGACCTCCAAAGCCTACATTGCTCCCGGACAGGCCGCTTGGGTGTCCCCCTCCACCTTGAAGGTGTATGTAGCTGCTATCGCGGCCCACCACGACACAGTAGACGGCAAGTCTTTGGGTAAGTACGACTTAATTATCAGGTTCCTAAGAGGCGCCTGGAGGTTAAATCCCTCCCGTCCAAGCCTGTTCCCCTCCTGCATGGCCACCACCACTTCTTTGATTGGATGCCAATCCGGTAACAGTTTACACATTGGTCGTGCAGGTCAACACCTCCCATATGTGCAATGTATCTCTATACCTATACTGTAGGTGATTTCATAAAATAATGTAAATGTAAACTCTTTACTTGTCTGAATTTCAAAATTATAATGGAATCATAAGCTACTAGTCATAAAAAGTATTAGTGGCCTTGACCGATTAGTATGAAACGCATCCAAACTGGATGAAGGGGTCTCAATATTTTGCCCCTTACAGGACATAATATCATAAAAGGTTGAAAACGATAAACTACAGCAATTAATCCCATGCTTTAAATTGTTTAGGTGGGATATTATAAAAGCAAAAAGCACTAAACAAGACCAATAACCTTGATTTATTAACCTATTAACACAGTATACCCCGTTTCCCCATGATATATGTACTTACAAGGCATTTGCCCACTGGCAACTATTATACAAGACACTATAGATCTCTTGTAAGATTTGTTTTGTTTGGGTGATTCTAGAGACCTTCGTGATTATGTAGATTTATATATGTCAACAAAAAATACTTATTAGTAACATGAAAATTACCTTTTATTGGGAGGGTTTGACTTTGCCATGTTCCTGGAAGTAGTGGTAGGATGTTGACAGCATTATGTGACAGGAAGTGAACACCATTTTTTTTTTTCTTGAAATCCTTTATTTGGTTTGCTTGCAAGTCATTGAGATATAAAACATGGATAGCATCTAGAAAAATACTTACAAAAGGAAAATGACAACTATAAACTGTGGCAACTATAGTTGCCGGTGGGCTTAAATGGGTTAAGAAGAAACATTTCAATATTTTGTAAATGTTATGTTAAACTTATATAAATAATAGTTTATATAGATATAGTTAGAATAGCAAAAACTACTGTAGTACTTTCACCCCCTTCTTACAGTGGTAATCCTTTAAAGAATTGCAGGAACCTTGAAAATTGTTTGAAACAGGTTTAGCACAGCGTTTAGCTCCATCTAGTGGACAGATACTACACATCATACACTGTTAGGACTTTTTTTTTTTTGTCCACAATGGTCCACATTTTAAAAGTTTGTGTCTGGACACATACAACAACAACTTCTGCGAAAAAGCATAATGCATACAGTACATATACCATATATGGACATAACAACAAAACATAAACAATTGACACACTGTGAGAACAGGAATGGCAGCTTTGTATGTGATTCAGCTCCAACAATGAACTAATATCCACATTTGCATCAACAATGTCCTAAAATTACCAAATAAAATAAAACCAAACATATAAACATCTTAGCGAAATTCTTACTTTTCTTCAGAGATGATATGGAGAACCCATATGGAGAAGGGTTTGACATCTCCTCTACATTTTTTTTGTCAAAAAGCACATCAAATTGAAGAATGTTTTATATTAAAATGAGAAATCATTGAGTTAATTAAAAACAAACAAATAAAATATTGAAGTATTTAAGTATTTAAAGTACATTTTAATACATGTAAAAACTGCTATATATAGCGATACCGACAAAGACACAGTTTTTGATTTGGCAACCCACTTCACTACAATTACATGCAGTCTGGAGCTGGACATCTAATACACCCAAGACAACCCTTAATAAAGAGATTGTGTTCATAGCCCTCTAAATATCAATCTATGCACCAAAAATCATTTCAGAACAATACAAGACCAAATCAAACTTCCACTTCTGTGTAGTCTGTGTATGAGGTCAGTGACTGAATAACATTGTTAAAACAGAGTAAAAATCAGTCCCTTCCTTTACGTTTGTAATTCCAAGAAAACATTTGTATTTTTCAATCTTTCCTCTTCCTCCACAGCAGCATGCGCATCATGCAGGTCTTGGAGAATACTGAAGAGCGTTGTTAGTCCATCTACTTTCTTCTGGTCTGAAAGATTAAAATATTAGTTATAAATAAGAAGCTATCATGAGCTTGACATTAAAGACTTATCAAGTAACAGTAATTACCTGGAGGTCATAATAATAGTCATAATAATAGTACTAACACATAAATGAATACTGGTGTCATATCAGAAAATCTAAAGGGGCCTGATAACTTTTGTTAACAGATATTTGTTTACTTTTGATACTTTTGTTCACAATTGACAATTACAGTATATAGTGCTTAAAGACATACCTGTTATTGAATCTGTCTCCTGAGCTCCTTGCAGCTCTCTTAACTTATAATACTTATCGCTGCACAGGAAGAAAAACAATGTAGTCTTTGATAAAACTTCTCTTTTTGTTATAGCAGAGATTTAAAAAATGTTACTCATATTGCAAACATTACAAAATTGGGACCCACTTTACATTAGATGTCTTTAACTACTATGTATTAAAGCATTAGATACAATGTACTTATTATGTACATGTGTGTTGTTGTATTTTACTTATAAAGGACCTGCATCTTATTACATCTGTAGTTACACTCAGTGCTGGCAAGATTACTTCTGAATAGTAGTATGGTACTGATTACAAATTACATTTTGTAAAATTTTACTCAGCAACAACCTCTTGTACTACATTTTTAAGGTAAACTAATCAGATTGCTTTTGTATTACTTTTGTATTACTTCATGCCTAATTCTTGTTTTTCTGATGTCACATGCATCTGAGTAAGATAAGCTTGTACATTTTGACATAATGTTGCTTACTCATCAAAATATGGATCAAAATATGAGAATTGATTTTATTATTTTTGTGTGTGGTTTACTTGCTATTTGTCTGTTTCTGAGGGAAAAAAAAGACACTTAAAATGCTGTTACTCCATCAATTTTAACAAACATCTTCCATGCAAAGTCTGAAAAAAGCGCATTCATCTACATTTTTGAAGCAGAGTACAAAAGGAATTTGCGAAACTAAAACTTTATCGCACTAATGCAATCGGTTTTATATGTAGATTACCTCTCCATCTTTAGTGTAATTATAGCTGGTGTCTAGAATTAGGTCTGTTTTTGCTATTCCAAACCCCCCCCAGCCCACCCCACACCCACTTACAATTGAAAACACTCTGTTGGCTGATTAAGAATAAAAATAAATGAATACTTTAAAAGACGACAAACTAAGGGATCAAACAATCTTTGTCTTATAAATATGTAATCATGTAATCCATACAAAGTAACTGTAATCTAATTACAAGTACTTGATTTTTGTAATCTGATTATGTAATCTAGATTACACATAATCTCTTACTATCCAGCACTGGTTACACTGTTAACCTTACCCTTAACCCTAATCTAACCCCCAACCCTACCCCTAAACCTACCCGCACCACAACCTCAGTAGCAGAAATGTGACTTGTGACAATTTTGCAGAACAACATGTAGTTACTCAATAAATACATTGTATTGTTTGTATTTTAATGTTAGTACATAGTAGTTAAAGACACCTAATTAAAATGTGGGAACCAAAATAGTTTTTCCCCACTTTTTGACCTGTGAATTTACAATTTACAAAACCTTTTCAGTCATTTGTGATAACTGAATAACAACTTTTATCATTAAAATTCAGACTGATTCACTAATAAATCATGGAACAATTCATTGACATGAACTGACTCAAAATAAGTATTTGCTCATAAATCAGAGTTCTACACAAGATCTTCACAAGTGCAATGTTTAGCCGATTAAATATTTTAGAGGAGAACATAACAATTAAAAAAACAGTTTTAGAGACTTTTAAGAATTCATTATTTTCCATTACTTTTCCAGGCCTGGAAAACACAGTTGTAAAATGTACTGATATTTTCAGGTTTTCCATGATTGTTGGAACCCTGTTGCCTGCAACTGAAATCACTTGTAATAAAACTGTAATTGCTTCATAAGACAGAAATATGTGCTAAAGGTCAATTCATTCCAGTTCACTTCACAAGCAAATAAAATACAGTATTTAGGCATAGTGTCAGACATATTAATGCCACATTACCGCATGGCATGTTTGACACTGCTGAGATGTTGGTAGATCAGCTGAGCCTCCAGGTCTGGATCCAGCGGGTCATACCATTCCTGCAGAGTCACTCCATGTCTAGTTTTATCACAGCCTGGGTCTGTGCATTAAGTCCATTAAGAAGGAAAAAGTTAGCAGAGTGAACTAAAAACCTTTATAATATAATAAACTGTTAAATTCACTTCATAACATTGTTAATGTATTATGCATTTGAACATTATACAATTTGTTTTAACATTTACATTAATACATCTAGCAGTTTATAGTATAGGTGAACCCCTCTTTGGTGAGGATTTAAAAACAGTGAAATCAAATACCATACATCACTGTTCTAAACTGGCTGGTTGGAACCAAAAATTGGTTGCAGGTCTGTTCTGATAGGGTAATGAAAATCAGGGGAAAACAATGCTGTATGCAAACAATAAAGTGTAATTAACCTATGTTAGAATAGCAAAATAACTTTTAAAAGTCCAATTGAACAACAGTACAACCCCAATTCCGAAAAAGTTGGGACAGTATGAAAAATGCTAATAAAAACCAAAATGAGTGATTTGTAAATTATATTCACCCTTTTCTATATTGCAAGCACTACAACTACACATAATATGATGTTTTACCCTGTGAATTTTATAGTTTTTTTTTTTTTAATGTACAGTAATTTTTAATCAGATGATTGTAACTCCAAAAAAAATTGAGACAGGGGCAATTTAAGACTAATAACAATTTGACGATTTGAAATAACCCGAGAACTCTCCAAGAACGCCAAATGTCTGGCCCATTTCCCAACAAACAAATCCAAATTCCCCAGTCTTCTAGATGATCCTTTTTTGAAAGCCGCCACCTCCCCATCTCCGACCACCACTCCTGAAATGGGGCGCTACAGCCAAATTCCAACCCCTTAAAATCACTTTTCTGGTGATCATATCTTGGGTTTAGAACCCAATTTTTTATATGATTATTCCCTATATTGATGACCACCCCATCCGCTAAAGAGTCTGGGGGAAAATGAAATTTGAGTGCCCAAACATCACAAATAAAACTCTGAACCTTCAACCAAAATTCTTGGATCTTAACACACCACCAAAAAACATGGGCCGTGTCTCGTAATTGACATCGGCAGCAGGTGGGTGTGCCTTTAAGACCAAGCCTATATAATCTAGAGGGGGTCCAATAGAATCTATGTAAAATCTTGAATTGCATAAGTCGAACCCTTGCATCTCTAGATGCAGATTTGAATTTTTTTGAATCCCAGCCCACACTCCCTCCTCCAATGCCAAGTTTAAATCCCATAATCTCTTGAGAGAAGTTAAAGCTCTGTCCCCCAGATTCTGAATTAGCAGGAAGTAATACATTGATGCCTCATGACCTTTTCCAAAAGCTGTATTCACCTCTCCAAGGTTATCTGCCTCTTTAGGGGGTGTATGTTACACCCAAAAACAATTTAGAGCAGGTGGCGCAGCTGTAAATACCTAAAGAGCTGAGATCTGGGAATCCGAAAATGTTCAAATTTTCAAAAGATCTCAACAATCCACTCTCATATAGGTCACCAAGTGTAGTGTGATTACATTTTTTGGGTGCACTATTCCTTTATTAATTTGACATTGTTGGGCCGATGCAGTTTATGGTAATATTCCTACATTTCAATGATTTATATGAAGTAAATTTTTGTTACTTTTATATGATAAATAATTTTGGTACTGTATTGGAATGCCACTTCATGTGCAGTGTAAAATCAGGGTCTTGAAGCAAAACCAGTTGAGAACCACTGCTGTACATCATTCTACATTATAATAATGCAGTACCTGTTTCCTCCTTTTGATGGCAGCAGCTCCATCTGTCTGCTTTATAGATGCCAGGATGATAGCAGCTCATAGTGTTTGTGTTGTGACTGCAGGCTTTTCTCAAAGCTGACAGCCAATGATTCAACTCATTTACACTCTACAGACCGACACGGAGACAAAGAAGAAGAAACAAAAACAATGAAACAATAACATTTGACACCAAACATCCCTTTGGAGGGGGTTCAACACACTAACATGTGAGTCCACTGCCTTTTAGTTTTTTTATAGTGTGAATTTAATGCTACACTAACCTTGCAGTTAAGGTACAGAGACTCCTGTTGGCCAGAGTCTTCACTTGAGATGATCTGCATGACGTTGGCACTGCCAAAGCACTTCTCCTCCACCTTCTCTATTGCCCGGATCTTTAGCAGTGAAATAGATGAGCTCTTCTACAGATTGGGAGAGCAGAGCTGACTCAGTATATCTCACATATATAAAGCAGTCAGGACATGCAGAGCATATTAATATTCAAGACCAACTCAATAACAGAGAGTGACACTTGATTTCAATCCCTTGTGGCTTGGCATCCATCACTGTTACTCACCTTATAGTGTTGCGTCCGAGAGTAGGACAGAGTATCTTTGCTTAGCGTCACATAGTACTTCTTAAAGGGCGATGTCATGAGCATGCACTTGTCTTTGGTTCTATGCAGGAAGAGGAAACCTTCTTTCTCCATAGTGCCACATTGGAGTCTCATTCGTGTCTGTAGCCCAAAATCTGTTTTAATGAATGGCAAATAAAGCCAACAGGTGAGAGAGAAAACCAGAGAAGGTAATAAAATTAGGATCTGTCTGTTTCATCTCCGAAGGACCTGTCCAGTTTACAGGAATAAGAATAAAGCACAAAAAGCCTTTTGAAGCCATCTGATATTTTTGTGTGATGAACAGACCAAAAAAGAAGTCGGTATAAGCTCTCAGATTAAATATGGTGCCATTAAACATGTTGAATCAGCATTGACAAATCCACTTGGTCGCAAGACATGCGATATCCATCATGACGTCCAACCTGCGCATCTGTCTGGCCCCTTCAGTCTGGCCGCCACTTCTACGTGCTCCGCTCTTCCGAATTTTGTCATCTAACTTCCTGTTTGTATTTAAGCTACTGAGAAGAGTCGATCAAAATGGATTTTGTGTGGGAGCACAGAAAGAATTTTCACCAGGAGTTGATGTGTGATCTACACCACCCCTTTACTACGTGAAAATTCTTGTGAGGTGTTTTTTCTGTTACTCTAAATGTTCGTTTTTCCCCATACCCGTGGAGGTAAATTGGACCTGGCAGATCACATTCGGACAGCTATGACACACTGCACTTTTTCATAATACAAGCGTTTAATTGTTATATGTGTAATTCTGCTTCCTTTTTAAGTTTCAACTTGTTAATAATTTGTGTTAAAATGTGTAGTTGATATGAAATTTCCAACAGTGGCAGCTCGTATTATTACACATGCAAGTTCAACATTAAAGAAAATTACAGAGTCACATGACGCCATGCGAGGTTCGGATGTGTGAATGGTGAGCTCTGTGCATTTTGCAAGTTTTGATACTTTTAATGACAAACCGGTGAGATTCCATACACCCTGATCCATAACTGTTCTTGGAAGACAATACACTGTGTGCCCAATTATTAAGCAAATTGTATTCCTCAGGATTAATTCCTCAAGATTAATAAAATGGTCTCAGTAAATCCAAAAGGTTATTGTATCTCAAACCTGAATGTTTAATAAAGAAAGAAGATTTTTGTCATTATTTGGGCATCTTGAGGACCTTGCTGGCTAGCCAAGCAGTGGAGTACTTGGATGCATGTGATGGAGCATTGTCCTGCATAAAGATTATAGCCTTCTTGAATGCTGAGGACTGTACCACTGCTTGAAGAAAGTACTTTCGTGAAACTGGCAATAGGTTTGATAGTTGAGATTCAGTCAATCTTCAACTTGAAACGGTCCAACTACCTCATCCTTAATGATTGCAGCCTATACCAGAACCCCTCCTCTACCTTGCTGTCACCTGACTCGAAGTGGTGCCCTGTGTCCATTAGTGATCCATCCATCTGGTCCATCAAGATTCACTCTCATTTCATCTGTCCATAAAACCTTGAAAAATCTGCCTTCATGTATTTCTTTGCCCAATCTAGGTGCTTTAACTTGTGAATATATTAAGTGGTGGTCATGTTTCAGCCTTCTTGACCTTGGCCATGTCTCTGATAACTTGTCACCTTCTACTTCTTGACACTCCAGGTAGGTTGCCGTTCTGGTATATGGTAGAATTGGAGGATAATGGGTTCCTGGTAGCTTCACATTTAATTCTTCTCAAGCTCTTCACTTTTTTGCAGTTAATTTGCAAAAATTTTCTTCTCCATGTGTTTTTTGAGCCCTAGTTGACTATTTGCAACAACAATTTGATTGTCCGATGGTCACGCCTCAATATTTTAGCTATTTCAAGAGTGTTGCATCCGTCTAAAAGGCATTTTACAATATTTGAATTTTCGGTGTCAGTTAAATCTCTTTTTTGGCCCATTTTACCTGAGGTAATGAAGCTGCCTAATAATTATGCACACCTTGATATAAGGTCACTTTCGCCACACCCTCCCTCATTGCACAAAAACATACCACCTGAAAATGATTAAATCCAATAAGCATTCAAGTTTATATGGTTTGGAGTTGGAAAATGTGCATGGAAATAATGATAAGATCAGAATACTCACTTGCCTAATAAATGTGTGTGAAGTGTATGTCAAGAATTCAAAATCCTTGGGCTCTGGAGGTATTAAAAGACACTTACGCGCTCAAGCTGATGCCCGTCTGGAGGACTTGAGCCAGGAACTCTATTTGGCCTGTGAGGTGAAAGAGATTCGGTGAGAATTACTGAACGTATCGCCAATGCTATCGAAGGTAGTTGCTGACTTTGAGGATCTTGCTGCAATACGTCCATTGATCTAGGCCATGGAGATGAAATTCACTGAGATGGTTACAAGTGTGGCGGATGTTGGGAAACGGATCAATTATCTGGAGTCATCGGAGAAGGAATTATCTGCTAATCCGTTAGCTACCAAAGTGGATCTGGAGCATGTCTGGAAAATCTGGAGGATTTGGAGAATCATAACCGGCGGAATAATGTCCAAATTGTTGGAATTCCTGAGGGAGGAGAGGGTCATAATATGGTGTAATTCCTGGACGGGCTCTTTCCGAATCTGCTTGATATAAAAGGACATAAGCTGGAAATCAAGCAAGCTCACAGGGTCCTGGTTTGACAATCCACTAAGGGAGACAGGCCCTGATCAATTTCTTGTAAAAACCACAGCATTATCTTGTTCCCAGACTTTGCAATTTCGATGAGAGAAACAAGATCGATTCAAGGAATGGAAGAAACTCTTACATCAATGGAAGTTTGCTTTTGCACTGATGTTCCCGGCTAAATTGACAATAGATGCTAAGGATGACCGTAAATTATTTACATGTTCACAGCAAGCCATGTCCTTCATAAAGTCAATGGACTGAGTAAGTCATTTTGTTAGGCATGATCAATCCGACAGCAAATTTGGCACAAAAATGGGGCTCTCGTAGGCGTACATGGATTGTTTGAGTTTAGAGGGATGGACGCTGGTTGGTTTTTCTTCTGTTTCCTTGGTTCAGGGGAAAGTTTGGATTTTGATTGTTGCACTAATGTGGAATGCGGTCTTTATAATTTTATTTTTTACACACAATCTATTTTTCCTAATATGTCAAAATGTCAATGTTAGTATGAGTGGATTGTCTCTCTCCACGTGGAATGTGAATGGGTTGAGGCTCCCAATAAAAGAAGAACGATTATTTCTCTTCATTAAACATAAGAAATATGATATAGTGTTTCTTCAATAAACGCATCTTTCCCCACAGGAAGCTGAAAAATTTAGGAAGATATGGGGTGGACATATTTTCTTTAGTGCTGTCTCATGTAAGAGCAGGGGAGTCATTACACAGATAAGTAAACATCTACGATTCAAATTCCTCAAACAGAGTAAAGATAAATTAGTAAAAGTAATTATTGTTTTAGCAGAAATGCAGGGGTAAAGTTTGATTTTGTCTAATATTTACGCACCAAACACTGATGATTAGGGCTTTTTTATAGAGCTCGAAGGGATGTTGCAAGCCGCTGGCACCCCTCATGATATAATATTGGGTGTAGGCTTTAATCTTTTGATGGATTCAGCCCTTGATCATTGTGAAGCAAAAGTGTGTAAGCCCCCTAGAGCAACATTGATGCTTCACAGGATATGCAAACATTCTTGGTCTTAAAGATATATTGAGACTTTTGATCCCATCCGGTAGGGACTATAATTTTTTTTTCATCAGTCCATAGGAATTATTCTAGAATATAAATTTTTTTTATATTTAAGTCTCTCATTTCATCTGTTGTTGATTGCTCAACATATTAAACTCAGATCATGCTCTGGTGAGTTTAGAGGTGTTGAAAAATAAATCATATAGTTGGCGCTTTAATGTATCCTTTTAGCAAAATCCTGAATTCCAACAAATGTTAAAGGCTGAAATCAATGTTTATATTGAGACCAGCTGGTCTTCAGTATTATCTGTGGGCGTGGCTTGGGAGGCATTTAAGGCGGATCTTAGGGATCGGATCATACAGCATGCCTTATTCATCACAAAATCCAAAGCACAAGAACTCGTGGAGTTGGAAGGGAATATTAAAAGTGCCGAGGCACAGCTGAAGCGCCGAATGTCAACTGATGGCCTCAGAGAATTGGCCCAATTGAAATACAGATATAATACTATTTTGTCAAGTCTGGTGGAGTTTTGGCTATTCAGGGCACTTAATCGTCTTACTTTGAGTCATGGGACAAAGCAGGAAAACTTCTGGTTAGATATATAAAACAGAGAGAGTCTTTTTCTACCATTCCCTCAGTGAAATCTGCTGGTGGTGAAATTTTACCTCGGCCATTGATATTAATAATGCTTTCAAAGACTTCTATCTTGATCTCTATATTAGAATTTTGTGGAACCATTAGGACTCCCTAAACTGACGACTGAGCAAAAAAGTTCCCTTGATTCTGAGATAACCTTGGAGGAGCTTGGCGAGGTAATTAAGTCCTTGCCTACAGAGCAAGCTCCGGGGCCAGATGGGTTTCCCATTGAATTTTTTTACATCTTATGCTACAGAACTTCTTAAAATGGACAAAGATCCAAGCGAGTGTAAGAGTTACAATCCAATTTCCCTGATCCAGCTAGGCGTAAAAATATTGTCAAAAATTTTGGCTAACCGATTAAGTAAATTTATGACATCACTTATACATATAGATCAGGTGTGGTTTTTTCGGGGCCGCAGCTCTTCTGATAACATTAAGCGTTTCATCAATATTATGCTGTCAGTGGCGAATTCATTAATTTAAACAAATTTTTGGGCGATGGGGCGGTCATAGACATAGGAGAAAAACACATAAAATTGTGTCCTGACCAGTGTTACAGCAGACAGATTGTTTAAGGGGATGGAAGTCAGCTGGAGCGCCCTCATTTCAGAAGCGGTGCTCGGAGATGGGGAGGGTGGCAGCTTTTGAGGAGGTGTCGTGTAGAAGGCTGGGAATCTGGGATTAATTTGATGTGAAATGGGGCAGTTATTTGACGTTTTTGGGTGACTCTCAGGGAGGGTCTGTGGAGAAAGAGGCATAGTTTATATGTGTATGAATAATATATTTTTCTTTTTTAATGTATTTATTTGTTTATTTTTTGTTGGGGGTTGGGGAGGGATTGTTGATTGGGGAGGGGGAAGGGTAGTAGAGGGAGTTAAATGTTGATTCATTGTATAAATGTTTTGTTTTTCTTAATCTTTATCAATAAATAAATCAATAAAAATGTTATATGTTAACATATATTACAATTTTATACATACATTAGAAGATGGTCAGAGTTGTCTTACAGAAATATATTTAATGAATTTATGTTGTCTCTTGGAGTTTCATGAGCACAGAGGCATATCAGTAAGTCCACAGCATGAAGGTGGGGTCTTGTGTATTTATGAAGTACTCTTGATTTAAAATCTTACTCCTCTGCTTCAAGTTGTTATGACATCCCCTGAACATTTTAAAATTCTCATGATAGCTTATGACAACTCTATAACCTGTAAATCCACTTCGCTACCTAATTAAACTTTGACATCAACACCACAGATATCTATATAGAACCGCTAGAACGGAAGTTCCGAGATGGCTGCACGCTAGTTTCTCCACGCATTAGGTGAATAAGGACTTTTATGAAAACCCTATTGGAAACATTAATGGAGAAAAATACTTCTAAAAGCAAGACGGAACTGTTACTAGGCACCACTGTTTAGAGCTATGGTGGAGGGGAAGGCTTTCAGGGAATAACGACTTACATTTTGGTCTGTTCGTAACCCAGAAGACTTGCAATATGGCATACAAGTCATGGACTGCTTTCAATCTGTTTTGTCCATTTTGGAGCTTAATCACTATGAACGGTCACTGAAACATACATCTGAAGAGCTATGTAATGAATCTTTAAAAATTAAAGCTAGAAAAAAAAATCCCTGGATAATATGTCAGGAATATTACATATTTGAAAGCTTAGAATCTTAGAAACTTTATAGAACACTATCACTTTTGCATTTATGTTAAATAACATAACAAAATAAGGCTTGAAAAAATTGCATTGCAGATAATTAATGAATATAAAATTCTTTCACATAGCACTTAAATAGACAAGTCATATATCAAATTGAAGCTCTTATTCTCAGGAATGTTACTGCAAAGATTATTTTGTTGCCCTAATACCACATTTCGAAAGATTCTCAAAAGAATCACTAAGTGAAATGATATCTTAAGACATCAAAACAAACATCTCTTTTATGCACCAATAACTGCTGTTGTAAACCCCAAATAGCCACAAACATTATATTTGCTTTTACCTTGCAGGTTTCTACAAAATTAGCCATTTTTTACTTGTCTGTGAGCTTGCTTGGGTGAATAATCCAATGTTATATCTTAGATGTCCAGAAAAAATAAGCAGTCAAGCAGGAAAAGCATGCTAAACAAATCATGGGAAAATATGCTATTGACTATTGATAAAATGGTATATATTATCATCATATATTATATGATCTCGGCTTTCTAATGACACTTAGATTGAGCTTCTAGTCCACTCGGAGGCAGAGTGTTTCATTCGATAAAACAATGTACTGAAAATTAGAATGAATGTCTATGGACAGCACATCTGTGAGGGCTAAAATGCTTTATATCACCACCTACATTTCAGATCGGCATTTTGTTATAGAATGTGATCAGGGGAATAAAAAACAATTCTAGTACTTGCTGCCATCTAGTGGAATAAAATAAGACTCTTTGAAGGGAGATTGAGTGAACGCAACCAGAATTACATGCTTAAATTTTTTTTTTTAATCTTTCTGTTCATCATAAGATTGTAAACAATAATAACATATACAATATTATTTATAAATATTTTGAGACTCTTTTTTTATTTGGGGGGTTTTCTAAAAATTTGAATTTTTTGGCAATTAGTCCACAGTATGTGTGAATGGTGAGCTTTTAAATTTGAATGTGAAAAATTGCAGGTGGCAGCCCAAAACTGCACCAGAGTTTAAGGGGTTAAAAATGCTGCTCCAACAAGATGATAAAAAAGGATACTAAAATGGAGGTCAAATATCAAAAGATTGATGAGATGTGACATATGTATGGGTCTTTGGCCATGGCTCAACTCAATTGTTCATCAAATAATTCATTTATAGCAGCTCACCCTCTGACTCATGGCAGCTGACCAGCTTCATGATGAAATCTTTGAGCTGGGTGATGCCTTGCTGAATGGCTGGCTGCAATCGCACCATCCACGGCTCCTTAGAGCAGCATGCCAGAGTGTCCATGTTCCCAATGGTCTGTACAGCCTGAGGAAACACACATGAGTCACTCTGATGTATGAGGGAATGTGTTAATACTAATGAGGATATGTAATGTATAGATAATATAGAGGTCATAATCCATGACTACACTGACCTAAATAGTGAATTTTATTGTGACAATGGGTGTAACATGAACTTATTCTCCATTAGCTAAAAGGATTTGAGCTTAATACAGAGATAACAGATGGAAAATTATACTACATGTAATTTTAATGTATATGCGTATGGCAAACACTAGTACAGTAGACCCAAATATGGGTCGCAACCCTGTTCTGATAGGGCTGCAGACAGCAGGGAAACAAAGCAACACTAAATGCAAATAATAAGATGCATCTAACCATATAATTAGGCATTGTTAGGACAGAAAAATAAATAGGCTTATCAACTTTCAAACAGAAGAAGATAACATTTTCCCTATCTTATTGTTAACAGTAAAGGTTGTGCATTCAATCAAATTCTACAGGATTTTTTGCATTCACATGGTAGAAGCTAGTCACATTAGACAGACGCCAACAGGTTGCTTGGCACGCCCTCATGTATAATCAACAATTTTGATATCAAGTTTAGTCACCACTTGATAACCAATGTAAAATCAGGGTCCTGAAGTAAAACCAGTTAATAACCTCAGCAATAGTATTCACAACTAGCTGCATTGTTGCTCTTTTATGACTCTTTAAATATGGGTCATACTTTAGCCAACAGCAAGAGAGTACGGCTCGTGCGGGCATCTGCATGTTTCTCTCGCAGGTGGAAGAGTTTTGGAGACATGATGGCAGGTGAGATGAAGCGCAGACACAGGAAGCTGGTCACAGCAATAAACTTCACCTTCTGAGGAAGAAGAATGTAGAATCAGGTCAAAAAATACTATGAGGAAAAATGAATTATAAAAAATGAGCATAAGCAACAATCTCCAAACGATTTCTGTCTTTTTTCAATACAATCATAATGTTTCATAATATACTAATTAATACATAATACTTTACCTATTCATACTTAAATATTATAATGCATTATAACTCAATCAAAATCTAATTTGAACCTCAGAAGCTGTAATATGTATACTGTATATTAGGTATCGTATTAGTGTTGTCATGCAATGGCAGCATAGGGCTTTATGATGTGATCATGTAACACTATAAGGGGTCTTGGCCTGCTAAAGGTCAAGATACAAAAGCATTGTCTTCTTATAAACAGCCACAACAAACTTCTTTAAAGAAACTATTAAATTAAACAATTTAGTAATTATAAACAGTGGAGACTGTGAATCAGAACAGAGTCAAATGATTATGACAGTGACCTGAAAAGAGAAAAGTGCATTTTGACATTGATTACACATCTGATAACATGTGTAATGAACAGAACTCATAACATCTCTACAGCACACTTACTGTAACCTTCCTATTCTGATCAAGTAGGGCCGCTTACTGTGCTGTTCACTGTCATTTTTGACCGGATACAGTACAGATGTAATATATCTTACATCATACATACAGATATTTATGTAACTTCACTACAAAAACCTATTTGTGTGCTCTTTGTTCTAACTTCTGGCTGTGTTAGTCTCACCCATTTAGTTGTGTGTGTGTGCTGCATTGTGGGTGTGTTATGGTCTTACCTCCTTATTTATGTGTGTTCTGCATTGAGGCAGAACACAGTCAAAAATGTCCGAACAGAATAGTAAGATTAATATGCTGTGAACTCTTTAGTTTTATTATTGCCTCTACTATGATCTGAGTCAATACTGTACATACATGAACGTTAAGTTATTAGCTTTGATTTACCTTGGAGCAAATGTAGGCATCCTTGCTGATGTTATAGAATAGATGCTCCTTTTGGAATGAGTACTGATACATCCAATAGTTTAAACCATAGCATGCTCTTCTCAAGATTTAATTAAACATTTAAAAAAAATAGATGAAAGATTAATATACTGCATGTATTCTCTCCTGGCAATGATTTAAAAAAAATAATTTAAATCATATTTTACACACATTCACACTCATTGGAAAAAATCAAATGCTTGTCAGATGAAAATTGTGGATGGCAACAGTTGGTAAAAAAGGATTGGTCAGTAACTCTTTTAGGGTGGTACTTAGTGAAAAGTCAGTGTTTTAAAAAGCAAGGGTAGTAACAAATACATTATTTGGACCAGGCATACTAAATAACATACGTGAAAATGAATGTTACTGACTCTGTACTCTGTGTCAGGGAAGCATTCCTGCACTCTGTGGTGAAGCTGATGGAAAGCCTCGCAGATGAGCAGAGGGCAGAAGGGTGCAGACTGCAGGATGGAGGTGAGCAGTTCAGAGAGGTACGACTGCAGGAGACTGGAGCTCTGCTGAATAACATCAGCTTCAGTCTGCTGACGATGCAAACCAGCACACCTACAATACCAGAGAGGAGACTTTTTGAAATTGAATCACTTGAAATATTTAATAAAACGACATTTGAGATAAAAGAACGTGGTTGTGTTCTTATTGTTTTACCCAGCATCTTTTAATTCCACTTTACTTGGGTCTAGTTCTACATATTTCTTTTCTTCAAATATTCTGTTTATTATGGGGCCCAGAAGCCTGTGCAGATACTGCATCCCAGCCACCTGCAGAGAGCAGAGGAAGACAAAGATGCCTTTGTGTTGTACTGCAAATAACCCCATCACACACACAACTGAAGTAAAAAGCCATAAAACAGCAGGTGGTTTCAGCCAGTGTGGATGTGCAACATAAGAGAAAAATAAAAAAATTACCTTCAAAAAAGACTCCATAGACTTGGATGCTAATGAATTACTGCGGAATAGAGTGTTGGGCTCAGCTGAAATATAACAAAGACAATTATAGCATAAATCACAGTATATGCTGTATAATCTATAAGAAAGTTTTGGAGTGATTTTGGTGTTCCAAATGAAAATGAATAACATTTATGTGCTTAATATGCTTACGAGTCTTTTTCAGCTCCAGTTTGAACAGAACATCCAAGAACTCCTTGACAAGCCCTTGACTCAAAAACAGCTTCACCAGATTATTAGCCACTTCCTGTCTGCTCTCTGCTGTAGTGGTCTCGTCAATCAGCATGATGAGATCCGGCCAGTTGCTCTGCAATTAACATCAGTCAGTTCAGACACAAATTAGTTTAAAATTGAAAATGTACTCAGGGCTACATTATGCACATAAAAGATTTCAAAATATATGCTAATAGCATTATTTGGGGATGATTCTTACTTTGTTGGTTGTTTACTCGCACAACAATTTAACATGCACCGATATAGGCATTTTGCTGATACTGAAAACCTATTCTTATTTTATAGCCGATAACCAATATAACTGATCAGTCATCAAATATTATATTGTACAGTAGAAATATGGATGCGTTTTTAAAACTTTTGAAAACTGGCATAGTAAAAGAGAATACTGTTGGAAAATGGAAAGCAATAAAACCTGATATTATCTTCTGATATTAACACTAATCATGGCCGATACTGTCATGGTGACCGATTACAGGTGCTGGTCATATAATTAGAATATCATCAAAAAGTTGATTTATTTCAGTAATTCCATTCAAAAAGTGAAACTTGTATAATGTATACATTCATTCCACACAGACTGATATATTTCAAGTGTTCATTCCTTTTAATTTTGATGATTATAACCGACAACTAATGAAAACCCCAAAATCAGTATAAAATTAGAATATTGTGAAAAGGTTCAATATTGAAGACACCTGGTGCCACACTCTAATCAGCTAATTAACTCAAAACACCTGCAAAGGCCTTTAAATGGTCTCTCAGTCTAGTTCTGTCATGGGGAAGACTGCTGACTTGACAGCTGTCCAAAAGACAACCATTGACATCTTGCACAAGGAGGGCAAGACACAAAAGGTTATTGCTAAAGAGGCTGGCTGTTCACAGAGCTCTGTGTCCAAGCACATTAATAGAGAGGCGAAGGGAAGAAAAAGATGTGGTAGAAAAAAGTGTACAAGCAATAGGGATAACCGCACCCTGGAGAGGATTGTGAAACAAAACCCATTCAAAAATGTGGGGGAGATTCACAAAGAGTGGACTGCAGCTGGAGTCAGTGCTTCAAGAACCACCACGCACAGACGTATGCAAGACATGGGTTTCAGCTGTCGCATTCCTTGTGTCAAGCCACTCTTGAACAAGACACAGCATCAGAAGGGTCTCGCCTGGGCTAAAGACAAAAAGGACTGGACTGCTGCTGAGTGGTCCAAAGTTATGTTCTCTGATGAAAGTCAATTTTGCATTTCCTTTGGAAATCAAGGTCCCAGAGTCTGGAGGAAGAGAGGAGAGGCACAGAATCCACGTTGCTTGAAGTCCAGTGTAAAGTTTCCACAGTCAGTGATGGTTTGGGGTGCCATGTCATCTGCTGGTGTTGGTCCACTGTGTTTCTGAGGTCCAAGGTCAACGCAGCCGTCTACCAGGAAGTTTTAGAGCACTTCATGCTTCCTGCTGCTGACCAATTTTATGGAGATGCAAATTTCATTTTCCAACAGGACTTGGCACCTGCACACAGTGCCAAAGCTACCAGTACCTGGTTTAAGGACCATGGTATCCCTATTCTTAATTGGCCAGCAAACTCGCCTGACCTTAACCCTATAGAAAATCTATGGGGTATTGTGAAGAGGAAGATGCGATACGCCAGACCCAACAATGCAGAAGAGCTGAAGGCCAATATCACAGCAACCTGGGCTCTCATAACACCTGAGCAGTGCCGCAGACTGATCGACTCCATGCCACGCCGCATTGCTGCAGTAATTCAGGCAAAAGGAGCCCCAACTAAGTATTGAGTGCTGTACATGCTCATACTTTTCATGTTCATACTTTTCAGTTGGCCAACATTTCTAAAAATCCTTTTTTTTTGTATTGGTCTTAAGTAATATTCTAATTTTCTGAGATACTGAATTTGGGATTTTCATTAGTTGTCAGTTTTAATCATCACAATTAAATGAAATAAACATTTGAAATATATCAGTCTGTGTGTAATGAATGAATATAATATCCAAGTTTCACTTTTTGAATGGAATTACTGAAATAAATCAACTTTCTGATGATATTCTAATTATATGACAAGCACCTGTATATATTATGCATCCTTAAAATTCACAGTAGCATTATCCATTCAGACTAGTCTCAGTACATTTATCATATGCATACAAGTTAGATAAGATAATACGGAGTGCCACAGTTTGCAATCCAACCTCAAAATGAAAGTCTTGCTATCTTGTTATGAGGAATATGCAATGTGAATTTCAGAGATAATGCAGAGGCATATTCACTGCGAGGAGACTCACGTTGAGCTGAGAGCTGACTGACTGGCTGAGAAGCTCTGTGAGTGGTTTGTAATGACTGGATGGCAGAACAACCTCGTCTCGAAGCCGAAGCTGCAGCCGCAAAGAACCCAGATTTCCTCTAGAAGAGAAAAGGAGCATTTAAATAATAGTATATAATGTTACTTTAATGTTATATATCATAGGAGGGCACAACTACCCTCCCAAAAAAAGGAGGCAGTATGGTACAGTGATGTTAGAGGATTATACCATGGTAATGACCGACTGACATAATCATACGCCACGGTATTTACAACTTATTCTTTGGTACTTCAATAAATACGATAAGGTAATCAATATGACTCCAGTGGTTAAATGTATGTTTTCAGAAGCGATATGATAGGTGTGGGTGAAAAACAGATCAATATTTAGGACCTATTTTAATATAAATCTTAGTAAAATGTATAGATTTATTGTAAAAACAGATTGAAATATTGGTCTGTTTCATATATATATTAAACAACTAGAATTGTGTAGATTAATTTTATACAATTAATAAATTATCACAAATTACCAACAGAGTATACACAAATATGCCCTTCACCTGTCTTGATTAATAGAGAACATTGTCGGAGGGCTTGTTCATAATGACATCTGGAAATAAAATACAGTAAAACCTTGCCAGGAAGTAAAGTACAACATGGCAAACAATATTACATGGAATGACTCCATTTAAGCACTGTTCTGAGCACAATACATAAAAAAGCTAACAGTAATTGTTATTACTGTGAGTGTGAGGGTGACTGTGTTTTCTGGCGCTGTCATGATGGAACAGAAAATGAGGGTATTGCGACAGCCGAACTGAAAAAAAAAAACAAATTGCTGCAGGCATTTGGATACAATTTGTCTTCAGATAGGTATGTCTCACAGTGGAGTAAAATGGCTTTCTGTGTAGGCTGACCACAGCTGTACAATTCTAGATTCAGTTTGCTGAGTCCCAATGTGTTGGTTTTACAAGCATCACCCAGAACAAACCAGTCAAGCAAAAACTGGTCCTATGTTTACTCAACCACAGTTATCTGTATGCTGCAAGTCCTAATCAGTGTCATTAAGGTTTAAATGTTTGATCTGTAAGTTTTGTGACCTCATTTCTGTTTGATTATTTCACCTCTCTACAGTAAATGGAACTCACAGACCATACGGTGTGGATGCAAGCTTAGCTGCAAGAGTTACCTACTTCATTGGTAATGGGTACCAGTATCTTACTCAAGATTAAATACTAACAACAATACTAACACTAATAGTGACTCCAGTGCCAAAAATCAATCTAAACAACACATGCTATTTTCAGTTTATTATATTAAACATTTTATATATATATATATATATATATATATATATATATACACACTCACCTAAAGGATTATTAGGAACACCTGTTCAATTTCTCATTAATGCAATTATCTAATCAACCAATCACATGGCAGTTGCTTCAATGCATTTAGGGGTGTGGTCCTGGTCAAGACAATCTCCTGAACTCCAAACTGAATGTCAGAATGGGAAAGAAAGGTGATTTAAGCAATTTTGAGCGTGGCATGGTTGTTGGTGCCAGACGGGCCGGTCTGAGTATTTCACAATCTGCTCAGTTACTGGGATTTTCACGCACAACCATTTCTAGGGTTTACAAAGAATGGTGTGAAAAGGGAAAAACATCCAGTATGCGGCAGTCCTGTGGGCGAAAATGCCTTGTTGATGCTAGAGGTCAGAGGAGAATGGGCCGACTGATTCAAGCTGATAGAAGAGCAACTTTGACTGAAATAACCACTCGTTACAACCGAGGTATGCAGCAAAGCATTTGTGAAGCCACAACACGCACAACCTTGAGGCGGATGGGCTACAACAGCAGAAGACCCCACCAGGTACCACTCATCTCCACTACAAATAGGAAAAAGAGGCTACAATTTGCAAGAGCTCACCAAAATTGGACAGTTGAAGACTGGAAAAATGTTGCCTGGTCTGATGAGTCTCGATTTCTGTTGAGACATTCAGATGGTAGAGTCAGAATTTGGCGTAAACAGAATGAGAACATGGATCCATCATGCCTTGTTACCACTGTGCAGGCTGGTGGTGGTGGTGTAATGGTGTGGGGGATGTTTTCTTGGCACACTTTAGGCCCCTTAGTGCCAATTGGGCATCGTTTAAATGCCACGGCCTACCTGAGCATTGTTTCTGACCATGTCCATCCCTTTATGGCCACCATGTACCCATCCTCTGATGGCTAATTCCAGCAGGATAATGCACCATGTCACAAAGCTCAAATCATTTCAAATTGGTTTCTTGAACATGACAATGAGTTCACTGTACTAAAATGGCCCCCACAGTCACCAGATCTCAACTCAATAGAGCATCTTTGGGATGTGGTGGAACGGGAGCTTCGTGCCCTGGATGTGCATCCCACAAATCTCCATCAACTGCAAGATGCTATCCTATCAATATGGGCCAACATTTCTAAAGAATGCTTTCAGCACCTTGTTGAATCAATGCCACATAGAATTAAGGCAGTTCTGAAGGCGAAAGGGGGTCAAACACAGTATTAGTATGGTGTTCCTAATAATCCTTTAGGTGAGTATATATATATATATATATATATATATATATATATATATATATATATATTGAACATTTAGCCTCTTTGGAAAGCCTGACACACTGTTAAGAAAACAATACACAATCTCTTAAAGTCAATGTGAAGCAGTGTTCGCAACCCAATTTTACTTCTATTATGTGACGAATTTAAAAATAAAATGAGTGAAAATGTAGGATGAGCTCGAGTAGACTTCAACAAGGGTTAAACAGGCAAAATAACCTTTATTTTCAATAAAAATCCACTGCTAAAAATAATTACTTATATAATTATCTAACACTCTTCGTTCGGGCAATGGAGGAGTCAGGGAAGCAGATTTGAGGTCAGCTTTTATTTTCACAATCACACTTTACGGTCACCGTCGGAATCAAACAAAAACAAAACGTAAGCACTGTCTGCTTCCAGGGCTCTCTAACCCCTCTTTGGACACTCGGCGTCCCTTTTATGTCTCGCTCCGCCTCACTATAACAAGACACAGGTGTTAGAAATAATTATAAACCAGGTGACAAGCCTTACCGCTCTCTCTCTCTCTCCCGCAGACTGACACATGACCACGTCCCCACGCCACAAATTATTATTATTATATAATAATTTTTTTTCCTCCCCTTTTTCTCCCCAATTTGGAATGCCCAATTCCCAATGCACTCTAGGTCCTCGTGGTGGTGTAGTGACTCGCCTCAATCCGGGTGGCGGAGGACGAATCTCAGTTGCCTCCATGTCTGAGACAGTCAATCCGCACATCTTATCACATGGCTTGTTGAGCGTGTTACCGTGGAGACATAGCGCTTGTGGAGGCTTCACGCTATTCTATCCACGAACAACTAACCACGCATCCCGCCGAGAACGAAGCACATAATAGTGACCATGAGGAGGTTACACCATGTGACTCCATCCTCCCTAGCAATTGGCCCAATTTGGTTGCTTAGGATACCTGACTGGAGCCACTCAGTACGCCCTGGATTCAAACTTGTGACTCCGTCTTCACTCACCTGAGCTACCCAGGCCCCCATAATATTATTAAAATAATTAGACCAGAGACCAGAAACATCACAAACTGGCTTTAATGTAGCAGTCAGAAGTTATTTAAATATCTAACAAACAAAATGAATTGAAAAAGATTTAAACATATGATATTTAGTCAAAAAAAATATTTTATTTCAGACGGACGGGGTTATGAAGTGGCTTGAGTAGCTTTGCAGCCGTGCAACCATTTACTGTCGATGCTACGTGATGTGACAAGCCACAATGGATGCTTCCAGTGTAGATAGCTTCAACGATTATAATGGGATCTATCTGCTTTTGATTCGATGCAATGCGACGCTCACAACTGGTGTAGACAAGGTGTTACATTTTTACTATGTAATAACATGAACTGATGTATCGTGCACAAAAAGACCAGGAACATGCATTAAAGGAATATTACGTGTTCAATATAAGTTAAGCTCATTTGACAGCATTTGTGGCATCATGTTGATAACCACAAAAATGTATTTCGACTTGTCCATCCTTTTCTTAAATGTCCTTCTCTGCAAATTGCGGTGGCGCGTTTCAGCTTATCGTTGCCCGGTCGGCCCCATTTCGCGGCTGGCCCACCGGGAACAGTCCTGGTACTTCAGTCTGCCTCACCATGCCTGCCTCACCATGACTGGGTGAGACTGCACACTGTACACTCCAAGTTTCTGTACACTGAAGGTTGAAGATGAATTTGAGTGGTCATGTGTTCATGTATTTCATAATGAGTCATGTCTGCGGCTTAGTTAAAACAAATGGTCTTTTTAGACTGGGGAGGGAGTTTTGAGCTCTGAAAGTTACAGTATGTTTTCATTGCACATCAAACTCTTATTTAAGATCAAGGAAAATTGGATTCCTCATGATATGATGCCTTTAAAAGCTTTAAACCCAATGTGGAGTTCAAAGTGGTTCACAACATCTAAACAATGTTTTGTAACAGAGATTATCTTAGTATGAATATTTTTTCAACTTTGTACTTACAATCAAATTAACACCACATGCTCTCTCTGTAAAGACGAGTAATACTCAAAGGGAGCTGGGAATTGGACGGGAGATTGTGTGTGTGGAGAGTGCCAGTCACTGAACAGCAGGCAACAGATGGTGGACCGTCAAAAATCCAATCAGAAAGAAGGCGGTGAGGGAGCGAAAATAGGAGAAAGATAGAAAATAAACAAAAACAACAACAGCTTGATTTGTTCAGATGAGATGAGAGCGGATCACCCAAGGGGAGCGGGAGATTATGAAAGCTCAATGGGAAACTTTTGTTCAGAATGACATCAGTATGAGTAAAATAAGCTAAACTTCTGAGAAAAGATTACTAATTACTTCAAGGATGTCCTTACAAGGCATGAAAAAAATTTATGAAAATGAGCTCAGGTGAGGGAAATATATAAATATATATATATATATATATATATATATATATATATATATATATACAGTATATATATATATATATATATATAGTAACATGATGAGATGACTCAGAATGATTCTTGCATGTGGAAAGCTACTGTGAAATAATCCTTTGTTCAGGATTGGCTATGACATTTTAATTCCCATCTTGTTGTTTTCAATCTGATCAGACTGGAAAAAAAGAAAAAACTGTTTAGCAGGAACAGATGGCTGAACATCTGCATTTTCAGAATCATTTTGTTTTTTTATGGTTTTCATAATTATTGCATAAGGATTTAAAAGTCACAAGAAAATGATTTCTAACTATTTAAATATTTTTCAGCTGAACATATACTGTATTTCCATGAATTTTCCAAGCATGGAAAGACCATGACATGTTCAGGTTTTCCATGACAGTGGAAACCTTGTGAGTAACAGTCTATGTACAGTTTAAAGTGACATAAATTTAGCTCCGCTATGGGCTTATATTAATTGTAATTGGTTATTAAATTCTGTAATACATTTTCAATGTCATTTTGATGCTTTGTGACATTTTTAGACTTCTAACTTAATAATGTCAATGTAACACTAAAATGCAATCCAATTATTCAACTACCACCACTCTAAAGCCTTTTTGGGTGGAAGAGTTTATTTAAAAAAATGGTAGGTTTGTTTAATCCTGAGGCGGAACATTGTCACTCTAAGAACATACACTACACGGACAGGTTTAGCTGCCAACTCTGTGCATACATCAGCGTCTCCCGCTGAACGCATTTATATACATGTCGTCCTGTGAGCACAGATTGGGCCGAATACAGATGCTGCAACCGGGCCCCTTGTCCTGGGAGTCCCCCTGCAGCCAATGTGTTAATATGGCCCTGATCATATGAATTCATTATTGAATGATTTTAACAGGAAGATCTTCTACCAAAACATGCCAAATGAATTATTTCAGCAGCAATGTCTTCTGTCCAATCATATCAAGTGAATGAATAAATTAATGAATTAATTCAGCAGCAAGGCCTTCTACTCAATCAATATCAAATGAATAAATTAATGATTTCAGCAGCAAGGCCTTTTGCCCAGTCAATGTTAAATGCATGAATGAATTAATTAATTAATCAGTGCTTTCAGCAGCAAGGTCTTCTGCCCAATCGCATCAAGTGAAAGAATGAATTAATGAACAAATTCAGCAGCAAGATCTTCTACCCAATCAATGTCAAATTAATAAATGAATGAATGATTTCAGAAGCAAGGTTTTCAACCCTATCAATGTCAAATGAATGAATGATTCAGCATTAAGACGTTTTACCTAATCAATATCAAATATATGAATGAATAATTTTTGTAGAAGGGTCTTCTGCCCACTCAATGTCAAACGCGTGAATTAATGAATGAATTATTTAAGCAACAATGTATTCAGCTCAATCATACCAAGTGAATGAATGAATGAATCAATGAATTAATGAATTAACAATTGATTTCAGCAGCAATGTCTTCTGCCCAATCATACCAAGTGAATAAATAAATGAATTCAGTAGCAAGGTCTTTTACCCAATCACATCAAGTGAATGAAAGAATGAATGAATGAACAATTTCAGCAGCAAGATCTACCCAATCCATTTCAAATGTATGAATGAATGAATGATTTCAGCAGCAAAATCTTCTGCCCAATCATATCACGTGAATGAATGAATTAATAATTTTAACAGGAAGATCTTCTACCAAAACATGCCAAATGAATTATTTCAGCAGCAGTATCTTCTGTCTAATCATATCAAGTGAATGAATAAATTAATGAATGAATTCAGCAGCAAGATCTTCTACTCAATTAATGTCAAATGCATGAATGAATTAAATTACTTGTCTGTCCCATGAGGACACAAGTCTCTGTCACACTGACACTCTGTGTCCCCAAAAACGCCCTCTCCCTTAATCTAGCCATACATGCACTCTGATAATGCATCGCTTTTGTCATCGCCCAAACGAATCCCCCTTACTAGAGTTTTTACATAAGCCTTTCCATCCCACTCCTCCTGTGCCAGCTTGAGATATAATCCACACTGTCCATCCACGTGGCCAAATGATCTCCTATGGGTGGAGAGAAGGGACGGGTGGAGGGGCAGATAGAACGAACGCACAGAAAAAAATCCCAGGATTTAGCCAGGGAAAGGATTAGTACTTCCTGTCAACACATGGACAAAAACATACAAACGTCACAGTGAAAGATGAAAGGAAGAGTGAGGAACAATCCTCTAACGTTAAAATAATTCCCCTGAACTGTCTCAGACAACTTATGATATTTGGGCAGTTCACATGACATGTAATTTTACTGAAAAAACAAAACAAAAACCCAAATGGAAGAAAAATTTAAAATGAGATCTCTTTAATATCTCAATGAATATCTCTTAATATAATTGTATTAAATGGAGAGCATGTAGGGTCATTTGCTCCTGCTTGTCAGATTTCTCCAGAGAAAAAGACTCAAGTAATCTCACACGTGTCTCTGGTGTTGCAGAAGGAATCTCAACAATGTCTCAGACTGTGCTCAGAGATTTTAATATGACTCAAACATTTCACATCAAATTGCTCCAAGAAGGAATTATCATAGCTAAGCGATTCGTTTTTATAGACCTTTACTATGACAGTATGTCAACAGTCTCATATGTTTCTATTTTTTCTATCGTCCTTATTTTCCTTTTATAAGGAATTTTAGGATAAAACTATAAGACTCAATTAAAACATCAAAAAGAGGTCAATTAAACCTTTTGAGATATAAAAGAGCAAACTAACATTTTTCTAACATTTGCATAATTTGGCTGAACAGCATAGAACGTTTGAGTTTGTCTGTGATCTTAAAATGATCTATTCAAATGTGTTTTAATATTTTAGCACTTATTGTAAAGTAAGTTTTGTCACCTATCTTTAAGTCTTATTGAGTGACTCACAACATCTATTTTTAAATGGCTATTCTCTAAGGGATCCAAGACAAAATGGCTAATTAAGACATTATTAAGCATAGAAATAAGTAAGAGGAAGATTTACCTCCAACTACTAATTCAACTAGCTCATGTTGAAAAGTTAATTTATTCAGTCTTCTGATGTTGAGCATCCAAAATTACAGAAAGAGATTTTCAGTATTAGTATGCACAAAATGAGCATGTTTCTTATTTTACTGTTGTTCACAGTTTTCATGACATCTTATTCATTGAAAAACTACACAGAATATTTGTACTTTTAAAAATGACATTGTCACACTGCAGGACCATTTAAATGAACTAGTGAAATAAAAAATGTTAATTAAATGTGATTAAAATTGTAGTGTAGCCAAATGTTGATGTGGAGAAAAACGCTCGTGTCCACGTCAAATTGCCTGTCTGTTGACACAATATTACAGTTTTATTATCCAAGCCCCATTGTCCTTGTGTCATTTGCTCAATGCACTCTGCCGCAGGCAACCTTTAAGGGTGAATAGTTGTTGCTGTGGCAACAAAATTAAATGTTTGCTTAGACAATGTGCATAGTTGCTACAATTCCGAGTACACTCACTCATATTCCCTGTGTTTAGATTTGTCAGGTCCCAGGCGAAACCAGCCCTCCTCTTGCTGTGCAGACCTAAGCTTGTTGATGTTGAACAGGACCTGAAGGAAAACACAAGAAGTACACATCAGTCGACGTGACAATTAACTGTCAAAGCAACTGAAGCTAAAGACAGCTGGCGCATTTATTATTGGGGCAATGTCACAATGAACATCTGTCAGACAGAAGACACAAACGTAATGTTATGAAACAGTGACTAAGCTTGAATTATTTAGGTAACTTCAGGGTAACTGCTACACTGAATTGATATGCTTAAAAAGATGAAATGGCAATATTTAAAGCAAATATTACATTAATAGTCTGAAACTTGTATCATCATTTGCTCAAGCTTAAAGTAAATAAAATAAAAAAAATTGTACAAAATTCAGAGTAGTGATGTCTAGCTACAAAAATGACAACAACAACAAAAAGAAAAAACGTCATAAAAGTATTCCTTTCATTTAAAGGATTTGTTCACTCAAAAATGAAAATTCTCTCATCATTTACTCACCCTCATGCCATCCCAAATGTGTATGACTTTGTTTCTTCAGCTGAACACAAAGAATTTTAGAAGAATATTTCAGATCTGTAGGATCATAAAATTAAAGTGAATGATGACCAGAACTCAGGCCCAAAAAGGACATAAAGGCATTATAGAAGTAATCCACACAACTCCAGTGGTTTAATCCATGTCTTCTGAATCAATATGATAGATGTGGTTGAGAAACAGATCAATATTTAAGTCCTTTTTACAAAAAATTCTTCTACCTGTCCAGTAAGTGGTGATATGCACAAAGAACGTGAATCACCAAAACAAAAAAATAAGAATTTGAAAGTGAAAGTGAAGCTTTTTACATTACAGCAATCATATCACTTCTGAAGACATGGATTAATCAACTGGAGTTTTATGGATTACTTTTATGCTGCCTTTTTGTGCTTTTTGGAGCTTCATAGATCTGGCCACCATTCACTTGCATTGTATGGACCTACAGAACTGAAATATTGTTCTAAAAATCTTCGTTTGTGTTTGGCAGCTGAAGAAAGAAAGTCATACACCGATCAGCCACAACATTAAAACCACCTGTCAAATATTGTGTTGGTCCCCTCGTGCTGCCAAAACAGTGCCAGCCCACATCTCAGAACAAAATTCTGAGACGATATTCTCCTCACCACAATTGTACAGAGCTGTTATCTGAGTTACCGTAGACTTTGTGAGTTAAAACCTGTCTGTACCATTCTCATCAACAAGATATTTCCATCCGCAGAACTGCCGCTCACTGGATGTTTTTTGTTTTTGTCACTATTCTGAGTAAATTCTAGAGACTGTTTCGAACTGGTTAGAACTGACAAAGTCTACAATAACCTAGATAGACTTCTGTACAATTGTGGTGAGAAGAATATCATCTCATAATGCTGTTCAGAAATGTGGGTTGGCACTGTTTTGGCGGCATGAGGGTGACCAACACAATATTAGGCAGGTGGTTTTAATATTGTGGCTGATTGGTGTAAGCATCTGGGAAGGCATGAGGATGAGAAAATGATGAAAAACTTTTCCTTTTTGTGTGAACTATCCCTTTAATCAGTTATTAATCACCTAAAAATTCTCTCCTCCATTATAGTTCACACTAAATTCAAATATGGCTCACAAAGACGCGTTGCACCAGACTTGATGTTATTGGTGAGATGTGAGAACCAATGATGCTTAACATCCTTGATGTTAAGAGAACTCCAGAACTAACAATTTTATGCAAAATGAAATGTCTATTCTGTGTAGTCACCTTCCCCAGGAAGTCATTTCTGCTGACTAGATCCCAGTCCCACACCTCAACACTCAACAGACTGTCAGCCAACGTCCCATCCAGCTCAAATTCAAAACTCTCGTTCCAGCGAGGGTAACAAGATTTTTTCACCACCTGCAGGCATCAGGGCTGCGGTCATCAGTAACAGACTAACAGATATAACTGTGTAGCTGATGAAGCTGGAAACGTACAGAGATATGTCCTTACCGCACTCTCATATGTTTTGCCATTGTATCTCACTCTGACAAAGGGGTCAGAGGCCCCGTTTCGATCCTTTTTTGCAAGATCTCTAGACACAAACACAAAAGAACATAAAGATATAGACACAAATCCAAATGTAACTCATATGAAATGTTTTAGAGCACTAAAGACATAACTCGATTACATTTTTACTAGGACTGTCGAATTAATGCGCTAATTCGGTGCAATTAATTATATTAAAAATAAAGAGTAAAAAAATGGACGCAATTAAAAATGCCCCGGACCGTAATAAGGATTATTCCTTATATCTGAGCAATTCAAGCTTATAGTGCCACCTGTTTTCTCCAGAGAGCAGTAAGCGAAACTCAAGGTATCTCAAGACGTGTTTTTCTAAGTTGCAAATGACATTTAACTTGAAACAGCGACCTAAAAACGGTTAGTTTAGGACACGGCACAACTGAGACGCTCCAAAAGCATCCGTCTGAAAAAGGTGTACATTAACGCATCGTCTTTTTTAATGCTTTACTTGTGTGCCAAAATGTAATGCATTTTAATGATCTGTATTATTTTTTAAATAATATATATTCTATTTAAAATTTAAATATAACTATTTATAATTATTTAATCATTCTATATTTGTGATGAGAAGGAAGGCGTGGCCGCCGACTAATCAGCGGGAGAGAGAAAAGGAGCAGCCGAGACACTAGTTCAAGAGAGAGAAAAAGTGGCTTGCCGGTCCCCGGACCAGCTGGGCAGCCACCCCCTGGTGGCCGGCAGCGGTTTCTCCATCTCCTGGCGAACGGCAGCGGGCTCCTCTGCCTCCTGGCGAACTGCTCCTGTAAAACCGCACCATACCTCCTCGGCTTTGTGAATCTCCAACAGCGACAAGGTCTCTCCGACAGTGCATCCCTCCTCCTTCCCGGGTTTTGGCACCAATGTTAAAGGACGTTCAAGGAGGAAAAACGTAACTTAAAACCAACATAAACAAACAGTCACACATGCAATTCGACAGCGAGCGTCTCTCTATCTCTCTCTCCCGAAACCGGTGCCTCCAGCTACCCTTTATCTCACTCTCGCGCTGATCAGCTGACTCAGCCCTGGCTGTGCTCCATCACGGCCCGGCCACGCCCTCCTCCTCATCACAATATTTAATTATTGTTTAATAATATTTAATTATTATTTAAATATTGTTGAGGGGCTTTCTCACCAAATATTAATGCAATTAATTGTGATTAATTTGATTAATTAATCGGCATAACGTAAATAATTTGATAAAAAATTGTAATTGACTAACAACCCTAATTTTTACCTTTTCGGAAGAAAATGGAGTAGTGCAACCCATGCAAAACTCACTGCCACGATGCTAGGGTGTTGTGGGTGGTTGCCAGTGCATTGTTATGGGCTGCTATGGTGTTCAGAGTGGTTTTAGCATGTAGCTATATGGTTGCTAGGTTGTTCTTTGTCTGTTGCTAGGGCATTGCTAGGTATTTGCTAAAGTATTCTGGGCATTACTGGCTCGTGCCAATAGAGCTCTATGATATTCTGATCCCTAGACAGTGTTGGATAGTAACAGATTACATGTAATTTGGGTAGTGTAATCAAATTTCAAAAATCAAGTACTTGCAATTAGATTACATTACATTTTAAAATGTGCATTTTACGCATATCGCAAACAAACAATTTATAGATGTCGGTCACATGCAATGTTGTTCTTTTAAACTATGCAAATGCACTTTGGTCCATTCTTCAGGAAGTCAGAGGAAAATGAATAGCATAATTTTTTGTCAGAAATCATTTGCTGCTGATGAAGCTCAGCTCGAAATAGCTCCCTACCTCGCCTCCAGCACTTGGCAGCAAAGCTTTCGTGGGATATCTCCATCAACCAGCACTGATATCTGCAGGTGAATCTCTCCTTGTACCTCCTCATCTGGGTCGATCTCTGTCAGGCTTATCCACCTGTCTATACCTAAACACACACAGAAAAATGAATGGTGTAGAAAATGCCTCTTAGGTATTTTCATATGTGTAGTTAAAATCCAAATCAAGCTACTCTAAAATCTGCTGTGATGGTAGACAGTAGAGAGCGCTGTATGATCTAACATTCTTGCAGAGGATTAATTGTGTGCAATTATTTACAGCTTCTTCTGTATTTGATGTTCATTAGATTTGATATATAACAACCATAATTGTTTAGATTTGCAAATCATTATTCATTACTTAAAATTCAATTGAAGTATTTGCAATAAAGGGATGACAATTTATGTATTAGGCATAATATGCCATCAGAAAGCTAAAAATGCCCCTGAATATCAAATCCAGGGGACAAATATTGCCCATTAACTAAAAACTTTAATTTCTGAAACTGACAGGGACCCTAAAATACCTAAATGCTCTTGTTCCTTAAACCCACGTTCATTTGTATAATGTTCCAGGTCCGGCACTCTCTATATTGTTACTGTATTTCAGCATGCACACAAACATGTGCACAAACAGTGAGCCTAAGGTTGGGATAAATGTAATATATCATGACCCTTCTCCATAACTCTGGCTTTAAGAGGCTTAGGTTAATAGAATACATATTCTTTCTGTATTCCTACAACTTAAGCTAATGGCAGACCAATAGAATTTACTGACATAAGAGTTTATATTGATGTATTATAAATGAATGTTAAAAGGGTACTTAAACAGGTTATATCCTACACTTATTTTCCACAAATGTTCTCCCTGAAATCCACTAATAACATTCCAAAAACAGTCGTAATTTAGATTGACATAACCATTTTCCACCCTCTCTCTAACCCTTAGCTCTGAAACATCTTCTAGTAGTCTCTACACAAGTATGTGTGCAAACATTTCTAGCCAAGCAAGCTTGTACATGTTGCATTCTTAGTATTACCACAAAATGCACTGTAGTGGGCCATAAATGTACCTAATATTTCAGCTCTGTAGGTCTCTACAAGTAAATGGTTGACCAGAATTTTTACGCAACATAAATCACATAGGTCAGCATTTAAGTTATCCATATGACTCCAGTGGCTAAATCAATGTCTTCAAAAGTGATATAATAAAAGTGGGTGAGAAACAGATCAATATTTAAGACATCTTTGCTTTAAATTCTTTTCCTTGCCCAGTAGGTGGCAATATGCATGGAAAAAAGTGAATTACCAAAAACAGTAAAAATGGAAGTAAAAATTGACAAAAATATTGATCTGCTTCTCACCCACACCTGTTATAACATTTTGAAGACATTAATTTAACCACTGGAGACATATGAATTACTTTTATGCTGCCTATGTGATTTTTGGAGCATCCAAATTGTAGCACCCATTCCCTTGCATTGTATGGACCAAAAGAGCTGAGAAATTCTTTCAAAAATCTTCATTTGTGTTCTGCAGAAGAAAGAAAGTCACGTCCAGGATGACATAAGGGTGAGTAAAAGATGAGAGAATTAAAATTTTTGGTTGAACTATTCCTTTAAGTAGCTGTTGAAGCAGCTGCGTTTTTAACATTTGGCAGAGAGCTTGTTCACATGCAGGTGGATATCCCAAGGACCCGACAAACCACTCATGGCCAACCTCATTGAATTTTAATTTGAGGAGTTTCTTTGGCTTCCCCTGATGTGGACATGAGGTTTGTTTATCCCTGTGGACTGGTAGGCAGTTTTTCCTCTTGATTAGTATTCCAGCGTATCACTCGTCATGGTCCATTTTACTTTATTGCTCCGTTGAGTGGCCCCAAAATAAATTGGGCCTTGCCAAGCGAAACTTTCTACTTATCAGAATGGAAAGAACGCTCCATGTTGTTTCCAATTTATTAGTGTGGTTTCCAATGTGACTATAGCAGCTGAGGTTTCATATATTTAATATTTTGATTTTATAGTTTTACCTGAATGAAGCTCAGAGAAATTTTAAAGCTTTATATCTGAAATTGACTAGACAAAATGATTGATATAAAAGGTGCACTCAGTAACTTTTGTCTTTGTGTCATCTTAGACTTACACTGACACCTAGTGGCTTGGATGCAGCATAATTTAAAATCAATAGTTTTCAGTTTCAGATGCCATTGTAGAAATTTTGTATTCACAGTCAGCCATGATTACTTTAATCAATGAGTGAAAGTGTCAAATAGGACGGTTACTGAGATTAAGCAAGTTTTATTCAGCTGGCCATGTGATTTTAAAATGGCAGCCCCCAAGTGAGGACCCCTAGAATAAAACAGCTTTTATAAGCTTACTGATATGACTGTAGTCATATCAGTGTGAATGGTCGTGATTTCCTACATATATTGCAAAATTACAATTCATGTATTTATAACTTTTTTTTATGAAGAACAATTACTGAGTGCACCAAAAAC
This sequence comes from Moxostoma hubbsi, assembly GCA_032164185.1. NCBI lineage: Eukaryota > Metazoa > Chordata > Actinopteri > Cypriniformes > Catostomidae > Moxostoma > Moxostoma hubbsi. Next base: position 12,233,453 of record JAVLUX010000044.1, read on the forward strand.
AGATCTGTGGATGCAGTTAAAAACACTATTTGTTGTTGTTCAAAAGACCGCAGAAAATATATGTGAAGCAAAATTGCTATAATAGACAGTCTGAAATAGCCAACATTAAGTTCAATTTTACAGACCAAAACAACCTAAATGAAACTATAATAACATGACAACCATGCTGAGGAGAGGAATCTTTCCACAAACAACTGCCTCTGAAAAGCACCCTATGAAATCCATTTTACAAAAGGAAGAGAACCGTAAGAGCAATATTAAACTAAAATGCTAAAATATTTTCTACAATTATCTTTCCACAGATATTCACTATAAGAAAATGAAACATCATCATTCAATCACTAAACTGAACAGAGGTACTGAAGAAAGCATTGAGTGACAGTCTGTTGGCAGTTAAAGGTCTGCCTCATAAATATGTTCAAAAAAAGTGGCCCACTCACAGACCCACACACACACACACAGGGCCAACCTTTAAACACTCTGCTTCAAACAGATGCCAATCCACCATCCAAAACACTTAATATTGCCTTATAACACATCAGTGGCGTCACAGGCTCATTATTTCTGGTGGGGCACAAACAATCACTTAACCCAACATGTCAGGTCTTACGTTAACCAAAAATTCTCCATCATTTACAGATTTTTTAAATATTGACTGATGATTCCAAATGCTGTTCATCATTTTGATAGATTCACTCTCTCTCTCACACAAACATTCCTGCTAAATCTGTGTGCCCTGTTTATTCCCTAGAATTAATATTCATTAAGGTGCTTATTAACAGGTGCCATCGCCATTTACCCCTTTTAATATGCATCTATTTTGACCACTTGTGTTCGGATTTCGAGGAGTGTCTTTGATTTCATATCAGAACAGAAGAACAAGGAGACCTGCAACAGATGTCATGGCCCCCACAAAGCCCCCCACTGAACATTGTGTCTATCTGAGATTACATATAGAGACAGAAGCAATTGAGACAGCCTAAACAGATACAAGAACTGTGGCAAATTCTCCAAGATGCTTGGAACATCCTATCTGCCAACAACCAAGAAGAATGTGTACCTAGAAGAATTGGTGCTGTTTTAAAGGCAAAGGTGGTCAATGTTGTTCTATGTGGCTGTGGCAGCGGGGGCGTGGTCAAGCGCCCGTCCGGAGAGGGAAAGCGGTAAGGGCGCTTGCACCTGAGATAAATTATGTCTAACACCTGTCTCTAATTTCAGTGAGTACGGGGAGAGCGGCATAAAAGAGCACCAGTGCCTCCAGTCGACAGAGAGAGCCAGTCCAGTGTTGGCAAGAGAGAGAAGCCATAGTTTCTAGAAAAGTCTATGTTCAGCCAATTCGGCTGCTACATGAGAGCAAAAATTGACCTAATCACTCCAGTGTCTTGCAAGAAATACTCCACAAAACAAACTCCAGCCAATAGGATGCATAGGCACAAAGAACGTGCAGATTCATCCACTCAACAGTCCTGAAGGAGTGTTACTTCACAAAACAAACTCCAGCCACTAGGCGGAACCAGCACAAAAAGAAACAAAATAACTACTCTATTGAATTTATGAAGGACACCACATGCTGTGGGCATGTAAATGTTTTGTGGCCATCATTAGCATCTATTCTTAATTTGGCCGGGAACATCATTGCAAAAGCAAACTTCCGTTGATGTAAGAGTTTCTTGCATTCCTTGAATCGATCATGTTTCTCTCTTGTCGAATTCGCAAAGTCTGGGAACAAGAAAATGCTGTAGTTCTTCCAAAAAAAGCCTTCTTTTACACCTCCCCTCGTGCAACACAAGATCTTTATTGGATGATCTCAGAAATTTGTCCAGAATTGATCGAGAGATTGGCCTGTCTCCCTCAGCGGATCACTGTGGGAGACATTTTGTGATAAATTGCCATTTCACAACGGTTAGAAGACTGCAAGACTGCTCTTACGTGATAAACTGATAACTTTCTACTTTCAAGCTCTATGGAGAATGTCAAACATCTCATAATGTCAAACAGACCTGACATTCTAAATAGCGCTGACAAGGAAAAGATGAATGAAATCCATTATATGAAGAAAGAATCCACTCTGTTCCTCAACAAGTTGCACTATTTGCATTATCGTTCATGTCCATAACATAAATAGTGCAGTTCGAGTTATGCACAGGAATGTATTATTGAAGGTAGAGTTAGGGATTTAGAACAATTTATGTTGTTGTACAAAAAAAAAACAGGTTAAAAGAAGTATCTAGCATCACACATTCAGATTCTTCAATACATTTACATTCTGAAAATACCTGCTAGGTAATTACACAACGACTCATACTTTTAGCGGTGTGGTTAGACTATGATTTGACTTATACCTAACTTGAGTGTTCACACCCTGTCAAACTATGGCAAACAGAGGCACACAGCTATTTCTGTGCTCTGCAAATGTGTCCTTTTACTTAATGGTATTTCAGAGCCCATGGAGAGAAAGGTTATGCAAGGCTGTTTGCTGTTATTCCTACAGAGTGTGTGAGGGTGAGGAGAGGACAGACGAAAAGAGGGTCAGAATGAGGGGAAAAATGGTTATCCAATACTAGGGCTGGGTATTGATACAGATTTCCAGATCCATGTATTCTATCAATGAATATTATATTGTGGAAATTATATTTTGTTACAATTTTATTGTTTTGTCCAAACTGTCCAAACCAGCACGTGCTTGCCCTGGATCAACGGCTGGAACCTCTGTAGGGCGAGCAGTATTGCCAACAACTCGAGGCAGTTGACATGTCAACGTGGCCACGGGCCCATCCAGGAGCTGGCAACTGTGTGCCCATTGTATACAGCGCCCCAGCCTGTTTTTGAGGCGTACTTCATAACCACGACACAGCTGGAGACCTACTCTAGGGGAACACCTGTCTGTAGAAATGTGAGGTTGGTCCAAGGGCCGAAGAGGCAGCGACAGACTGGCGTGATGGCCACACGGTGTGTCCTGTGGCGCCATGCCTATCTCGGGACTTGAGTTTGGAGCCAGTGCTGAATGGTCTCATATGCATCAACCCAAGCGGTGTGGCCACCGCTGACAACGCCATATGCCCCAGAGCCTCTGAAACGCCTTCAAACAGGTCAGCACCGACTGTGCTGATGCTTGTTCATGAGGCGCGCCATCATCGAGACTGAGTCCAACTCCAAGCCGAGAAAAGAGATGCTCTGAGCCGGGAGGAGCTTGCTCTTTTCCTCCTTGACCTGAAGCCCTAGCCAGCTGATAAGCACCGGGTCCCTGTGCGCACACAACACATCCCGAGAGTGAGCTAGGATTAGCAGTCGTTGAGATAGTTGAGGATATGAATGCCTACTTCCCTTAACGGGCAAGATCTGCCTCTGCGTCCTTCGTGAAGACGTGAGGTGACAGGGACAAGCCGAAAGGGAGGACCTTGTACTGGTACGCCTGACCCTCGAGCACAAACAGCAGGAAGGGCCTGATTCGAGTTGGAATCGAGATGTAGAAGTGCACGTCCATCAGGTCTACCACCGTGAAACAATCTTGATGTCAGACACTCCCTAGATTGCGTTTTTGCGTCAGCATCTTGAACGGGAGTCTGTGTAAAGCCCGGTTCAGTACTCACAGGTTCAAGATTTGCCGCAACCCACCACCTTTCTTCGGTATAATGAAGTAGCAGCTGTAAAACTCTTTCTTCATCTCGGCCCGAGGGGCAGGCTCTACCGCACCCTTCTGTAGGAGGGTAGCAAATTCTGCGTGCAAGGTAGCGGTGTTCTCGGCCTTCATCGAGGTCAAGTGGACAGCGCTGTACTTGGGCCGAGTGGGACGGTCTGGGCCCGCCATCGGGACGGGTTGGAGAGTGCAAGCCACGCATCCAAGCTCTGGGCAAGAAGGACCAAGGGGACAATCTCGTCAGACATACCGGCGGGTGGGGCCTCATGGTGGGGCGGAGCCTGAGGTGCCATGTTGAAGAGGTCTACACCCCATGGCCATGCTGAGTCAAGGGACATCGAAGCACTTACCTGGCTCCTTATACCCACCAGAGGATCGGTCGGGGAGGGGGTAGGAGGTACATCATCCCCACAGTCCGTTGAAACTGTCTGGGTGTGGGCGTGTTTCTGCCACAGCTGGGCAAGCAGGGACAGGGGGGCCACCACTGGAGCGCTGGACCTGCCAAAATGGAATCATTGACAGTGGTCGTAATAAAGGCCGTGCACACCAGATATGTTACCTAGGGAATAAGGAAACCGCTCTTTTGTAGAACTTTTGGGTACCACAGCTACTTGAGCGTGCATTGAAATTAAATGAAAACGGAACAAAAGATTCTCTTCCCAGCCCTCCACTGGGGATGGAGTGGTCTATTCACCAGCTCCGGAACAGCGAGTCTCCTCGTTCCTGGGTCGCCTGTCTCAGGGGTGCTTTGAAGCTTTCTTAATGGCGGCCGGCCGTGAGATGGGTGGCGCCTGCTTCCTGTGGGTGGGGCTCGACACTAGAGCGGGGCTGCAGGGGCGGGCCGTGGTGGAGCCGGTGCAGTCGCCACAGGAGGACGCCCTTGGCGATGAGCAGATGGGGTGCGGGATCTTGAGCCGCAAATATTGTCAATAAATGACAGTATTTTTATTTGGAATTTGGGAGAAATGTTGTCAGTAGTTTAAAAAATAAAACAAAAATTTTAATTTTACTCAACCACAAACCAATAAATTTTAAATCCAGAGAAACAGATAATTTTGCAGTGGTCTCTTAATTTTTTCCAGAGCTGTATATAGTATTTATCTCATTAAATCTAAGTCTTTGTGGTTTAATAATCACACTAGGAGATAATGTGGTTTTAATTTGTGCGCTGAACGTTTACAGAATGACATCCGTACATCAGGTGGTATTGGAATATTTTTACAATGAAGACTACAATTATATGAGTGCGGTATAGCAGAATTTTATGAGGAGAGGGATTAGCTAATGAGAGCCATTCCATGTAAAGACCTCCACCTTATGGAATGAAGACCTACATAACCTTCTTGATGACAAAACTGGAACATGTTACATCATTTTACAAGCTGACATAAACTGACAAAAGGACCCACCAGAGTGGGGTATGACACTGTGAAATTCACCAGCCAAATACAAAATGTACCCTTAACTGGCGCTTAGCTAGTGGACCCTGATCCCAAGCCGCACCCTTCTGCACTTTTCAACGCCATTTTGTAGTGTAAGTAGTGTGAGTAGTATGTTAACACTGAAAAAGCAACAAAAAGAAGTGTAATACAAGTACCCGGATGATGTATTTCTTAAACCATCAAAGTGGAGTATAGAATGTTGGATACTTCATGCACTCAGTGCACACATCCTACTGTTCGCAGGGAGGGGCTGAGTTATCTGGCTGCAATCTTGGTCTAACAAAACATTTGTAAATAATGGAGAATGTGGCAATTTGCCAAACTTCCGTGAAGACAGAACCTTGCAAATGTAAGTTGAATACTTTAACATCATCCCACACTGTGAATATATTCTTTATTTGAGATAGAGTTGAATTGAGTTTGGCTAACACACTAAATCTAGCGGCAATATATTACATGATTTTGAAAAGTAATTTCCATCATCTGTTAAACGGTGAATGCTTCCATGTATTAAAAAATGACCTGAATCAGACATAAGCATTGTTATTTCTTATACATATGATTAAAGGAAATTGTAATGCTAAATATGGTTGCTGTAGTCCCATCATAGAATATAAAAAGCGAATTACTTTTTTTGATAGAGGCATCGCAACGCTCAATAGATCAATAATCTATGCTCATAATGCACAACAGCCTGATTTCGGAAGTAAAAATCCCATTAATTTTCTCTACCTTTAAAGACAGACCTACTGTGAGCTCCGAGCTTGTTAATCAATAGTATATGCTTCCGTGTCAGATTACTGGATTGCAAACCTGCTGTGTGGCAGGTGCTATTTAAATCTAGAGCAAATAGTCACTCTGATGTTATTTGTACGTACTATTAACCCAGAGTCTCTTTATTAACCCATTTAGCATCAATGTGATGAACACTGCATCAAATTGGCCTGCATGGCTGTTGTCCCAGAAGGAAGCCTCTTCTAAAGATGATGCACAATAAAGCCCGCAAACACTTTGCTGAAGATAAGCAGACTAAGGACATGGATTACTGGAACCATGTCCTGTGGTCTGATGAGACCAAGATAAACTTTGGTTCAGATGGTGTCAAGCGTGTGTGGGGGCAACCAGGTGAGAAGTACAAAGACAAGTGTGTCTTGCCTACAGTCAAGCATGGTGGTGGGAGTGTCATGGTCTGGGGATACAAAGATACAATCAAATATTTACAAAAATGTGAGGGGTGTACTCACTTTTGTGATATACTGTAGGTAGTAGCTTTTCTTGTACTTGAAAACAGCTGCCTGGAATGATACACATATGGCCACATAGGGACCTGACTTGCCTTAAAAGGACTTGCACATAGAGCTGTTCCAGAGATAACGCTGTAGCTTGGCATTTATAATTAATTCTCATACATTCTCTAGAAAATTCAATGCATTGGCTAATACTGATAGAAATCATGTGAAAGGGCCTTTACAGAAATTCACTAATTGCTACGCCACAGCTCCAACAGACCCACTGAAATAATATTAGTCATTAAACGGGACTGTTGTTACTGGACAACATTTAACAAGAACAACTTGCATGTCATCATGTTTTAGGCTATTGAGAATGCTAACAAGCTGAGCTAAACAATCATTGTATCACCTTATCTCTCTGACACATCAACACAGTGGACTGAACAATGAACAGAGGTGGGTAGAGTAGCCAAAAACTGTACTCAAGTAAATGTACAATTAATTAAAAATAATATTACTCAAGTAGAAGTAAAAGTCTTAACATAAATAATTACTTAAGTAAGAGTAAGAAAGTATCCAAATAAAAGAGTACTCAAGTAGTAACTCTTTACTTTCACAAATTACATAATACACATTTAATATGTATTGCAGAATTATTATTATTAATGGATATATATACTGTGTGTGTATATATATATATATATATATATATATATATATATATATATATACGAAAGTGAATGATGGCCGAGACTGTCAGTTCCTAACATTCTGTTTAACATATTTTGTTTTCCACAGATACAAAGGGTCACACGAGTTTGGAAAAACATGAGGAAATGATGACAGAATATTAAATTATGACTTGAGCTATCACTTTAAAGAGATAGTTCACCCAAAAATGAAAATTCTCTCATCATTTTCTCACCCTCATGCCATCACAGATATGCATGACTTCCTTTCTTCTGCAGAACACAAATTATGATTTTTAGAAGAATATTTCAGCTCTGTAGGTCAGTACAGTGCAAGTGAATGGGTGCCAAAATTGTGATGCTCCAAAAAGCACATAAAGGAATCATAAAAGTAATCCATACGACTCCTGTAGTTAAATCCATAACTTCAGAGGTGATATGATAAGTGTGTGTGTGAAACATGTCAATATTTAAGTCATTTGTTGCTAGAAGTTCCCATATCACCCCCAGCCCAGTAGGGGGTGATATGCAGAGAAGAATATGAATCACCAAAAACACAAGAAGAAGAATGTGAAAGTGATCTGTTTCTAATCCACACCTATCATATCGCTTCTGAAGATATTGATTTAACCACTGGAATTTTATGGATTACTTTTATACTGAATTATTTGTTGGTTTGTTTTTTAGCTTTAAATTTTTGGCACCCATTCACTTGCATTATATGGATCAAAAGAGCTGAGAAAATCTTCTAAAAATGTGTCTTCAGCAGATGAAAGAAAGTCATACACATCTGGCATGAGGGTGTTAATGATGAGAGAATTTTCATTTTTTGGTGAATTATCACTTTAAGGGCTCTTATCAGATCTGGATGAATTTGTCAGTAAGAAGAGAGGGTTGGAAACCTTTCTAGAAATTATTACAGTGAAAACTTGAACAATATCCCACAGGGACATTATATGTAATGCTGAAATATAAACCAAAGCAAGATCATGTTTTATTAATGCCTACTTACGCTATTTCATAGATTTTGGTTCTTATTTCAGTGTAGTTTCAGTTTTCAATGTCGAAAGAATTTAGATAATTAGTTCTGTACACAGCACCACTGCTCTCTAAACGCAGGGAACGCAGCCTGCGTAGGGCACTACATGCAGAAATGCTGTTTGTTCGTGCTTCAGTTGTCAATTACATGTTTGGAAGAGCAAAAGACATATACACTTAACTTGGATGTGAACATGGATTTATACAGTTAATCAGCCCGAAGTAGCTGTGATAGTTTCCTGTATCCCTGCGAGGGTGCGGGTAAATGCATAAATGACATGCGGGACACGGTACAAAGCGCATTGATATATTGCTGCATATTTAAAAATGTACACTTAAAAACTGATGTCAAATATTTACAGAATCACCCTGAAAATGACCATCACCATGTCACAGAAAAGCCAGCGTTATCATTAGATCCACAACTTACCTCAGCGTGCTGCCTTAAATTGGGGCTGCAGTTTTAATCTTGAATTATCCGCTTGACTTGTGTTAAATGAAGGCATTGAATGATGAAACTATTATTTTTTTCACTGTGTAGAGTGAAGAAAGTGTTTCACTTTGAAGAGCATTATGCTGCAGCAGTGAATGACTCAGCTTGAGTGACAGTCAGTGGCAGCGCGCACAGCTGTGTGAACTTCCGCTATTGTAAAAAACCCATTCAATAATCTCTCAATCAATTATGCATTAAATAAAATTAAACCCAGTAATGTAACGACAAGAACACTGCCAATTGTAAGAGAGTAAAAAATTTTAATTAGAAATTTACTTGTGATAGTAAAAAGTACCCACATTTAAACTTATTTTAAAAAGTATTTTTTTCTGCAAAAAGTTACTCAAGTAAATGTAACGGAGTAAATGTTGCACATTACTACCCACCTCTGACAATGAATGTTGTAATTTAGCTTTTCATTCCATCAAGGTTTGCCTGCGTTGTGCCACTAGTCATCAACACATCATGGGGGTTGCAATGAGCGATACTCTCTTCCATTCTGTGTCATGATAATGGATAACCCTGCATTGTCCTTGCCCCTCAGGCATAACAGACGTGAGTTACAAGTTCAGACAGCCACAATGACTCACCAGCACCAATTTGAAAAGACCTCCACCTCAAAGGAACCCCATGAGAAAGTGCTTTCATGTTTCAAGAGAGGGTTTCCCAACTGTGTCAATTTAAAGTTAGTTTTAGACGTTCCTCTTAAAGGAACATTTCACCCATAAATTAAAGTTCTGCTATCATTTACCCATTTGTTCCAACTCGTTCGACTTTCATTCTGAGAAAAATTCTGAGGAATTTTAACACTGCTCTTTTCTATACAAAAAATATAGCGTATTGACGCTAACTACCACCCCTGGAGTTGCGAGTTCGAATCCAGGGTGTGCAGAGTGACTCCAGCCAGGTCTCCTAAGCAACCAAATTGGCCTGGTTGCTAGGGAGGTAAGTGTCACATGGGGTAACCTCCTCATGGTCAAGATTAGTGGCTCTCGCTCTCAATGGGGCATGTGGTAAGTTGTGCGTGGATCGCGGAGAGTAGCATGAGCCTCCACATGCTTGAAATTCATATACTATTTGTGCACTATATTCCAAGTCTTCTCCATATGATAGTTTTGTGTGAGGAACAGACTGAAATTTAACTGAAAGTCTTTCCCTCTGCCATAGCTCTCTGTGACGAGCAGGAGGGTGTTGCTAGGCCATGATGGTGCTGGCGTAATGGCCGGAAAAGCAGCGTCAATATTACAATAAATTGGAACTTCAACTAGGATTGAAAAGAGTGGAGAACCCAGCACTGGCCGCAACAAGCAGATCGGTGTTTGTTGATACGTGTGTGCCATGGGCACGCAGTGAGCAGATCCGTGAGGAATCCTCCACATATGTGTTGTGAGTGCAGAGAACAAGCACACAGCAAACTGGAAGGTAACCGCTCTCCCGTTATGCAGGCAGAGACAAGGAATCCTCCGTTGAAGATTTGTTTAGTGCAGAGAATAAGCGTAGAGCAAACTGGAAGATAATCACACTCCCGACATGTGGGCAGAGATGGGCAACCAAACAGATACCAACTAGGCAGAGAGAGCGAGGTAAGTTACTTCACACCAAACAACAATCTAGCAAAGATACTGACACAACGAAGGGATTAAGTAGGCAGTGAATCAGTGGAGAACTAGGTGATGCTAGCACAATAATTACGTGGCTAATCCACCGGCTCAGTCTCGTTGAATTAGAATAGCTAAAAAAGCTTACAGCACCTTTGAGTTTAAGTCTATTTCTCACTCAGAGCTATTGCATAGCCTCAGAAGAATATTGTGCACGAGTTATATGAACAGTTTTGCAATACATTTATTGTGATTTTCTGTCAATTTTGGAGCTTGGCAGACCCCTGGCCATTGTATGTTTTAGTTGAATGGAATGGAGCAGCATGAATATTCTTCAAAACATCTTATTTTTTTACAGTACATGATGATGAACAAATTATGGCAGAATTTAGTTTTTCGTGTGAACTACACTTTAAAATAATTTTGGATCAGTTTTAAAGGCCCTATTTACTGTAAGTAAATTAAGCTAAAAGAAAGACTGGAAACAAAAAATTACTAGAGGAAGTATGTGTATTTTTAATGAGGAAGAAAAACATGGTCACATGACAGACATGTGTCCTACAGTGTAAAGACTGTATGCACGACCATTTGATTGTGACTAAGGGTCCCTTGACTATTTGTCACTACTTTCTTGCAACACTCACCTTCCAAGCTCTATCTCGTTGACAATGGGAGATGCATGGCTGGCTCTGGATATAGATTTCACATTTCTTCACAACTAAGCATATATTTTACAACCGTAAATGCGCTATAGGAAATCCTCTCTTACCTTGAGGTTTAGCAGTGAGAAGCTCCTTACTGACTGACACCTTTCCAATGACATCATCTCGGCTGTGAACACATCCGTTTTTCCAGGTTAAAACAGGTTCCCTTATGACTCAGTACATATGACATTGTGTCAGGAAGCTGACGCTATGGAGGAGTGTCCTTCAACATGACATAGTTGAAACTTTTCTACAATAATGCCAATTCTAAAAATGGCTATGGTGTTAAAGCCCCGCCCATTAAGATGCAAAGCTGTCTGGTAAAAAAGCGGGGGCAAACACCATTCCTCAGAATTTTCTTCCTTCAAGACAGCAAATCATCTCTCATCTAGAAGCCTTCTACTACTTCGCTGTCGACATGCACGAGTCTGCGGATGGGATTTTTCTGGCGAACATTTACTCTGCATCGCTGCTTGATACTTCGCAGGTGAACGGGCCGCTTCTGCATCCTGATTCCCCGCAGTGGTTTGGCAGGAGTTTTGTATCCTTATAAGCTGTTGTGATATTGTTTGCATATATATATATATTATATTATATTATATTAAATTAAATTTACACTGTTATACAGCTGTACATTGTAGCAAAGTGTAATTTCTTCAGTGTTGTCACATGAAAAGATATAATCAAATATTTACACAAATGTGAGGGGTGTACTCACTTTTGTGAGATACTGTATATATATATATATATATATATATATATATATATACAGTGAAGAAAACAACCTTCAATTGTTAAATATTTAAAGATAACGTCTAGGTTACGGATGTAACCTCTGTTCCCTGATGGAGGGAACGAGACGTTGTGTCAAAGAATCGACACTAGGGGTCTCTCTTGAGCACCGAATATACCTCTGATCTATGAAAAAAGGCCAAGGAGAAGTTGGCAGACAGAATTTGCAATCTGTGGTCTGACCACAGCATGAACCGATGTTGCATTCAGAGATTCAGACTCCTTGCAAAAAATTTATAGCGATAGATACCGCCCCATACTGCGACACACACAGCCGGATTTACAGGTGTTATTTCATCGTTCTGGAGAAGGACGGCAGGCTTCGGCCCATTCTAGTCGGAGATACTTGAATCGTGTGCTCGAGGCGCACTAATTCAAAATTTTAACAGATCTTATCTGTCCTAAGGAGTGGTTTGCGTCAGTAGATCTGAAGGATGCATACTTGATGTACCAATTGCACTGCGTTACAGGCAGCCTTTTAGATTCATGTTTGAGGGAACTTTGTATCAATTTAAAGTTCTTAATTTCAGTCTCTGGCTCCCTCCACGTTCACGAAATGTATCGATGCACCACTCGCCCCACTGAAAATTAATGGAGGCCGTGTTTTGAATTACCTCAACAGCACTACTGAGCGGACACATAGACTTGCTGCTTCGCCATATGGAAAGTCTGGTCTAATGTCAATTGAGCGAAAAGCACACTTTTCCTCAACCAGTAAATCTCCTTTTTAGGAATTCGTCTCGACTCCATGAGCATGTGCACATACCTCACGAATGAGCATGTACAGACCATTCTTCGGTGTCTGTCTCTGTTCAAACTGGAAAAACACTATCACTGTCATTGTGTCATTTTAAAAAAAATGCTGGATTTTATGGCGCCAGCATCCGCTGTCATACTGTTTGGTCTGTTACACATGAGACCTCTCCAGTACTGACTCAACCGATGTTCCACATTGCGCCTGTAGCCTCGGGTGCATGCACATTGCGGTGACTAGCTGCTGTCTGGCTGATCTAGCACCATGGACAGCGCCTGCCTTCTACCAAAGAGGGTGTTATGCTAGGTCAACTTTTCATAAGGAAAGTGCTGACCACAGATGAATCCAACAAAGGTTGGGTGGGGTGTGTAATGGACGCCTGACTTTTGACACCTGGACATATGTGAAATGGCCATGGCATGTCAACTGCCTAGAGCTACTGGCTTATTAGCTTTGAGAGCTTTTCATTCTGATATTGTGAATCACCACATTCTGATTTGTTTGGACAACACAACAGTAGTGGCATATATAAGTCGCCAGGACGCACTGGCCCACGTATGGCCGGCAAAACGCAAGTATGCATTTCCCCGGTGCGCCTCCTTCATTCTGTTATGAGCAAAGTCCAAGTGGAATTGGAAAAGTTCTGTTAATTGTGCCGAAATGGCCAAAACAGTCCTGGAGTCTGGAGATGGTAGAAGTACTGGACGGGCCTCCATGGGAAATACACCTGAAGAGAGACCTTCTCTCTCAAACACAAGGCATGATTTGGCATCCCCAGCCAGAGCTGTGAAGCCTATATGTGTGGCCTTTGAACAAAGCACAGCAGACGAGCCAGAATTGGCTCAGTCAGTTATGAACATAATTTTAAAGGCTAGAGCACCATCCACAAGACACCTTTACACACAAAAATGGAATGTGTTCACTAATTGGTACTTTTAACATGGCAAAGTCCCAGTGAACTGCCCCATACTTGAAATTCATACATTTCTTTAAGAGCGATTGGATGCAGGGCTCACTCCGTCAATGCACAAAGTTTATGTGGTGAATATCTGCGTATCATGCATGAAGCCAGCACCTCTATAGGCAAACATGATTTAATCATAATACTTTAAGGGAGTGGGCTGGCTAAATCCCCCATGCCCGGCTACAGTCCCGACTTGGGCCAAACATTGTTGGTAAATGTGCTCGTGGGGCCTGACTTCGAGCCTGTGGACTATGTTGAATTGAGTGTACTTTCTCTTAAGGCCGCATTATTGCTGGAATTTGGTCCGGGTCTTTCGAAAACCACTGTCAAACCCAATAAAGGCTATGTGGCTTAGGTTCTAACCACACCCTTCAGAGTGCAGATGGTTCACCTTCAAGCCTTTTTCCCTCCATTTAATTCAGACGAGGATCCTTGCATTTGTTATGCCCTTTGCGAGTGCTACACACATACATTGAGTGCACATGCCAATTCAGACTGTCTGACCAGCTTTTTGTGTGCTATAGAGGATGCAGAAAAGGAATGTCCGTCTCCAAGCAAAGCCTTTCTCATTGGATAATTGATGCAATTGCCCTGGCTTACAAGTCGCTGGGTGCGAATTGCCCAATTAGAGTAAAAGTACACTCAGCTAGAGGTGTGGCCTCTTTATGGGGACGAACGATCAGTGTGTCCTTACTAGACATAAGTTTTGCAGCAGGATGGTCTTCTCAAAACACATTCACAAGATTTTACAACCTAGATGTAACATCTCTCTCATAGCAAGTCATCTCTGTCTAGAGCACTTGCTATTTCATTGGCCAAACATATACTTATGCCCCTTTAAGTATGGGCTCCCTGATGTTTTACTCAACCGCCTGCATTCAGACCGCTGTATTTATCAAAAGTCACAGGCACTCTCATTACAAATAAACTTCCTTTCTGACTGGGTTCGTGAAGGGTTAATTCATACTATATGATATTCATATATCCATTCTGAGTGTTCCCCTCCTGGTCCACCATTAGGGTAACTTACGGCATTCTCATGTCGGTCGCCTGCGGCATCATGATTCCTCTTTGGAAGGTTATGTCATGTAGTGATGGGACTCTGTTCCCCATAGCGTCAGCTTCCTGATGCAATGTCCAGTGTACTGAGTTGTAAGGGAATATCTCTGTTACATAAGAAACCTCAGTTCCCTGAATCGAAGGGAACGAGACATTGCGTAATCTGGCCGCACTACAGACTCAGAGTTCTTTGAGGTGCAAATGATGTGCTCTTGTCCCTCAGTCAGAAAATTCTGAGAAATGGTGTTTGCGCACCCGCTTTTATACAGGATAGGCTTGCTCCTAAAAGGCCGGGGCTTAAACACCCTAGCCAAATTTAGAATTGGCATTATTGTAGAATGGTTTCAACTAGGTTTTATAGAAGGACACTCCCCCATAGCGTCAGCTTCCTGACGCAGTGTCTCGTTCCCTTTGTCTCAGGGAACCGAGGTTACATACGTCACTGAGACATTTAGAAAAACACTGGATTCTACAAAAGACAGTGTGATTTCACTGTTTTGAACATGACAGACATAACTTAATTCTAAGCTTTTTACATAACTTCTATTAAACAATGCACAGGTATATTTCTGTTACGATTAACCTACAATTAAAGGTGAAGTGTTAGGTT
Organism: Moxostoma hubbsi; assembly: GCA_032164185.1. Classification (NCBI taxonomy): domain Eukaryota; kingdom Metazoa; phylum Chordata; class Actinopteri; order Cypriniformes; family Catostomidae; genus Moxostoma; species Moxostoma hubbsi. The sequence continues at coordinate 12,248,465 of JAVLUX010000044.1, forward strand.
TTGGCATAACAAGTGGCACTAAACAGAACTGGTTCATCAGCATTGTGTGGGTGAGCGCGATGGGTCTTGCTCTGCTCTCGCACTGTGGCCGGCGGCAGAAATGCTGTGTGATATGATCGCTGAAATCCACTGTTTACTATTTAAAATAGCCATGTTTCAGTTTACACCCTGTATAGCTCTGCCTGCAGCCTGTGTAGACAGTCTTTTTAGCATTACCAACTGTCCCGTATAATTTAGAATGGTCACATATTTGAAGGTAGCAGTCATGCATTCCATACTAAATCCATATAAATCATGTACAGTCTAAACAAAATTACATGGACTGACAGTTTTTTGAGTCTCATTCAAGAGCCGTTCAGTCTAATTTGCAAATCTTAAAAAAGGGTGCTGTAATGTATGTGTTAGAGGAAACCAGTGAATGCGTGATTGTTAAATGCATGTGTGTGTGAGAGAGATAAAAGCAGTGAATGTGCGAGTGCTGTATGTGTGTAAGAGAGAGGTAAATCAGTAAATGCATAAGCATTATATATGTGTGTGAGAGAGGTAAAGAAGTGAATGTGCAACTGTTATATTTGTATGAGGGGTAAAAGCACTGAATGTGTGAGTGCTATGTGTGTGAGAGGTAAACCAGTGAATTTGTGAGCATTATGCATTAGTTTAAGAGGTAAAAGAAGTGAATGCATGTGTGTGTTATATGTGTATATGCGAGGCATTTGTGATTATGTGCATGTATTTTGTGTGTATAAGCAAGCGATTCAGGTGAATGTGCAAGCATTTTGTGTATACATGTGAACGTTTCTTGTGAATGTGCATGCGTTTTGTGTGTATATGCAACCGTTTCACGCAAATGTGAATGCGTTTTTTGTGTATGTGCGAGCATTTCATGCAAATTTGCATGCATTTTGCGAACATTTCTTATGAATGTGCATGCATTGTGTGTGTGTATTTGCAAGCATTTCAAATGAATGTGGATGCATTTTGTGTGAATGTGCGAACGTTTTATGTGATTGTGCATGCGTTTTGTTCATATGCAAGCATTACATGCATATATGCATGCCTTTTGTTTGTATGTGCAGATATTTTTTGTGAATGTGCATGCGTTTTGTGTGTATATGCAAGCGTTTCATGTGAATATGCATGCGTTTTGTGTGTATGTGCGAATATTTCATGTGAAAGTGCATGCATTTTGTGTATGTGCGAATGTTTCAATGGAATGTGCATGCATTTTGAGTGTGTGTATGAAACATTTCTTGTGAATGTGCATACGTTTTGTGTGTATGTGCGAACATTTCATGTGAATGTGCATGTATTTTGTGTATGTTTGGACATTTTTTGTTAACGTGCATGCGTTTTGTGTGTATGTGCAAGCGTTTCATGTGAATGTGCATACATTGTGTCTATGCAAGCCTTTTGTGTGAATGTGCATGCGTTTTGTGTTTATATGCAAGTGTTTCATGTGAATGTGCGTTTGTATTGTATATGTGCAAATCTCACTTGTGAATGTGCATGCGCTTTGTGCGTGCATGCATTTTGTGTGTATATGCAAGCATTTCTTGTGAATGTGCATGCGTTTTGTGTGTAAATGTGAGCATTTCATGTGAATGCGGATGCGCTTTGTATGTATGTGCCAACATTTCATGCGAATGTACATGTTTTTTGTGTATGTGCGAGAATTTCATGCGAATGCGCATGCATTTTGTGTGTATGTGTGGACAATTTGTGAATGTACATGCGTTTTGTGAGTATATACGAGCGTTTCATGTGAATGTGCATGCGTTTTGTGTGTATTCGTGAACATTCTATTTGTGAATGTGCATGCTTTTGTGTATATATGCGAGCATTTCATGTGAGTGTGCATGAGTTTTTTGTGCATGCGTGAACATTTTATTTGTGTATATGCATGCTTTGTGTATATATGCGAGCGTTTCATGTGAGTGTGCATGAGTTTTGTGTGCATGCGTGAACATTTTATTTGTGTATATGCATGCTTTGTGTATATATGCGAGCGTTTCATGTGAGTGTGCATGAGTTTTGTGTGTATTCGTGAACATTCTATTTGTGAATGTGCATGCTTTTGTGTATATATGCGAGCATTTCATGTGAGTGTGCAGGCGTTTTGTGTGCACACCTGACATTTTATTTGTGAATGTGCATGCGTTTGGTGTGTAAATGCGAGCATTTCATGCGAATGTGCATGCGTTTTGTGTGTATATGTGAGCATTTCATGTGAATGTGCATGCATATTGTGTGTATTTATGAACATTTTATTTGTGAATGTGCATGCGCTTTGTGTGTTTATGCGAGTGTTTCATGTGAATGTACATGTGTTTTTGTGTATGTGCGAGAATTTCGTGTGAGAATTTCATGCAAATGCGCATATGTATTTGTGTGTATGTGTAGACATTTTATGTGAATGTGCATGCGTTTTGTGTGTATGTGAAGCGTTTCATGTGAATGTGCAAGCGTTTTGTGTGTATATGCAAGCGTTTTATGTGAATGTGCATGCTTTTGTGTATATATGCGAGCATTTCATGCGAATGTGCATGCGTTTTGTGTGTATATGTGAGATTTCAAGTGAATATGTATGCATTTTGTGTGCATGCGTGAACATTTTATTTGTGAATGTGCATGTGTTTTGTGTATATGGGAGTGTTACATGCGAGTGCATTTTTTGTGTATTTGCGATCATTTCATGTATGTGTTTTGTGTGTAAATGTGAGAGTGTTCAGTGTATATACGAGAGGGTAAGTTTGACTAAGGCCTAAACGATACCTCATATGGGACCCATATGTTATGCACCCAAGTATTATACTTGGAATTACTCAGAGTATGAACAATATAAATAATAAAACCTGTTAATGCCTTTGCAAGCATTATTAGTGACTGTTTTGCAAACAGTTTCTACCACTTATACTTCTCCCCTGTCCTCCATTATTTGGACATACTCGAATATCACAAATGTATTTTCCTTTGCGCATTTGCCTGCCATGGGCAATGGTGAATTATCCTATAATTTCACTTTGAATCTCTCACCAAATCTTGCAGTTACAATTGAGTCCACTGGTGGATGCTGTGTATATTTGTCATTGAGGTGTTTGAGGAGAGAAGGAGGCATGATGGCGTCTTGTTTGCTTTCAAGCAAAGCCAAAGTGTGGCCGTACTTGTAATATTTTGATCCTTATTGAATTCTACGCTACTGCTTTACGGTTCTTGTTGGAGTCAAGCACACAAATAGACAAGGATTCATTTTTATGGTGGAAAGGAAATGCGAAGCGGTACAAGAAACTCGGAAGCTTATCAGACTGGTATGTGCGTTAAATATCTGAACAGTGGCAGAGCGCCTTTGATAAAAAGTCAACTTTCACCACTTGCTTTTCTGAAGAAAAAAAAATGTGAAATGGTAAAAATGTGATCGCCTTTTTATGTAGACTTTTTATGCATTTTTTTATTATTATTAATGCAAAGTTCATTAAATTTTTTCCCAAAAAGAATAGCATAGTTTGATGAATTTAGCTTATTTAAAACATTTCTTGGTAACATTTGTGAATAAAACAATATCTAAATTTCACATACGTGTACTTGATATTTTTAACTGACATTTTAAATTACTCATTTATATGGGTTAGTGAGCTCGACTATAAAATTACACCAAAAATGCCCATCCCTACTCTAAATTGGTTTAGTAGTAAGTATTTTTTTTTTAAATCCCACACTTCACCTTTAATCATGTCAGTAGTATGTGGAGCTGATGGTGTGTGAAGGGTTCATACCTGAGAGAGTCTTCATCCAGCACATAAAATGACACTGTGCGAAATGAGGGAGGAAGATCGACATTGTATTCTTCACCCCAAAAAGGAGACAGTGTCTTCCATATTGTTGCTGTCCTGAGTAAGATACAGGTGGGACACTGATTAATAAAACCACTCAGTCTATCAAAATATAGAACACAATATACACAATATAAATGGACAATTAACATCAACATAAAACCAACAGTCTTTAATTAAATAGTTGTGCTTAAGGGAAGTGTGACTGTTACTGGCCTATAAATGTCAACATTCATTGTCTATGTAATCTTTAAAGTTAACATGAAATAGTGTTCACCGCCCATTTTACTTCTGTAATGTGTTTTATTTCCTAGCAAAATTGGATATTCTACGAGAAACAAAATGTAGGGTGACTTGAATGCATCATGAAAAGTTGGAGAGGAGGGGTTGAAAAATAAGAGGGCTTGGTGATGGAAAGTAATTTCAGAGGCAAAGCAAGTTATTACATTTTGAATAACGATTACAAAGAGAATTTTTTTCTCTTTGGAATAACATGCCCTGGTGAATTGTTCACAGTAAGACCAGGAACACGTATTAAGAAAATAAATAAGGTCAATGTTGAATTTATGTTGCCTTTAAATAAATAGAACTCCTATCAAAGGAAATGCTCCTTTTCAGAAGGGAAATATAGGAAAGCAGACTGTTAATATCAACAATAACAAGAGAACTATGCAAGCTGCTGTTATAGAAAAACAAACACTGCGATGGCCAACAAATCATAGCTAAACTAACAAAAACACACTCAGTGTCCAATAACCCCAACACTGAATTTATTTTTGCAATATTACATGCCTGACATCACTCTGTGTATGTACAGATGTTTTTTTTTTTGTTGTTTTTTTTTTTTTTTTTTTACATGCTACTATTTGTCACAGCCAAAGGGATTAATAAAAAATTTAGATTCTGGAGAACAAATGTAAAGACAGCTTGCATTTAAACATTAACTAAACAGTGTCTCTTAAACCATAGTGATAGACGGTGGTTAGTAACATCTACATTCTAAGCACAGACCAGCAGTTTGTTCAAATACGATTTAAATATTCTGTACAAACAGACTTGTAAACTATGGTAATGATTATCTTAAAGCAATCCTGATAAACCAAACATCCATACTTAACATGTATTTACATATAGATTTGGCATTCTGGGAAAGAATGTGACTTGTTGACAAAATAATCATTGTAGCTCTCGAAAAACACTCAAACTCAGTAACAGTTAGTCATTCGCAGTAAATATAAATGGTCTTATTGTTAAAACGTAAAATTCCAGCTCTTTTTATAGGCACTGGGAATACAGTGAGTAACAGGAGAGAGGGAGGAGTGAATAGCAGATAAAAGATTACAATAATCTTTTTTCATATGACGCACTGCTTTATAAAGAAGGATAATTAGCAGCAGTGCTTTCATTCATATAAGAACCTGGATTTCCATTCAGGACCTCCTACCTTTTATTCCATATGGATCACCTGGCATCAATATGCCTACACAATAGTGACTACTTTTCCATCTCAGACGTCTCACATAGGAGTACTAAGAGGTTTAGACATTTATGGCTAGCTGTGGATGGATGACCTTTACTTGCCAACTATGGAAGTACACAAGTTTTGGTTCTGCACACCAAGCTATGGTAAAATGAGGGATTTCAATTACGTGGCACAAATTGAATTAGTTCTGTTTTGCAGGAAATCTAATTTCTAAACTGTTCAAATTATGATAATTGACTTAAGATAAACTGGATTTGCAGTGCAGTCTGCAAAACAATGAGGCTTAAAATTAAATGTTAGAACACAAAAGTCATACCTACCGGATTATAGCCTCATTGTCAATTTTCACGATGCAGTATGGATCACTGCTTCCAGTTCTGCAAGGGAAAAGAACAGTAAAGTTATTGCATATGGGTAAAAAATGAAACACACAGTGACTTTCCATAGACAATCATTATTAATTGTATTATCATACACACAGTTGGTTTCTGTAATAAGAGCTGTAATTAAATGCTAATTATGATGCTGTGGCTCACCCAAATCAAAAATGTATATTAATTGGTAATATATAGGGAGACAATAAATATTTAATTTATGGTTTAGAAGGATAGTTTTTTTTCTTCTTCTACTTCTTCTTCTTCTTCTTTTTACACTCATGGAAATAAATGTTTCAATTATATTTATGTGGAAACATCTAAATTAACTGGTTTAGTTCAAGTCAAGAATATTATTTAACATCACTGAATCAACCTGAATGCATTAGATGAAGTAGAAATAGCTCCTTAAAGGAACAATTGGAAGTTACCGCCTTATCAGTGTAAGAAACTTTGAAGAACCTCTATTTTGAAGAATGCTTGGTAAATGTTTTTATAGTTTGTTCTTGCAAAGGGGATCTCATATAAAGGTGTCCATCATAGACAGCAGTTTAAATGAGCACATGATATAAACCAGCAGGTGTAGAAAGCTGATTCACAACAGTGGGTGGCAGATTTGGTGCTGACCTCTTTTGATACCCCACTGTTTATCATGCTTCCAGTGGCCGCATTTCAGTGATGGTGAGGCACGGGTTCTTTCAAAGCCCTAATACACTGTAATAGATAGCAACATACAGCTAACTGAAAGATCTCCAATCCTTCAAAAAGCATAATTATAAAATGGATAGTTCTGTTTCTGGACTGGTCAATACAAAATTACAGTCATGCCAGAATTAATTGCCCACTTATATTGTGCATATTGCTGTTACATTAGGGTAACAGCTATGACACAAAACACCTGATCATCCAGTAACTGTTTATATCACTTTACAGTACATACAGCTATAATTTCCTCTAAGAGACCACTGCAAAATTATCAGTGTCTCTGGATTTACTATTTATAGGTATGTGTTTGAGTAAAATTAACATTTTTGTTTTATTCTATTAAGTACTGACAACATTGTGGATGGAGGACCACTGGATCAAGACCCTGTCATGGCCAGCCCAATCTCCTGACCTGAACCCCATTGAAAACCTCTGGAATGTGATCGAGAGGAAAATGGATGGCGACAAGCCATCAAACAAAGCCGAGCTGCTTGAATGTTTGCGCCAGGAGTGGCATAAAGTCACCCAACAGCAATGTGAAAGACTGGTAGGGAGCATGCCAAGACGCATGAAAGCTGTGCTTGGAAATTAGGGTTATTCAACCAAATATTGATTTCTGAACTTTTCCAAAGTTAAAACATTAGTATTGCATTGTTTAAAAATGAATATGAATTGTTTTTTGCATTATTCAAGGTCTGAAAACACTGCATATTTTTTGTTATTTTGACCAGTTGTCATTTTTTGCAAATAAATGCTCTAAATGACACCATTTTTATTTGAATTTTGGAAGAAATGTTGTCAGTACTTCATAAAATAAAACAAATATGTTCATTTTACTCAAGCACATACCTATACATAGTAAATCCAGAGAATCTGATCATTTTGCAATGGTCACTTAATTTTTTTCCAGAGTTGTATATGCCAGAACTTTGGACTTTCAATCCAAGATCTGTGCAATGAGGCTCACTGGGGGATATGCGTACTTGCGCAGACCCTGAGGCCAGCTGTGCGCCAATGCATCTGTGCCGAGGGGAGCCTCGGACAGAGAGTACTAAAGAGGGTAATGAGAGGGCCCTTGGGAGCCGAGCAGGTCCACCTGCGCCTCCCAGAATCTCCCAAAACAGCAGGACTGTGTGGGGGTGGATTCTCCACTCTCCATGGAGCGTTACCTGTCAAGAGAGTGCATTTGCTGCATGATTGAGGACACCTGGGATCACAGAGATATCAACGTCTGCTGACTACAAAGGAGAGGCAGCCCAGCTCGAATTCGAGGCATTCATCGTGACCACAATGCACCTCGAGACCTGCTCTAAGTGAACCCCTGCCCATAGAAATGCCAGATCTGACCATGGGCTGAAAGTATGGTGGCACATGGCAGGATAGTTACGCGCTGGGTGCTGTTGCACAATGCCCACCTCGGGACTCGAGTCTGTAGCCAGTGCTGGAGCGGCCTCATATGTTGAGGATGCCATATGCCCCAGAAGCCTCTGAAATTGTTTAAACAGGCCAGCACCGACTGTGTACGCTTGCTCGTAAGGCATGCTATCATGGTGACCAAGTCCAACTCCATACCGAGAAAAAAGATGCTCTACACCGGGGAGAGCTTGCTCTTTTCCCAGTTGACCTGGAGCCCCAGTCAGTCGAGGTACTGAAGCACAAGGTATAGAACTCGCGAGTGAGCTAGGATCAGTAAGTCGGCAAGATAATTGCGGATGCGACTGCCCTTCTCCTTTAGCGGGGCCAGGGCAGCCTCTGTGACTTTGGTAAAGACACAAGGAGACAGGGATAGACTGAAAGGGAGGACCTTGTACTGGTATGCTCGTCCCTCGAAGGCAACCCGAAGAAAGGGTCTGTGTCGAGTAAGAATCGATAAGTGAAAGAACGCGTCCTTCAGGTCGATGGCCGCGAACCAAACCTGATGTCATACTGACACCAGGATGCACTTCTGTGTCAGGAAGTCATGACTCGACATTACCAACGAGACATTAAATTCGCCCTAAGGCGAACCGCCTGTCTTGCTCATGAACTCTACCAGGCAGAACGGTGTGCTGTGGAATGGGAGGTCCGCAGGAACTGAGCCGGTGGAGAAACTCCCATATCCACATTCAAATCAACCACGATACAAGCTGACCCAGCGACCTGAGTTTCAACACAGGACACAGGTTTTTGGTGTATCTGAATACAAAGAAATTAGTTACTGTAATCTAATTACTTTTAGCTAAAAAATGAAGTAACTTAAATTTGAAATAATTAGTAATGTGATTACTTTGTAGAATAATTAGTAAATTAATACAATAACAATTTTAGAGAAGTAATTTGTAGTGGATTACATATTTTGAGTAATTTACCCAACATTGGCCATGGTCTCATGCAAATAATGCAATTTATCTGTGACAATATTTTAAGCCTCTGCGACTTCTAAGCTTCTAAGACCCAGCGACCTGCGTTTCAACACAGGACGGACAGTGTCGGGAAGCAGCCGTGGTGGTTCTCTGCTTCACGAAGAAGGAAGAGAGCCGCGACCGCAACGTGCTCACGGGCATGTCCAGGGCGGAGAGCATCATGCAAATTCCACTTGCAAATTTTCATTGGCCTTTTATTAATAAAGGTGATTGGGGCTCTCAAGAGCGAACCCCTAGTGTCACTACATCGACACAACATCAAGTGAGCGACAGACAGGAAACACATCTACATTTTGAAGTCATAATTGCCTTTATGCTGTCTCTGCATTCTGTGTCAACCACCTCTCCAGTGGCTCACTTGTAAGGTAATTGCCACTGACATTGCAGACCAAGGTTTGCGCCCCAGCCCTGACACTATAGAGGCCAACTAATAGCCTTTGTTTACATGTCAGGTACAATATCTTCCGAGGTGAAATGTTCACTGTGTGGAATTGAAAGTGAGTTAATTGTTCTCCCAAAAGATGAGGCTTTTAAGAGTAGTACTCTATTGAGCTTTATATAACAAAAACCAACCAACCACCCTACCCTAAACCTTAAATCAAAATGACTGTCATAAAAAGCAAATGTGAGATGTACAACAGATTACGTTTTTAAGGTTAATGATCTAATGAGTGTTAAACAAAACCTACCTAATTGCCCTAAACCTTAGGGGTTACCTGATCCTAATCAAGTCATAAAAGCAAATGTGCTCACGTGACGACTTGCATACTCTTTTGGAACCGTACCCCAGTCCTTTGATTCGCATGTACTACGCTACCATGCAACTTGACTGCATTTGAATAAGCTTGTAAATGTAGTTGGGTATTTAAAGTAAACAATTAAAATGTATTGACTTACAAGACATGCATAGTAAAAAGGTTTTGATGTCCAAAGGTAGAATTGTGTGAGGAAAAGGGTAAAAAGTAAGTGTTTATAAACTGATAATATGCCGCTGCACTGGCGATTAGTTGGAAAGTGAATAAAAGTCATTGTCGTTTCAGCGCCTCTAATATTTATTTCACCAGGAACCTAAAATCACGTAAAAATCATTTTGCAAAAATTTAGGTATGGTAACGTGATTCTATGAGACAAGGTTGCTTCTAAAGGAAGGATAGCACTTAACAAATATGCTTAATAAAATGACATTTTAATCAAAATTTGCATCCTTAATATTTGTATTATGTAGTTAAGCAATGCAATGAAGCACCTAGGCCTTGATCAGTGTTTGGTTTTATCTGAATACAAAGTAATTAGTTACTGTAATCTAATTACTTTTAGTTAAAAAGTAATGTAACATTACATTTTCATTTCTCGTAATCAGATTACAGTTACTGATTTCAATTAAAGTAATAACATTTAAGTACATTACTTGCGCTAAAGTAATATGTATAATACATTTGAAATATGAATTCATATGTATGCGACACTGAATGAGGAAATATCGCCATTTTGACTTCTAGGAAAATTTGAAATAATTAGTAATGTGATTACTTTGTAGAATAATTAGTAAATTAATACAATTACAATTTTAGAGAAGTAATTTGTAGTGGATTACTTATTTTGAGTAATTTATCCAACATTGGCCATGGTCTCATGCAAATAATGCAATTTAGCTGTGACAATATTTTAATTTCTAAGTCCCACTGTCAGATAGACAAGCATTTAGATAGACAAGCATTTATTAATTACAGAATGTCTCAAATGAGCGTTGCGTAGAAAGAGAGCACGTGTGGAGGGAGTCTGTTGTCCCCATGAGGATAGTGAAATTCCTCTGTGGACTCCTCTTGTATGTGTCTATGTGTGTGTAAAGAGAAGAGAATGAGTGCGCCATATGGTGATTCATCTTTGCCTGTTGTTATCAGTGTAATGGGGAAACATGTGGCTGTTAGAATCAGGTGCTACATCAAAAAGCACTGTGGCTTGGCAGTTGAACCACGTACTATCAAGCCCATATCACCTGCAGAAAGAAGATTGAGATGATGACAACAGATATTCCTCTCTCGTTCTCTTTTATTGTATTTTTTTGTTATCTCTTCTTCAAAAATACACTTAAATCCAGTCATGAGTATACGAATATGACTTGACAGTGTCCAGGCCCGACTGTGACAACTGAATTTATTCATCAGACTGCAAGCTGTAGGATCTGTCTGCTCTACACTTGAGTTCAAAATGGTTTCACTAGCAATTTTGTGATATGCAAACACAGGTTCTTAACCTTCACAGACTTCCCAACTTCTCTGCCAATCTAGGGACCCCCAGTGTTATTACATTATTATGTAATTTAAACAGATCATTAGTAGGTGCTTATTAAAATAGTTAGAAATGTGTAATCTAATAAATTATTTTAGACATTTAAACCTCTGAACCTCTAAACCATGGTTCCCAACCATTTTTTATTGATTTTTTTCCTCTTTATTGTTAGTGAGTATGTTTAATACAACCTTTTCAGTTGGGACACAAGCAGAATAATCGGTTGCAATAATCGCCAAATAATCGTTCCAATATTTGTTCGATTAATCGATTATCAAAGTAATCGTTAGTTGCAGCCCTAGTTTTCAAAAAATGAACATTCAAAAATCTGAAAAATCCCATAGACTTACATTGACGGACTGTTCAAAAGAGTCAATTACTTTATTACTACGGTATCTTATATGTACACCAGTAAAACAAGACTAGTTGTCTGAATGGTCAACTTTACATTGGCCCTTCTAGCTAAATGAAAAACAATTCAATTTTGACAAAATGATTCAAAGAAATCAAGCAATAGACATATCTGTGATTGGTTAATGATTCACTGCTGAAAAAAAATATCTTGTAAATAGATTTTTTTGGTGCAACTGGAAGAAACGTCTTGATTAGTTTATTGTGGCAGCTGTAACTGTAATCTCGATTGATTATTCGATTGTGCAGCCCTTCTCAGGTCCCCTCCTTCAGTGTCAGTATACAGGATTTTTTCATACATTTCCTCCCGTTGGTCAGTTCACATAATCCTAAATAAGCTAAATGATTCCAAGTATCATTCATGTCCATAGCACAAGCAGTGCAGTACAAGTAAATGTTGAAGTTTAATATTTTGGGTTATGTTAAACACCTTACCCTGTATAAACAATAATAATAGTGATACTTCACTTATTACACACTCAGTATCAACAGCCAGTAAGTCCCTAGTATCTTATTTCTGTTTATAGTGATCTTGTAAAAATCCCAATATTTCAAACAAACATTTATTTCAGAGAAACTCATATTCCCAGTTCCCAGGTGCTGATTCATTAGGTGACCAAGCACCAATTGCTTGATCATCATTGCTCAAAGTTTGAAATTTTCTATTCTTTCCAGGGCGTTGCAATCATTTGAAGAAGAAATTGGGGGTTGGTATTCATTACAAAAGCTCAACCAGGGCATGTGTAAATAAAAGGGGGAGGCGGAGTGTTTGTGGATAGCATGTGTAATCTGTCACTGTGTGTTATTTGGCAATGTCACCACACTGTCAATGCAAACACTCTTCACAATACATCTGCTGTAAGGGTTGGTACACACTCGTACACAAACACTTTTAAATATCACTGACCATCAACCAGCAAGTTCAGCAAATTTGCTGGAGTGATTAATTGAATCTATAATGATACAAGGAAGTTAATTCAGTGGCGCAGGAAGAGAAGGGCTAAGAATCACATTTTCTTTGCAGTCATATGCCCACACTGCTGAAATGTAAATGTGTATTACCTTTCTAATGAAAACAGTCATTCACCGAAATGTCCTTCGGCCAAACAGAAACAGATAAATTGTTGTCACATTGACAGTGGTGAAATCAGTTTCTAACCTCATGCCAGTAAAAGGAAAACAATAAGCTGAGCACTGCATGAATTTGTGTTATACAAAATGGAATGCTGCCAATTACAAAATGGGGACGTCGAACCAATTAACAAGCTTCCTTTATTTATACTGCTCATTAAGGGTATGAAAAAGATGTTTGGTACAAGCTTCCAAATAAGAAGGGGGCGGGGCATCCAAGATCAAAAGTATTCTTTGTTTGAGATGCGTAACACTGAATAGAAATACACACACACAAGTAAACGGTTTAAAAGTACTTTGCAATTCATTATTACAGTAAATAGAAATCTATAGGAGCAACAGGATATTTCTCCCTGTTCTACTGTTGTGTATGTGTTTGTTTCTGTTATTGTGTCAAATCCTTACTAGTCCAAAGCATCTGTGCAAAAGGTACTAAAACCACACACACACACACACACACACACACATACACACAAAAAACCTTTCTAACTTTCAATAAATTCAGAAATTGTTCAGCTCATATCAATGGCAAAACTCAAGCAATAATCCAAGCTCTAATTTTCCCCATGAAATATATCACATTTACTCTATAGCATATATTTAATATGTCCATAATACATTAAAATGCTCATTCATGCTTATTGAGAATAATTGTTATATATGATATCATTTCTATGTGTAATTTCAGTTTATGTCAATTGCTTCAAATATAGTATTGGATAGGATTGGATGTAAAAATATATATTAACATGTATAATATATATTGTGTAATTTCCTACCATAACATACAATAGCATTTCACATTTGTCTGCACTTTTCTGCTCTCTAGATAGAATACTAAATGTGGTTGTATATTTGTCAAATCCCTCCTAGCCTACTACTTTCAGGTAATGAATCATCTTTATATATGTTAATCACATCCAAAACATTTCTATCTAGTTTACCTCAAAATTACTGTTGAACACAACATACATATAAAGTCATCACTTACATGTCCTTGATTGGCAGGTTCTTCCCTTCCACAATCCTGATGAATAACGTGCTTCGTTTAGCCATGCTGTCACTGTATCAACAGGCGCTGGTATTTATTATTCCTTCAATAACGCGCATGTAAGCGCACAAGAGTGTTATAAGCATTGCAAAACATCCAGAAGAACAGACGGGTCAAGAAGCGGCACCGCTGTTTCCCACACAATCCACGCGTTTGACGCGGGCGGGTATGATCTCGGTGGGTTGTTTGGAGGAGGAGTGACTGACTGGATCACACACTTGAAGATTGAAAGTATTGGGCAGACCGAGCGACGCGACAACACTAAAACGCGCCCGTTATTTCGAGGAAGCAAACTGCCCGCGAGCGACTCTAGACAGCTTTGTTGATTATAAAGAGAACGTTCTAGTTGTGTCGCGTCGCGTCAAGTTTAGACGACTGTGATTCGTGATGCGACAGACTCCCGGGAAATGTCTTCCTGTGTGGTTGTATTGGCATTACCTTCGAGAGAGCTAAGGGGCCGCGTCCGTCTGAGCTGTTTTTAATTGTTTTCCAATTTAAACACACATTGACCGGACGTCTTTAACCCTTCTGACGCTGTTTTATCAGCGTCTCGCGATAGAGCGCCGCGGTTTTTAGACGCAGAGTCAAGTTAAAAACGCGTCTCGAGACTCCCGCGTCCTGCTCTATCTCGTGGTGCTGATTCTAGCTTTTTTCTAGAGTAAGAACGTGTTTGGTGTGAATTAACAGGCCCTAATTAACAAACATGGGATAAGCAGACAATAGTTGTCCATATGCACGTTTGGTGTAGGGTACAACGGGGTCAAATGCACTCCTAAGGAAAATTCGCTTTTTTTCTGGTCACCAAGTGTATCAAGATTGAAAAAATATCTTCTATTGAATATTGATGGAGCAACATAACTGGTGTGAAAATAAATATAAATTGAAGGTTGTTTTGATATAATTTACATTTTTAATTTTTTTTGTAAAGGTTGCAATTGGAGCCTTTTACCCCACACATAGTGTAAAAGGCCCCTAGAGGAGTCTTTAAATTCTCCTCTCTGCCCAGTAGATGGCGATATGCACGAAGAATGCGAATTGACAAAAGTAAAAGTAGAAGAATGTGAAAGTGGAGATTGGTAGTAAAAAGGACTTCAATTTTCATCTGTTTCTCGCCCACACCTATCATATCACTTCTGAAGACATGGATTAAACCTCTGGAGTATTATGGATTGCTTTTATGCTGACATACAGTGAGGAAAATAAGTATTTGAACACCCTGCTATTTTGCAAGTTCTCCCACTTAGAAATCATGGAGGGGTCTGAAATTGTCATCGTAGGTGCATGTCCACTGTGAGAGACATAATCTAAAAAAAAAATCCAGAAATCACAATATATGATTTTTTAACTATTTATTTGTATGATACAGCTGCAAATAAGTATTTGAACACCTGAGAAAATCAATGTTAATATTTGGTACAGTAGCCTTTGTTTGCAATTACAGAGGTCAAACGTTTCCTGTAGTTTTTCACCAGGTTTGCACACACTGCAGGAGGGATTTTGGCCCACTCCTCCACACAGATCTTCTCTAGATCAGTCAGGTTTCTGGGCTGTCGCTGAGAAACACGGAGTTTGAGCTCCCTCCAAAGATTCTCTATTGGGTTTAGGTCTGGAGACTGGCTAGGCCACGCCAGAACCTTGATATGCTTCTTACAGAGCCACTCCTTGGTTATCCTGGCTGTGTGCTTCCCCAAAATCTCGCAATACATGGCCCCGGTCATCCTCTCCTTAATACAGTGCAGTCGCCCTGTCCCATGTGCAGAAAAACACCCCCAAAGCATGATGCTACCACCCCCATGCTTCACAGTAGGGATGGTGTTCTTGGGATGGTACTCATCATCCTTCTTCCTCCAAACACGGTTAGTGGAATTATGACCAAAAAGTTCTATTTTGGTCTCATCTGACCACATGACTTTCTCCCATGACTCCTCTGGATCATCCAAATGGTCATTGGCAAACTTAAGACGGGCCTTGACATGTGCTGGTTTAAGCAGGGGAACCTTCCGTGCCATGCATGATTTCAAACCATGACGTCTTAGTGTATTACCAACAGTAACCTTGGAAACGGTGGTCCCAGCTCTTTTCAGGTCATTGACCAGCTCCTCCCGTGTAGTCCTGGGCTGATTTCTCACCTTTCTTAGGATCATTGAGACCCCACGAGGTGAGATCTTGCATGGAGCCCCAGTCCGAGGGAGATTGACAGTCATGTTTAGCTTCTTCCATTTTCTAATGATTGCTCCAACAGTGGACCTTTTTTCACCAAGCTGCTTGGCAATTTCCCCGTAGCCCTTTCCAGCCTTGTGGAGGTGTACAATTTTGTCTCTAGTGTCTTTGGACAGCTCTTTGGTCTTGGTCATGTTAGTAGTTGGATTCTTACTGATTGTATGGGGTGGACAGGTGTCTTTATGCAGCTAACGACCTCAAACAGGTGCATCTAATTTAGGATAATAAATGGAGTGGAGGTGGACATTTTAAAGGCAGACTAACAGGTCTTTGAGGGTCAGAATTCTAGCTGATAGTCAGGTGTTCAAATACTTATTTGCAGCTGTATCATACAAATAAATAGTTAAAAAATCATACATTGTGATTTCTGAATTTTTTTTTTAGATTATGTCTCTCACAGTGGACATGCACCTACGATGACAATTTCAGACCCCTCCATGATTTCCAAGTAGGAGAACTTGCAAAATAGCAGGGTGTTCAAATACTTATTTTCCTCACTGTATGTGCTTTTGGAGATTCAAAATTTTGGTACCCATTGACTTGCATTGAATGGACCTACAGAACTGAAATATTCCTTTAAAAATCTTTGTTTGTGCTGAAGAAAGTTTTAAACATCTTGGATGGATTGAGGATGAGTAAATGATGAAAGAATTTTCATTTTTGGGGGAACTATCTCGAAAAAAAAAAATATGTTTCAGCAACAGTGGTGCTTTTTATCTCAAATACTGTCATTTAACTTATCGGACAGTTATTAAAAAAACTTGAACAAAACAGAAAATTATAGATAAGTATTTTGTCTAAAAATAAATGTGATAATTTCAGGGATTTTAATTAAGTAAACAGGTGTGTTTAGGAAAGTACTGTGGTTGTTTTTGCTGCTGTTTAGTGTTTTGGGAGAAAATAAATAAAAAGTGCCTTTTGCCCTGGTGTACACTACATATGCACATGAGATGCAACCGAACTTATTAATTGAATGTATTTTCACCATCATATACAAACATGTTCCCTGCATGGTATTTTATAATAATGTGAAATGTTTGAACATGTAATCACTTTTCAATCACTGTAATCATGTTTCACTTCCTTTTTCACAAAGTCATATTGCTTCTTTATTAATGACCTCATTCGAGACATCCTATGACTGATAAGCTCATGATCTAAGAAAGTAGTTGAAAGAGACTATCCAATAAAAACTGTGTATAAACGAATACAAATATAATTAATGTGGAAATATCTAAATTAACTGAATTAACTAAAAATTCTAATTCAAGTCTAAAATAGTATTTAAAATCAACCTGAATACGGTTACATGACAAAACGGGTAGTGTTAGAGCAAGTAGAAAAAGATTCCAACTTACCAGGTTTTACAGTGTACATACACAAACTGAAATGGCTCACATATGAACAAAGATCTGGCCTGTGTGGATGCAGGCAGTTGATGATTAAACAAGTCTAATGGGAAAAAACCTTCGAAAGGCAACATGCTTATGGTCTTTGAAGGAAATCAAAGCATAGACTCTTATGTCATGTCAATTCTGAATACACTGACAGATTCTGATGCACAAGAAGTGCCTTCAACATGGGCAGAACAATCAGAGAATGATCAAGACCCTCAAGATGGATCAAGAATGTTGATTCACTGATGTTTTCAAGCCAGATATAAACAGACAAAATGATCAACACTACAACAATGAAAGGAAAGTGTACCCATTTGAGACTGGAATCTGCACTTTGAGGTCCTAAATTCAAAAACATTCTCGGATAGGTTGAAATGGCAATACCATAGAGGCTCCTGTGAGGTTTTCCTGCAATCCACCAGCAGTGCAACACTGTGTTTATGTATGTGAGCATGGGCTGGAGTGACTCATTGATCCTGGAATACATATGGAGTAACGATACCTTTAGTGCCGAGACCAGAGGAGGGGAAACACTGTGTGGGTTTCTCGTGACTCACCGGTCTATCAAAGAGTTACCTGAGCGTGTCTCTGCAACTTAAATATAATGTTTGTGTGCTTGAATATGAGTTGCAATTTATCAGAGGCATTTCATTCGGTATTAAAGAATATCCAGTATTGTTTTCAAATTCTTCTGTTATTCTGTGATGGATGTATAAGTAGTAGTACCACTGGATTAGCTGTACAACCACGATGTCCAAAATAACATAATAATAATAATAATAATAATAATAATAATTTGTAAAAAATTCCAAAAGACTCTAAATGCTAATTTATACATTTACCATTCCTTTCAGTAATCACAATTTAATTTCCAGACATCTTTCTGTATTTTCTAACTACAGAGTTATCATGGTTTTTATCAGTGAAAGCAGTGTGACATGCTACAAATACTACAGCATTTTCCAAATTTTTGCATAAATTGTTATACGTGCAATTTATATGACTTCATATTTGTTGAGAGACTACTCAATGTGGATTATACATTGACAAAAAATTGTACATGGAGTATAAGTAGGCTACTTTAAAAAAAAAAAAATGCACCACACTAATTATCTGTACAAAAAATGCTAATCAAAATTGTGGGGGAAAAGGAAAATGACCAGGTTCAGTAATTAAAATGCACACTATCCTCTCTACATACTGTATATAGATGAGACAGGGACTATTTGTCATACTTTGGGTACTGTGGGTAGGTTCATTTTTTCCCCTCCTAATGTATTCTGTAATGTTTGACCGAAATAATGTTCCTTGATTAAAGAAAATGATTTTCTTTATCTGTGCAGTACAAGACTTGGTGACTTTTCCTCCATTTGCCATCTGAAGATAAAAAATAAAGTGGAGCCCTACAGTCATCTTTTGGACATTGTTGGCATTACAAGTCATCTGTTGTTTTCCAGCTGATGACAGTAAAATAGTATTTTTAATTTTCAAGTACACACACACACATACACACACATGTTTGCAAAATAAATGTTTACTATATAAAGTTTCAAATTGCAAAAAGTTTAGTCAGATTATTCTGTTTTATACTCTAATTGAATATTCAGATTTTTCTTCATGTTCATTTTCTTGACATTTTTATGCATTTACTTTGATTTATAAAATTTTGGGTTAAAATAAATTATTGGTAGATAAATGCTTATTCTATGTCTTCCAGTTGTAATACCATGGTCAGGTTTGATGACAAATTATTGTTAACATTTAGAAATGTACATGTAAATATGATGAAAATATCATAAAATCCCAAAATAAATAATTTTTTTGTTCTTATTTCAGGGAAGAAGAAATTAGACCGTGAATACAAAAAGGAGGTGCCATTTTTCAATACCAAAGGAGAGTTAAAGTAATTTCTGTGCAGACTAAGTTAAGCTCAACTGACAGCATTTGTGGCCACACAAATGTTTTTCAACCCGTCCCTCCTTTTCTTTAAAAAAGGTGTGTTACAGTGAGGCAGTTACAATGGAAGTGAATGGGGCCAATTACTGCAGGGTTTAAAGGCAGTAATGTGAAGCTTCTAATTTTATAAAAGCACTTATATTAATTCTTTGTTAAAATGAATGTATTATTTGAGCTGTAAATTTGTTCAAATCATTATTTTTATCATCATTTTAAGGTTTGTTGACATTATATCAACATAGCAACACAGTTGTAAAATTGGCTACAACTTTACACAGAAAAGGTTAGTAAGTGATTATCTCACACTAAAAAAAAGTCGCACATTTTTTTGTGTTAATCAATATTATGCCAAAAATGGTGTTGATTGTGTTAATCAACTTGTATTGAACCTGGAATACAATAGACATACAATAGACCTTTCAGCAAAATCTCAACCAGAAAACAATAACAAAACACAAATCAGTTAATTTTGTTGACACTTGCCTAAATTTATGGCAACATTGTCACTAAGATATGTGCTAGGCTACCCCAGTAAAACTTTCACCTAAAAGTGTTATCTTAAAGAAATATGTCTACAAATGTCTTCATCATTTGTCAACTCCCCACTAGGAAACATTAAAATGACTGTAACAGTAAACAGCACCATCTAGTGAACCACATCTGTATGTGGCAATCAATTATTTTACCTTTGATCGTTAAACAATGCTGAAGTCACAGGAGTTTACTTAAACATTTGGAAAAATATAATAGTTACAAATATGCTTTCAACAAAGCCATTCTGGTTACATTGAAAAAATTATACAGGACACAGATCTGATGTCATCAGCGTTTATAAAAGTGCCATTTTTTCAAAAAGCACTTGATAGACAGACAGCAATGTAACATACATGCACGATTTGAGTGTTATACAATGAATGCCACAATTTGAACTTTCCCATGATTTGCTTTCCTCATGTCCTATCTATTAAACTTTTCAAAATGAATGTATTTTAAGGTACTTTGCAGCAACTTGGGTTTATCAAGAACTACGATTCGCTGTTTGTTTGTTCTATAGTTCTTGGAGATTAAAAAAAATGTCAGATCAGTGTTTTAGTTTCAGGGATCTTTAAAGCAACAGAACATGAACTAGAGAATAAAATGCTTTTTGTGGTACTTAAAAATTTCCTACTATGCGTATTGACGTATTGAAAGAGAAAATACTGCATAGTAGTTTTGTTTTCCCGGTTTACGTAATGCAATGATGGTGTCTTTGGAAGCTCACAGTTTTTGTAGCTTTGTGCCATCAGAAGTCTGAACTAATCCAGACCTGGGCACAGTGTCAGATGTGGTATACTTTTTCCCCCCTGATTCATAGGCAGGATTGTCGTAGGGATGCACTGTGTCCTTCAGGTTATGGATGTCATAGCGGGGGATACGAAATGAGTTCATAACTGTGATGGGCTTGGAGTCTTTTCTTCTACAGCTGGATTGAAAAGATTCAGATATTTGTTATAAAAAAGATCGACATTAGCAGAGGCTTTGAGCAATCTGATGCACCTAAGACACACTTAAAATGTATAAATGTCATTGCATTAGAAAGCAAAAACATCAAACCAAGTGGTATTTATTTTAAAGGAAGACATCTCATCACATTTCAAACTAAATATCTCACGAAAGAAGTTGGTTAGGTTTTATTTTTATTTTTTTTTAATAATGTTCAAAATTAAGACCAAAATGTATTTGGACACTTTCAAGTTGTCAAAAATCAGGGGAAATGACTTCATACATGTACTAAATATGACAATGGGAGCAGTTACTAACAAAAATGACTAAGAAAGGATTTTGTTGTCTAATGCAGTGGCATTAGCTTATACATTTTAAGTGTGGCTGAAAACATTTCGGAGTAACTGTATATGAGGTTTACTCACCAGACTAAGCATAGCATGATAAAGAAAAAGAGCAAAAGTAGAGCCACAGCCGCACAGAGGATGGAAGTAATGACAACCATGGCACCAGATCTCCTATTTAGACCATCATTGATGCTTTGAAGGTCTTTTGCTGTATAAATAGATTGATGTTTTAATCATTCCAATGTTTCTTAGCAATATGAATATTAATTCAAATGATAATTTGATATTATGAAATCTGTTGACTCTTACCATTGTAAAGAGGGATGTTGTCAGACCAGTATGTCTGACTACTAAGAGTCTTGTCTGCATTCACAAGAACATACTTGAATCTGCAAGTGAAAAACAGTTGTAATAATGTTACAGCAAAACCTTTTTCGAATTACATGCACAACAAAAGTTTGGGCTACTTAAGAGCATTTATTAAAGAAATTCTTCATCCAAAAATGGGAATTCTGTCATTATTTACACACCCTTGTATAGTCCCAAGCCTGTATGCTTTTGTCGTATTTTTCTATGGAGAATAAGTAGAATTTTTGAGAACTACCAGTGAATGATGACTTTGCAAGACTTATATCTAGTGCATAAATCACATAAACTTTTACATTTTGGTGCTTTTTTTGGTACTTTTAAGTCTTTTCAAGAGCTTGATCGACATGGACAGACAAACCTTTCTACATAACATTTTCTGTTTTGTGTTCCATGGAAAAACAGCATACAGGTTTGGAATGACAAGAGTCACTAAATAATGATAATTCCCGTTTGTGGGTGATCTATTCATTTAAGTATCCTACCTAACAGTGGATCCAACAGGTAATACTCCATTACAGTTGGGGGTAGTGCAATTTCCATCTGCTCCGACAATGAAGTAGAGAGCATCTGAGATGGCACTGCAGGGGAAATCTTTCAGAAGTCCAACTTTGGTTAGAAAGTAGTTCTTTGACAGCTGGTTACTGAATGCAGTTGGGTAAGGTGACAGGCTGAGGAAGTTGGGATTTGAGACGTCCACATCAAAGTTGTCGGTTGCTGAATGAAGGAAGATACAGAAGTTACAGAAATTAGAAAAGTATACCCCGCTTTATCAAGACCCCAAATACCCATTTGTTAGTCTCACCATGCTTTATAAAGTTTATTTGTATAAGATGGGAACATTTGTTACATATTTTTAGTGACATCACATACATGCACTCATTCATCCTCACCCTTCATGAAAGTAAACAGAATTCTTTATTCATTTCTAAAAAAAAAATAATAAAACTTTTACCTGAGGATAGCGACGACACCAGCCATATCTCACAGACACTTGGAGTACATATGTCGTTAAAATGACAATGTGGCTGTTTCAGTATTACAGAATTAGTGGTGATTTTGGCTTGGAAATCATTAGGTGTGATCTCCGGCTTGATGTTTGGCTGACCTGTAGAAATATAAAGTGCATTAGAAAGTTTATAGAGCTATTTTATAGTGCCACTGCTGTTCTAAGTTAATCCCCATTCAACTCCACTAGTCTGTGAGTGAATAATAGTGGGCTCAACCTGTTTCACTTGCACCTGTCACAGGGAGAATAATTGTGCAACACCTACAAACTACAAATGGTGTAATTAGAAAGCTACAGGTGTATCTGTGGAAAACAATGAGAAAGGAACGGGCTGTACAGATCTTGTCTTGTCTCTTAGTTTCTGTCTCTGTTTAGATTCTGTTCTTACAATTAGACATCAGTGCTTATCTGTGTGGTGGGTCATTCTCAAAAAATTGTGTCATTTGTATGTCCCCATAATTTACAACTTATATAATTAACAGGATACAGAACGTATACTCCATATACAATGTAATACAAAAGAAAACATAAAAAAAAAAAATATATATAAAATAATTTTTAAAGAAATTATTGTTTTCACACACACACACACACACACACACATATATATATAAATATATATATATATATATATACACACACATACAGTGCATTCATAAACTTTTCTACCCCTTTTTTACATCAATCTACACTTCATACCCATAATGACAAAGCAAAATCCAGAACCGTCTGTGGACAGCCATTTTCAGGTCTCTCCAGAGATGTTCGATTGGGTTCAAGTCCAGGCTCTGGCTGGGCCACTCAAAAACATTCACAGAGTTGTCCGTAAGCCACTCTTCTACTGTCTTAGCAGTGTGCTTAGGGTCATTGTCCTGTTGGACTTTTGGATCTGTGCCTCGACAAAAGCTTGTCTCTGAACTCTGTTCATTTGACCTCAAGGCTTGGTTTTTGCTCTGATATGTCATCATATCCCTTATACTGTATTAGATGTGCTTTAAGTCAATTTAAGCAATATTGTCCTTTTTATTTGTGAAACACTTTCTTATGAAGTGTTACATTCATACGAGTAGACAGAAAAGTAAATTTGAAATAAGTTTGGAGCAGAAGAAATAGAAATAGAAATAAACCTTGTGTAAATTGTCAGCTTTACGCTAAGCTAAAATGTTATTTCTAGCCATTTTACATGCATATGTTACCAGACATGATCACATTTTTTCTGTTAAGACCTTTCCTATTAGGACAAAAATCGTATTCTTGATAATAATTTTTGGATTGTTTTGCTGTAAAAATATCAAAAAAATCCTTAAAACAAGCTAATTTTGATAGTTTGTCTTACTGTATTGACAGAGTTTTTATAGTCAAAACAAGTAAAAAAAAATCTACCAGTGCTGAAGAAGTAATCCAAAGTATTTAGATTACATTACTGAACTTGAGTAATCTAATGGAATATGTTACAAATTACATTTTACAGCATCTATTCTGTGATCTGTAGTTGCAAACATCTCAAAATATCTCCCCCAACCCTGTATGTATAATATATATATATATATATATATATATATATATATATATATATATATATATATATATATATATATATATATATATACACACACGTACAAGTTTATACTGGAAGAAAACTTGCTTCCTTCTGCTCTGATAATGTTCCCCATTGTTTTTTTCCAGTAGTACCAATGCTCCATGCCACACAGCCAGGTTAATCAAGGTGTGGATGGAGGACCACTGGATCAAGACCCTGTCATGGCCAGCACAATCTCCTGACCTGAACACCATTGAAAACCTCTGGAATGTGATCGAGAGGAAGATGGATGGCCACACGCCATCAAACAAAGCCGAGCTGCTTGAATTTTTGCGCCAGGAGTGGCATAAAGTCACCCAACAGCTATGTGAAAGACTGGCAGAGAGCATGCCAAGACGCATGAAAGCTGTGATTGAAAATCAAGGTTATTCCACTAAATATTAATTTCTGAAAGTTACTGAAACTCTTCCAAAGTTAAAACATTAGTATGAACATTTTTTCTTTGCGTTACTCGAGTTCTAAAAACACTGCATCTTTTTTATTATTTTGACCAGTTGTCATTTTCTGCAAATAAATGCTCTAAATGACAATATAATTTGGGAGAAATGTTGTCTGTACCTTATAGATTAAAACAAAAATGTTAATTTTACTCAAACACATACCTATAAATAGTAAGTCCAGAGAAACTGATAATTTTGCAGCAGTCTCTTCATATTTTCCAGAGCTGTATATATATATATATATATATATATATATATATATATATATATATATATATAGGATCCAAGATTATTCTATAAAAAATGGCAATGTTTTCTGAAAATGACACTGGTTAAGATTGATACATAAAATGCTGCTCTTTAATAATTAGCTATCCTTTTTAAGATGTTAATCTTAATCTTTTTAAGTCTTAAAGTTTCATCCTAGCTGACCTCATTCAACAGTTTATGGACAATCCTTACACACATTGTGGCCTTAAAATTCAAATACAGAATACCAATGGTATTATTATTTATGTTAATACACAACAGGAAGAAATCAAACATGAAAATTTACTAGGATATATTGTACACTTTACTCTCACTTTTCACAATCCACCTTTCTCAAATGAACACAAGTAAAAGGTAAACAAAACTATTAGATAGCAAATAGAGTGGAGTCATAATGTAATACTGACATCAGATCTCTACAGCAACCATTATGTCAAAAGAACAAGCAAATATAGATAATTAAAGCTAAAATGCACTTACTTTGTACCATCTGGATACAAAAAGACAGCACTGACATCAAACGGATCACTGCATTTGTTTTCATTTTGAAGAATGCAGCTAGCTTCTTATTAATACAATCCTGAGCAAGATCAAACCTGGCTAGTATAGCACTCAGTAATAAGCCTTGCATAAACGAATCGACTCAAATAAAAAGAGGTAGAAGGGAGGGGACAGCTTTCTCGTGAGGGTGTGTGAACCCCCAGGTAGAAACTGGGAGGTGATTTGCGCATAACAACGTCCTGACAAACGCTGACTACTGTTATTATGTAACCCCTGAAAAATGTTTTCACATAATTTTAAACATTTCTACCTTGAATCATGTGCATTATCAATTACAAAGTCATTACAGGGTGCCAAGATGCCCTGAAGTTCCAATAAGTGATCTGACACTTTAAAAATGAAAATTCTGTCATCATTTGGCATCCCCATGGTGTTCCAAGCCATTATAAATTACTTTCTTCTGACAAACACAAAAGGAGATGTTAGGCAGTGTGTTAGTCTCAGTCAGCATTCACATTCATTGCATCTTTTTTTTTAATACTATTGAATGTCGACTAAGGCTTTCATTCTGCTGAACATCTTCTTTAGTGTTCCATGGAAGATAGAAACTCCTGTGGGTAAACTATCCCTTTAATGGTAAATAAAGTGAAGTTGGATTGAAAGAGAGTTTGAGTGACTAATGTTAGTAACTAAAGTCAACAACTGCATACTGGTGAATTCATTCCCACAAAAGCATGCAAGTCTTGTATTAGCCACCACATTTAAAAGCAGGGGTGTGTAGTATAGTTACACAATTAAATCAGTCTTTGAAAAATAGAAGCAATGCTCCATTCCTAGTCTTGGGGCATAGGAAATAATGGGTGTTACCTAAAGTGCAAGTATTAATCAAAATGATTTATTTTTAATTAGCACGATAATATTGGTTTTTAGGAACAAGCAGGTCACATATTCTGTTATCCCAGAAACTGCCTACATATTTTCTTTATAAAAAAAGAAAAGAAAAAGAGGTTACCTGGGTAAAAAACCAGCCTAACCAGGCCTGCTTAGACATGACACAAATAAACTAGTTTAGAAGCATAAAGTCGCTCTCTCTCTCTCTTTATATTATTTATATATATATAAATCAACATGGTAAGCTCAAAACAAACATCACTGGCAAACACTAAAAGGGTCAGTTAAAATCATGACGTAATAAGAATCCAAAATCCTATTGTGGTAAATCAGACTATAAACTAGAGCTATTAACAGTATTTACTGAGTGTTAAGAATGGAGGGTATGTTATGTAGCAATGCTGTTTTAACAAAGTATTAAAGAAATACACTAATACAAAAGACAACAGAATCCAAACAGAGACTATTACAGTTACAAAATTATTACATTTAAATGTAATGTCAATGCTGACTTTACCACATACTTTGATAAAACATTACTAGTGAAAGAAATTTCTTTAATTGGTATAATATTATAAAATGCTCCATGTGTTTGTGTCACAGAGCAAGAGCGAGACAGAAACCCAAGAGCAGAGGAACAGTTTGTCTTGGTTACTGTTGTAACCTCTGTTCCCTGATATCGATGTAGTGACACTAGGGGTCGCTCTTGGGAGCCCGAAATACCTCTGATCTTTGAGAAAAGGCCAATGGGAATTAGCGGGTGAAATTTACTCCCCCGGATATACGGGTATAAAAAGAGCTGGATCGCAACCACTCATTCAGGTTTTTTGCTTAGGAGCCGAGACAGGGTCACGGACAATTCAGAGGGTAGTACAGTGTTGTGGCAAGTGGGACACAATGTCTCGTTCCCTCCATCAGGGAATGGAGGATATGACAGTAACAAAGACATTCCATATCTGTCACTCACTCGACGTTGTGTCGACGTAGTGACACAAGGGGGTCCCTATACAAAACGCCACAACTAGCTGAACTGTGTTACGTGAACTGCCGATGCAGGTGCAAGCAAACTGCTGCGTGCAAAATAGCAGGTGCACTTGGTCTGCACATAGCCTCCCCCAACTCCCCAAAAAACTTGGTATAGTTCCCCACATCCCTGGGTGGGGGGGTGGAGAAGAGACGTATCTAGTATGGGAGCAGGCTGCGCTTTTCTCTATATATTTTCTCTTCACAGAATATTTAGATTTTTCGGCTGGATCCTTCTAATGCTTTTTATTTGCATCAGGGAAGATGTTCTTTTCCTTTCCTATTCTTTTAGGAGGAAAAGACAATGCAGAGACACCATGTGGCAAATCCGTCACGTGGGCTCACGGCGACCGGAGGCAAAGCGAGCTCTGCCCAAGGGAGACGTGTGTCTACTGATAGAGAAACCGTACCCCAGAAAATAAATCACAGGGGGTTAACGCAGGTAACCAGTGCCTGAGGAACACCTACCCCAGTACAGGGCATGCTAGCACACATACTGGGTCAGGCTACAAAGTCCTCAGTCACAGGACTAGGGAGGAAGGACATCTAGGGTCCACGGACTTTTTAACTGGCATGGTGAAAGAAAGCACCATCCAAGGTCCAGAGGGCAAGTCTCTGTTTGGAGACAACGTTCCCTTTCTGATATCTGCCAAATCAAACAAAGAGCTGCTCAGAGCATCTAGAGCTCTGCATGTGATCCAAATAGATGCACTAAGCACACATCGGACACAGCAACGATAAGGCTGGGTCTGCCTCCTCCTGGGGCAGCTTCGCTTGCACGGTTCAGAACTCGCAGGTCCAAGATTGACCACAACCCACCGCCTTTCTTTAGCACGATGAAGTAAGGGCTGTTGAACCCTTTCTTCATCTCGGCTGGAGGGACAGACTCTATTGCGTCCTTCTGCATAAAGACCACGATCTCCACATGCAGGGCGGTGACCGAGGTGAAGTGGATCCCGCTGAACCGGGGCGGGTGCCTGGCGAACTGAAACGCATAGTCGGATGGTCCTGGCCAGCCATTGCAACAGGTTGGAGAGTGCTAGCCATGCCTCCAAGCTCTGAGTGAGGGGCACTAAGGGCACAATCATGTCTGACGTACCTGGGTGTGGGGCCTCGCAGCAGGGGGAAACAGGAGAGGATCCTTGCTTCGTCCTGAGCTCGTGGCTGCGCTGAGGGGAACCTCAAAGCATTTACCTTGCTCCATGTACCCGGCATAGGGTGGGTCAGTGACGGGGGAGGAGGGGTCCTCTGACCATCCTCGTAGCTCATCACAACTGCTGGCTGTGTGTATGAGTGTGGTGTAGCTGGGTGTGCGAAGGAGGGAGGCCTGTGTTCGCAGCGCCCTGGATGTGAGGGCTCGGTGTCCGGTTGCCGTGATAATGGCGGCCGAAAGCACCGGCTGTGTGACCCAAGGAGTGAATAAACCGCTCTTTCTTTTGAAAATGTGGGTACCGCAGCCCGTGTGGGGTGCGGCGAACACAAAACAAAAGGTAACACAAGATTCTCTTCCTGGCCCTCCACTGGGGGACGGAGTGGTCTGGTGACGATGATGTCATGGTCCCGTCAGACAAAAACCCAACCTGACAGAATGACAGAACCGTGACATTACAGAAGAGCGCACAACAGTAAGTCACATCTGGACCAGTGCACTTACACAAAGACAGAACATGAAACACAGACATGGGATCATGATGTCACGGTCCTGTCAGAAAAAAACCCAACCTGACAGAGTGACAGGATGTGACATGTTTGTCTCTGTATATATTTTTTAGTTAATATGTATTTATATACATATATACAGTATGTGGACACAAACCATTTAAAAAAGGAATGTGTGTGTGTGTGTGTTTGTCAGGCCTGCTCTATAATTCTGAGGCACATTTTGTGTTATATGCAGTAAAATAAAAAGGAAAGTATATTATTTTAATTATATCAATATTGTTTCTACTGCAAACTGTTGCATCATTTTGAAATGTATCGGAGGTGAGCTTCCCTCCTTCCAGGACATATATAACAGGTGGTGTGTAAAAAAAGCTTGGAGGATCATCAGAGACTCCAGCCACCCAAGCCATGGGCTGCTCTCACTGCTACCATCAGGCAGGCGGTATCGCAGCATCCGGACCCACACCAGCCGACTACATGACAGCTTCTTCCACTAAGAAATCAGACTATTGAGCGCTTGATCTCTCACGATCAATATACATCAGCACTGCAATTTATTAATCTTATACTGGACTGTCATAAATTATATTCTCTTTACAATACAACCTGCTGTATATTTATTTATTATTTATTATATTTTATACACTTTACAGACCTTTTTTATAATTTTTTTTATTGTATGGGTATTCTATATTATGTGTATGTGTATTATATATTGTGTGTATTGTTTAATGTACATTGTATATTATTATTGAATTTTCATGTCCCGCCCCAGATATACAGGTATAACAGGAAGCGGGCGTGCGTCTGTCTGTCCGATTTTTTCTTCTCACTACTGTTCCACTCACCTCTATAAACAGAGCATTGCTGTTGGATCTACAGCGCATTACCAGCAGCATTTTCCCTCTCTGCACGCTGTGCTGTCCACGCCCCTGGGCACATCAACAGCGCTTCTGTTAAAAGAGTGTATGCCTCTAAAAGACAAGTATTTTCCTTCTAAATGAGTTTATTTTCACTCACAAAAGAGCAATACACTGCAGACGTTGAACGTCCTTTTCAGGATGCATATTTTTAAAGATGCCCTTCCGCCCCTGTGTAGTTCCTGAATGCGGTCGATATCTCTTCAAGTCTAACGGTCATAGATGCTGTTTCGTGTGCCTGAGTAGCGATCATACTGAGACAGCGTTTGTGGATGGTACATGTACTAACTGCGAGAATATGACCATGGCAACGTTGCAGTCGCAGCTTTCATTTCGTAAAGTGAAGACCTGTCTGGCGATGGAGGCGATTTGGGGATGGCAGCGGGCTCGGTTTCGCCAGGTTCATCCCCATGAACCACCCGCCCCCCCCCCCCCCCCGGCGTGCACGCTTGCTTCCGTCCGGGGTTCGAGGTAAGTGCAGCTTGCCTCAGGGCCAGCCCGCGTTCTCCCTCGAGCCCCCGGAGTTGGATGATGACGTCGCAGTTCCAGAGCCTCCTGGGGCATATGCCATCCTCGGTCACTTTCGCGCCTCTCGGGTTGATGCATATGAGACCACTTCAGCACTGGCTTCAGACTCGAGTCTCGAGATGGGCATGGCGCCGCGGCACATACCATGTGTTAATCACCCCTTCCTGCCATCAGCCTTTCAACCCTTGGACAGACCTCAGTTTTCTGCGGACTGGAGTCCCCCTACAGCAGGTGTCCAGACGTGTCGTGGTCACCACAGATGCCTCTCAACTGTGTTGGGGCGCCGTGTGAAACAGGCACGCAGCAGCTGACTCCTGGACAGAGCCCCAGCTGCGTTGGCACATCGAGAGTTGCTAGCTGTATTCCTTGCCCTGCAGAGGTTTCTCCCGCTGATTTGGGGCAAGGACTTCTTGATCCGTTCAGACAGCACCGCAATGGTAGTGTACATAAATCGCCATGGTGGCGTACGCTCTCGTCATATGTCACAATTCAACTGTTATCTACTCCTTTGGAGTCAGCAGCGACTCAGGTCGCTGCACGCCATTCATATCCCAGGCAACCTCAACACGACAGCAGACACACTGTCGCAACAGGTCTTGCTCAGCGTAGAGTGGAGTCTCCACCCCCAGGTGGTCCAGCTGATTTGGGGCTGGTTCGTCATGGCACAGAGAGATCTCTTTGCCTCCCAAGACAATTCCCTCTGCCCGCTCTGGTACTCCCTAACAGAGGCCCTTCTTAGGACAGACGTGCTGGCACCCAGCTGGCCCTGGGGGCTGCGCAATCACACATTTCCCCAGTGAGCCTTCTTGCACTGGTGCTGTGCAAGGTCAGGGAGGACAAGGAACAAGTCCTTACTGGCCCACTCGAACTTGGTTCTTGGAGCTCATGCTACTTGCGACAGCACCTCCCAGGCAAATTCCCCTGAGGAAGGACCTTCTTTCCCAGGGAGGGGCACCCTCTGGCATCCGCACCCAGAACTTCCACGCCTGGCCCCTGGATTGGACGGGGAAGATCTGAGTGACCTACCACCTGCGGTCATAGACACGATCAACCAAGATAAGATGTTCTGAGCAGCTCTTTGTCTGCTTCGGCGGATGGCGGAATGGGAACGCCATCTCCAAACAGAGGTTAGCTCACTGGGTCATTGACGCTATCTCCCTGGCCTACCAGACCTAGGTTGTGTCCAGCCCCTTGCGGGTTCGAGCACACTCAACGAGAAGTGTGGCATCCTCGTGGGCACTGGCCAATGGCACCTCCCTAGCAGACATCTGCAGAGCAGTGGAATGGGCAACACCCAATACCTTTACGAGATTCTACAATCTCAGGGTTGAGTCGATCTCATCCTGTGTTTTGTCAGATCCGAGTCGGTAGAACTCGGTAATACGGAACAGCTGACCGGGTGTTCCGCTTGCACGTAGCGCCCTTCACCAAAGTGATCCAGTGCGCTCTCTCTCCCAGATTATCCACTAAGCTCTCGCTTCCTGGATGTTCTTCCTCCCTAGCCTCCTGGACTGTGAATTCAGCGGAGGAATTTGCGGCCAGACCCACTACGAGCCTCAAGTGCTCTGTACTGGGGTAGGACTCCACAGGCCTAATTCCCTCTTCAGGCAACTCCCTGTGATGTATTTTCCGGAGTACGATCCCTGTCGGTGGATCCGCGTCTCCCTTGAGCAGTCCCTCTGCCCTCGGTCACTGTTTGTAGAGCTCCTCCCTCACCATGTAGGACCTACCACTGCGCCACTTCCACGTGTGGCTTGACAACCCATGTGACATTTTGGCCACATGTTACCTCACCCCAGTCTGGGCAGGATGTGGTCTCCGCAGGGTCTTTTCCCCCTGAAAGAATAGGAACGGAAAAGATCACCTTACCCGATGCATTTCATAGCGTTAGGATAGCCCCAGCCGCTTTATGCTCTATGACGAGAAACATAGATAGAGAAAAGGCCGCGGCTGGCCGGCTTGCTCTCATGATAGTCATGTCGCCTGTTCCCCCCTTGGGGGTGCAGGGAACCTAAGGTCTGTATATGACACCTTTTTTCTGGGGGTTACGTGTGGCCAATACAGTTGCTTCTAGCACGCAGAAGCTTGCTTGCACCTGTGTCAGCAGTTCACGTAACACGGTCTATTGTATCGTGTTTTTAAATGGGACCCCTTGTGTCACTACATTCGACACAACGTCGAGTGAGTGACAGAAGGGGAACGTTGTGGTTACTCTTGTAACCTCCATTCCCTGATGGAGGGAACGAGATGTTTTTCCCCACTTCCCACAACACTAGACCTACCACTTTAAACGGCCGTACCTTATTCTCGGCTCCTCAGTGCAAAAACCTGACTGACAGATGCACGCTCGCTTCCCTTTATATCCGTATGTCCGGGGACGGGACATGCAAATTCTGTCTGCCAATTTCTCATTGGCCTTTTCTCAAGTTCAGAGGTACGCGAGAATCTCAAGAAAGACCCCTTGTGTCACTACATTCGACACCACATCTCGTTCCCTCCATCAGGGAGCGGGGGTTACAACAGTAACCACGACGTTTTCATCCCTAAAATGCTCTTGTGAGCGAAACTACTTTCTTCCACCATAGATTCAGCGCCTTGCTCTGATACAGTTCAAACCTTCATTGCTAGTTCGAAAACGTCACTTCAGAACTAGCAACGGAGGACTCAAGCTTGCGCTGCTTTCCTGGAGCACTTACTGGAGTAATGAGGTAGTGCTTTTATGCCTGTGAGTATTGAGGGATCAAAAGAGAGAAGCTTAGTAACTGAGAGAGATCACTTCTGGGATTACCTTAATTTGTTGCAGCTCTCGTCAGAAGTAACATCGCTTCAAAATCACCAAGATGTAAGTTTAAGCACTTCTCAGCATCAGCGAGTGTCACCATATTTCCGTTGTAAACCTTAACAACCATTTTCAACCCTACTGAGATGCCGGTGACTGACACAATGGCTCTGTTTCTTGCTATCGAGTAAGTGTGTGCATAATGTATATGTTTGTGTGTCCACATATGTGTGAGAGCTTAAGAGAGGGAGCTTGAGGGTGTTTCCCACAGATATTTCAGATAATATAGAAACTGTTGTATTGATCAAGTGTAACTAGTTTTGATACAGCTCAAGCCTTCGTTACTAGTTCGAAAACATCACTTCAGAACTAGCAATAGAGGATGTGCTGCTTTTTGGTACTGGAGTAACAAGGTAGTGCATATGCACACGTGCGTGTACCTGTGTAAGTGAGGGGGAGATGAGGGAGCTTTTCAACTGAAATAAATGTAGGATATTATACACATTGTTTGAAGTTCTAAACCAATTTACTTTTAACCAACGTCTTGGTTCATACGGTAATTTTGCTGTGGCAGCACGTATGGTGAATGTGTGTGTGTGTGTGTGTGAGAGAGAGAGACAAGAGCGAAAGAGAGAGGGGGTGGGGCGCAAGGGAGCTTTTCAATCGAATTTGAAATAAATTTAGGATATTACAGACATTGTCATTCTTATCCGATGTACTTAAACAATGTCTTTGTTTATTTTGTTGTGGTAGACTGTACGGCTCTTTGAAATAACTGAAATAATTTGGTGAAGCCAATGGAGCCATTATGTGGTCAAGACCTGGAACTACTTTATAACTGTGCATTTACCGAAAAATAATAGCACACGTTAGAATATCTGACAACCAATCAGAAACAAGCATTCAACAGACCTGTGGTATAAATATATAAATAACCATATAAACCAAAACATTGGTTAAAGTAAATTGGTTAAGAACATCAAACAGTGTCTATAATATCCTACATTTATTTCGGTGGAAAATCTCCCTCGTCTTGAACTGTTTATCCCGAAAAGTGAAACTTCCAGCAAAAAACACATCATAATAAAAGCTCTATTCAAAATAAAAGCTAGATCCCTGAAATGAATTGAATAAAAATATACCAATATATTACAACTGTAGAGTAAAATGTAGCTAATATTCACTGTAATAATAATTAACCAAAATTCCACAAGCAAGTCAGCTGTTGCCAAAAAAAATGCAATGGCGTGTTGAATTGTTATATGAGTTAAAAGTTTTAAGAACTTATTGATTAGACACATTTTGATGATGAAATGAAACTTTAAAAAAAGATTCTGGAAAATAAGTATAATTATTAAACTATAATTATTCAATCATTTAAAATAACTGGTGTGTTCAATAGCACATTATAATATTCGCATATTGTTGCTGTGGTTTTGAAATTGATAAATTATGAAACTGATAAATTATGAAACTGGTATTGGTACCGACTACTGAGATTTTGGTACTGACAACACACACACACATTATATATATATGGGGTTTAGTTAAAGTAAAACTGTGTATTGTTTGATTTGGGTGATGATTTGTGTGGCTGGAATGTTTATGACTAAAACGTATTTCTAAAATATGTTAAGTACACAAAACAACATGCTAATAAGATGATGGTATTACAACACTACGCCCAAAAATGTAAGCATACCTGTAAACCCTAAAACAATGTTGGGCCATGTGTATTCAGAACAGCTTTTATTAAAAATGTTTGATTATTGGCTCATTGCAAACTGCAGGTCTGGTAACAAAACGTTGAAAGAGAGACTGAGTCTATGACTGTTGTGTATTTAACAGCAGAGAGGCTTCGGGACTTACCCTGGAAACTAATGTACAGCATGATTAGCGTATATTCCAGTATCTTGTGAGCATAAGAGCAAGGATATTTGAATCTTTGTACATGGG
The DNA here is from genome assembly GCA_032164185.1 of Moxostoma hubbsi. Lineage (NCBI taxonomy): Eukaryota > Metazoa > Chordata > Actinopteri > Cypriniformes > Catostomidae > Moxostoma > Moxostoma hubbsi. The sequence goes on from JAVLUX010000044.1 coordinate 12,283,485, forward strand.
ATTTAACATGGTCAATTTCATAAATTTGGCTAGTGACCTATAAGTTCAACAAAATCTTAAATGTGTTAATTTTCATAGATAGACCCCAAAAAAAAACAAAAAAAAGATAATGATAGATAAAAGTTAGACAAAGAGTTACAGATAGATATATACACACACACACACACACACACACACCAACCACTTTATTAGGAACACCTGTACATCAACTTTTTCATGAGATTATCCAATAACTCACTCCTGGGGCAGCATTGCAATGCAGAAAATCACGCAGATACGGGGTAGGAGCTTCAGTTAATGTTCAAATCAACCATCAGAATGGGGGACTAGTGTGATTTCGACTGTGGCATGATTGTTGGTGCCAGACGGGCTGGTTTGAGTATTTCTGTAACTGCGGATCTCCTGGGATTTTCACACACAGTCTCTAGAGTTTACCCAGATGTTGGCAAAAACAAAAACATCCAGTGAGCGGCAGTTCTGCAGATGGAAATGCCTTGTTGATGAGAGAGAGAGAGAGAGAGAGATCAATAGACAATAGCCAGTCTGGTACAAGCTGACAGAAAGGCTACAATAACACCGATAAACACTCAAAAGCACAATTGTAGTGCGCAGAATAGCATCTCAGAATGCACATGTCAAACCTTAAGGCAAATGGGATACAACAGCAGGCCACATTCGGTTCCACTTGTCAGCCAAGAATAGAAAGCTGAGGTTCAATCACATTTTCCCCTCATTTTGATGGTTGATGTGAACATTAACCGAAGCTCCTAAACCGCATACGCATAATTTTATACATTACACTCCTGCTACACGATTGGCTGATTGGATACTCACATGAATAAGTAGGTGTACCTAATAAAGTGGTCGGTGAGTGTACATACTGTAGATGGATAGGCAGAATTTTATTTGAGAGGTAGAGCTACAACACATAAACATACTACAATTCAATATGAATAAGTATATCACAAAGAATCTAAAGGGCACAACTGAGGAAAGTTCCAATGAAACTGCAATGCCAACACACAATTTTGTTCTCTTTGTCGTTTATTAAAACAAAACTTTACAGGTAAATAAAAAAGGTCAAGGTTGAACCTGGTCACATTGTTTTAGCATAAACAAAACATAACCTTTCAAATGTTTCAAACTCTTCAATATCATACTCCTAATAGGATGGCTTCTAATACCTCTGACTGCGAATTGAGTAATTTCAGGACACAGCTCAGGAAACTTTTACTGCTTGAGTGTATAGCATCGCATTATGGTTTTCTGGACACTTCTGTCTTTTAAAGCAATCACTCCTTTTCCATAGTGCAGCTTCACATGCCGTCACCTCTTCCCCATGATGAAGCTGGGCACCTCTGCATCATCTTCCTGCTCCTCTGCTTCAGTGTCAGAAGACGATGACTCCTCTTCTGAGCATGCTGACACACAAACAGGTTATTACGCACCTACTTTAATACTAAAATTACAAGAGGTACAGTTACCATGATGATCCATTATAACATTATCATCTCCTAACCTCCTTCTTTTTGACTCTCCAGCTTGGCTTTCTTTGCCATCAACTTCTTTTCCTTCAACTTCTCCCTTCAAAAATGGCACAACAGAACATCAATTTATTGACCGTTTGTTTTTCAATTACAAAAACAGAAAATCAATATAGATCTAGTCATGCTGTTATACATTAATTACAATATGCACAAGAAACTGGATTTTCATTATTTATTTGAAGAAGCAGTGTCTTGCTTCCGAATGCCAAACTCACCACCAAAACTCAATGATCGGATGTTCTGAGTGGTTGCCAGGGAACTGCTATGTGGTTGCTAAAGTATTCCGAGTGCGGTTGCTAGGTTACTCTGGGTAGTTTCTTACTAGCCCACCCCACATCTATATGATATTCAGATCCTCAGGTCCCTCCTTTGATGTTATTGTATGGGATTTTTTTTGACCCACTTTATAGTAGGTGCCTTTAACCAGTAGGTACTTAAGCATTTGATACAACGTACTTATGTAAAAACGTTTTGCCTACATATAATTACATCTGTAGTCACACTGTTAACCTTAACCCCTAATCCTAAACCTAACCCAACCCTTCCCCTAAACCTAACCATACATCAACCACAGTAGCAGCAAATGTAACGGTTGTGAGAATTTTGAAAAACAATATGAAGTTAGACAATAAATGCATTGTATTGTATGCAATACAAAAAATTATATGTTAGTACATAGTAGTTAAAGACACCTAATATTAAAGTTCATTCATTCATTCATCTTCAACCGCTTATCCTGTACAGGGTCACGGGGGGCTGGAGCCTATCCCAGCTAACATTGGGCGAAAGGCGGGGTACACCCTGGACAGGTCGCCAGTCCATCGCAGGGCCACACATATACAGACACACACTCATACTCACATCCACACCTAGGGCAATTTTTGGAGACACCAATTAACCTAGCCTGCATGTCTTTGGATGGTGGGAGGAAGCCGGAGCACCCGGAGAGAACCCACGCAGACACGGGGAGAACATGCAAACTCCACACAGAAAGGCCGGGGCAACCGGGGTTTGAACCCATGACCTTCTTGCTGTGAGGCGACAGTGCTAACCACTGCACCACCGTGCCGCCTAATATTAAAGTTTTGTTTTGTAAATCAACTGCCCTGGATACATCCAATTGCTTAGAATACTAAACACGTTTGAGTGTCATTAATCTGCACAGCACACTCAAAGTTCATTATTTAGGATTAAGAATTTAGAATGGCTTGGCAAGCACCACTGATGAATAGAGAGCTCTCTATAATGCTTCTAAAGTATTGGAACAAACACAAGTTAGACAGCTAATGAGCTCCAGTGTTAGACAGACCTTTTCTTTCTGCGTTTCGCTGTCCTCTCTTCAGCAGCCTTCTGGTTTTCTTTAACCTTCTCAATATATTCTTCATCCAGCTTTTGCTGCAAGAGTGAAACAGATATGTGAACCAGGTTTACTAAATTTGAGAGGGTTTAGCTGAAGAAACCTTTATTCGAGAAAAACTAGACTACATTGACCTCGGCCATGTTCTGTGGGATATTTCCCCATATGCCACAAACATACTGTGCAAGTACATGAACGAGCTGTCGAAATTAACGTGTAAACGTGATTAAGTGTAATTTGTGTGTTAATGCATTCATTCGCTTTGCCATTTTGACAGTGTGATTCAGTTCTAAGATTTCTAAAAACTGATCAGTACCTTCAGAGATGATAAGATCTCATCATGAGTTTGTATTATCTTATTTGATGGAGGAAGATCCTCTGAGTAATTTATTAACAAACTTGACCCAGACTGAATGTAACTAAGGATGAAGTCATATGGACTCTTTGTATTGTGGAATTTAATAATTGACGCTCAAATTTAATCATCACACGCGCGCGCGCGCGCACACACACACACAAAATAATGGTTCCAAAAGCATCAAGCACAACCCTGAAATTGTGGTGTTTCTATCCAATGGTGTAGAATTGGCCTTGTGAACAACCCCAATTCCAAAAAATTTGGGACAGTAGAAAAGATGAAAAAACAAAAAGGAGTGATTTGTACATTTACTTTGACTTCAAATTCAAACAAAAACAGTATAAAGACAACGTACTTTTTACCTAATCAACTGCATTGCTTTTTAAAGATATGTTATTCTGAAATTAATGCCTGCAACTCATTCCAAAAAAAATTGAGACAGGGGCAATTTAAGACTAATAACAATCTTATGAGTTGAAATAACAAGGTGATATGAAACAGGTGATGTTAAATGAGAAGCAATCGTGTTATCGTATATAAGGAGCCTACAAAAACAGCCTAGTCCTTCAAGAGCAATGATCGGTCGAGACTTGTCAATTTGCCAACAGATGCTTCAGCAAATAATCCAGGACTTTGAAAACAATGTTTCCCAAAGAAAAATTGGAAGGATTTTTGGCATTTCATCCTCTACAGTACAAAACATAGTTAAAAAGTTGAAGGAATCTGTCAAATTTCAGTGCGTAAAGGGTAAAATGAAAATAATTTCTGAATGCGCTTGTAATCTCTGATCCCTCAGACATCACAGTTTTAAAAAACATAATTCATCTGTAATGGATATCATGAGCATGGTCTTGGGATTACTTTAGTAAACATTTTAGTCAACAGCACCTGCCGCTGCATCCACAGATGTAAGTTAAGACTTGACTACGCAAAGCAGGAGCCCTACATCAACACTGTCCAGAAGCGCTGCCGACTTCTCTGGGCTCGGTCTCATCTTAGATGGAAAGTAATACAGTGGAACTGTGTTTTTTTTTGGTCTGAAGAGTCCACATTTTATCATTTTTATTCAGGCCAAAGAGGAAAAGGGCCATCCAAGATGTTATCAAAGTCAGGCCCAAAAGCCAGTGTCTGTATGGGCCAGGGGTGTGTCAGCGCCCATGGCATGGGTAACCCGCACAACTGTGAGAACACGATGAATGCAGACAGATATTTAATAATTTTGGAGCAATATATACTGCCATCCAGCACCATCTTTTCCAGGGACGTCCCTGCATTTTTCAGCAGGACCACATCAAACCACATACTGCGTGGATTACAAGTGCATGGCTGTGTAAGCAGAGAGTGCGGGTGCTAGATTGGCCTGCCTGCAGTCCTGACCGTCTCCAATTGAGAATGTGTGGTGCATTATGAAGCGCACAATATGGCAACAAAGACGCCGTACAACTTCCATCCGTACAAAATTCCACTTTCTATACTTAAACTTGTGTCTTCAGTGGTACATGGAGCATGTTGTAATCATGATTTGAAATTACAGTACATTTAAAAAAAATATATACACACACATATATATATATATACTAAATTCACAAGGTAAATCATCAAATAATGTGTTTTTGTAGGTGAACAGAATTTACAAAACACTCCTTTTAGTTTGACATTTTGCATACGGCCCCAACTTTTTTAAGAGTTGGGGTTGTATGTGTCCAAATGAAGTTTTGTAATGTTTTATTTTAAAATGTGTCTTTTTACTGTACAGCACTTTGGTCTACAATTGTTCTTATTAAATGTGCTTCATAAATCAGTGGCTCCCAACCCTGTTCCTGAGGGTACCTCACACATTTTGTATATCTCCCTTATCTGACACATCCAATTGAGGTCATAGAGTCTCTACTAATGAGTTTAATCAGGTGTGTTTGATTAAGGAGATATCCAAAATATGTAGAGTTAGGGGGCCTCCACGCTAATCAAGTGTATATACAACGGAGCTGCACACTTGCAATGCATTGGACAAGTATTCACGTCTTCATTTGCATACTTGTAAAGTAAGTTTCCTTTGGCCTAACAAATGCATTTATAGTAAAGCTTCTTTCATTTCAATAGTCAGATGTGTATAGGAAGGAACAAACCTACTTTATCAGATATTCGTTCCAGGAAGTCCTGTCTCTGATACTCGCGCCGCCGCAGATGTCTATACACATGGAATTCACCGCTGCCTGCACCAGCACTTGAACCTGATCAAATTAAACATGTTATCACTGTTAAAACTAAATAGACCATAATATACAAATAAGCAGTTCTTAGATACATGGGGCATGTATGTATGTATGTATGTATGTATGTATGTGTATATATATATTTATTGAGGAAAATAAGTATTTGAACACCCTGCTATTTTGCAAGTTCTCCCACTTAGAAATCATGGAGGGGTCTGAAATTGTCATCGTAGGTGCATGTCCACTGTGAGAGACATAATCTAAAAAAAAAAAAAAATTCAGAAATCACAATATATGATTTTTTTAACTATTTATTTGTATGATACAGCTGCAAATAAGTATTTGAACACCTGTCTATCAGCTAGAATTCTGACCCTCAAAGACCTGTTAGTCTGCCTTTAAAATGTCCACCTCCACTCCATATATTATCCTAAATTAGATGCACCTGTTTGAGGTCGTTAGCTGCATAAAGACACCTGTCCACCCCATACAATCAGTAAGAATCCAACTACTAACATGGCCAAGACCAAAGAGCTGTCCAAAGACACTAGTGACAAAATTGTACACCTCCACAAGGCTGGAAAGGGCTACGGGGAAATTGCCAAGCAGCTTGGTGAAAAAAGGTCCACTGTTGGAGCAATCATTAGAAAATGGAAGAAGCTAAACATGACTGTCAATCTCCCTCGGACTGGGGCTCCATGCAAGATCTCACCTCGTGGGGTCTCAATGATCCTAAGAAAGGTGAGAAATCAGCCCAGAACTACACGGGAGGAGCTGGTCAATGACCTGAAAAGAGCTGGGACCACCGTTTCCAAGGTTACTGTTGGTAATACACTAAGACGTCATGGTTTGAAATCATGCATGGCACGGAAGGTTCCCCTGCTTAAACCAGCACATGTCAAGGCCCGTCTTAAGTTTGCCAATGACCATTTGGATGATCCAGAGGAGTCATGGGAGAAAGTCATGTGGTCAGATGAGACCAAAATAGAACTTTTTGGTCATAATTCCACTAACCGTGTTTGGAGGAAGAAGAATGATGAGTACCATCCCAAGAACACCATCCCTACTGTGAAGCATGGGGGTGGTAGCATCATGCTTTGGGGGTGTTTTTCTGCACATGGGACAGGGCGACTGCACTGTATTAAGGAGAGGATGACCGGGGCCATGTATTGTGAGATTTTGGGGAACAACCTCCTTCCCTCAGTTAGAGCATTGAAGATGGGTCGAGGCTGGGTCTTCCAACATGACAATGACCCGAAGCACACAGCCAGGATAACCAAGGAGTGGCTCTGTAAGAAGCATATCAAGGTTCTGGCGTGGCCTAGCCAGTCTCCAGACCTAAACCCAATAGAGAATCTTTGGAGGGAGCTCAAACTCCGTGTTTCTCAGCGACAGCCCAGAAACCTGACTGATCTAGAGAAGATCTGTGTGGAGGAGTGGGCTAAAATCCCTCCTGCAGTGTGTGCAAACCTGGTGAAAAACTACAGGAAACGTTTGATCTCTGTAATTGCAAACAAAGGCTACTGTACCAAATATTAACATTGATTTTCTCAGGTGTTCAAATACTTATTTGCAGCTGTATCATACAAATAAATAGTTAAAAAATCATATATTGTGATTTCTGGATTTTTTTTTTTTAGATTACGTCTCTCACAGTGGACATGCACCTACGATGACAATTTCAGACCCCTCCATGATTTCTAAGTGGGAGAACTTGCAAAATAGCAGGGTGTTCAAATAATTATTTTCCTCACTGTATATATATATATATATATATATATATATATATATATATATATCTATCTCACACATGCGCACGCTACCGTTTGGTTCTGTGACTCGACATTAATACAGCATTAATTTGAATTGCTATGCAGATGACCTTCAGTTATATTTGTTGTTGTATCCCAATGATCTGATTAATTTAAATGTTCTTCAAGAGTGTTTATTAGATATAAAAAAATTGGATGGCATGTCATTTTTGCAGTTATATCATGATAAAAAAGGGTTTTTTTAATCTGCAAGGATTCTTAAAAAACAAAAATGTCAGATCGAGTCAAAACTTAATCAGGTGGTGGTGAGAAATTTGAGAGTCTATTTTGATATTAATTTCAATTTTGAATTCCTTGTCAGCAAATTAGTTCAGTCTTGTTTTTATCACTATAGGAACATTTCCAAGTTTCAAGGACACAGAAGCTCATACATGCATTTGTTTTGCCTTGATTATTATAGAGCCCTTTTTCAGTGTGAAATCAATGCACTTTAGCACGGCTACAATCAGTGCAAAATGTTACAGTTAGACTTTCAATCATATTACTCCAGTTTTAGCTTCTTTGCATTGGTTACCAATTCATTTTAGGGATAATTTTAAGATTTTAATAATTAAATATAAGGCATTAAATGGGTTGGCACCTGACTATTTAACAGAACTTTTAAAGACCTTACGAAACAGTTAGACCTCTTAGATCTTTTCGTGAACTGTTGGCTGTTCCAAGATCCAGATACAAAACTAAAGGTGATAGAGTTTTTGTAGTAAAGGCTCAATGTTTATGGAACAGCCTTCTCTGGGACATTAGATCTGCTGAATCTGTGAACTTTTATAGATTTGCTTTTATTAATATGAGAATGTGTTGGTTTTACTACTATTTGAATATGTTGGTTTTTACCGTGTGATTTCGATTTTGTGAAGCACTTTGTGCTTAATCGTGAAAAGGTGCTATATAAATAAAATTATATATTATATAGTAAATACTGTTACATTGACAGATTATTTGTGAGGCTGAAATCTTGATGAAATAAATTACAGTAGTATGGGAGTACGAGATGAAATACACAAAACAGCATGCAAACACAATTATAGTATTAGAAAAAAGACAACACCCAGATAGTAATGACAGCTAATGTAAACAATGTTGGGCCATGTGCAGTCAGAACACCTGTCATTAAAAGGTTTGAAACAGAGACTGATCCGATCACTATAAAACTGTTCAGCCGTAACCTCAATTTGTAGGCGAACGCAGAAGTCTTTTTCGCCATGGGTTCCCTCTGGATTTTCCTATGGGTTTTTAAACTTACGAGTAAAATCACGTCTGTGGGAAATAATACTTGGCAATATGTGGATGTTTTGTTCTACAACATAAATTACGCACAGTCATACCTCAAACATGAATTAAGCCGCCATGCAGTAAAAAAAAAGGATGTAATTCAATACGGCTTCAAAATGACCTTTGATGTATAACAGTGCAATTTATGATGTAGAACAAAACATCCATGTATCCTTAAGTAATGTTTACCACAGACCTTATTTTGCACAAGTTCAAAAACCCCATTATAAAAACCCATATCCAGAGGGGACCCATGACGCATTCTCTACCGGGTTTTTGGACTACAAGCTGAACATCTCTATTGTTTATTTAACTGCAGACTTCTTCAGAGGGACTGAGCCAGCAACTAGTGTCTGTAAGTGGCTTTGGATAGATTATCTGCTCAATAACAATCAATGCATTTAACAGATTCATATAAAAAAATAATGCCTTTGGAAAAGTGTCTGGCTCCCTCACATAAATGAAAGTGCTGAATCCTCTTCAGACTTCACATTTAAAAGCTTCTCGCACACATCTTTCAATAGTGTTTGGACATGTTCATTAAAGCATTTATTTTTACCACATATACATACAACGTCCCTGCAACAATACAGATATCACTGAAATGGAGAAAGTGTTCTCTTGTAAAAAGCTACAAATCCTCTGACCGCGGCCCGCGCCTGTAAGCCAATCAGAAAGCTTGAAGGCTTCGCCAATGGCGTGAGTTGGGCGGGACTACGTGTTTGTCGAACAACGGAAGACCGTATTTCTATTTTATCTGAAATAAAAACAAATGTACTTATCATTTTAGTTTAATAAACTCCACAAACCCATCACATCTCGCACAAACTCTGGTGGAGCTCGTGGGTTCCACTCCTTTGGCCTCTCTGGTATGGGCACAGATTTATCCTTTAAAACAAAGTATAAAACGTACTTGATGATCAGTGCTTGTCCAGCAGCTCATTTACATCATTAACATAACAGCTATTGCTCCAGTGAATCAACGGCTTGCGACAGCAGTTTGAGGAAAAGTATTTACTCACGGGGTTTCGCATCAGTCTCTCCAACTTTAAGCGCTGCTCCTCAGCGGGAGTTTTGGCGATAATTAACGGCTGAGCCTCTTTTCCAGCAGCTTTGCCAGGACGCGCATCTTTCTTCTCCACAGCCATGTTTCTCCCAGAGTCCTGTCGGGCAACGTTGTGCTCTTCTTCTGTTCATTTGTGGCGCTTCTGAGTGCCAGTAGTGCCACGGTGCCACCTACTGGATTAATGTGGACCTCTATTTATGACAAAACTGCACAAAAAAAGAAGCATCCATTACACTTTTAAACCTGCGTTACTATATTATATTATATAAACGTATAGGCCTGCTATAAAATAAACGAAACAGCACTGGAAGCTATCAGGTGCCAATAATGATCACGTGCGTAATACTGGCGCCCAGAGCCGGCCAAAGGCATATAAGCGAACTAAGCGGCTGCTTTGGGCCCCCATGGCCACCAGGGGGCCTCCAAGAACACATGAAATGACAGCCTGATTTTTACAAAAAAAATTATATATATTATGTCAACGGACAATAGTAATTCTACAAAAACGCAATATTAAACGCAATATTGTGTTAACGGCCTGCAGGATGCAAGCACAGTCAGACAGTTAGATTATTGAATAGGCAGCAGCATTGCAGCAAAACAGCAATATCACAAAAAAGGACATTTCCCTCTGTTGCAGAGAAAAGGAAAAAGAAGAAAACAGAGGAAGAGGAAAAAAATGCAAGATAAAGGTATGTTAAGTAACTAGGTAATGTTGCGAGCTGTTAATGTTGTTAGCTGGCTAGTTAGTTAACATAGCCTAGGTCGCATATCTTCTTGTTTTAGGAAAGTACATGTTTGATTAAACATCCCTAAATAGCCTTGACATCTTAATATATTATAATACAACATATTACTTAGCTAGTTATAGATCTTCTGTGTTAAAATAACTTGTTCCTGTGTATATATTTTTGTAATAAAAATAAGCTCCTGTTCCATAAACATGGTACTGATAACAGCTTAACATTACTTACATTAGTCTACCATTTTTGGGTCTTTGCTATTATTTTCCAATATCATTATGCCTCAATAGATTAAAAGTTGTTGTTTTAGGTGTACAGATGGCTTGCTGCTGTCTATAATAAATTATGTTGTTAAAATAACATTGTGTTCCATCAACTATGTACTCTTTTGAAACTTTCCTAGGAGCACTCTTGAAATATTTTGGAGGTGGGGCACAACCAACGCCACCTGCCCCAAGTGCCAGTGCTACAGCTGATGATGATACAGCAGGTGAGTTTCCAACAATCCCAGATCAATCTATTTATATGGATAAAACATGCCTTTTGTGAGATCTTTTTTAGTTTTTTTACAGACAATTGCATTACCTTCTAATATGACATCTAAAATGGCTAGCTTTTATAATAATAATAATTATTATTATTATTATTTTAGTCTTTCATCAGGTCCATCCTCTGCAGGCGAGGAGCACTTCCCAGCACCTGCATCCACTGATAATACTCTTCCTTGTCTGTTTCAACCTCAGCAGATGTGGCAAGCTAATAGCACAGCAGCCTTTGTATTTGCTCAGTTTACTGTAGAATATGCTAGATTCATATTTATAATTATAACTATTAATGTAAATTCCTTATAGGTCCTTCTACTTCTGTGGTCATTGGGATCGATGTCACAGGGGTAGATGTGCTCAGCTGGGTCCTCCAGTTGACCCAGCTGAGTGGTCATCTATCATGTCCGACTCAGAAAGGACTGATCTGGTAAGCAGAGGGCCACTGCCTATGAAGGAAACCTTCAAATTCCCTGAAAAACCTGATGGCCGAAGCTTCCACTACCACTACACCTACAGAAAATTCATTAATGGGGAAAAAAAGTCAAGCGGAGCTGGCTCACTTATTCAAAAATATATGATGCAGTCTACTGCTTCTGCTGCAAATTGTTCTCCAGGAAATCTGATAAAACTGGAAACAGAGGGAGAACAGTATTGTATAAATATAGGTGTTAGATTTATAGTGTGCGAATAATCAAGCATTGACAATATTCAATCATATTGCCGGCACCGAGGGGCCCCCAAAATCAAATTCTGCTTAGTGCTCCATAAAGGCTTTGTTTCCAAGGAGGGAAACACATCATTTTTACTTTAAACTTGATTTAGACTTCCGCAGCCAACACTTCAACCTTTAAATATCTTATTCATCTTACTGAGCTAACAAGCCAAACAAATCACCCAGATGTAAAACAACTACAGAATATAATCGCCTGCTGATGTAATTAAGATTTCGGTTTTACTAGTGTATCCTAGAGTATTACTTAAAGGAATATTCTGTGTTCAACAAAAGTTTAGCTCAATCGACAGCATTTGTCACAATGTTGATTACCACAAAAATGAATTTCAATTCATTTATTTTCTTAAAAACACAAAAAGAATCTGTGTTCCATTGAGGCACTTATAACTGAGGTGAATGGGGCCAATTTTTGGAGGGTTTAAAGGCAGAGATGTGAAATTTATAATTGTATAAAGGCACTTTATAATATTTTACATTCATTCAAGTTTTAAAGTCATTTTATGGTTTGTTGACATTATATCGTCATGTAAAGTTGGCTATAATCTTACATAGAAAAGGTTAGTAAGTGATTTTATCACACTAAAATCATATTAACACACATATTGTTTATATCTTGTGTATATACTTTTGAAATGGTGACTATTTTAATGGTTACAGATTGGCCCCCCATTAACCTCCACTGTAAGTGCCTCACTGTAACTTTTTTTTTTTTTTAAAGGAGAGGCAAGTCAAAATATATTTTTTTTTGTGGTAATCAATATTATGCCACAAATGCTTTTGATGGACCTTAACTTGTATTGAACGCGGAATGTTCCTTTAATCACAACAGATGATTTAATACAACTGATTTGTTTTTTTATTTAAATATCATACTAAGCTAAGATAGATATGATTGAACATGTTGCTTTACAAAGTTTGTGCACAAAAGTTATTTTAAGGAGACATTCTGTTAATACTGTAGTTTTAATTGGTCCATTTCTCAAGCAATAAGTAGTTTTAGAAAATAGACTGCAAAGTAAAAATAAGTACTATTCAATTTGCAATCTTTTTACTTTAACTCAAGTATGTCAAGATACTTTGACTTTTAATTTAGTAACATTTTAACACAGCACCCATACTTTAACTTAAATATAATTTATCATTACATTTTACACCCCTGGAATAATAATATAAATCTTCCTAAAATTCCCCCTAAAACTGTTCACTCCAAATAATCCACCCTAAAATTGCAGTAAATGATTTTCGTTCTTTGTCTTACAGTTTACACAAGATATATATATATATATATATATATATATATATATATATATATATATATATCATATAATATAGAAAGTTCTGAGTCTTAGTGTTTTATTAATATTGTTATTAATATTATTATTATAACCCAGATAATTTACCATTTATCCATGATGGTCTTCCTTATATATAGACATCACTTCACCCTTCCTCAACATCTGTCCTTTCCTGCATGCAGGCAGGGCAAGGTCATCAGCAATTTCATTGCCTGCCAGCCTTATACTGTGTGTGCACACAGCCCACACACAATCCCACTTCCACCTAGTCTTTGTCTATACACACAAACAAAAGACTCTATTTCATACATCAAGCCCTCCCTCGATGATAGCTATGTTGAAATGATCAGAGCAGCTGCAGAGTCTGTACAAACATCCAAACAAATCTTCTTCCACACACCGTAACTAATAAAATTAGTAGCATTTAAACAGTGTAAACCAAAACATACGGTACTGTATATAGGGAGAATTATTATAATAATTATATGTAGGGGACACCTACATTTTGGTGCTCCATGACACAGTCTATTATCATCTTCTAGTCGGATTGTCTTGTAATAAAGTCTCAATTGTTGGTCGGAAGTGTTTACACAGTAAATAAAAAAGTGTGAAAATGTTCCAAATTACCCTTTCTGACTTTACAGTATATATATATATATATATATGAGTACTGTGCAAAAGTCTTAGGCACTTAAGAAAATTCTTAAGATGGTTATTTATATCTTCAGCTTTAATGTGTCAATAGAAATATAAATGTTAGACTCTCAAACATACTTTTGCAAATAGAAAAGATTAGAATAGAAGAACAGGGAGCCCTGCAACAGATGTCATGGCCCCCACTGATCCCCCCACTGAACATTGTCAGTCTGAGATTACATATTGAGACAGAAGATAGACAAATAGACTGAACAACTGTGGCGAATTCTCTGCCAACAACCAAGAAACACTGTATCCAGGTGTACCTAAGTGAATTAGTACTGTCTTGAAGGCAAAGGTGGTCACACCAAATATTGATTTATATCTTTTTTTTATCTTTACTGGAATTTGTATGATGTTAATTGATCAATGAAAACAATTTATGTCATAATTTTTGAAGGAATCCTCAATATGCAACATTTTTCAAAAGTGCCTAAAATGTCTGCACAGTACTGTACATGCATATAATATCCAGTTGGAAAAGTACATGAATTGCAAAGCACACTGATTGTATGCCAGGCGTATATGATGTTAAATGCACAAGTTCACATGCTACTACCAACATTATATTCTCATTTAATGCTTTTTGGATGCAATAGCTCAGCAGGTGCTGTTTTGATTTCTTATCAGCGTACAGTGAGATCTTCAACGCAATTCAGCCATAGCACATAATCTCACATCTCCACTGGGCCGTGATTGGGAGATTTGACCCACCAGAACACATCTACAATTCAGTTCTTGATTTTCTGGTAATAATCAAGAGCTTTTGATGTACGTAGGGCAATTCCTCAAACATGCATGAAGCGAGCTGGTGTTAGAATATTCTTTCTGTCTTGCTTATGTCTTTTTATGTGCCTCTATATTGAAAAGGCAATGAATATTTGGATTATCTGAAATATGTGGAATAAACAATATGGTTTTAAGATGCCTGGCATTGATAAGTGTGAGTCACAACACAAGAAACAAATGCTCCTTTGTGTTTGAGTTTTCAGATGAATATCTGCTATGCGATGAGGAAGCATTGAACCATCACCTACACACCAGAGTAGGAAAGCATACAGAATTTAAGATTTGGCTGCATTTCAGTTCATGAGTTTGAATTTGAATTGAAATGGATTGACTGGAAAAGGAACTTAATCATTTTAATTCCAAGAAATGTAAAACATTCACAGAGGAATTTATAACAAAATGTAAATTATTATATCATTTATTTTGACTTATTATGCCTTTTCTCTCTATCTTCCCTGATTTATAAAATAATTATTTTTCTAAACAACATTGCTGTACACTAAATGTTCTTCTACATGTGGAATATATATATGTGTGTGTGTGTGTGTGTGTGTGTGTGTGTGTGTGTATGTATGTATGCACAAGTGTTTCTGGTAGCTGTGCATTAGACCTGCACAACGTTCAGAAGGAATTTTGGACCATTCTTCCTTAAAGAACTGCGTCAGCTCAGCCATATTCTTAGGATATCTGGTGTGAACCAGGACTCTTGCTCTTACTCTTGAGGTAATTCCACAGCATCTCTATTGTGTTAAGGTCTGGCCTCTGACTGGACTATTTTCTTTGGTGGATTTTCTTTTTTTTGAAGCCCTTCTGTAGTGGATTTACTTTGATGTTTAGGGTCATTGTCCTGCTTCATCACCCTTTTCTATTGAGCTTCAGCTTGCAAAGCTCCATTGAGCTCAGATTAGCAGATTGAATCAGATTCACTTTCTCAGCGAATCAGCCATAAGTAAGCTCACAACTGGGAGTCCAGACATTTCAAAATAAGAATCGTGTGCGTATTTCAGGCTTATTTACAATTAAAAGTCCTGTATTGTGTACCTTTTTTTTTGTGTCTCCTGGTAATTAAGATTAAGATTAAGATATACTTTATTGTCCCTGAAGGGAAATTTGTTTTGGACACTGTCCATTCCGTAGCTTTACAGAGACAACACAAAGACAGTTCACAACATTTCCTTAGCACATCCTCTCCCGAACGTTCTCTCATATACATTTAAATAGGTACGTATGTATAGTAGTAGACACATATAACGCCTTCTATTGGCACAAGGCCCATAAAATACGCAATTGGCATACTGCACACTCTATAGTACCCATAAAATACACAACTGATATATTCCACATGGCCTATATGATACACAATTGTCATACTGCACACTATTAGCACCCCTAATATACACAACTTATGTGTTGCACACTCTATCTAGCCTACAAAATACACAATTGACATATTACTCACACTACATATTAGCGTTAATAAGCTTAATGGACATAGGTACGAAAGAATTTTTATAACGGTTTAACCAACATTTAGGAACTCTAAATCTTCTGCCAGAGTGTAAAAGCTGAAATTCTAGATGGAGGATATGAGTCGAGTCAGAAACTATTTTTTGTGCCTGTCTGATAACCGACTGCTCATAGATTTTCTGGGGGGGCAGATAGTTTTTGACCCCCATAATCTTCATAGCTGTCTTTACTTGACGAGCGATCTGTGATTTTGATTGTACTGTCAGGTTACCATACCAGCTTGTAATACCGTACTTTAAAATACTCTCTAATATTGCGTGATAGAACAACAACATACATTTTTGTTCTACTCCATACAATCTGAGTCTTTGTAAAAAATGCATCCTCTGCTGGAGTCTGGAGCAGACAGTATTTACATGGTCCTTCCAGGTCAGTGCATTATCAATATGTACACCCAGGTACTTGTAAGAGCTAACCTGAGTAATGGGTACACTGTTAATTACTATAGGCCTGGTGTCACCTATGGTTTTTGGGTCAAACACCATCTCCTCAGTCTTAGTTACGTTTAGCATAAGATAATTATCATCGCACCACTGAACAAACTCCTCAATTTCTGTATGATACGTGCTTGGACTTTTATCTTTATGCATAAGACCAAGGATTGCTGTATCATCGGAAAATTTAATAATATAATTATCAATATGGTGTCTGAGGCAATCGTTAGTATATAATGTAAAAAGGGCTGGTGAACTGACACAGCCCTGCGGGACACCAGTGCTGATTGGCCTGGGTTCCGTAAGAGCATTATTCACTTTAACCTGTTGAGTACAGTTTGTTAAAAATGAAAAATACCAGTTAAGAATAAAATAGTTAACATTCATATGTTTCAGTTTCTGAATGAGCATGTGAGGCTGTATAGTGTTAAAAGCCGAACTAAAATCAACAAATAAAATACGTGCATAGGCTTTGGGGTCTTCAAGATGTTTACTGACCAGATGTGAAATGCTACTAATAGCATCATCTGTGCCACGCCCCTGCCTGTAAGCAAACTGAAACGGATCTAAAAACGCACCAACATCTTTTTTAAGAAATGACACCATTATCTTCTCAAAACATTTCATAACAATAGAAGTTAGCGCCACAGGCCTAAAATCATTATTCACCTTTGGGCATGGTTTTTTAGCTACCGGTGTAATTACTGATTTCTTCCACAAAGTGGGTATGACATGCGAGTCTACTGATTTTTGGAAGATTGGAAACCATGCAGGTGTCAGCTCATCTGCACATGTCTTTAACAAAAATGCGGATATTCCATCCGGTCCCGTTGCCTTCTTAGTACATAAGTTTTTAAAATGCAATCTTACCACCTTGGGTTCTACCACCAACCTTACATCCTTTATTATTGTTTTGGGATTGGAGTAGCACAATAAACTGCATCTGGGATTTCATTAAATTTTCACTCTTGTAGTCTCTGTGTCTGGGCCATCTGGTAACATTAAAAGATTAAGGCAATATTTTAAAACAACTAAAACACAGAAGAAAATAATGACGAGGTTCGGGAGATGTTGGCGATGTTTTCAATCATTTTTTTATTTTCTCCATTTCATTGGCTTTTTGCTTTATTGCTTTTGCTTTATTGCCAAGAGTACATGAGAGTACAAAATACATTTTGAAGAAACTGAAAAAAGAAAGAAATTGAAGGACAAGATGCATCGTGATGCATCGAGAATTGTATTGTAATCGTATCGCTATATCATCGTATCGTTATCGTTAATCGTCAGACCAGTGAAGATTCACACCTCTAGTAGCTCAGCGAGCAAAGACACAAGTTCGAATCCAGGGCGTGCTGAGTGACTCATGCCAGGTCTCCTAAGCAACCAAATAGGCCCGGTTGCTAGGAAGGGTAGAGTCACATGGATTAACCTCCTCCTGGTTGCCATAATGTGTGGTTCTCGCCTTGATGGGTCGGGTGGTGAGTTGTGCATGGATGCAGCGGAGAATAGTATGAAGCCTCCACATACGCTATGTCTCCGCGGTAACGCGCTCAACAAGCCATGTGATAAGATGCGCAAACTACTATATTCATACTGTACTTTATGTAATTATCTTTAATGTAGATTGTGAAGAGCAGTATTAAATAAAAAAATCTTGAAAAAAAATAAATAAATATATATATATATATATATATATATATATATATATATATATATGTACATGTGCATTTATAAATCACATTTTGCAGGTGACATTTAAACATTGATTATTAAAATAATTAAAAAAAATTGGTAATTCCCCATATGTATAATGTTTATTATATAACTAATAAATTATATAAATGCTAAAAGTTAATATAGTCTATTGTTTAAAATTTCACTTAAAGCACTTAAAATTTCTTTACATTTCAGTGCATTTTAAATCTACTTCCTTAAATTAAAATTCTAATTGCAATTCTACCTCAAATTCAGGAATGTAATTTGAATTTAAAAGGCATTCTCAATTCATTTCTGAATGGCACCCAAACCTGATATATGAGTGTACTGCACATAAAACACACACATAATAACCAATTATAAATCCTATAATAAATATAAGACAAAATAAAGCAATACTTAAAAATAAAAACAGTATCACGAAAATGTAAATGAAAATATATGCACTATATGTGCATATATAACTAACGAAGCATAGCAGTGGAGATAGTTAGCCATGCAAACCGTCACACAATTGTGTTCCCTACAGGAGTAAACACGTTTGCTCTTTTTTTTCAGGCTTGATTAATTAATGCCCTTGCATGTCTTAATAGCCTGAAGCAGAATTCAGCACTCACTCTGTCTATGACTCAAACCGTGCCTGTCCTCTAAGCTCCACAGAAGCCCACAGTGGCATTGTTTGGGACTAGCTTGTCACTGCCAGTCTGTGGTTAGCTACAGTACCTCTGGGGCAATATGAGCAGTTTACTCTATAGAATCTAACTCATAGAATCATCCAGCATGCTGATACAAGGAGATGGCTGATCACTTATATAATGCTGTGCCCATCATGTGTTTGGTTACCATGGATGAGTGTGCAAGATGGTGCTTTATCGTATGGGACTGAGGATAGGTTTGACTGCTTATCTGACATAGCTCAATGGTTTGTGATGAATTACTTCTTCCCTACCCTTTTCTCTCTATCTTTCTTTTCATTCTCAGACATTTATATAAACAGCTCGTCAAATTTACAACCGTGTGCTTGTTAATAAAAGCAGTGCAGAATGTTGAGAGGTTGTACAATGAATCATTTCCCTCCCCATTTTTAATTAGCTTTCAGCTCATTTTGCCGAGCCAGCCTTTTAACGATCAGCGTGGGGTCTGGTCCACTTTTCCCCTCGAGGCGTTTTCAGACCTGTAACTCATTTGATTTGTTTCCAAAACTGGAGCTAAATTGTAACAATGTCGCATTCTTGTTTTATCATTGTGGGGACTCTCCATAATATTCCATGCATTTTATTATGGATTTTATTCAGATCTAACGATAAATTCAATCCCCTACCCCTAAAAACAAATGCTCCAAATGAGCCAGGTGTGAAAACGTCCTTATTCTGGCCAGGAACAGCCCACTTAGACAGGAAGAGATTGCCTATATGTGACTTTAACTAATATGCAACGTGATCAAACATTTTGTATTTACTTTCTATTTTGGGAGGGTTTATCTAAAATAGTAAAAAAACATATATATATAAATATATACACTAACGGTCAAAAGTTTTGAAACACTCATTCATTATTATATATATTTTTTATTTATTTTTACATTTTAGAATAATAGTAAAGTGATCAATACTATGGAATATCATATATGGAACTATGGGAATTATGTTGTGACTAAACAAAATCTAAAATAAATCAAAACTATGTTATAATTTAGCATCTTCAAAGTTGTCACACTTTGCCTAGAATTTGCAGAAATGTACTTTTGACATTTTCTCAACCAAACTTCTTGAGGAATCACCCTGGGATGCTTTTTAAACAGTATTGAAGGAGTTTCCATCAATACTGGGCACTTATTGGCTGCTTTTCTTTATTATTTGATCCAATTCATCAATTTCAAAAACTTTGTTTTATTAGTAAATTGTAATATTGTGGCCCAATTATATTTTTGTCTACAAAATTATTTCAAACATTTAAGCATATGCATATTTAAATATAAATATAGATCAAAAGATTTTTAAGATCATGAGAAACATTTCAGTCAATTGTTTCAAAAGTTTTGACCGGTAGTATGCATGTATGTATATGTGTGTGTGTGTGTGTGTGTGTGTGTATATATATATATACATATATATATATACATTCCTGTTTACTGTGTTAAAAACACTCGCTTTACAACTCTCTTTTGGCACCACTCTGTGGACATTTCACCTGTAAAACCAAGGCTGAGTTCGGAATAACATACTACCCATACAACTCTTACTACTTTTGACATGTGTCGAAGGCAGAAATAGTATGGTAGTAAGCAATTCCGAACAAAAAAGCCCAAGTGTGTCTCTCTGGGTCCTGCAAGATGACAAGGAACACCCACTACACAACACACCCACTTCAAGTAATACCTCCCTTGGATCATAAAGCGACTGTATTGGCTGAAAGAACTTTTAAACTCCCACGCAATTGCTTTAAGATTCATGTTAACTATGTAAATATAACAAAAAAAAAATCACTTTTAAATTATACATCACAAATCATATTATTAAACCGAAGATATGAATGGTTAAATTAAAAATGTCTTTGTTCTGTTTTCTCCAGTTACCTCACAAGCTAACCAGTTAGCCTATTAGCTTAGCATAGTTTCTTCACATTCATCACGTTTCTATACGGCGGTATGATTGTATTCTATAGAACTAAGTTGCAGTAAATGTCAAAATTTTAGAAATGGTTTCGTTTTAATCTTTGTGGTTATGGTTTCGTTTTAATAAGGGACCATGTACAATATTAAACATAAATGTTTCCATTTGATGCATTGTACCAGATTTAGCCTAAGGCTAGGTTTATTGAATGGGGCATAACTTGTATTGGGTGTGCCTTGTAGTAGTCTTGCAGGACGCAGACAGACCCTTCTTCTGGAAGCTGGAGGTCACACCTGACCAACATGCCTTCAACAACACTTCCAGCATCTGCCACGGTGACAGACCAATTTTAGCTGAAGAACTTTCGACCTGCTGTTGCAGAATTCACTGT
This sequence comes from Moxostoma hubbsi, assembly GCA_032164185.1. Taxonomy (NCBI): domain Eukaryota; kingdom Metazoa; phylum Chordata; class Actinopteri; order Cypriniformes; family Catostomidae; genus Moxostoma; species Moxostoma hubbsi. The sequence continues at coordinate 12,304,611 of JAVLUX010000044.1, forward strand.
GGGATCAGTGTGTAATTTCTCAGACACAATTCAAAACATGCAGTTTTACTTATATCTAGTTTATTTGCTATTATGTCCCTCAAAGCTGAAGGTGTGTAGGCTATACCTTTCAAAGATTCTATGTCATAAACCTGACAAACTTTGACAAATCAAGGTATGAGTTCTTCCTCAAAAGTCATCATATAAAATGTTTTAACACTGTTTTGTTTCCCTGCACGACTGATAGAAGTCATGTTTACATTTATGCATTTGGCAGATGCTTTTATCCAAAGTGACTTACAGTGCACTTATTACAGGGACAATCCCCCCAGAACAACTTGGAGTTAAGTGCCTTGCTCAAGGACACAATGGTGGTGGGGATGTGAGGATCAACCAGCAACCTTCTGCTTACCAGTTCTGTGCTTTAGCCAACGCAACTACCACTCCAGGATTACTTTTATGCTGCCTTTATGTGCTTTTTGAGCTTCAAAGTTTTGAATCCAGTTGACTTGCCTTGTATGGACCTACAGAGCTGAGATATTCTACTAAACATCTTTGTGTTCAACAGAAGAAAGAAAGTCATACACATCTGGGGTGGCATGAGGGTGAGTAAATGATGAAAGAAGTTTTGGGAAATCTATCCCTTTAAATGATAAAAATGACAAATAAATTTCACTAGTGTTCATAGAATATATACAGCCACACCACTTAAACCAGTAGCATATATACAAAATAATTAATACTCCAAAGAGCTTTAGTAACACAATTGCCCTCAGCCACCTTGAAACCTCAGTTTAATTCCTTAATTCTGGCCCGGTACTTTTAAAGCTATAAGCCTAAAAGTTCCAACTTTCCTATTTAAGCAGATTTTTCTCTCCTTTGGTCAAAGTCTTAGAGTAATACACAGACAGTTTTATGTTTAATTGCACCCAAGCTATTTAACCCTTAAATGCAAGATAACTTTCTCAAACACTCTTACATATTCGGGTCTTTACAGACCCAGCACTTATATCTATCAAAAATGATAGATATAAGGCACCAAACCATTTTCAAGGTGGGGGTCGTGGGTGTTGAGGGCACAAATATAATAGTTCTCTTTGGTACTTTAAAATAGTAAAGGTTCTGAATGGAATAATTTTCTGAATAAAGGCTTGAAATTTGTTAAAGTCCAACATTTTATAATTTTTGGTTTTAAAAGATAAAAACATTTTCACACAGTTCACAGGGTACAAGACTACCACTGTGTCTACACGGCTAGCAATTTGCTTGTTTTATGAATCTTTTCATTCATTTCTTGTGCAGTATCAAAGAAAATTTGAATACAATTAGAATTTCATTTCATCACTGATGTATCTGTAAAATGACATGACTGTGTCAGCTGGCTAGCAAAAAGAAAATACACAAAATAATTGACTGCCATCAAATTGTTCCTCAATATGTGTTTTTTCCCCAGTAGAATCTTAACACAATCTTTTCTTTGAGAACCTGAATTCTTTTCTTTTCCATAGAAAAACAGTTTTCTCTACTGTTGCGGTCCAAAGCAAAAACATCATTATTAATATATAGTAAAAGTAGTCCATACAACACAAAGCTGTTTGCTGTGTGGCCCCAGAAAGATTGGAATATAGTGCATGAGTCATATGCACTACTGTTATGATGTCTATATGCTGAACCTTTAATAGTGCTTTATTGTATTTATCCTTTTTGAAGATCAACAGCTCCTGCTCACAATAAACTGCTATTGTATTGAATGGAGCTGCTTAAAATATATATATTATATGTTCCAAGAAAAAGTAACAACATAAAGGTGAGTAAATGAGTGAGTAAAAGTACATTTTACATTTTTAGGTGAACTACTCCTACAAGACAAACTCAAAATAAAATGGTTTCTTTTAAAAGAAGACTCATATGAAATTCAAAATTATGAATGATGCACATAATGCACTTTTCATCAGATGGTGCAGACTGTTGGTTTGTATAACATTTCATTCATAAAACAGTGAGCAAATATTGTATGTTTAATTATATGACACTATTGTGTGCGTTCCGCTCAGCGCTGGATCCTGCCCTGCAGTTTCTTAAATATGAGTGCCGCCTTCATCGATTTGATTGGCTCAAATGACATTGACAAGAGGTGTTAGACTACTGAGCACAGTAAAAGTGAAACGTTTTTAAACCATAATGTTATTCCTGCAACAACTTAATGACATTTAGACAGTGCTGCACAATGGACTGCAGCAGAAACAAGAAAAGAAAGAAACAATCTGATTATTGGGGGGACTTGTCCTCCTCAATGTATATTGTGGTTATGGCCCTGATTGAACCTAGAGAGCAGTGTGGCCAATGTAAAGCCGATATATAATTCTCTCACCATTTACTCACCCACATGCCATCCCAGATGTGTCTGACTTTCTTCTGCTGAACACAAACAAAGATTTTTTAACTATAAATCTCCACTTTCACTCTCACTTCCACATTCTTCTTTTGATTTTGGTGATTCACATTCACATGATTATTGCCATCTACAGGGCAGGGGGGAGGATTATAGCAAAAATTATATATAAATTATAGCTATCATATTACTTCAGAAGACATGGATTAAACCACTTGAGTTGTGTGGATTACTGTTATGCCACCTTTATGTACTTTTTGGACCTTCAAAGTTCTTATCACCATTCACATGCATTGGGAGGACCGACAGAGCTGAAATATTATTTTAAAAATCTTAATTTGTGTTCAGCAGATGAAAGAAAGTCATACACATCTGGGATGGCATGAGGGCAAGTAAATGATGAGAACATTTGTGGGTGAACTATCCCTTTAAGATTCCGCACCATTTGTAATTCACTAATAAAATTAGCACATTTGTGAGATTGAACATTTGAAGTCATTTTATCAAAAAGATCAGATTTCCTTGCTGTCATTGAAGCACACAAAATGCTGGAACATTCTCAAATCATGCCGGATAACATGGATCATCAGGTTTTCCATGTGGAGTCAATGTCTGTTCAAGTGCATGTTGTAATTAAAACCAAATACTAAAAACCTGAAAAAAATACCACTGTATAAGTACATGATAGCAAATGAGATGTCCGCAAAATTGCTAAAATGAAAATATATTTAAAGTATTTGCTCAAATTGTGCCACAAATTGTACATTTTGCATTTGTAATGACAGCACTGTCCTTTGAGTGCATTTGACACCCAGATGAAATCTGCAGCATGAAAACTCACTGAATGAAATCTGTGTAGAACAAAAAACATGTTTCCACCTCTGTTTTGACAACATTCCTACTGCCTCCATAATCAAAAACACTGATATATGCCCATGATAGCACTTGCTAGAACAAGCAAATCCAGCACACAAATAAAACCCTGGAGCCTTTAGAAGTCAAATCACTCCCCTGGGCTATCACTCCTGAAGTCAAGAGCAAGTGTTGTGGAAGGAAAATGAAGATATATTGGAGTATCAGGATTTGAGGGGGATCGGATCACAGCTATCACGTTCAAGGTCACCTTCGTGCTTGATGTCACAGATTTGACAGATGTGGATTCTGTCTGACCTTGTGGACCGATGCTGTCACTGTGATGGGATGTCTGCAAGAGTCGTAGATGGGGAGAAGAGATTTAACGTGTTCATGTTATTTGCAAGGCATTATGGGAAAATACACTAAAAATCACGATTCAACAATTCATTATATATATATATATAGTTGTGGCACATAGTTAGTGTTCCTTTCCCCCTTCTCTGTTCCTGATAATCTCACATCAGCCTTCACATGTCTGTCTCAAAAATTCAAAAAGTTCAAACCAGCCTTTGAAGCAATGTATATTCAATGTAACATGTTCCCAGGATTTAACAGTGTATTTTTTACGAAAAAAATTACATAAATAAAAAAAAAATAATAAAAAAACAATACTGTGCACTGTAAAATAACTGTATAGCACTGCATTTTGGGACACAGTTGTGAAATATCCATAAACCTTTTGCTTCAAGTATAGTACTGTTATTCCTCTGGAATAAGCTGCCAGTATTTGATGAAAACAGTAAAAAATATATTTGAGCTTTTTTTGTATAAACATTATACAGATTTTGATTTTATGATAATAAAATCATGTTTACATGTCTTGTGGCTATACTTTTGAAACATTGTGTATTTTAATGTAAGTGGCCTCATTCACTTAAAAGGATAATTCACTTCAAAATGAAAATTCTCTCATCATTTACTCACCCTCATGCATCCCAGATGTGTGAACTTTCTTTCTTCAGCAGAACATAAACAAATATTTTAAGAAGAATATCTCAGCGCTGTAGGTCCGGTCCATACAATGCAAGTGAATGTTGGCCAGATCTTTGAAGCTCAGAAAATCACATAAAGGCAGCATAAAAGTAATCCATAAAACTTCAGTGGTTAAATTCATATCTTCAGAAGCAATTTGACAGGTGTCAACAGAAACAGATGAACATTTCAGTCCTTTTGCACTATAAATCTCTACTTTCACTTTCTTCTTCTTTTGTTTTTGGCAGTTCGCATTCTTCATGCATATCCCCACCTATAGGCAGGGAGTACAATTTATAGTGAAAAAAAAGGACTTCAATATTGGCCTGTTTCTCACCCAAACCAATCATAACGCTTCTGAAGACATGGCTTAATCAACTGGAGTTTTATAGATGGCTTTTATGTTGCCTTTATGTGCTTTTTGGGGCTTCAAAGTTTTGGTCAACATTCACTTACATTGTATGGACCTGCAGGGCTGAAATATTCTTCTAAAAATCTTAATTTGTGTTCTACAGAAGAAAGAAAGTCACACATATTTGGGATGACACGAGGGTGCATAAATAATGAGAGAATTATATTTTTGGGTGAATTATTCCTTTAAGTAAATGCCTTACTTTATCCAAGTTTTTAGGTTTTTTTTTTATAAACGAGGGACGAGTTGCAATTATTTATGTGGTATTAACATAATGCCACAATTCCTTTAAAAATAATTTGGTAGAACGTTGTACTGTTCTAAATTTACGTACTATATAATTACTATGTACTACTAACCCTAAACAAAACCCTAACATTAACCCATATTAAGTACATGTAGTTACCTAATATTACTCAGTACTTTCTTGGGTAAGTGCACTAAATGTACACGTTCTGTCAAATAAATAGCAACCAATAATTGATAGAGACTGCAAACACAAAGAGCAATGTCATCAGACAATTAAATATTTTAGATTAGATCATAATCAATATTTATGCGCCAGGAGTGGCATAAAGTCACTATATATATAGAGAGAGAGAGAGAGAGAGAGAGAGAGAGAGAGAGAGAGAGAGAGAGAGAGACAGACAGACAGACAGACAGACAGACAGACAGATAGATAGATAGATAGATAGATAGATAGATAGATAGATAGATAGATAGATAGATAAGACAGACAGACAGACAGACAGACAGACAGACACAACGAACCAGGTTGTACATTACAGTTTTTGGTTGTTCTTTGTTAGCACAAGCTCATTGCCAATTTAGTTCTTGGCACTTGGAGAAGTAACTAGTTTTGCTGAATTCCACTTAAGTCAGAAAACAGGTGAAGGCAAATAAATTAACAGCAAAAAAAAAAAAAAACATACCTTGTATTACTTTCTGCTCCCTACAATATTAAAGGCACATAACACCCTTATTTTGTCATAACAAATAAACAGCTTTTGATGTCCGCAGGAGGCATTCAGTAACAGGATTTCCATAAATAAGTCAATGCCAGTCTTAGATGGGATTTTCAGTGACGCTGGTGTAAGATTTTTCTTACTAAAGAGGTATTTCATGCTTATCCAAATTTATTTGTAACCCGACTGCGGCTTAAGAATGAAGGCATAACCCTGGAGCAAACTCATTGCTCTCTAAAAGCGGAGTCAAAGACAACAGCCTGTCCATACTTTTAATCTTCAGACTCGGCTGGGAAGGGTGAACATTTTTTTGAAACAACAAAGTGTTTCACAAAGTTTGGGTTTTCAAAGACTTTTCCTGCAGCTGTGTAAATAATAAACCATGTGAACCGTTCTCATTTTATAGTCTTCCACAGAAAACAGAACAGAGTTCATCTAAACTACATGTGTTCTCTCTCATTTGGTGTTACTTGGAATTAGGCCAGAAACATACTCTACACAAGTACGTGAACATACACCCATCGGCCACAGCATTAAAACCACCTGCCTAATATTGTGTAGGTCCCCCTTGTGTCATCAAAACAGTGCCTACCCACATCTCAGAATAGCATTCTGAGATTATATTCTTCTCACCACAATTGTACAGAGTGGTTTTCGGAGTTACTGTAGACTTTGTCAGTTCGAACCAGTCTGGCCATTCTGTCTTTCCATCCACAGAAATCAACAGTTACAGAGACACTCAAACCAGCCCATCTGGCACCAACAATCATGCCAAAGTCCAAATCACTAAGATCAATTTTTTTTCCCCATTCTGATGGTTGATGTGAACATTAACTGAAGCTCCTGACCCGTATCTGCATGATTTTATGCACTGCTGCAACATGATTGGCTGATTAGATAATCACATGGATGATTGTTGGTGCCAGACGGGCTGATTTGAGTATTTCTGTAACTGCTGATCTCCTGGAATTGTCACGCACAACAATCTCAAGAGTTTACTCAGAATGGTGCCAAAAACAAAATACATCCAGTGACCGGCAGTTCTGTGCATGGAAACACTTGTTGAGGAGAGAGGTCAACAGAGAATGGCCTGACTGATTCGAACTGACAAAGTCTACGGTAACTCAGATAACCGTTCTTTACAATTGTGGTGAAGAATATAATCTCAGAATGTTATACGGAGATGCGGGTTGGAGATGTTTTGGCGGCACGAGAGGAACCTACACAATATTAGGCAGGTGGTTTTAATGTTGTGGCTGATCGCTGTAGACGTGATAGCTTGGTCAATACATTGCAAGTGCGGGGTCCTGTATGCTCAAACAAATGTAACGTGTGTTCTTGCATTAAAGTGGTGGAAACCAACCTCAGTATCCAAGGGGGCAATAGAGGTTAATTTTGCCATTAAACCAAATGTGCTTTTATTCAGGTAACTAGCTAACCAATAACTTTAACTGTTGCTCTGACATGAAAGTAGTAGACCTGAAAGCGGCCCTTGTCTGAGCACAAATTGGGTTCAACAATGAAAAAGCATTCGTGTTCACATAGGCCTGGTTTCTCCCCTTCAAATCGAACGTTGTAGATGGAAAACAAAACACTATTATGGGAAAAATCTACCTAGTAATATCAAGGACAGCACCAAGGACGCAGAAAATAAGATGTGAAATAACAGATATTGGTTTATAATAAACACCATGATTAGACTTTATTGAACACCATAGACATTACAAAAAGGTGCCATTTCACAAGCCTCATAGCGGCCACGAAAGAACTTCCAGTCAAAATGCAGTGTTTTTTCTCATGAAACAAGCAACTTCCCTCATACAAACAGCAGCTAAACACCTGCATGTCCAGACTAAACCAACACGAATACAAAACAAAGAAGTTAATCGAACAAGCAACAATGACAAGCAACAATAACAAATATGCTATGGCTTTCCGCTCTTCTCCCTTTTTGGGTATATGGATTTTTGATTTCATTGCAGCATAATTTTTATTTTGTGGCCCCAAAGTATTTGGACACTTCAGCCACATTTAAAAAATGTATTTATGTTTTTGAATGACTAAAGGAATCACAAAAATGGCTAGGTGAATTTAGTTCTAAGAAAAGCTCTAGTATCATTTGTTTGCAGATGTTGTATCTAATTCAATAAAATTCAGACATTTTTAGTGTGACTAAAGTGTCCAAATACTTTATATCAACTCAATGAAGGCTTTGCGTGGTCTTTGTGTATATTCCAGGCACGGCCGACGGTCCCGGACTTTGCTTTCATGCCGAATTCACAGTGCTGGCCGTTATCGGCATGGCGGTTCAGACGGATGAGGATTGGGTCTATACAGCTGCTGCAATCGGACCGGTCTCACAGGCCAGCCAGGTAACTGTCCAATAACTCTCAGCCCGACAGGCTGCCTGGGGCAGGAATGAGGGACCCCGGGCCCCGAGGCCTGAGGCTGGCCTGATCGCGAGTCCAGGAGAGGTAAGACCGAAGCAGAAGAAGAGGACATGGGCAACAGGATGGCCGGGGTCAGACCGTATCGGAGCTGGAATATACGGGGAGGGCCGTGTGTGCTGATGCCATTGGGGCGGGACTCTTTAAGCTCCTCCTCCCTCTTTGGCTCCTCTTCCCGTTTCTTCGGTTTCCTTTCGGGTCGGCTAAGCTCCTGGAGTTTCTCGGCTTGAGCACGGCGGATATGGTATGTCTTCCTGTGGCTTTGAAAGGAATCCATGAATTCCTCTAGGGGCACGTGGCCCTCCATGAATCTCTCCAGTAACTCCTGTGAAGGTCAAATGACAAATAAACAGGTATTAGAAGGCAGGAAGTCATGCAGGATTCACAACAAGCATGACGCAGATGCAAACATCCCTTATGACTCATGTTCCAAAACACACTGTATCTATAAAAAGCTTTTAATTCTAACCAATTTCAGCTAAATTAACAGATTTAATGGTGTTTGAAATGGAAAACATCATTATTACTATATCTCATACTTCATACTTAAGGTATATACAATAACCCTTAACCCAAAGAATTAAACTTACTTTAAAAATAAATGGGCCTCACTTAAAAATAAATAAAGATAATTATTAAGTTTTTGTTTAGTAAACTCAACTGAAGTTTGTCCAGCTCAAACCACAGAGGCAAGGAAATGTAATAACTTCATAATGAGTTTTTTTTTTTTTTATATTTGATTTTTTATTTAAGGTGAAAATATGTTGACACATATTGCAAAAATACACACAGTCAACTTAATATTTAAAGCTAACGAAATTCAGAAACCCAAGTGATCCAACACAGTTTGTTAATTCACTAAATGCAAAACGTCTCATTGAGCCAATAAATTCTTTTCAAGACTACTGTAGACCTTTTGTTCAGTCAATTTTCATTAATACATTTTTCTGCATTCACAAAGGGTCTCAACCAGTGTTGGGTAGATTGCTTCTGAAATGTAATCTAATACTGATAAACTACTTATAGCTTATATGTGGCATGCTTTGATGTAAATAAAACATTTTAAAACCACTCAGTACACATTAGCATACCCCCAAAACAGTACTGAGTACAGGTGTTTAGCAATGCGCTAAACCCCACTAAAAACACCTTAGCAATCCCCCAAAACACTATAGGTGGTTAGCAATATGCTAAAACCCACTCAGTACAGCTTAGCAACCCCCAAACACTATAGGTGGTTAGCAATATGCTAAAACCCACCCAGTACAGCTTAGCAACCCCCAAACACTATAGGTGGTTAGCAATATGCTAAAACCCACCCAGTACAGCTTAGCAACCCCCAAACACTATAGGTGGTTAGCAATACGCTAAAACCCACTCTGTACATCTTAGCAACCCCCAAACACTATAGGTGGTTAGCAATATGCTAAAACCCACCCAGTACAGCTTAGCAACCCCAAAACACTATAGGTGGTTAGCAATGCGCTAAAGACCACTCCGTACAGCTTAGCAACCCCAAACACTATAGGTGGTTAGCAATATGCTAAGTATCTAACTAGTTCAACACAGTAATGTCTGTTTGTGAAATCTTGTTGAGATTACTCAAAATATTAAATGGACTCCACCAACGCTCCCCTTGTTGAGGGGACTTATTACTATTACTTTTCTAAACCATCGACTTCAGGTTTTTGCATGGCAGACAATAAAATGGGTGAAAAAACTCCAAAGATTCTCTTTGAGGGAGCGACTCGAGTCATATCAGAGACTTGAATGTTGGCTCTTTTGACTTGGGCAAGTAAGCAGCTACCAAAAATTTACGTTAAAACCCACTCAGTACAGCTTAGCAACCCCAAAACACTATAGGTGGTTAGCAATGCGCTAAAGACCACTCTGTACAGCTTAGCAACCCCAAACACTATAGGTGGTTAGCAATATGCTAAAACCCACTCGGTACAGCTTAGCAACCCCAAAACACTATAGGTGGTTAGCAATACGCTAAACCCACTCAGTACAGCTTAGCAACCCCAAAACACTATAGGTGGTTAGCAATACGCTAAAACCCACTCAGTACAGCTTAGCAACCCCAAAACACTATAGGTGGTTAGCAATACGCTAAAACCCACTCAGTACTGCTTAGCTACCTCAAAACACTATAGGTGGTTAGCAATGCACTAAAGACCACTCCGTACAGCTTAGCAATGCCCCAAATGGTGTCAACCAGTATTGGGTAGATTACTTCTTAGATTACTTTAGATTACTGATTTCAAATTTGCTATTACTTTTCTAAACAATCGACTTCAGGTTTTTGCATGGCAGACAATAAAATGGGTGAAAAAACTCCAAAGATTCTCTTTGAGGGAGCGACTCGAGTCATATCAGAGACTTGGGTGTTGGCTCTTTTGACTTGGGCAAGTAAGCAGCTACCAAAAATTTACATTTTACATTTATTCATTTGGCAGACACTTTTATCCAAAGTGAATTACAGCGCACTTAATATAGGGACAATCCCCCTCGGAGCAACCAGGAGTTAAGTGCCTTGCTCAAGGACACAATGGTGGTGGCTGTGGGGATCAAACCGGCAACCTTCTGATTAATAGTTCTGTGCTTTTGCCCACTACACACACTAGAACTGTCCTGCATGCACAGTAAAGGTTTCTTACACAATAACATGCTGTACAAATACTCAGCGCAGCAGAGCGCTCTGTATGAATTTAACATGACCCAATGTGTCTACATGCGCCTTCAGTCAAAGGGGGGTGGGTGTCTGCCCTCTGTATGCCTCTGTATGGGAGGCTGAATAATTGATAAGTCTATATGTGCTATGACCATCTAAGTGAAAACAAAATTTTTAAATGTTCTGAAGAAAATGTGAGTGGTGTTTGCAAGTACAAAATTTGCCATCACAATGCTAAGGTGTTAAAGGTGGGTTGTCAATATGCTGCTGTGTGGTTGCATACAAGCCAAAGTCAAAAGAGCCCACCCCAAAGTCTCTATAATATTGTGGTCCCTCGATATGGCTCAGGTCCATCATTCATTAGTCATGTTTCAATCCAAGTTACAAATGTCATTTATGCAACAAAAAAATTAATATCGCAAAACAGTTTACAAATAAAGCAGTGTTTCCATCCCACAAAATGATCACTTTTATAGAAATTGGTGGAAAATAGACATAAAAATGGAAGTTGAAGCAACTGTGGCTCTTTTATTACTTGTAATGAATTTCTTGGGGTTTACATTGGACAGACAAATGTTTTGATGAACTTGTGTTCAGCGGCAGATGGCTTCTGTCCGGGAGCAAAAGTGTGTCAGACAGTTCTACGAGGTAATAGTAGACAATCATTTTGATGACATGTTTTGGCATAACAACATTACAGATGCTATGTGATGATATTGTTGATGTTCTCTGAGGCAATTATGTAATTCACATGGCTTACTGAGGCAAAATCACATGACTGTTTTGATACACATCTATATTCCTATTTAATTTCTTTAGTAACAGACTATAAAATTCACTATGAATACAACAACGTTACCCACATTCGCTCAGAAGCATAAAAATATGATTGTTCCATATGTTTGCATGTAGTAAAATTCAATTTAACATGAACATATACTGTATTTCCTCCAAGTGCTCATGTTCCTTATAAATATTCACTACATGATGTGTTAGATCAGAGATGGTTTAACAAAGGGCTTTAAAACAACTTTTTAAGCACAACATGTATAATAATAATAATAATAATAATAATAATAAAAACACTACATGGATGACTTTTCTTCTTGTTGACTCGGCCACATCGCTCTACCCATTCAACCATCTTTGATGGATCTTTGTGGGGTTGTCTCTCCTCTGGCTGTAAATATCCACCCCACACAGCCTGAATCGATTGCTCCATGACATTGTCGTTAGTCCCTTGACACCTGATTGATGGTCTCAATCCATTATAAGTGAGCTGTGCCCTGAGCCAGCCTGTAGCAGGACGTGTGCCACATAAGTGGCAAACATGTATTTATCAACCATATTGAAGCCATGAATCCCTAAAGGACTGGCATATTCTTGTGCCACAGCATCTGGAAAAAGCCTGACAACAACTTTGAATTTCTTTCATAGACTGCTTTTAAATAAAACCATAAACTTTTAATGATGGGTGTCATTGAGGAATTATGAAGAGCTAATAAAGAGCAGGAGACCACATGAAACAGCATTCAAGGACTCTGCTTTACCCATTGATATTTTCTCATCAGACATAAAAAAGTACAAGAAAAATTACAAGTTCTTCAAAAATCTAATCTTTGATTCATGTAATAGCTTTTGGATCCATGTAACTTTCTTTTCATCCAACAGCAGTTAATGGCGCTTGCTAAGGCAAACATTTTTAGCTATGCGCAAAAGACCCCTCAACACTTTAGCGACCTCCAAAACCCTCTAGCAATACTTTAGACCTTTAGCAATACGCTAAAACAGTACACCTTAGCTCAGTGTTTCCCAACCACTGTGCTGTGAAAGACGTGAAAGTGTGAAAGATGTGAAAAGATTGTCAGGTGTGTCATGGAAAATTATCAGATTCCACATAATAAATCAGGGCTCCGGACTGAGACTAAAACAGTGCAATTATACTTTTCAAGAAGTCGCACTGGTGTGACTACAAAGTTGGCTGACTCTCTGATTGTCGTTTTTTTTTTTTGTTCCATTTGAGAAATATCAAACGGCAAACGTTCCAAAAGCGAAAGGAAACAGCTTTACCCGGATCAGTCAGCGCTGCTCAATGGACAGATTAGTGCAGAGACGTGCATTTACATGTGGACCGGTCTCGAGCGCACAGCCGCGCAGATCATCATAAACAGAGCTGCGAGAAGCACGGGCTGGGTCACAAATTCAGCATTGATTAATTGTTTAAAACCTCTATGAAAGCCCATAATGTGTGGATGATTAAACCAGTATAAAATTGTATTAAAAAGCCCCAACATTCTAAACAGCATTGAAAAGGAATAAAGGAGAAATTTGCTCAATGAAAAGACAGAAATTATATGGTTTCAATCCACACATCACAGATATTTAAAAAATATATATTTACCATGAACTTATATCAATATAGAAGTGAGAGAATACAATTTAATTTCTGGATGTGTTTTTCTTACAAAACAATGCCATAATTTGTTTAATGGTTAATGCTAATCGTGCTTTTATTTTTGGTTACTATGATCTTATTGCAAATGCCACAGTTAAAACTATGGATAAAATGGAATTTCCTTCTGCGTAAAATCTTTTCTAATGCCCTCTGATTGTAGAAAAGGCTTTGTTTGTGTTCAGATGACTGTATTTTAATAATCAAGATCCTGATTTAAAGAAACCGTAAAAGAAAAACATTTTCTTTCAGTTGGAATGGTACGACCAACTCAATTGCTGGTGCGACCATTTGTAGAATTTAACACCAGTGCTACCAATCTTAAATGTTAGTCTGGAGCCATGTAAATAAATAGATAAATAAAAAATGATTTGCTGTGGGATTGCAAGAATTAATTTGCAAGAACAAATCTAAAAATAAGAAAAGATGCAAATTTGTTTTTTTATTCATTACCCACTTAGCCCTCTTGCCACCTGTGATCTCATTATACACTGTACTTACGTGACTTGCCTTTTTTGCATAGCCGAATTTCAAACATTACAAGTAAACACGAAACTAAAATGGGAAGAAAACAGTTCTTGAAAAGGAAATGATCAATGATAGTTATGTGGGACAGTGGGATAGAGGTGTGCCATGGGATTTGTATAGTTGTAATAAGTGTGCAGTGCCAGAAAAAATGTTGGGAAACACTCCCTTAGCAAAAACTACAGGCAATTAGCAACACGTTAAAAGCCATTAAAATCACATTAGCGACCCCCCAAAAAACTATAGGCTTTTGGCAATGTGCTAAAAACCACTTACCCCCAAAACACTATAGGCATTTAGCAATGTGCTAAAACCCACTCAATACATCATGGCAACCCCCAAAACACTACTGGCATTTAGCAATTATCTTAAACCCCTCATTAAGCATTAGCAACACCCCAAAACACTAAAGGCATTTAGCAATGTGGTAAAACCCACTCTGTACAACTTAGCAACCCCCAAAACTCTATAAGCATTTAGCAATGTGCTAAAACCCACTCATTACACCTTAGCAACTCCCAAAACTCTATAGGCATTTAGCAATGTGCTTAAAACCACTCAGTACACCTTAGCAACAACCCCCAAAACACTATAGGCATTTAGCAATGTGCTAAAACCCACTCAATACATCATGGCAATCCCAAAACACTACTGGCATTTAGCAATTATCTTAAACCCCTCAGTAAGCATTAGCAACACCCCAAAACACTATAGGCATTTAGCAATGTGCTAAAACCCACTCAGTACACCTTAGCAACACCCCAAAACACTATAGGCATTTAGCAATTCACTAAAAACCACTAAAAACACCTTAGCAACCCCCAAAACACTATAGACATTTAGTAATGCGCTAAAACCCACTCAGTACACCTTAGCAAACCTCAAAACACTATAGGCATTTAGCAATTCATTTAAAACCTGTACTTTACACTGTATATAAAAAGTGCCATTACCCATGTTTTGTTGTCTTTTGTTACAGGGTGAGCAAGCACTAAGCCAACACAAAAGAGAGGCTCTTACGGGAGCTGAATACATAAAGATGCATGCAAGACATTGTAAAATTACCTCAGACTGTTCTTCAGCACGTGCAACCTCCTCTTGAAGTATATTGTGGGCAATTTGAGGGCTGTGCTTCTGTGTGAAGGCCTCTGGAAAACACAAATATTTCATGTCAGTCAGTCTCAATTCTCAAGATAACACAAGATCAAAATTGCTTTAAACATATTCATGAGTTATTAGTTAAAAATCCATTTCTATTGATATTATGTTATGAAAAACTGGGGACAACAAAATACTCTATATTACGCACTATATCCAGGAGCTAACAACTGAATCACTGAGCAACAACAAACATGCAGCGCAACTAAAGATGTTGATTTGTTATCTAATTTATGAGCCGGCTCCTCAAGCACTTATCAACTCACTCAATGAATGGAGCCGTTACAGATTAAACAACCAGAGACTATTTAGCAGAGACGGGCCACTTCTATTAAAATGAATGGGAGAAAATGGAACGCACAATGGTCAACCGATGTAAAAAGGAAGTTACTTTTTACAGGTAAAAGAGCCAATGACTTTTTCAATACAGACCTATCACCTGTTAATCAACCTGAAAAAGCACATGCGCTTTAAATATACATGCCTGGTAAATTGTGTTTTTTAGCATAATCTGAGATAAAGATTTTACTGCTGATTTAAAATATGTTCTTTGATAGTAATCTTGACCAACCATTTTGGAGATTTCGGTTTCTCCCCATTCAAGATAGGAGCTGCATTTCATGCCGAGAGCATTTCAAAGTTGGCATGTACCTTGCAGAGTGGACTGACTTGCTAGAAAGACTTTGTATCAAAAAGTTTGTACTCAAAAACAAAGACTTTGTAGGGGCCAGTGGTGGCTCAGCAGTTAAGGCTCTGGGTTACTGACCGAAAGGTCGGGGATTCAAGCCCCAGCACCGTCAAGATACCATCAAGGCCCTTGAGCAAGGCCCTTGACCCTACCTGCTTCAGGGGTGCTGTTTCATAGCTGACCCTGCATTTCATGCCGAGAGCATTTCAAAGTTGGCATGTACCTTGCAGAGTGGACTGACTTACTAGAAAGACTTTGTATCAGCTTAGTTGGGATATGCGAAAACAACTCCATTTCATTATAGGACAGTGGTAGCTCAGCACTGACCGAAAGGTTGGGGGCTCAAGCCCCAGCACCGTCAAGATACCAATGTATCAAGCTGTTAATGAGTTAACAATATCGAGCAGATAATGAATCGAGTCATTATATCTGATCATGAACTGTGAACCATTACTGTGTTCTGTGTACATTAAGGTACAGATCAGTTGATTTATTGACTAAAAATCACAATATGTTTATGCATTTTCATACTTAGTTCCTCAATGTGTTGCATCATGTTTGATGTTGTGTTGGCAAACGTGATTGATTCTTGCATATATTGTGATCACACTGCAACACACTTCAATATGTGCAAGAGACATGAGATTTGAGAGCTACAGCACAGAGGAAGTTTTTTAATGAAAAACATCTTAAAATCTGTCTGCTCCTTACACAGAGCCATTCTATGGATTTCAGAAGATGTGGAGTATAGCGCACAAGTCATATGGACTGTCTATGGTACTTTTATGAAGCTTTTGGACTATGTTGTAATCTGGTATCTTAATTAAAAAGGAAAGTTACTCAGGGGTTGGGTAACTGTGTAACAGCAAAACAAAAGAACATTGTAGTAGTCTCTTGAAATCAATGGTCAGTGTGCTCAGCTGTGAAGAAGTCTCTGTGTAAAGTGCAGGGACTGAAGCCACACTCGGGTCTCTTCGTAGTGTTATTGTAGGGCCCTGAGGGTGAGGGAGGAACCAATCACTTTCTGTTAGCTCATGTCCACTGATGGGAGTGAGGGGCTTGGTCCCTCCAAGTGTTGTGCTGGGGTTACTATGGCGACCGGCAATTATGCTAATGTTCACATGTGTTTAGTCCACAGGGGATGTGAATTGAGCTAGTGGCCTTCGAGGGCAAAGAGAGGTCACAGTGATGACACCATTTTCGCTCCAATAAGCCAGAGCCCCTCCCCAAACAAACCATCACACATAAACCCATAAAGATCTGTGTCAGCACCATGGTATTGGATGTAATTACTACAGTACTTTAGTACATACCAGGGCATGGTTACCATATTCACCATGGTATTTACATGTTACACCAACACTGTGAAAAATATGAGTAATTTTAATGAAAAAAGAATGCAATAAATTCACATGCAGTATAAAATAATAAGAAATAAAACAAGACATGTAATTTTAAAATTATTTTATATTACATTTTAAAAGGTGGACCTGGGTAGCTCAGCAAGTATTGATGCTGACTACTACCCCTGTATTTGTGAGTTTGAATCCAGGGCATGCTGAGTGACTCCAGCCAGGTCTCCTAAGCAACCAAATTGGCCCGGTTGATAGGGAGGGTGGAGCCACATAGGGTAGCCTCCTCATGGTCACTATAATGTGTGGTCTTCGCTCTCAGTGGGGCACGTGATGAGTTGTGCGTGGATGCCACAGAGAATAGCATGAAGCCTCCACATGCGCTACATCTCCACGGAGGCAACAGAGATTAGTCCTCCACCACCTGGATGCACATGCATGGAGGCACTACGCCACCATGAGGACTTACAGTGCATTGGGCATTCCAAATTTGAACTATAATAATTAAAAAAAAAAAAAAGTGCAGTAAAAGATATTAATTGCCTTCTAATTACAGTGAAAATTATTATTATATTTAACAAGATAATACATGTACTTACTTTTATGATTAAACATTGCTAAAAAAATTTTTGCTATCGATTGTCTGACCTTTAAGTGAATCTATTTAAAATAACCTCATGGATGGAACAACCAAAAACAAGGCCTTTAATACAGTCCCTACATGGCTTGCTCTCTCAACATGAATAATCAAAGGTGCACTATGTGTTCGTGTGTATATGTACATTCAGCATCCGTGACTGCTGAGGCATGACAGAGTGAGCGAAGAAGGAGTGACACGCCACATGCACGACCCCAGCAGCCCACACAATGGAACGGTAATGGAAGGCGACAGACTGTCAAACAAACACTTGGGGAGCAGCTGTGGGTGACTGGGGAGAAATAATGCAGATGGGCCCCTGGGCGCCCCGCTCTATGGCGAGGGGTCTTCTGGAGCCAGCGATATGATCCCGGGCTTGAGGGATCTCATGTTCAAAATGTCTTTTGATGGCCATAGAGCAGAGGTCCCAACGCTATTACAGTCACATGACAGATCACAGGCCTTTGATTGAACTGGCCACATGAGATCAAAATAAAAACAAAGATATGATGTAGATGTGGTGTAGTGGGTAGTGCACAAGCTTCCGAGGTACACACATGCACTACATGTGCACTACTTCGAATCTGGTCTGCCTCATGCCCTGATTGCATTCCCACCCTCTTTCTCTCTTACATTTATTTTACACTTTCCAGTAGGTGTGGGTTGTTTAGTGAGGTTGACATTTTTATCTTTATTTTTTTTCAGTTTTGATTTTTTGTTTTTAGTGTGCAAAACATACACACCCACTCACACCCACAGAAAAATGAACTGGTGAGACTATAACACAGTAGGGCTGTCAAATTAAAATATTTGTTGAATTTAATTTTAAAAAATGCACATTCGAATGCTGAAACAGTGTATTAGAATTTTGGATGTGTGCCAAGAACTGATGATGACCTCAGATCAATCATATTCTTGCGCTAGACACAGTGCAACAAATACAGTTTAACAGAAAGCAGGTGCCCAAATATGCTTTTAAAGTTCTTTTTAATTAGACACATCATCTAAAAAACAGCACTCGTGCATGAGACGCTGAATAAACAAAAACAAAATGAAACAAAGACGTTCGTCTAGTGCACATTTACATACAAAAACTAATGGATGGTTGCAAAAGCGTTTGGTGTGAACAGCCCCTTACAGTTGGTGGAGGTACTTGACCATTGCGTCTTGTTCTCTTATAAGTGTTTCTCAGATTAAGCAGTGGTTTTTTTAAGCGCTTTGTCAGGAAAGATGTTCAACTTGTAAATGTCTTGAGATTCTCGAGTTTGGTTTCATTCTGTTGTTCCATCTGTTTGAACAGACCCTGGCCTGGACTCATAGTCTGAGCCGCTTCACCACAGAGTTCAACCGAATACCACTGCTATCTTTGAATATTGTTACACTACATACAACTGTACTGAATAAAAAACAATGTGGTATTTCGATGTTATTATGAAGCTTGAGTCTGGAGTAGTAGGAATCAGTGCAAGTATAACACCATGTGAACTGTCTATTAAGGCATTTTCCACCCTCATTTTTCTTTTGAATAAACATTTGAAAATATGGACAGATAAAAACTTTTTATTTACTTATTTTATGCACATTATTTGAAAATGGAATGCTCTCATTATAACAACCAGGAATGTTCTTTGCAATAATCTAACGGTGCTTTATGATTTATTTATACAATGCGCCCCCTTGTGGGACAACATCAATTTAAAAATCAGCTGACTTTAAAATTTGAATATTATTCAAATTTTGCAAATATTTAAGGTAAAAATTTGAACTTAAGTTTCTCTGCCCATTTGACGGCCCTATAAAACAGACAATTTTGATATTTGTCCATTAAAACCAATGAATCAGCCACAATGCTAAACAAACACACTCACATACACACACAGAAATAAATGGGTGAGACTAAAACAGCCAGGAGGCAGAACACACACACACACACAAATAAAGGTGTGCAGACTGTCTCCCAAGAGACATTAAAACAAGCATGGTGTGAAAAAAATTGCAAGAAATGCATCTGCAAGGTACATGCAATCATAACTACACACTGTCACGGATACATGAATGCATAATGCATAATTTGTTTACTTTTCTTGTTTTTAAATGTTTACTGTTGTCTTTTTTATGCATTTATTGTTGTTCATTATTGGTTTTCACCTCACTGACTAGAAAATGTTTACGAAATAAATGTTTACTATAGAAAGATTAAAATTGCACAATGTTTATTTTGCTTCTTTTGTTTTACACTCTAAGTTAATTTTCACAGTTTTGCAGTTCATTCTTGTTAACTGCAAAAACTGACTTCAGATCAAAATAACAAATAACAGTTTGATCATGTCCAAATATATATGCAAATGCATAACTTGTTATAAAATATAAAATTAGTTTACAATAAGCAATCAGACTAAACAGTAGGTGGCTGCATAGAACACTGCAGCCACCTACTGGCTATTATTGTCACAACATGATATTCAAGTCATGTTATTTATTTTGTTCACCAGATGGCAGCAATCTGCCTCTAATATATGTAAAAAAATATATATATATATTTTCTTCATGTTTCAACTTGAAGTGTAACTTTTACTGTACTAAAGTTTCATAAATTGGATCATTTGCATATGTAAATGAATGGTCAAATTGACCATTACATATTTTATATGTAAATAATATTACATATAAATTATATTAAATGCTTTTGGCATAAAATCCCAAAAGATTGTGCTGTTTTTTGAGAATCAAGCCACGAGAGTTACGCCTTTAAGACAATGTCAAGTTAAAATAGTCATAAATGTGCCTCAAGACTCCTGGATTTTTTTTCCATTCTGTTGCACTCCGTTCTAGATGTTTGTTAACTCAAAAACATGTTTTATGCTTTAAACATACCTATTAAGAAACGTGTCCAGTCGGGTCAGGTAAACCAGAAACCAGCTTATATATACAAGGATTTAATAAATCGACAATTTCAGGCAGCCCACCGACTTATCAATTTCTGAAAATATGTCGTGTTGCACAAATTTCCAATAGGTAAAGACAACCTGAAATTAATGCATGTTTCTCGTCTTATTGTGCACGATCCATCATCATACTTTATTCCAAATCAAAATGTGTTCGTAAATCAAAATGTTCTAAAACCTTGCTCTGTCTCTGTAACAATTTTTCAACTAGGTTCTACGAGCAGGAAAAATATACATTTACAAATGTAATTTTATGTTGATTTTAAAACAGCAATTCAATAGGGAAAATACTACTAAAGAAACAAAGGCTGTAGCTATCAGTATTAGGGAAAGATAGCCGTGTTCACCTGAATTGAACTTCCGAGATCAAATCCACTGCCAAGATTTGCCTCCTTCTGTGAATGCACAATGGTAATTGATTGTATTGACTGACCACAACTGTTTTTTTCAAAACAAAATGTCTTGTAAGGCCTGAGTTTGGTATCCTGGTAGCATTTGTATGGGAAAAACAATTATTTTATTCTGCGGATGGGAAAATCGTTTCTGCTCTGAGAACAATCTTTCTTCTCTGATTCATCAAACCAAAGGTGTACCTGTCAACTTCAATAAAGAATCATATGTGCACAGATTCATATTCACAATTTGCGTCTTTGAATGACCTTGTTAGTATGCTATCATATCTATTGTGGTTCTTGGGCGTACAAAACAACAGCATTAGTCAAATGAACAACAAATTATTACACACCTGATTAAATCATTTTTACATCTAAAAGTATTTATGTATACACTCACTGAACACTTTATTAGGAACACCTATACAGTACACCTACTATATATGAATCGTGCAGATATGGGTCAGGTGCTTCAGTTAATGTTCACATCAACCATCAGAATGGGGGACTAGTGTGATCTGAGTGATTTCTACCGTGGCATGATTGTTGGTGCCAGACGGGCTGGTTTGAGTATTTCTGTAACTGCTGATCTCCTGGGATTTTCATGCACAACAGTCTCTAGAGTTTACTCAGAATGGTGCCAAAAAAAAAAAACATCCAGTGAGTGGCAGTTCTGCGGATGGAAATGCCTTGATAAGTAAGGTCAATGGAGAATGGCCTGACTGATTCAAGCTGACATAAAAGTCTACGGTAACTCAGATAAACACTGTGCAATTGTAGTGAGCAGAATAGCATCTCAGAATGCACAACATATCGAACATTGAGGCGGATGGGCAACAACAGCAGAAGACCACTTTGTTAGGACCATAGTGTTCCTAATAATGTGCAAAGTGAGCGTGTATACATTATACATTTTTCTAAAAATGTTTAAAATCATGTGCACTCACATGAGTTGTATTCATAAAAGTAGTCTAATTAAAGATTAACATGTTTTTACATTGAGCAGGTCACCACATGGGGCCATGTTGATATCACATAATCAGCCAAATACTCCTCACTTAATTTCAGTAACCCCCATCATTGGACAGTTTTGCTCACGGAATAAATTAATCAAGGCTGAAAATAAATTGCAGATTTTCACAAATGGCATTAGTAATAGAAAACCAGCTTTTGTGCAATGCTATAACCAAACCCATAGGTGTCAGTATCAAGTCTAAGACGACTGCCATATCGGTTAGCGCAACATGAACAAAAATTACTGAGTGTACCTTTAATTGTTAAAAAACAAAAAACAGAAGAATTCAAGTTACAAATTAACCCACACCACAGCAACATTCACAAAAATGAAATCTATCTGAAAATGCTACATTTCATTATACAACTAAATGCATGAAATACAACACTTTGAATTACATAAATTGCCAATGTTAGTTAGGGATGGTGTGGTGAAGTGGCAACACGATCACACAGGAAATCGACAGCGTCCGAATGTTCATGCATTCTGAAACCGACACCATTCTGCAGAATTATTGGCAAGCGGCATCCCCCCATCAGACATTTTTGCATCAATTTAGGCATATTTACATTTCTCTCTAGCACTGCTGATTGCATTAAGGAAACTGTAATAAGTGTATGACTGTATAAAAGTGTCAGCTGAATGCCTAATTACCACAATATATTGACAAAACACAAGATCATTAACAGAAACTTATGCAAAAACGTGTATTTAAAGCTGATCTCATCAATCAGTGCTCTGGACCGCAAGGGAATATAAATTAACCCGATCTAGATTTGCACATTCACAATCTGTTGCGTTTGATGCACTATTTGCTTGGCAAAAAAACATTTTGCATTGTATTGAAACTCAATTAAGTTATCTTGCATGAGATTGCCTCCAAGCATGAGATATTAGCTGAAGATGGTGAATGATTAATTGAATATTAATCTTTCAGTGTAAATTCATTAGAAAAAAACAAAGTCTTTACTAGTGAAATTAAGTTAGCACTCAAGACACTGTGGGAAAGTAATTTTTCAATGCATTGCACCATGTCAACGCAACTCATATGTTAATGGCTATGACTCATTAATATGCATGGAATAAAGTGCTATTTTCAAGGGGAATTCTGTTAGCATAAAGCCACCTTGAAATGCAAATCTTTCGCCTATGTTTTGTTTGTTGTGGGCTTATGCGCTCTATAATCTCTTAAAGTTCTAAGGATCCGTCTAGCTAGTCTCCGAGCCTGGTCAAGCTGAGATTTAGCTGGTTAAGTTGATTGCCCAGCTGGTCAAAGAGCCCGACCAGCTTACAAGTGCCCAAAACCCCTCTGAAACCAGCAAATGACACATTTAACGTCAAATCTCATCTTGTTTCTGTTGAGGGATTTGTGTGAACTACAGCAATAATGGAAGGCATATGATGAGAAGTTTGACAGGTGTTTGCAATAATTGATTCACATTTGATTATCCAACATTTATTCCACACCAAACAGTTTATTTCACAATGGCTTTATTTAACTGTTTGAAAAAAAAATCTAATTTACTTGATAGATGTGTGTGTGTGTGTGTGTGTGTATATATATATGCACAAGAAAAAAATTAATAAATATATAAATTAAAAAAAAAAAAAAAAAAAAAAAAAAAAAAATCGCAATGCTCTCTTCTCTGTAACTGCACGCACACACGCACGCTCCCTCACTTCCTGTCAAAATAACAGAACGGTGGGTGTTCTTTTGTGGTCTTTGCAGAGAAATACCACCGACTGTTTTCCTGTCATCAGACAGAACAGCTTCAGAGAGCAACTGTGCATGATTGGCTTTGCACGCAAAAACCTCCACATCACGTCTTCTCGTTCACACGTATAATGCCTCTCCTGGATGAATCCGCTGAAGTGACATCAAGTCCTTTGTTGGCGTGTCATTACGGGAGCAGAATTAGAGGGGAAAGTGCACCAGCGCCCTTCTGAAGAATGCACTCATGGAGGGCTTTTGTTCAGGTTTTTCCTCAGGTCAAAATACACAATGTGAGAACACCAAACAAGCCTAAACACAGGGACGCAGGTGCCTGAGGTGACCTTTCTATGTAATTAAAAGGCTTGACAGCTAGGTCAAACACATGTTTTCTTCTGATAAAGCTAATCTCATCAAACACACTCAACATCACTACACCCCTTTAAACGAATAGCCTAGTTCATAAAAAAATAAAATAAACGGTCATCATTTACTCTCACTAATGCTGTTCCAAACAGTGCCTGCCGATTGTTTCAGCAGTCTTGGTTCCGGAACAATATTTCCCATTCATTTTTTCCAAAGGGATTTCATATAGTACTTCATAAAAGAGTTTTAATACACTTATAAAACCAACACAAATTTGAAGCAAAAACGTATTTGAAAATCTGACAAAAAGACAAAGGTACAAGACTGTACACTGCATGCCCAATATTGGCAAGTGAGTATTCTGATCTTATCATTATTTCCATGCACATTTTCCAATTCCAAAACATATAAAATGGAATACTTATTGGATTCAATCATTTTCAGGTGGTATGTATTTGTGTAATGAGGTAGGGTGTGGCGAAAGTGACGTATATCAAGGTGTGCATAATTATTTGGCAGCTTCATTACCGCAGGTGAAATTGGCTAAAAAAGAGAATAACTGACACTGAAAAGTCAAATATTGTAAAATGCCTTTCAGACGGATGCAACACTCTTGAAATAGCTAAACTATTGTGGCGTCACCACCGGACAATCAAACGTTTTGTTGCGAATAGTCATCTGCCGTGCAAAAAACGTATGGAGAAGAAAAGGTGCAAATGAACTGCAAAAGACTAAAAACCACATTGATGATTAAACGTGAAGCTACCAGGAACCCATTATCCTCAAATGCTACCATATTCCAGATCTGGAACCTACCTGGAGTGTCCAGAAGTACAAGGTGTCAAGTTCTCAGAGACATGGCCAAGGTCAAGAAGGCTGAACCACGACCACGAGTTGAAGTGTCAAGACTGGGCAAAGAAATATATGAAGACAGATTTTTCAAAGGTTTTATGGACAGATGAAATGAGAGTGAATCTTGATGGACCAGACGGATGGGCCCGTGGCTGGATCACTAATGGACACAGGGCACCACTTCGAGTCAGGCGCTAGCAAGGTGGAGGCGGGGTACTGGTATGGCCTGCTATCGTTAAGGATGCAGATGGACTGAATCTCAACTCTCAAACCTAGTGCCAGTTTCTGGAAAGTACTTTCTTCAAGCAGTGGCACAGGAAGTAGTCCTCAGCATTCAAGAAGGCCATGATCTCACATTCAAATATGGCACGGCTAAATGTTCAATGTATGTTTGACATCAAAGACGATAGATCATAAAGCATGCTAGAACGTGTGACGCGCTTTGATTTAGTGTATGTTATGATAATATTTGGTCCATCTATTTTCAGTTTTATCCACATCCAGTTTCGATAAAGCCAGGACATTTTGTAGCATTTTAGCATTTTGTAATATTAAGTAATTTTGTGTTCCACAAAAGATTGTGAAGAAATGACAAGGTGAGAAAATACATACAGATTTACACTTTTAGGGGAACTATTCTTTAAATGCATGGCCATTAGAGCAATCTGCATAAGCT
This sequence comes from Moxostoma hubbsi, assembly GCA_032164185.1. Taxonomy (NCBI): domain Eukaryota; kingdom Metazoa; phylum Chordata; class Actinopteri; order Cypriniformes; family Catostomidae; genus Moxostoma; species Moxostoma hubbsi. The sequence continues at coordinate 12,330,136 of JAVLUX010000044.1, forward strand.
ATAAATATATAAATGAGCTTAAGCCCATGTGAAAGTCAAACGCAGCAATTTTGAAATAATGTATCGCATAGATTTTTTCTAAGGGCTTTTGGCCTAGAGCTCCCAGTATGAGACAGATTCTCAGGACACTGATTTCAAAAAGCTTGTGAGAGGCCCCATTGAGTGATTGAGCCTGCATATTTGTGGTAGCTCAATGGCCTCAATACAACTTTGATAACTGCCCCCTCCATTGAAACACCAGTAGAGGGGCAGATCCACTTCACACCCTGTTCATTACCAACTCTTCCATCAGTGAGAACCATAACGTACTCTCACAAAGTCTTTAGATTCCCAATCTGCCCTTTGGCCATGTGATTTACAGGAAACTTTGAGACAAAGATGCCCTTTTCAAAATCGCAATGATGTTGGCTCGGCCCCCTCTGGAGGGGATTGCTTTTCTGTAAGGGGTGGAGGAGTTGACAACCAGTTTGGTGAGAGTTCTGCGGGTATGTGTTGAGAGGTCAACGATGGGTTTTGCATGTCAAAGGTTAACAGTTTGGACCTTGAACAAACAGTGTTGTTTCACTAAGGTTAACAATAAAGGTACTTGTGGTGCTCTTTGCTTTTGAAGCAGGAGGGATAGTGTATCACATACCAGTGTCGTGTCACTCTTCAGAAGAAATACAGGGCCAAGAATGTGCCTTTGGCCACATGTGAGGGGGAAAAAAACGAAGGAACGTTAAATAATGTTGACTCATGCAGTTGGCGGGCGCATTAGCAGCAAATGAGGCTGACTGAGTGAGAGTGGAACTGCAGTACATTGTGGTGTAGGGACTTGCATTAAATCACCTTCGAAGCTAGACTGAATTCCCACCAAGAAATTAGTACTACACCCTCTAGAGCCAAATTCCTCTCTTAAATGAACAATACTCTCAAAAATGGAAATTCGTCATTATTTACTCACCTTCATATTGCTGCAAACTCAAATAATCTTTATTCTTTTGAAAAAACATTCATCCTGCACTATAACATATAATGAAAGTGAAAAAAGCACCATAACATATCATAAAAGTGCACGGTCTTCTGATGCTATACAGTGATATCAAACCCGATGTAGCATGTTTAATGACGGCAAATTTTATTTGAGAGCTACAGTGGAGAAAAGATTGAAGAATGACTATCAGCTATCATATAGATTTAGAAGATTTTGAATATAGCACACAAGTCTACCTGAGCACATTTAAGCTATTCTCATGGTGTCATCTTGGAGCATGACAGACCCTGTTCCATTCAAATTCATTATATAGAAAAGAGTGACCATGATATTATTCAAAAATGCACCTTTTGTGCTCAACAGAAGAATAAAACTACAACATGAGGGTGAGTAAATTACAGAATTTAAATTTTTGGGTGAACAGTTGCTTTAGCGTCTGTCATGTCGCTATTACATCTCATTACGCAATAACTCACAAGCCTCCAAGCAAGAATTCCAGCCTCAGCTGATGAAGCAATCTAACTATTTTTCATTCTTTCTTTGTCCTCTAGTAGAATGAGAATCAGATGTTTTGTGTTGGGGGAACGATCTCTCTCCCACCCATCCAGCAATAGCCTGCAGCTGGAGACATGGGTAGATGTATGCTACGTGGTGACAGGAAGGTGAATATTCCACCCTCCTTCCTTTTACACTGGCCACCAGCTGTGAGAGAGAGATCAAGAAAAAAAGAGCGACTCGTTCTGTAAAACAGTGTTTCTTAAGACCCCATTTTCCATCTAATTGGTAATGTTCTTGCACCACAGCCCAAGTTGGACCATATTCAACCACCCATCAAAGTCCTATCCCCCTTGGGTCCCAAAAGTGTTGTCATCTAAACCATCAAAATACATCAACTAATATCTTTTAAATACATCTTCAAGATAAAACACACACATCAAATAGACATTTGGATGATGCACATGTGCTATGAGGGATGGTCAAATTAAACAACTATATTTTTTTGTGTTTTCAGTTAGCTTGTAGCTAGCAAGCTAACCAATTAGCCTGCTGGATAAGCATACCACTAACCGGTCAGCCTGATATCTTACCACACCGCTACCAGATTAGCCTAATACCTTACCCTAACGTTAACTGATTAGCCCGATACCTTCACACGTACAAATCCAAGATGCCTGTTTTAGATCTTTTCATCTGGAAAGCATAGCAATCTAAGTAATATCTGCTAAACATCTTATAAAATATCACATTTACAAGCATTCTATATCATAAACATCTCAAAGACATCTGCTGAATGTCTTATTGACATCCGTTTTATAGACGTAATGCAGATGAACAAACAACATAATAAATAAGTCTTCCAGATGTAAACACTAGGGCTGCAACTAACGATTATTTTGATATCGACTACTATATCGATTATTAGAACAATTATTTGACTAATCGTTTGATTATTGCAACAATTAATCATTAGCTCTTAAGCGATTATTCGGTTTGTGCCTAGACTTAAAAGGTTTTATTAAATGTGCAATAAAGAGGACCAAAATCATCTTTTAAAAATATCTCAAAATGACATTCACTGAATTCCAAGGGGGAAAAAAAAACTTTTTTATTAAGGTTAATTCAGTAAAAATTCACTGCAAAAAATCTATTGTAATCAAGAGTTTTTGTCTTGTTTTCCATTTTTTTCTAAATATCTTATATGTTGCTTCTCAGGTAAATGTATCTTTTAAGTATGCTGTTTTTGGATATTTTAAAATATTTAAATATTAAATATTGTATTCAACATTCTCCAATAACAATCTTTTCTTCTGCAGTATAGCCACGAATGTAAATGCACGTTGTTTTAAAGGAGTTTTAGATATTATTTTTGGAAAACAAGCCAAAAGACTGATCAAAAACTTTGTTGCAGTGTATAATGGGCTGAGACTACACTCTCACTTTATTTTCACTTCGATCCATCTTTAACTCACAAAAACAAACTCAATCTTCTTAATAGAGCGTATCTCCAATTTACTGCACAATAACATACACACGTGACACATAGGCAACAGTATATTATGATTCAATACGTCACAATCCATCACATTATTAATCTAGCTACAGCAAACGCGCATGAGGGATGGCGTCCCCGTGCCAGAGGGTGCCTCAGTTAGGTGCAGTTTCAATCACTCCCCCTTCACGCGAATCATAGACATGGCTCTGACCGCACAGAGAAATGCCATTTATGTAGTTTGTTTATGATGCACTTCCTTATTATTTGAACTTTAATAAAGGATGCATTAAAGATATAATGCCAGGTTGTTTGCTTTTTAGATGCTCTGACATGCAGGTTTTGCTGAAGTGGAATGCCAGATCCAGCTGTGCTTTATTTCATGATGACAGTGCTTCTGTTTTTGCATTTTGTCATTATAATTCCATTTATGTTATATTCATCCGGACATGTGTTTTCTTCCTCTCCTTGGTCAGATGTGAGCTGCTGTGCTCCTCTCTCACGTCATCTTTAGGGTTTCATATGATCTCATGTCACGTTACATGAGATCAAACGACTATTCGACAATGAAAATTTTTGTCGACAATTTTTTGTTGACTCGACTAATCGTTTCAGCCCTAGTAAACAGAAGTCTGAGTGATATATGAATGCTATCAGGGTTACCATTACATTACAGGGTTAGGATTGAGAACATATTTTAACATACAAAACAATTACAAGGTGGTAGAAAAATAAATTCGCTTTTTATTTTTTGAAAACACTGCTTGGTGAGCCCTCCCGGCCTCCGACATTCGCAGCTTCTGGCTCCTAGTTTTCCCAACCAAATCCGCCTTTTCTGCAGTGGAAATGGTTCCAGATTATATAAAAATGTTACATTTCAGGCACCAAATAGTGTACCCAAAAGAAGCTCTGACAGCCAGTGAAATCGCTTTGGGGTCCAAGGGGGAATGATTTTGACTGGGGGTAGGATTTGGCATGACACAGGCATGCTGTCAGTGGAAAAGGGGCTTGAGTGGAACATTGCCCATGTGTGGATGGGGACTTCCTGTATAAGGGGAAAACAGCTCTGTCAGAACGTGTAAGCAGACTAGCAGACTTCCTCCACTGATCTTTTGTTACTCTGTAGGACACTGAAGGAAGCCCGCTGTCTCCTCCTCCTCTCTGCCCGCTCACGACTGTTCAATATCCTGCTGGCATTTCACTCCAGAGACTTTTTCATCTATCTGCCTCACACTTTGGTTCCCAGAGTCCACTGGGCTCTTGGGTGAGCGGCAGGACTGTGTTGAGACTTTTTAACTATCATATGAATCTCTGCCTTTTCTTTAAGTGCACTGGAGGTGGGGTCACAAACAAAAGCCCTTTCAAAAGGATCTGCATCACCAGTTACACTGCACAATGGTGAGGAGGGGCCAAAAAAGTCAACAAATAATTAATATCGGCCTCTTTGGTCTGAGTGTTGGAATGTGGGCCCTAGAGTATAGGTGGGTCAATGTTGTGGGCTACCGCTGAAATATACAGCCTTACCGTACATGAATTGATGCAACAAGGATGAGACAGGACTGTTCTCAAACAATTCGTACAAACCTAAATTTTATGCACACAGCACAGAGTGTGGACAGACCAAACAGGCATGAGACAGGGAAGAGTGATGGTGGAATTGCGAGTGAAAGTCTCTTGAATTCATCTGCTTCTGAGGTCCCAGCAGGGTAACTCCATTTAACTAAATTTTTCCCAGCAAACATCAGTGTACACAACAGTAACTTGTTGTTTGACTTGGCCTTGAGGAGCATAAACAAAGCTGCATCTCTCAAAGAAGCTTATACGTGTCTAAACACATAGAATGTTACACCTAAACGTTTTAAAATGTTGAAATAGAAAAAGAAATTAAACAGTGAAATAAAAATCTATAAATAAAAGTGAGGAAAAAATATTCAGGTTGAAATTGAAGCTGTGCATGTTTGGCAAAGCAACAGCTAATGCTAATGCTAATGCTGCTCAGTTAAAGTGGTAACACTTTACAATATGGTTATATTCGTTAGCAATTAACACAACAATTAGCATGTACTAAAAATGAGCAATACTTTTTCAGCATTTGTTAATCTTTGTTAATTTACCAATACATTACCCTTACAAAAATCCCCCCACCCCCCTTGTAAGACAGGTCTCTCAAAACAAACAGAGGTATTTTCATAGTCCCACAGTGACACAGTGTTTCTGGTTTTCGAGAAATTTAACCTATGAATGGTTTACTTACAGTAAGTCTCTACATATTAATATGGGATAGGAGAAAGTATTTTAACACTGAAATTTACACACTTAAGCTTTAACACATTTTACAAAACATTTACGTGTTAACGCGAGACTAGTGTGGTAGAATCTCATAACAAACTTGTTTATAAGTTAGACAATAATGATTTATGTCATGACTTGTAAAGCTGTTAAAACTTGCGGCGTATATTTTGCATGAAAGCACCATTTATATGGAAACAACTTAGCTCACCTAACCCATTAACAGGACATCCATCCACCTAGTCTCACCTCATAGCTCAACTTCACAGCTCAAACAACAGGGAATTTTTTTAATTATTCAAGTGCTTCAACAAAATACGAATGTCACATTTCTGCTTTAAGACTCTTCAGCATGATTGCCCCATAGACTTCCATTGTATCTGAATTATTGTAAACATGTTTTTATTTGTTTTTACACTGAGAAATTTGCTATTTTCTTCAAAACAAATTTTCCTTCATTCAGTAAAGATTCAGAATGACTTGACTATTTAAACATGTCAGTGAGTCAGTGTTCAAATCTTTACCACATTTTTATGGACTCGGACAACTTATATAAATATAACAATATAAATATAACAGAAAATAATAAACAACCGATTTCTAAACCAAAATCTCTTAGTCCTACAAGCTGATAATCAACATGCCTTGTCAGCAGGCCAATAGAAATTATGGAGCGTGAGAAACTGTCAAGCTGAGTTTTCAGCCAAGAGAGGCAGACGTGGAAGAACACAATAATATTTCTCTTATTCTGGCCATGCTGGGTAAAAAGAAACTTTCTTCAAACCCATGAGGAACTATCTGGGAAGTGAAACCAGAGCACCTTAAGTTAGTCTGGTCCAGATGAGGCCAGTTATTCCTGGCTAGTGTTGAAAAGAGGTGGGGGAGACAGGTGGGGACCTCGTGGCCCCAGACTACACTTTGGGACCTGTCCGCTCCACTCCATCCTGGTGGGGGGGGGGGGGGGGGGGGGGGGTAAACCCGCTCTGGACCGATCGCAAAATGTATCAACAATCCAGGTATAGGTCAGTCACCACGTTGACTGCTGTTGCGTTGAATAATTGAGGAGCTCCGGACGTCAGGGTGTGTTATTATGGAACAATGTTGCCTAGTGATATTGAAATATTACCACCAGAAGTCCACGACAGGAGTGTCCAAATGCTATTCTTAAACTGCTCAGTCAACAGCCAAAAACAGCCAACTATATCCATGTGCCGTCTCATCAGGGATTAGTGTCACATTTAAAAAAACTTGTCTAATATCACTTTAATCTGTGGAGCTCAAAACAATTTTTTGCCCTGGAAGACATTATGATTTGGCACATTTGGGTTGTGCTCAATGCTTATATCTTTCAGCTCAAACAATTGAAATGACACCTATCTGCATTTGAAGTTAGAAGTTAACAAACAAATTAGCCAAACTCATTTAAATTCAGTTTTTCACAAGACCTGAAATTTAATTGTAGAAAACATTGTCTGTCTTAGGTCAGTTATGATCAATATTCAAAGAATGTGAAATGTCAGGATAACAGTAGAGAGAATAATTTATTTCAGCTTTTATTTCTTTCATCACATTCCCAGTGGGTCAGAAGATTGCAAACACTTTGTTAGTATTTGGAGTACTTGCCTTTAAACTGTTTAACTTGGGTCAAAGTTTTGGGTAGCCTTCCACAAGCTTCTCACAATAAGTTGCTGGAATTTTGTCCCATTCCTCCAGACAGAACTGGTGTAACTGAGTCAGGTTTGTAGGCCTACTTGCTCAATGCTCACACATGCTTTTTCAGTTCTGCCCACAAATGTTCTATCAGATTGAGGTCAGGGCTTTGTGATGGCCACTCCAATACCTTGACTTTGTTGTCCTTAGGCCAATTTGCCACAACTTTGGAGGTATACTTGGGGTCATTGTCCATTTGGAAGACCCATTCATGACCGAGCTTTAACTTCATGGCTGATGTCTTGAGATTTTGCTTCAATATATCCTCATAATTTTCCCTCCTCATGATGCCATCTATTTTGTGAAGTGCACCAGTCCATCCTGCAGCAAAGCACCCCCAAAACATGATGCAGCCACCCCCATCCTTCACAGTAGGGATGGTGTTCTTTGGCTTGCAAACATCACCCTTTTTCCTCCAAACATAATGATGGTCATTATGGCCAAACAGTTACATTTTTGTTTCATCAGACCAGAGGACATTACGAAGATCTTTGTTCCCCTGTGCACTTGTAAACTGATCATTTGCTGTTGTTCTGGGATTGATTTGCACTTTTCGCACCAAACTACGTTCATCTCTAGGAGACAGAATGTGTCTCCTTCCTGAGTAGTATGATGGCTGCGTGGTTGTATAATTGTGTTGTAAACATCTGACCCACTGGAGTTATGATATAGTCAATTAAAAGTGAAACAATCTGTCTGTAAACAATTGCTGGACAACTTGCTCATGTCATGCACAAAGTAGATGTCCTAAACGACATGACACATCTATAATTTGCTAATATTAAATCTGTGGAATGCTTAAAAAAAATGTGTTTTAATGACTTCAACCTAAGTGTATGTAAACTTCTGACTTCAACTTTAGCTAGACAATGAAAGGCAGGTAAAGCCATTGAGCAATAGCGATCCATTGGCTTTGCCCATTTATAGTGTTAACCCTGGAAATCATGGATGTTGTGGAAGCATTGGGGGGATTTTTTGGGTTTCCTATAATATAGTATAGCTAATTGGAGAACTAAGGATGGACCAAAAGGTTAAAAAATAGTTCAAGGCAAAAAGGGAAGGCAAAAAACCTGCAACAAAATAAAATATGCTCAAAGTAATAATAATAATAATAATAATAATAATAATTGTCTACATGGATTTACCTATTTAAGAGTTAAAATCAGTTAAAAACTAATATTAATCTTGTGTTTGGTCAAAATGCCTTTGTATTTTCCACAACAATTAATACATGTTTAAATAAAAAAAACTTGTATAACATTTTTATAGTACTTATGCAATGTCAGGGTGTTTTAAGTGGTGTCTAGGGCATTGTTAGTGTGTTGCTAGAGAGTTGCAAAAATGATAGCCCAAGATATAGTACGTCTCTATGATATCCTGATCAGTGGAAGTCTATACGATTTTTCGTTCATTTGCTGTCTGTCAGATGGACATTTATATTCTGAAATTAAAATATTTTACAATATATACATTGATTATATTGGTGTATCCGAGTAAAAAAAAAATTTATTTGAATATTTATACATTTTATCTTGCCGTGAGACATAGGCTAAATCTACCTCGATCTGCCTTTTTTCATGCACATATTTTACCTTGTAAAATTCAAACAAACCGCTGACCCCATTTGTTGAGGCCCATAATATTCTTAAAAAGGAACTGAATGCATTAACTAGAAAAGAAATGACTTGAAATAAAAAGTTTAAACAATAACAGGGTAAATCAAGCATGCAAGTGACAAATGTTGAGTTAGATTGACGTAAAAAAAAAAAAAAAAAAAAATCACATTAAACCTGACCTAGCTGTTCAGACTGAAGGCACTCTGAAGGCACTGAAGGATACCTAAAACTGGTTTGGAAGCACATTTTATTGAGAAAATTGACATAAGTAAAAATGTAGTGTCACTTGACCCAATTTATCCCAATTGTTACCCCCCCCATCTTAAGTCATGAAGGTATATATACATCCATGACAGCCAATTTATTGTGCGTGATTATGGATTGATCTTAACAGCATACCTGCACAGATCCGATGGTGCAAACACATCTGCATCATGACACTACATATTTCTGTGCACAACAAATACACAGTAAAAGTAGAAAAACAACAGTGTGCTTTTTTGGAACACTAACATATAACCCAGTTCTATTAAATTACTGTTTAACTTAGGCCTACTTTTGAAAAAATGCTGGCAAAATTCCCTGTATTACATTAAATAAACTACCAAACGAATAAAGCATTAAATAAAAAAAAAAATGATTACCAAATGAAAAAATATATATAATTTTAGACCTATATATGCCTTTTCTTTGCACAAACCTAAATTAGCTTTACCCTTTTTTGAGGACAAAAAAAGTCGGCTGAATGACATTCTCAGAATATTCTAGACTGTTTTCAAGACTGGATAAAACTATTTGCCCAATGCTGAGTTCACTTTCAGTTTTAAAACGTTTAAAGATTTGAAATCTAAACCCTTTACCTTGGATCGCATTTGCTGAGCTTCTTCAGATTTAGATGACAACCAAGTTCAGTTGGTCGTTAAAAGTTGCTGGACAAATATGCAGGACAATCCCAGAAGACTCCTAATTTTTTTGAGTGAGCAGAAGCAGTTTGTCCATTTTTATTGGTGAGAGAGCTGGCATTTGCCAGATAAATACTCGTCAGTGGAGTCTTAAAGCCATGTTGACAAAGCTTCACAAGCGTGCCAGCTCCTTGCCTTGTGTGCGTCTTTTGTATCGCTTGTAGAGCACCACTGCGCCTCCAACAAAAATGTCTACTAAAACGTCAGAATAATCAAACGCTGGTAAAACTGATTGGAAAGAGTGACCAAAAAAATATGTCAAACAAACAAATGTAACAAAAACGATAAATAGCTCCACACCGAAGCAGCCATCTGTGGCACCATCTTGAAACTGAATGAATTGATGTACCGATGAATCTATAAAACCGATATATCGGTCTATCTCTATTTTGGACACCATTGATTTGGATTGTATGGGCAAAAACACATAAAATCCTTCAAAAAATCTTCGTGTTTCACAGAAGAATGGGTATTTGCAAACCATGAGAGTGATGATCCATGTGTTAGGATTGATAAAATTCTTAATTAGCATTCACAGCATCACTCGCACTAGGCCCAATGTTTATACGCTTGAGGGTAAACCTCCACTCACCAAGTTGGCTTTGCTTTTCTTTGCAGGCAGTGGACAGCTTTGCCAGCTTCTCGTACTTTGCAGCCAACTGGAGCTTGCCATTCTGGAGGTGCGGGCGGTGTGACAGGCTCTCTTCGGCAAGACTACGATTGGTCACTAACAACATTTCTCTGTCCAGCTGTAGCTCCTGGAAATGAACACAAATGCCCAGTTATTTGCAACAACTCAAGAAAAGAAAGGAACAAAGCTGAAAACAATTCACCAATCAAACTCAAAGCATGGACACAAAGATTGCAGATGAAAGGTAAATTAGATACAGCAACCAACAGAAAAGAGATGATCATCTTTACAAAAGCCATCTCAAAACACTGATGAACATATTCTAGTAAATGACGAGAAACTCTTAAAGTCTACATACTTTGGTTGATTCACTTTTGTATCTAAGATATTCAAACCTTTTCTTCTTTTTATTGATTCGCTCGTACTGTATGCATGTTGAGGGAGCGTGTTTCACCACTCTGGGTTTTATTAAACTTATTAGGAGAAGACAAACTTTATATTCCACACACTTCTGCGCAGACGCCGTTATGAATACAGCTCCTCAAGCCAAGCATCAAGGTCAAACCACAGGAGGCAGGAATGCAAGAACACAGAGAACTCTAATTCTAATTTATGACTTATGAGCCGTTCAGACAGAGTGTGAATAATGCAACTCAATACATCAAATTCCTAATGGGTCATATGAGGCAACGGTATTACAGTACAACAGGCATAGAATCCATAAGGCAAGAAAGGAAAAAATATCTTCCAGATTTATATAAATGTGACTGAGTACTTGGTTGGGTATGGTTTGGGAATTGGCCCATACCTGGTCTAAGTAAGTATTAGATTGAGTTGGCACAGGCTACATTCACAGAATACAGTCCTGTTAATGGGTGTTCGCACCGAACATGTTTTTGTTGCGGTGTTCAATAATTTATCTACATAAACTTGCACTAGATGGATGTCTTTGACCTTCGTGCAACCTCTAGTGATAAAGCGAAGCGTTTTTTAGACACTTCAACTTTAAAAACTACAGCATTCTGTCACACCGCCCGCACCTCCATTCATGACAGAGAGAAAGGAGCTTAACGATTGAGGTCAAACCACAAGTAATTAGAGAAAAACATAATAAGCACATAAAAACATCATACAAAGAAAGAAAGTATCTTAGAGGTAAAGATCTCACTCACCACACGTTCAATGTGTGGACAGCACTAAATATAAAAATGTATGTATATTTCTATAAATGCCAGTTGATGATTTCCAGATGAAAGCAGAGAAGAATTCTTCCAGTAATCTGCTCTCTCTTTGTGTGTGTGTGTGTGTGTGTGTGTGTGTGTGTGTGTGTGTGTGTGTGTGTGTGTGTGTGTGTGTGTGTGTGTATTTGAAAAGGAGACATAGTCTGAAGCTGCAGTGGAGACAATGCTTGATTAACTAACCGCCTCCGTCTACCACGTGTTGCTTAATTACAATATTACAATAGTCCCATGTCGAAATAATCCTGCCTACATGGCTGTTGGACAAATCTATCCACGTGTCCTTAAAATAAAGGGCCATCATTTTGTAGGTATGTACAAATATGAATATTGTTTCAAATCGGTGGGTTGGCTGAATGACTAGTCGCCTAATCAGTCTTAAAGGTGTATTCTATACAAGTTCAATTAAAAGCATTTGCGTCATAATGTTTCCCACAAATTCCCCTTTTAAAGTTACAATGAGGCACTTACAATGGAAGTGAATGGGGACCATTTTTAAAAGGTGAAATGTGAAGCTTGTAATTTGATAAAAGCACTTACATTCATTATTCTGTTAAAACTAATGTGTTATTTGAGCTGTATAGTTGTTTAATTCATTGTTTTTACAGTCGTTTCTCAGGGATAATGTAGTCATTGGCTATAACTTTACACTGAAAAGGTTAGTAAGAGATTTATCACACTGAAATCATGTTAACACATATATTGTTTACGTGTTGTGTCTATACTTTTGAAAAGGTAGGTATTTTAAACCCCATTCACTTCCATTGTAAGTGCCTCACTGTAACCCAGATTAGGCTGGTTTTGGATGTGTTTCTCAAGAGGCATTTACATTTAAAAACTGTGCAACAGAATGAAACAGATGCGTTTTTAAAAATAGTTTGAACATGACACACCATCTTAAAAATACAATGCTTGTGGTGGGATGCTCAGAAAACAGCATTCAGTGCGACATAATGGCCAAAGACGTCTGTCTGAATTTGTATAGATCTATTCAGACCGTGTTTATGAAAGGCTAGATGTGCTATAAAAAAAAATTACATTTCTGACAGGTATTAAAGTGGAAACTGCCCAACAGCTAAAGCACAGCACGCTGTTAGCATGATAATTAAAGCATTGCTGTTAAAAATATATTATTATTTTTTATATCTAGATAACCTAGTTGACTTCACTAGTCAACTAGTGAGTTGTTGGACAATTAGTTGACCATCGTTACCCATCTCTATCATTTAGTTTGACTGTCCTCCATGGCATGGCCCGAGACCACTGGATAACTCCAACCACCGAGGGAAAAGCAGAGACACGTCCAAACAGTCTTCAGGAAAGCATTCGCAAAGTCCTTGACTGAAACCACAGACCCTGACTTTCACTGTAATTGAGGCAGAGCGAGGGTTTGGGTCCTACAGGAACTTCCTTTTTTCTTTTTCTATTGCTGTAAGGAATATTAACTGCCAGTTTTATGCATTATGCAAAACTTGGGCAAAATGAGATAGCCTGACTGTGCTTAGTCGAGCATACAGTATAAGAGGATTAATGATTTATTCGCTCAATGAATATGAGAATTTTGCCTTTCTTGTTATTACTGTCCGAGACCCCCCAAACATGGGGGTGATATTCCCACTGGTGGCACATCCATTACGGAATCTATTTGACTGAGGGGAATGTGAGAATGGCAGTCCCCTTTGATCAAACCACCATCTTATAAAGACGATGTAACTGGCATATTTGAGCTGCTTATAGGAGCTCAAAAGAGCATGTGTGATCAGAGAGGATAGTTAAGGCTATGTGAGGTTCTTTTGAATGGGAAATTTCTTCAATCCTCAAACTTTGAAGGTCAACTGCTTTATTCTAATTCAACATAATTGCTGGTTTACATTCTGTTTGCACAACATGCCTTTACAATAGAATGGATGATGACAGCACATCTTGACTAAGAGACAAATCTTTCAAAATAGCAGAGCACGCCAGATAATCAATTAATGCATTATTACATGGAAGTGATCCTGTAAATAAATATTTAGAACTAACCCCTCATTAAATGCAGATGCAGAAATGTCATGCAGTTTTTTAAATTGCAGAATGCTATGTGATTGCAAATTACAAGCATCACTTCTGCATGATGTCTTGAGCAGTGAAGCTTAAGACACAAACAGTCTGGATAAAACTACATGTTGACACAATATAGCAGAGACTAAAAGACTTAATGTGGTTAACCCAGGTAGTATATGTTACTGGATCAAAATCCTGGTTGATCCTGAAGAACATTTCTATCAAAAAGTCAGATTTTAGGGCTAGGTTTAGGATCAGGCTTCAACCCGAAAACGCAAGTACATTAATGCCTCTACCAACGCAAAATCAATCTTACGTGATCTACGACTTCTGAAACATGTCAGAATGCAATTGAGCTGTTCAGGCATGACGTCAATATGTCGTCTAATTTGCCATGGGTTCCCTCTGGATTTTCCTATGGGTTTTTATAATGGGATTTTTAACTTATGAGTAAAATAAGGTCCGTGGTAAACATTACTTCACGACATGGATGTTTTATTCTACAAAATAAATTACACACAGTCATACCACAAACTGTGTTTTGTAAAAAAGTACGTAATTCAACACGGCTTCAAAATTCAATTTATGTTGTACAACAAAACGTCCACGTATCGTCAAGTAATGCTTACCACAGACCTTACTTTTCTCATAAGTTCAAAAACCCATAGGAAAATCCCAAGGGAACCAATGGGGAATTCTATTACGGGTTTTTGGACTACAAGCTGAACAGCTCTATTCATAACAAAAATAATGTATTGCATTGTCAGCCTTTTCCACGTGTAAACTGTCTTCTATGATCAAAATTCTCACACAGAGTTGCTACCTGTGAAGAACGTTCCAAATCGGTGTCTTATGAGGCTCTAATTCAGTTAGGATGCTGCAATAGAAGACGGCTGCCTATGTTCTCAGGGAACAGCAAGGCAGCTCACTAGGTTTTGGAAAAGACCCTTTGTTTCTGGTCTTAGGGTTAGTGGTTTGAAAAACATATTTGTCAATCTTTCATTTTCCTCTGACTTTAGGGTTAACGGTAGGGTTAGGGCTATATCAATGTTTGTTTGATACTGTTTGATAGGAACGTTGTGCCAGGACTTCTAGTGCATTCAAGACATGTTGGAATGATTGTATTTACGAGATGAGCACAATTTCCTTTGAGCCAAGTTGGGGCCATGTCAGTTAAAGAATTATGGCGGAGGCAAATAGATATTGGTCAGAATTCAATTTTACTGGTTGACTTTAAATGTACAGTTCAGTTTTCACTCAAAAAAGTGCCCTTTGTCTGAACCTGACTCAACTGTAGACAGTGGTTCCACGTGTTTGAAACGAGTTTTCTTAACTTAAATTACTATGTAATCTCAACACAAACACTTAAATTGGGTAAACCCAACAAAATTAGATGCGCCAATGTAACTCAAATATATTTTTTATTTCTTATGTACTAAGTTGTGAAACTGAATGTTAGCATGCTAAATACAAAAGGGTGTAGTATTGTAACTATGCTATGATTAGCACAGCAATTGCTCAACGAATCAACGAGCAATGAATTTCATGTTTGACATCTATCTGCTCTTATCGTTAACTCAAGCTCCACTCTTCACCATAATGGTATCCTCCAAAACGGCAATATATACAACACAAAAACAAACCATTAAACACCAACAAGTATTCCTCTTTATATTAATCTTGCACAAAAATACATAAAATAACACTTAAATATTTAAATAAAGCATGCTGGGAAGTGGAAATCCCCTGCCCAATTTCATCAATGCAACATAAACAACATAAAACGTTTTCATCCCAACTCAATTGGATATTATTGCCATTGTCAGTAAGTGACAAAGACATAAAGAAACATGAAATTACAAAACAAGTCCATTCTTTCTGACTACAATCACGTGAAAGCTTCATAATTCCGATCTGGCAAGGATGAACTTCACAGGAGAAATTTAATACAGCTTAAAATACATAATGATCCAAGAACATATAGGTAAATCACATTGTCAACTTACACTACAAACTAATACATCATAACTATAATGTGTTTTATGATTCGACTGTGCCGAGGATGACAATCTCTCAGCTCTCATAAACCGTTTCATGTTACAGCAGAAAAGCTCGCTCTGAAGAGCAGATCTCCACCCCCAGCATTTCCATGGTTTTACAGCAAATACACGGCCCGCTATCTATCCAAAAAATCCCTTAAAGTTTCTCAGATGTTACATACAGATGTTGTCGACCACTAAATGAGGTTATGATCACTAACAGATCTAGACAAGATGATAAATGGTTTGGATAATGAATTGGACATGGCTTGTCATATATTTTCCTACAATTATATGGTTCTTCAAAGGTTTGTTACTGACCTTAATAGTTCTATTTAGAACCATATCTTCCTGAAGAACCCTTTTGTGCTGAAATGGTTCTTTGCGGTGGACATTAGGGGTTCTTTATTCCCTCCCTATTGGTTTTTGAATATAACTGTCAATAAGTTCTTTCAAAGCCACCATGTCACTGGTTCACTCACAGCACTGAAGTCCTGAGAGCTCAACCGACAGCTACACAGACTGTTACCACAGGTAACCTTGATATATATTTTTTATTATATGTCACTGAAACATTTCAACCATTAGTAGATTTAGCAGGAAAGTTGTCAGGGACAAAAATCCCATTAGCTCAGTTAAATGGGAGTGAGCATTTGCTTATTTTTGAAAGTGAAACTGTGGCGAATTTAAAGTTTACTGGTTATCGTAAATGTGTTGTTTGGGAGCAAAATATACTTTTTAAGAGGTTGGCCAAATTTGAAGTCATGATTTATACCACTTTTGTTACCACTATGGCTGTAACTGTTCACATAGGGAAAATCACATTTTCTCAGCTCATTCACGTCATAAAATTCTCTCTGGTGGAATTTTCCACAAGCTGCTACTAATTTAAGCATTTGCAGTTACGTTTGCATTTGTGACTAATTGCGCAAAATATATTTCTCGTCGCAACATTGTATTCTACTCATACAATAATTGTGGAAACAAGTTATTTTACTCAGAGCTTTTTGACCTTTAGATTTAGAAATGTAGCCCTACATAGTCCAAATTAAAACCTGCATCCAGATATTTCTTGCAAATATATTTAATAATCTTGAATGGATCAAACATCCTAGAGCTCATGACATCTGTTTTTCTCTCTATGCAGGGCATGAGACTGATGGAACAACTTTAGCTGCTTATTAACTCTAAACAGGGTTGGGAGGGTTACTTTTTAATGTAATCCCTAACAAATACAGATTACTTAGTCAATGTAACTAGTAACTTAATCCAGTTACCTAAATAAGAAAATAATGTATCAAATAATTACAAATAATTAATCGCAATGCCCCCGGACCGTAATAAGGAAGATTCCTAAGAAATGCAAGTTTGTAGTACCACCTGTTTACTGACAGGAAATACCTCAGATTAAAAAGTATTCTTATATAAACCTAAAAAAAAAAAAATCGATAATTTTAGGTAAGAAATAAGTTGATACTTAAAATGTTTTGTAACTATAAATCGGCGCTTCCATCCAGGGCTCTGTGCTGTTTTAAATAGCCGAACTCTCGTGTGATGTTCGTTCTTCTGTTGTAAATAAGCGTCACTTCCGAATTCTCAAGTGAACTCGCCGACCTGCTTACTTCACCTTAATGACGTTTTAATTATCGATTTATTTTTTATACAAACATATCGATTTGTTTCAGAAGACATTCATTGATCAACTGGAGTCGTGTGGATTACTTTTATGCTGCCTTAATATGACTTTTGGACCGCAAAGTTCTGGCACCAGTGTACTTCCATTATAAGGACCTGACAGAGCTCTATCTTCTTCTAAAAATCTTAATTTGTGTTCTGCTGAAGAAAGAAAGTCATACACATCTGGAATGGCATCTGGGCAAGTGAAAACATTTTGAATTTTCATTTTTGGGTGAACTATTTCTTTAATTTATACATTGTAATTAATTCATACAAAGTAATTTATTTTCTGTCATAGGTTTACAGTTAAAAAGCAGCTAAACTATGTCTTCCAGATGTGTTCGGAGGGGATACTTCTCTCTGCTTCTCCTCTAAGCACATGAGTGATAAATACTGAATTTGTGATCCCTATAGACTTTTGGAATGTTCCAATTATTTACTTGGGATTATGCATAAAAAATGTGCCCAGTCACAAAATAAATAAATAAATAAAATCAAAATAAACTATCACACCTTATTTTACTTTTTCTTTTTCACATTGTGATGGGCTCACTTGCATTTTCCACATATACTTTAACACCAGTGGTGGGCCGTGCATTAAAAGTCTAGGCCTTCATTGTGATTCATGCCATTAAGAAAACACTGAATAAAACACCCTGTGCCTTCGGGCATCATACATTATGTCTCAGCAAACTAATAATACCAATTGACATTTATAAACACGTCCACGCACGAAAGCTAAAACTTGAAACGACACTTAATGCTCAAGCAAGCTTAATTTTAACTGCAGCATGACTGTTTTGTGAAATGAGCGTCTCCCGAACAGACATTCCAAAATCATAATTTTTCATATGAATCTACCATGCAAGGAGGTCTATCATACCTGGATCTATCTAATAATATTTGCGATTAAAATGTTGCTTGCAATAATATATAGCGCTTTTTTTAACCTTGAGGTTATCAAATTGCTTTACACTGTGTCCCATTCACCCATTATATTACACACACACTCATACACCAATGGTGGTAGAGCTGCCATGCAAGGTGCTAGCCTGCCATTGGGAGCAACTTGGGGTTCAGTGTCTTGTCCATTGACACTACGGCATGTGGAGTCTTGTGGGATGGGAATCGAAACGCCTACCCTGTGATTGGCAGCCGACCCGCTCTACCAACTGAGCCACAGCTGCCGTTCCATTCAAGATGGATGTGGGATATTCCTACTTAATATCATCGACCATAAATGCATTCCATTCCCCGATATTCGGAACTGCAATGCTCCCGTTAGCTTAGCAGGGGTTTGACTCTCATTAGATATGTCGCCTAGCAACCCAACTGATAAACAATGCTGCAGCGCTAGCGTTTGTGCTTCAGGTGTATGATTATCAAAAGAGATTTTAATGTTTTATACACCCGTTTCTGCAGGCGTTTGTTAAACAAGCTTTAATATCATGTAATGTGGAAACAAACTCATTTATCGATATTACTTAAAGTGAATGTTTATCACTTTGTATATCTCCCTGAGCGTCGACACGTTTGTGTGACATCATGCTATAATGTATTCAGCTAATGATTGCTGTAAAACCATTGCTATTTTTTTTCTACAATTTTTCATTTAAATAGAAAATAAAAGTTCTTAATTGCCACACATACCATAATTTAGGCTATAATATTTTATAGGAGCGGATATAGTATAGAGGGGTAGAAAAAAACACTCCTTGCATCAAAAAGGTTTTTTATAGCACAATTTAGGTTCGAAATAGTACTTTAAAAAGAAGGTTCTTTATGGAACCTTTAAAAAAGGAGATTCTGCTCTCTATATATCGGTATCAGCATTGGCCATTGAAAAAACAATATAGATCGAACACTATTATATACTAAAATCTTTATTTGGGGGCTATCAATCGATATATTCAATCGACTGACAGGCCTAAAAAGTGCATTTATATTAACATAATATTTACCTTTCTGCCTTCTTGGATAATTTTTCTCACAAACCCAGATTTCTTCGCTACCTATGGGACACCCAAATAAAATCCAACAGAATCAGTTGTGTTTTAGAAGATGATGTCCCCACCAGGCTTCTTAACAACTGGCTTAACCAGGTTCACCAGAAGGCCCTATAGACGCTATAGCATTGGAAGTTCTTTATCTATTATCAACCAAATCAGCCAGAGATAACCCATGGAGAAGCATCTCTTTAAACCTTTATGCACTCTGTCACCTTCAAAACAATTCAGCTGAGCATTTGCAAGTCCAGGAAAGGATGTGACTTGTCTTGGAGAGGATGTGGCATCACATGCCACAAAGGCAGAGACATACTCCAAACCGCACTCTGATCAATCTTTTGGTTACTTGGGCACATTTAAGAGGAACATTTGAAACAGTCCTGAGGCTCTCTCTCTTTCTCTAGCCTTTAGTATTCCATACTGCTGAGTCTGCTACATGCGTCATAAGCCACCCAGAGCCAATAAACATTCAAGTCCAGCGCCTGCTGGTGTGCATGTCTTTCACACTTGTGGTCGGATAATGAACATTCTGAAGGTGGAGAGCGCAGCGGGGTCTTTGGCCCCCTCACAAAAAGATGACCCATGTATAAATTCTTCAGTATCTCCGTTCTTCGCCCATTTCCTCTCTCTCTCTCCCACTGTTAAACGCAAACGTAAAACCCCCAGACATACAGAGCACATATGAAATGGCTTGCATTTTCCCTAAACAGGAATTGACACAGACTATCCATTTCCTGTATGTCTGTTTATACACAGTGCAGATGTAGATCCTCTGGAAACCATGTGGGTTGGATGATATAATTGTCAAAAAAACAAATATGAATTTTAGCTGTTAAGTTGTTTAAATAGTTGTTTTTACGGTCGTTTCAGGTTTTACAGAGTAACGCGTAATGCATCATGGCAACAAAGTTGTCAAATTGGAAATAACTTTACACAGAAAAGGTTAGTAAGTGATTGTATCACACTAAAATCATGTTAACACACATACTTTTTGTCTTGCTCCAATACTTTAGAGACAGAGAGTATTTTAATGTTTAAATCAACATTTGTGGAAATCAACATGATGCCACAAATGCTGTCGATTGAGCTTAACTTGTACTGAACCTGGAATATTCCTTAAATGAATAAACCAGTCTGTCTTCTCACAACAATAGGAGTTGATAGTGACTTTAAAGCTTGAAAAAAGGACCCAAAGTATCATAAAACTAGTCAATGTGGCTTGTGCGTCATATTGCAAGTATTCTAAAGATATAATATAGGTTTTGATGAGAAATAACCCGAAATATACGTTTTTGCAGTGAAAACATCTTGATGTCTTGAGAAGCTAGGTAACATTGGCTCGTGTTTTCATGCGAGAACTAGAGTTGTTTTTAGCAGTAAATGATGCAAGTTCTCAAACCACATGGACATGATCTTTTTTGGGTCCTTTTTAAAGCTTTGAAGTGAGTCACTATCCACTGCCATTGTACCGACACTGCATGGACGGATTGCGACATTCACTACAACATCTCCTTTTGTGTTCCACATAAGAATCAATGTAATACAGGTTTGAAACAACACGAGAGTCAGTAAATTAAGACAGAATTTGTCTTTTTGGCTCAACAATTCCTTTAAAGTCAATACTTGTATTCAATAAAAAACAGTGTAGGCCCTAAAATCATATTTAGGAGTACAGTGCATAGTTTGCTTATGGTTTTATAGTGACAATGTAGTCCAGAAATCAGAAATCTGACATAAACAAGCTTAAACTTTCATTGAACAGAAAAGATGCATTAAAATGAATGGCGACTGAGACTAAAATACTGCCTAGCATCTCCTTTTGTGTTCTTCGGAAGATTTGTAAGGGTGAGTAAATGTTCATTTTTGGATTAACATCTTTAAGATAGATCTATGCAGTTCTTTTCTACGTGACATCAATAGAAAAGAGCAAACATGTGAAGCCAGATGATTAATGAAGGCAACACACATGGAGCATGCAGCGTAAGCACAACATAGTAAGACCATCTGTTTAGTGCAAGATTGTTCGGCTTGGTCAATAAACCATGAACGGCTGAAGACCTTCTGTTTGGACAGATCAGTTCCTAACATTGATCAATTTAAGGAATACTGCAAGTCTGGTCTTCTCCTTTGGAATCTCTATTAAGGTCATAAAGTTAACCATAAAGTGTGTCTCATTGGTATTCATAGAAAAAGAACACTGGTATTACAGAGCATGTTCCAGAAAGAAAAAACAGCATAATGTCTTGCGAGGGGATGACGCTCATGCATGCAAAAGCAATAACTGTATCTAGCTCACTAGACCATTGCAACCCTTTCATTGTGGTTGCCCTTGGAGACCTCAGTGTGTTAATGAATTTACCTGTTTGTAATGGGAATAGTGATGGGCTTCACAGATCACAAGCTGTTAGGAGTTTGGCCTCTATGGACCATATGACTCATGCACGGCAATTAATAAAGAGAAAACGTTGTCACTAAACCATATGATGTAGATTATGTAGAGTAAACAGCTTTGTCATGCAATATGTATCTTCTGATGCATGATGTATCTGTATTGGCAGCTATTTGTGTCGGTATGATAAGCATTTTCACCACCTGCTGCTGCTATTGCAGGCACATGTACAGATTGTCAACTTATCTAATGCAGCGTGGCTGCTCTGTTAAATGAATATTCCAGGTTGAAGACAACTTAAGCTTTATACACAGCATCTGTGGCATGCTGTTGATTAAAACAGAAAAGAATTTCGACTCATCCTGCTGTCTGCAAACATAAAGTAGAAATGCATGTACAGTAAAGCACTTAGAAGCCAAATTTAAAATACGTATCTCCCTGGTTCAAAAGTATCATTGTTGCAACTAAATATTGTGTTAGCATGAGATTAGTGTGATAAAATCACTTAACTGACCTTGTCTGTGCAAAGCCATATCCAATCTTTCAACTCATGTCATGACTATGCAAAGGCATAGTCACAATCATTTGACTTTAAAAAAATGTTGTGTAAACAACGTCGGACTAACAGACCTAAATAACACGATTTTAGCAGGCTTCATCCAGCATGTATACTAGGGATGCGTGCAAATAATCGATTATCGAGATGCTATTATTCTCACTACAATTGTACAGAGTGGTTATCCGAGTTACTGTAGACTTTCTGCCAGCTCAAACCAGTCTGGCCATTCTCCGTTGACCTCTCTCATCAACAAGGTGTTTCATTCCGTAGAACTGCCGCTCATCAGCAGTTACAGAAATACTCAAACCAGCCCGTCTGGCACCAACAATCATGCCACGGTCGAAACCACTGAGATCACATTTTTTTTCCCCATTCTGATGGTTGATGTGAATATTAACGGAATCTCCTGACCCGTATCTGCATGATTATATGCACTGCTGCCACACGATTGGCTGATCAGATAATTGCATGTGCATATGTACAAAAACGTTTTCCTTTGTTTTAAAAAACGATGGACAAGTCTAAATTAATCTTAGACATGTGCAAAGTAAATGAACAAGTCGTAAGATTAAGAAACACTGATTACTTTTATTTCGGAACAAACTCAGGAGGGGTGCGTTGAACACGCATGGCCCTGTACATTTAACGTACAAACCACAATGATGGTGAAAACTAAAAACAGCATATTAAGTATAAAATGACCTCTGAATAATCACAAAAAGACAAATTAATGAAAGTAATACAAATAACTTATATATTATAATACAAGTAAAACAAATAAAATAACAACAGAGTATTTAAAATCGTCAAGAAGCTAGCATAATTTATTCATAACGCTAACATAATGTAATTTATTCATAATGTAAAGCGTTGCTACTTGAGTGCCGCTACTTATAACAGTATTATTAGACACAGATCACACACCTTGCTGAATAATGCACACGCCTGAAAGAAACACGGGTAATATGTTATGAAAAATATTGCTTTGAGGCTATTTGAGTCTTTGAGGCTTATTTTGTGTAAAGGATATCAGAAGCAGCACTTGTCAAATCATTACGGCTTTTCACCTTTTCTCAAGAATAATCTGCTGAGGAGGAATTAAAGCACTGCCGATATAAAGACGCAAAAATCTGAACATATGAGCAATTAATCGGGAAAACAACCAAACCATCTGCAAAGATCTCTGCTCTCTAATAGGTATGCGTTTATTCTTTACATTTGTTTGCAAAAATATATTTTGAGGTGATGTGTTAATAGGCCCTATTTACAATATGTAACTTTATTTATACATAATACTGTTAATACTATCATAATACTATTAATTGAGACATTTGTACTTCTAGGAAAAAGTTGAAAGGTGATCAAAATAAGGCGACAAATGGTGACTTGTCACAGCATCTAAAATACACATTTTCCCTTATACATTTTCATGTTGGGGAAAAAAAGGCTGTTGGACACGTTATTTGTCTTCTACTGAGCTATACAGTAAAGTGCTTCTTTTGTTGTGCTTTCTATGTAAAAAATCTGCTCATCACATTTGCAGTGGTTCTATGACATTTTGACAATTTCACACCAGGGGCCCGTTTTCATGATTTCGCCTATAGGGCCCTACAAACCCACGGGCCGGCACTACACAACCTTCTTTAATTTTCTGGAAAGTTGTGTGGTTTTATCACATTATATTAAGGCTACAGCTGTGACCTAGTTTAAATATATTTGTCTTTATATTTCAAATAACACAGTTAGTCGTCCTGCAGCCATGCAAGTATCCGGTGTCAGGCTACAGCAATTGAAGTCTCGAATGTCATTTATTCCAGTCTAAACTGACACCGGATCAGTCCCAGATGAGAACCGATTTTCTCCGCTGAACATGAATGGAGCACCTTCTCGTATAACCTCACTGCGTTTCAATTCACGATCGTGAATAAACGTGTTCAGCCATGAAACATCACACGTTTCATTCATTCGTGCACATTTCACACTGACTTCACAATGACTGACCACAGGATCGCTCACGTTCAATGGACAGTTATATTAGAAAATCATAATAATCTGTCAGCAGTTCTGTCCGTACGCATTGTTGCATATGGAAAATTGATTATTGACATTTGAAAAGCTGCACCATACTAGTTTACCTCTTCGTTGTTTACTTTTCACGCAAAACTTTAAGCAATACATTAGAGAAGCAATCTTTGATTAACAATTCTCGAAGAAAGAAGGTTTGTGTTAACATGATTTGATGTGGCATACAGTGCGATGGGAAGCGTCGCTGTGTGTATAGTGATGCACGTATATGATGATGGCGTGTAATGCACAGCACGCTCCACAAACCATACGAGCATTCCTGTAGTACAGAGAAAAATCTTCCCGTAGTTTGCTAAAATGATGATCGGAGTACAGAATGGAAAGCGTGTACAGAAACAGACCGCGAATGTCTAAGTTGTGTTTGTGAAACGAAGAAATACCTTTACACTGAGTCGCACGATCTGATTCATTTTGTCTTGATCTTGTAGGAGCTCCTGTAGTTCACTGGTATTAAGTGCCCTGTACCCATCTGGGTAAGAGTTCAAGTCCCTTTTCTGGGACATTCTTGTCCCCGTGAGACGCACTAAACAACTCCGCTTATCAGCCATTTAACTTCCATTTTGCTCCAGCTCGGCGCCAAATGTATGTGACCACGGGAGAGGTGCTGGAGAAGCTCTCGTCGGCATGAAGGCGCTCCAGTGTGTGTTTGTGGAGAGACAGACAATGCACAAGCACAGAGACTTCAGCAGCACACGTTTACACACGAAACATGCAGTTCCGCCTCTCACCGCAGCTCATTTAAAACGCTTTCTGCACACAAGTTTGGGGAATCTGTCAAAAACCTGTCCAGACACAAATCATT
Source organism: Moxostoma hubbsi (assembly GCA_032164185.1). Classification (NCBI taxonomy): domain Eukaryota; kingdom Metazoa; phylum Chordata; class Actinopteri; order Cypriniformes; family Catostomidae; genus Moxostoma; species Moxostoma hubbsi. The sequence continues at coordinate 12,355,148 of JAVLUX010000044.1, forward strand.
TATATTTTGCATAAAGAAAACTATGTTTGTTGTCTGGATTAGTTTCAGGGATGATTCTCATTACATTACTGTACTGCATTACAGAAATGATCTTGTCCGGACATAATAATGAGGATTTAATTAACTAAGATGATCCAAAATGACACAAAGACAACTTACTGACTGCACCTTTAATATATATATATATATATATTAGGGGAAATAAATCACACTCTCACACACATACAACCCATTCAGGGTTACTTTTGAAATGTTTTCCACTACAGATTACTCATGGTCAGTAATGTAATCTAAATACTTTGGATTACTTCTTCAGCACTGGTAGATTTTTACACTTGTTTTGACTGTAAAAACTCAAAATGCACATGTTAAAATACATTCTCTGAAAAACCTAAATATCTTATGCAGAGTTGATTCTAAAACAAGATCAATCTAATTGATGTTGTTTTAACTATTTTTAGATATTTTTACAGGATTTTTTGATCAAGATTTTATTTATCTTTTTACAGAATTATTATCAAGAATAAGATTTTTTCCCTAATATCAAAGTTCATAATAGGAAATATAAATTATGATCCAACGTGAATTTTCTTGACAAAAAAAAAGATCGTGTCTGGTAACATGTGCATGTAAAATGGCTAGAAATAACATTTTAGCTTAGCGTAAAACTGACAATTTACACAAGGTTTATTTCTATTTCTTCTGCTCGTATGATTGTAACACATCATAAGAAAGTGTTTCACCGCTGTTAAAATGCACTTTGGATCGCATCATTTATATGTATAAATGTTTTCCATCTGAAAGGACTAAATATTAAATGAAACAAATGACAATAAAATCCAAAGTAATCTCTTCAGTAATCAAAGTACTTTTTGAATGTAACTGTATTCTAATTACCAACTATTTAAATTGTAACTAGTAACTATAGTAACTAGTAACTATATTTTATATTTTAAATAAGTAACCCTGTTACATGTTTTCATTTCATTACTCCCCAACCCTGTGTATGTGTATATATATATAAATGGTAAATGGTCTGCACTTATATAGCGCATTTTTCTAACCTCAGAGGTTACCAAAGCGCTTTACACTGTGTCCCAATCACCCATTCACACACACACTCATACACCAATGGCGGCAGAGCTGCCATGCAAGGCGTTAGCCTGCCATCAGGAGCAATCTGGGGTTCAGTGTCTTGCCCAAGGACACTTCGGACACTTCGACACATTGTGTGTGTATATCGCAGGACAGTCAGTAGCTCGTCTTTGTGTCATCTTTGAGTCACACTGACACCTAGCGGCTTGGATGCAGCATCATTTAAAATCGAAGTTTTCATTTTCAGATGCCATTTGTAGAAATGTAGTATTTAGTATTCACAAATATTCTATTGTTTTAAAGCATTGTTGAAAACTTCTGTTTTAAACATTAAAAACAGTGGTTTGTTCTTCCCATACTTAGATCTGTATACATATGTTTTCCTAAGACGATTAACAAATTAATGAAATTGTATTATTTATTTACAATGAGACATTTTCTAATTGAAGAAACCAAACAATACATCTTCAAAGCAGAGTGCGTAATATTATAATCTTTAACATTACTCACTAAACTACACGTCCCATGATTCTTCAGAAATAGCGTCAGACTTTAATTATGATCCAATTGGCCAATCCCTCTGACGATAATATATTGTGCTCTAATAAGATCAGCAATAGATTATGGCAGTATGGTATATTGCACTGCATCCAAAACACAACTTGTAAAACTAGAGGCAATTCAGTCACAAGCTATGCGAATTTGTTGTGGAGCATTTAGATCTTCCCCAATATCAGCAGTGCAAGTAGAGTTGGGTGTAATGCCCCTAGTAATTCGTAGGCTCAAGTTAAAGATGAGGTATTTTACAAGCATAAAGGGACATTCGGATAGTCACCCAGTTAAAATGGTGTTGGAGGACTGTTGGGAATATGGATATAAAAAGTTATCAGGTTTTGGATGGAAGGCTAGTGAGGAAGCCCAGAGAATGGGATTAAGTGATTACAATGTTGCCCCTACTGTGGCTAGGTCAGCAATTCCTCCTTGGTTGTTCCCAATGCCTTTGATTGATATACAATTGCTTAAAGATAGAAATGGATTAGAAAATCTAGGTATACAGCAATACATAGATCAAACTTACTATAGTGCAGTGCAAATATATACTGATGGTTCAAAAGACCCAGAATTTGGGAAAACAGCAGTAGCGGTATATATTCCACTTTTTAACATTAGAATGTCCAAAAGAACATCAGATCATATTTCGGTATTCACTGCAGAAATAATAGCAATATGTCTAGCACTTCAGTGGATAGAAGAAATACAACCAACAAGGGCAGTGATTTGTACAGATTCTCTATCAGCTCTAAATAGTTTGGAAAGTGGAACATCATCAGCAAGGCAAGACATGATAATTGAAGTAATGCAGAGTCTTTACAGAACAAAACAGTATGGAATTCTGGTAAATCTTGTATGGGTTCCATCGCATATGGGTGTGAAAGGAAATGAGGCGGCTGATAATCTGGCTAAACGGGCATTAAATTATTCACAAATTGACATTGAAGTGGCATTAAGTAAAACAGAAATTAAAGTGATAATAGCGAAACAAATACAGGAAATTTTGCAGAAGGAATGGAATGAAGGAACAAAAGGTAGACATTTTTACTGCATTCAAGGAAAAGTAGGTTCAGAGAGAAGAAGATTCGGAAACAGGAAAGAGGACGTATTAATAACAAGAATGCGTATTGGACATTGTTTATTAAATCAATGCTTACAAAGAATTGGTAAACATGAGAATGGAAATTGTGATAAGTGTGGATTAGCTGAAACTGTAGAACATGTGCTTATAGAATGCGAAGCTTATGAAAGGGAGCGGTTCCAGCTAAAACATGCTTTAAGAAATATCGGAATCAATGAGCTGACACTTCAGGTTCTCCTAGGAGAAGGTACTAAGCAATCAAAAATTTATCATGAGTTATTTATATTTTTAAAGGAAACAGGATTATATAATAGGATGTAAAAATCTCTTCTATGTATTGTTTTTTTTTTTTTTTTTTTTTTTTTTTTTGAAAGAGTAGATTTAGTCTAAACTTCCTTTCCAATATGCGCTTCACACTCCATTTCAGTAGGTGGCGGGAATGCACCTTTTAAGTTGGTTTGCCAACCGCCATTAAATCCTAGAAGAAGAAGAAGAAGAAGAAGAAGAATCCCTCTGACGGCATACTTCTGCGACATTACAGAAAATATGGCGTCGTTCGCGGGAGACCGTTGGAGAGATGCGCTGAAAAATCACGATATCTTTCAGAAGTTACAAGAAAGGCTTCATTTGGAGCCTCAAGGGACTAGCAAAAGAATAGCCAAAAGCCTTACGTTCTGCCTGAATGGCGATCTGTTCACATGGGATAGTGTTGAGAGTGTGTTTTATACCACAAACCTGCGACAATTGAACTCCGAGGGCGACACAGACACTTCCAAATATCAGGTTAGTGGAGTCAAAATCGTTCTCTCTTCCTGCATTATTTTCTGATAATGTAAGTAGTTGTCTGAATACTGTCAATTCTCCTGTTAAAATACATTTTCAGGTTTAACTACAAGCTAAATCGACAGCATGTGTGGCTGTAATAATAATTTTGATTGCCACAAATATTAATAATAATAACTATTATTACGAATAATCCCTCGTTTATTATAAAAAGGGACAAATGTCGTGGTTACAGTAAGGCAGTTACAATGGAAGTCTATGGGGCCAGTGTATAAATGTTAAAATTCACAGTTTTAAAATATAGGCACAAGACATCATACATGTAAACGTGATTTTAGGGTGATAAAAATAGGTATTTATCAGCATTATGTTGTTTACCAAATTACAGGGTTTAACAGCATGATGTTGTCATGACATTAAAGTTGTAATATTGTATATGACTTTACACAGATAAGGTTAAGATGCAATATTATCACTTTAAAATCATGTTACATGTATGATGTTTATATCTTTTGGCTATACTTTTGTATACAGTTTGTAATGTCTCTGGACTGTCCCCATTCACTTCCATTGTAACTGACCAACTGTTACCGCAAGTTTTGCTTTATGAACGAGGTACGAGTCTTCATGTTTTATCTTTTTCATTTTTTTTTACCCGGAACATTTCTTTTAATAGTTTCCAGGACTTTTACTTACTGGGATCTGTTTGAAATGCTTAATTTCTTGATTGATGGTTATTTACACTTGCTGAATAGTTAATGATCCCCTAATTTCAACAGATACTGCTGTGCATCAACCCGCCGATGTTTGAGGTATGTCAGGTGCTGATCAGCCCAACACAGTATCATGTGGCTCTCATCGGTCAGCGTGGAGCGACTATACTTGAGCTGCCACAGCGCTGGGGCAAGAAATCTGAATTTGAGGGTGGACGCATTCATATCAACTGCAAGTAAGTACATGATTGACCATCTCTCAGATGTCAGACCAGCTACATTCTGTGAACAATTGACATAATGATCACTTTGATCAACCAACTGTGATAAACATGGACCCTTATATTTCCTGATTACTCAATTTACAGCATTTAGAAATATAATGTGTCTCTTCAGCCTTTAACCTACACAGTGCACAGTATGCATAGGCTACTCTGTTCTGCAGAAATAGCAAGGATAGTATGGTAGTATGCTGTTCTGAGCATAGCCTTCACATTTTCATTGTCCAGCAGAGCCGCGTCAGCCCTCTGGACTACCTTTAAAATTAATCAAGCTTGTATGTGTTGTCTTTCACAGGACGATTCCTGTGGCTGAGCGTTTCTTCACCAGTTCTGCCTCTGTGACACTCCGACAGGCTGCCTGGTATCCCAGTGAAGCTGAAGAGCCCCATCTAGTCTTACTGACCTCAGACAGCACCATCAGGTACCTGCGATAAATGAGCCTTACAGATGTGTTTCAGAAGAGCCGAAATACTGCTATCCCACTTGGTTGTTAAAAGAGTGTTTTTCTTTCCACAGATTTTATAATCTGAAGGAGCCCCAGTCCCCTGCAAAAGTTTTGTCAGTGTCTCAGGTAGATGAGGATAGCAGTGTCCACACAAGAGGGTACGTTGTCATACGTCATCTAAACCATACTGTCTTATTACACTGCTCTCTAGAATACTTGGATAAATAGGGAATTCTCTCATGCAGGCGTTCCTATGCAGCCTCTCTGGGGGAAACTGCTGTGGCATTTGACTTTGGGCCGCTGGCAGATTCTCCGGGGAAGCTGAGCGGGATGCGGATGAAAGAAGAGCTGCTTGTGTACCCATTATACATCCTGTACGGAAATGGAGAGACGTACCTGAGCTATATCTCTCTCGCACACAGGTAACAAAAACCTTCTAGCATTGCCACTGTTATCATGCAGTTAAACAAAACAACTTATAATGCTATTGATTAATAGTTAAAAATATTTTGAAAGTATTAGAATAATATATTCTTATTATATTCTATAATATAAACAAATGATATAAAATACATATAAAGGAATAGTTCACCCAAAATAAAAAAAATTCTGTCATTGTTTACTCACCCTCATGTCGTTCTAAAACCTTGTTACATTCTTCTGTGAAGGACGAGGGCCTTATGATAATTTCCATGATTCAGAAAACATGGACGGAATCGCAGAATCCAGTCCTAAAAAATAAAATCAATTATTAAATTGCGGAATGTCAAGGAATTTGACATTTTAAATTAAATTAATGTAATACTGTTTCATTCATCAAATTATAATATTGATCGTGTGTTGATTAAACCAGAAAATGCTGAGATTTAAATAAAAACAGTCTGAAGTTGAGAATGTGTGAAGCTGGCCACCTCATCATAAGCATCACGTACGCTCTTTATTTGTAATAGATAACAGACAGCAGAGCACACATTAAGCTTGAAGTGTGGTGCACACGCAGACTATACATTTATATAATTATATTGCAGCCTTATGTGGTTTAATAAGCACATTTAAGCTATATAGCGAACTGCTTATTCTGAGGTGTGCTATGATATCATCAAAAACATTTGGCTTTCTGCCAAAGTTAAAGCTCAATTTAAATAGACGTGTAATATTGAAGAAATTGCGACAGTAATATAGACCTACCGTATAGTAAAATTTAATATTCATGTCATAAATAATAAATACTAATTACATGATATTTTAGAAATATCTCAAGTATGTTCTATTGAATAAAATTTTCATCAATGCTTGAATTAATACGGTGATACTCTGCTGTGGAGCATTGAATTTGACATAAATCCAAAATTGTGTTTTTTATTATCCTGTGAGGATCTGTATAGAAGCAATTCATTTGATAGAAATTTTGTAATGGTGTGTTAAAAAATTAAAGTTTCTCATTTTATTAAAATTCTATTAATTAATTTTAATTAGACAGTTTTTGATGATACAATCTAATTAAACTTTAAAACATGGAATTCAGAAAAAATAAAACTGAAAACATGGAATTTGGGAAAAAATAAAATTTGATTTCATAGGGCCCTAGATCACAAAATAGATGTTAGGCAGAATATTAGCCTCAGTCTTCATTTTATGAAAGGGAAAAAATGCAATGAAAGTGAATGGTGACTGAGGCTAATATTCTGCCTAACATTTCTAATGGGTGAATTATCCCTTTTAGTCCTTTTTAAATCCATTTTGTGTATATAAACATAATATGGAAATAAATAATGAATCTTTTTGTGTCTTGTAGATGCATTTAATGATTGCCTAAAATATAACACTACATATAGCTGTTTTGCACATATAACTGATGTGCTTTTTCTTTCTCCTAGTGTCAGTAATATTGGGAAGCCGATGGGCCCTTTGCCCATGTACCCTGCGGCAGAGGATAACTACGGCTATGATGCATGTGCTGTGCTCTGCCTGTCGTGTGTGCCCAACATCCTGGTTATTGCCACTGAAACAGGAACACTGTACCACTGTGTAGTGCTGGAGGCAGAGGAAGAGGAAGACGGTGGAGTAAGTCACAAACAGATCTTAGGCTCGTTTCATATATTTTGCACCTGCAACCGCTTTCACACTGACAGTGTTTCTGCTTTGTATGGGAATGCACAGGGATTTCTGGTTTACTACATTGGTTTAATAGCAGCCATAAATTATACAATGGTTATTGAGAGTGGGCAATTGGGCACCAAAATAAATATGCGTTGCTACAGATGCGAGATGTGTGAAACAGGCCTTAGAGATCACCATAAATAAAATAAAAATTCTGCTTCTTCATTGTCAAAACTGCTGAGCACCTGCTTTGTGTTCAGGCTGTAGAGAGGTGGTCCAGAGGCACCGAGACTGTGCCTTCACTCTACGTGTTTGAGTGTGTGGAGCTGGAACTCACCCTAAAACTGGCTGCTGCCGGGGAGGACGAGGAGATAGCAGAGTCAGACTTCACGTGTCCAATCAAATTACACAGAGGTGAGAAGTTCACACATGAACTCACCATATTGTTGGGCTGTCTCTTAATTTGCATACTTGTACTATGCACTACATGTATGTACTTTCTCTGGTGATGGAAAAGTATGTAATTTTGAGTACGTAGAAATGAGTCCTGTTAGTCAATTAAAATTTGTAATCACGATTAATCGCATAAATGTTTTCATAGTTAATCGCGATTAACTATGAAAACTATGAAAGTGCTAAAATCGACACTATATTACTTCTATTCCTGTCAGAATGCAATTATTTCTGTCTTATGAAAGAAAATAAAACAATATGTAACAATATAATGCTTAACATTTTCCAAACAAAGCCTTTCAACAGTATAAAGATAGAAATGCACTAAAGTATCACCAATTCAAGTAACATTAAACGTTTCCCAAAGTCTAAGTGGGAGTTTGACTAATTGAAAGAACTAGTTCTCACATAGGTTGCATATTCATTGCAATGGACATTAAATCTCTTAAACTCAAATCCTCAATCCCACTTTGTTACAGCAATCGTGAAGCTGCGTTCATGATTCACGTCAGGTCATCATTGCCATCCTCAAGCACTCCACATGAAAAGTGCTTGCAAACAAAAATGTCTAATTTTGAGTTTTGGTGATATTTAAGACTTGTCGTGTTTCTGTGGTAATTAAAATATGCTTTATATAGGCTGAAAATACTTGATTTATAACAGAAGTCCCATCTGGGCTTGTTTTGTACATCAAATAGCATAAAGAGGTCCTTTCTCCATCATTTTATTACAGAAGCGCTGTTGTGTGTGCGTGTGTGCGCAGAGATTCTTTTATTTACTGAAATAACAACCTCCTATCATAGGAGAGGGCATAACCGTCAGCTAGCATGTTACAACAGTTCCGCCCATAGAATGTTTACAGGAGCGGCAAGTTATGCTATTTTATGCTAAGCTTGTAGGCTCACCTTGGTAGAAGGGCTCTGGTGTGTGTGTGTGTGTGTGTGTGTGTGTGTGTGTGTGTGTGTGTGTGTGTGTGTGTGTGTGTGTGTGTGTGTGTGTGTGTGTGTGTGTGTGTTGTGAAGTGTGCATCAGTGTAAGGGCTCCGGACAGACACGTCACAATTGTTCCGCTATGCTGGTTTAAGTTGTATAAACAATTAATCTGTTAATCGCGATTAAGAAAAATGTACGCAATAATTTTTTTAAATGTATCAATTCCTTTAACATGTTAATTCTGATGACTAGTAGAAATACATACTTTTTAGGTTGTTTACATTTGTGAGTGTTAGCATCTAGCTTTATTCATTATCGTAAAAGTTGTTGTTACTTAAAGCTGAAGTGTGGAATTTCTATGCCACTATCATCACCAGAATCAATTGTAAAAAATTGTTTTTAAACAGTTTCCAGAAAACTCCTCTGATTTTCTTTGGCCGTACAAACAGTTAGTCTGGTCCAAAAACTCATGCCATTGGGATAAAATTGGCAGATTCAAATAATATCAAGCTTTTTTGGCAAGATAAACTTACGTGTACTTTGCCAAGGCATTATTAGACACTATACATACAAATATAAAACAAATTGAATGAATGCTAAAGTTTAATTTGGTGAGGTTTAAAATCTCTAGACTATTATATTCTCTGGCTGCTGTTCAGTCTCCATCACACTCACTCCGGGATCTCAGCACAGTTTCGCTTTTGACACTGGTTCAGTTGACAGTGAGTGAGCATTTTCCTGCGACGTGAAGAGATACATCAGCTCTCCCGTATCTCTCCCACACCTGGCTCACCGCTTGCAGGTGAAATCTCAATTCTACATAAAGTAAATCTGCTCCTGTGTTTATTATGACCAGGACATGTGTTGTGCGTAATGAACAAGCATTTACTGCAACACACAATCAGTTTCTATCCAAGGAGATGCAGTCGAGTCGAGCGTTTACCTCCTGGAAATGTATATATGCCAATTTTAGCCAGTGGGTCTAAAACATTAAAGAAGTTTCAGGAAGTGGGGATTAAAAGGATATGGCATTAATTGCATTAATATAGTATATACAATTTGTAACACTGTCCTTCTCTGATAGCACACATACATCACCCAGATGTCTATATAATGTGTGTGTTTACATCTGGAAGATGTTAATTAGATTGGGATGCTTTCCAGATGAAAATATCTAAAACAGACATCTCAAATATGTACGTGTGCTATCTGGGTTTTTAACATTGATTGCTATTTGTTGCAGACCCTCTGTGTCAGCACAGGTATCACTGCACCCATGAGGCTGGTGTGCACAGTGTAGGACTCACTTGGTTCAAAAAACTGCACAAGTTTCTGGAGTCTGGTGAGTGCATCCATTTCCATCTACATCAAATCCTTTATAAGCCTATATATCTACTGTGTATATATATATATATATATGTATATGTGTGTGTGTGTATATATTTATGTATATGTATATATGAAAGCTGGCATTGCTGCACATGGAAGATTTTTTTGATGAGAAATCTTTGTTCTGACCATTTATTTCAAATTGTAATAGTAATTTGTCATGTTAATAATGTTCTGACTATACATTGTGATCAGTCGAATGCCACTTTGGTGAATAAAAGTACCAAATTCTTTCCATAAGAGAAAAACATGTACATTATTCCAAACTTTTGGCCGCCAGTGTATATATTTACACTGATCAGCCACAACATTAAAACCACTTGCCTAATATCACGTAGATCCCCCTAGTGCCACCAAAACAGCTCTGATCTGTTGAGACATGGACTCTACAAGAATCTGAAGGTGTCTTATGGTATCTGGCACAAAGAAATTAGCAGCAGATCCTTTAAGTTGCGAAGTGGAGCTACCGTAAATCGACTTGTTGGTCCAGCACTTCCCATTGATGTTCAATTGGATTGAGATCTGGGGAATTTGGAGTCCAACTCAAAACCTTGAACTCCTTGTCATGTTCCACAAACCATACCTGGACAATTTTTGCAGTGTGGCAGGGCGCATTATCCTGCTGAAAGAGGCTGTTGCCATGAAGGGGTGTACGTGGCCTGCAACAATCTTTAGGTAGGTGGTATGTGTCAAAGTAACATCCACATGAATGCTAGGATCCATGGTTTCCCAGTAGAACATTGCCCAGAGCATCACACTGCCTCCACCGGCCTGCCTTCTTCCCATAGTGCATCCTGCTGCCATGTCTTCCCCAGGAAAATACACACATGCACCCGGCCATCCTCATGATCTAAAAGAAAACGTGATTCATCAGACCAGGCCACCTTCTTCCATTGCTCAATGGTCCAGTTCTGATACTCACGTGCCCATTGTAAGTGTTTCGGCAGTGGATAGGGGACAGCATGGGCACTCTGACCGGTCTGCTGCTTTGCGGCCCCCATATGCAGCAAGCTGCGACACACTGTGTGTTCTGACACCTTTCTATCATGGCCAGCATTAAGTTTTTCAGCAATTTGTGCTACAGTAGCTCTTCTGTGCGATCGGACCAGATTGGCTAGCCTTCGGTCCCCATGCACATCAATGGCCTTGGGTGCCCATGACCCTGTCGCTGGTTCACCGGTAGTCCTTCTTGTCTAGCCATCACAATTTGACCCATGTCAAAGTTTCTCAGATCCTTACGTGTGTCCATTTTTCCTGCTTCCAACACATGAATATATATATGATCGCAGCTCTAGAGTGGAGTATTTGAAATGCTCTGTATGTATTGTTGTCTGAAATTGTGTTTTATGTACAGATGAAGAGGATAAAGATGGTCTGCAGGAACTTGCAGCAGAACAGCGCTGCATAGTTGAACACATCCTGTGCACCAGACCTCTTACTAACAGGTTGGGGGAAAGCAGTAAACACAATCATACTTCAAATTAGAACCCACGCGATTATTTTGGTTGTGACATAAAATGAAGAAACATGGGGAATATCGCAATGATTTAAATTCGCTTTTGATTTGACTATTATGTTTTCCAGAGGGCATCATTAGACAAGATGATCCTTCCTTGTCTTGCTACTTGCGATTTTTAAGTAGCATCTCTGATTTAAACTGTACATAAATATCAAGATATATTTTTTAGCTGTATTGCCCAGATCTAAAATGAGTCTTGGATGAAATTGAATTTTAACTACCAAATGCGTAGGCAACAGAATAATATTCGGATCCCTTGTGGATCATAATCACAGTTTTAAAAGTTGTTAGATGTTAAAGCAAACCTAACTGAAAACGAGTAAGCACTGCGGAGAACTGGCGGCTATTAAATATTATTTTTAATCTCTTTCTTTCAGTTTGCCGGCTCCTATTCGTGGGTTTTGGATTGTGTCGGACCTATCGCTGGGTGCCACCATGATCTGCATCACGAGTACTTACGAGTGTCTGCTGCTGCCTCTGCTGTATGTCACTAGAATTTTTTGAAGTTCTTGCTATGGAATTGAATATTTGCTATTGGATTTTGATATGCTATTATTAACATGGTTTTCCAATATGCATTTAGAAGTTCAATTCGTCCCCCATCGCCTCCTTTGCTCTGCTCCGCTCCGGGGGTGGGGCCAGGCAGCTCTCCTCTGCGTGGATTGGCTGAAGACTCCTTTGAGCAGCATATTCGCAACATTCTGGCACGTAGCTCGACCAACCCACTAATGCTGAGGTTTGAAATTGTTGCTTTCATTGATTTTTAGATTTTCTGGTAGTGCATGGTGCTGTAAATGCCAAGGTCATAGTTTTGTTTTTTAGTCAAGCTGGTTAAAGCTGGTAGACTACCATGTACCAGCAACAAACCTGGTATCATGTTCTAAAAACGAACCAAACCACCTTAAGTATGTTATTCGCCAAACGTGGTACAAGTCATCAAGACATTTTTTAGCATTATGTTTTAGCATTATGATTTTCTTTTAATAGCTTTCTGACTGTAATTTCTTGGCCTTCATTGGAGTTATCTTTAAAGCTGTCACATTCGGAGTTGATCTGAGGTGTGTGTTTTTCAGGGCTGGGGATAAAGACTCTTCTCCTCCTCCTCCAGAGTGTCTGCAGCTGCTCAGCAGAGCCACACAGGTGTTTAGAGAGGAGTACATCCTCAAACTGGGCCTGGCACATGAAGAAATGCAGAGAAGGTACAACATAAAACAGCACTTGGGCATCAGAATAGGTCTTGCACGTCTGTTATTGTTTGTAGGGCTGAACTATTTGGACAAAAAATCGAATTGCAATTCGACTAAACATTTGACCAAAATTAAGTCATGTTTTGCTCATGCTCTGCTGCCGATGGAAATACTGTTCTAGAGCGTTCTAAAGAACCAAACTAAATAAATAAACTAACCTAAATAAATACAGTTGAAATCAGAAGTTTACATACAGTGAGGGAAAAAAGTATTTGATCCCTTGCTGATTATTTACATTTGCCCACTGACAAAGAAATGATCAGTCTATAATTTTAATGGTAGGTTAATTTGAACAGTGAGAGACAGAATAACAACAAAAAAATCCAGAAAAACACGTCAAAAATGTTATAAATTGAATTGCATTTTAATGAGGGAAATAAGTATTCGTCCCCCTCTCAATCAGAGATTTCTGGCTCACAGGTGTCTTTTATACAGGTAATGAGCTGAGATTAGGAGCACACTCTTAAAGGGAGTGCTCCTAATCTCAGTTTGTTACCTGTATAAAAGACACCTGTTCACAGAAGCAATCAATCAAATCAGATTCCAAACTCTCCACCATGGCCATGACCAAAGAGCTGCCCAAGGATGTCAGGGACTTGTAGATCTACACAAGGTTGGAATGGGCTACAATACCATCACCAAGCAGCTTGGTGAGAAGTTGGTGCAATTATTTGCAAATGGAAGAAACACAAAAGAACTGTCAATCTCCCTCGGTCTGGGGCTCCATGCAAGATCTCACCACGTGGAGTTGCAATGATCATGTGGTCAGATGAGACCAAAATCAAGCTCTTTGGCATCAACTCAACTCGCCGTGTTTGGAGGAGGAGGAGGAATGCTGACTATGACCCAAAACACACGGCCAAGGCAACAAAGGAGTGGCTCAAGAAGAAGCACATTAAGATCCTGGAGTGGCCTATTCAGTCTCCAGACCTTAATCCCATAGAAAATCTGTGGAAGGAGCTGAAGGTTCGAGTTGCCTTAGTTGCCTTACTTGGACAAAATCCCTCCTGAGATGTGTACAAACCTGGCGGCCAACTACAAGAAACGTCTGACCTCACAGTTTGATAATTGCACTAGGTCATATCATAATTTCAATTTTATTATAATTTATCGTTCAGCCCCAGTTGTAGGTCATTGTTTTATAACTATTTTGTAACCAGTTGAAATCTGGAACCACAAGTCATAATATAAATAACTGAACCAAACAAATGAGTTCGAGAGCGCCAGCACAGTGCCTGCATTTACTGACAATTGGCCCAATTAGGACACTTTTGGATATGCGTAATTAACAATTAGAATATTCCAATTATAGTCACATATTTTAACCCATAAGTGCACCTTAATCGGACAACATTTAGTCATCTTACCCTTACACCTTTTTTTTTGTAGGTCAGGGTATAATGTAATTACTATGGTACATGATTATGGTAATCATACTGAGCCACAATATCAACATGCCATGGTATTGCCACCTGACACACGTACCATACCATGGTTTTATTGACACAGTATTATTGTGTTTTAATTGTAGCACTGAATGCTTTATCTTGTGTAAAAAATTGCAATATGCTCCATAGTGTGTAAAAGTCCATATGAAAGGAATACTTTGATTACAGTAAATGGATCAATTTGATTTTTGTCTAATTTAAAGTGAGGCCAATAGTCAGATTATTGCAGTCCATGTAAATAAAGCTGTTGTCAAATAACTGCCATGTTTTTAAATGATTGCCACGTTTTCAGAGTAAAGCTCCTGACTGGACAGAAAACCAAACAGCTTGAGGATCTTGCTCTTTGCAGAGAGGACAGGTGACCACAACACTGCCTGACTGATATTAATCATAGACAGACACATGTACTCAAACAACACATTCAGCTCTTTAAAAGCTGGGTTTACTCTAGACTGTCTTCATGAACAGCTGTGTTTCAATCTCATGTTTTTAAATATTAAATTAGACACGTCTCGCACTAAAGAAGTTTTGCCCATGGCATTATGGGGGTCATCCAACGGAAATGTTGCAGAGTCATTAATATTTTGGTTGACCGCAGCATGCACACTGTGCTAAAGATACTGTACTGTGTGTCGCAGGAAAAGCCTGAGGGAGGCCGCAGAGCGACTGGCTGATAAGTATGAAGATGCCAAGTATCGTCAGGAAGCCATCATGAACAGGTTCATTAGTTATCTCGTATTCATCTTTTGCAGCAAAGGAAAATGTTTTGTTTGACAAATTCATACGAGTTACTTTTCAGTTTGTGAACCGGTGTGGAAGGGTTATGTGTTTGTGAAGGAGAGTACCCGGGTTCATACTGTATGTTTGTATTTGCATGTCTGAATCTCGCATCACATTCGGTGCAAACAAAAAAATCACAACCTATTTGCTTTTGCCATGGTGCTGAAAACACTTTTTTAATTGGTATTGTTTTAAATATGGTTGATGTATACCATTGTACTGTCTGACTGGCATATATTCATGTATAATGGTATTTACATGGTACATCAAAGAATACCATATTACCATCATGCTAATACTAAGTGCCATTGAATTAATTGTTGTTGTTTGGTCTTAATAAACAGTGAGTCATGGCACTGTGTGTGTTTTGTGTGTGTAGAGTAAAACAGGTTTTGGGAAGTCTGCGCAGTCAACTTCCTGTGCTATCGGACAGTGAGAAGGACATGAGGAAGGAACTGCAAACCATTCACGACCAGCTCCGTCACCTAGACAACGGCATTAAACAGGTTAGTTTGTTTTTCCATTTGGCTCTGTTCTCTGCTTTCACATAGTTTATCCTACTTAGAACTTCTGGTGTACTGAATACAGCAGTGACTCGGATCATTTATTTTGGCTGCTTTCCTCCATTTTCAAGAACAATGCACTTGAGCGGACGCACATGTTTACCCAGTGTGATTGTGTGCTATGATGTATTATCAGGTGAACATGAAGAAAGATTATCAGAAGCAGCAGATGAATACAGGAGCATCTCAAGCTCGCTCCAGCCTCGCCCTCAACGCCCACCAGAGGAAGTGTCTCCAGGGAGTCCTGAAAGAACAGTATGTTCATTTTCACACATACACAAAAGCATTAATGTAGACGCTAATATGCACAACTTATACTGTAATGTAATAAGAACGTATCAAAAGGAGCTTTGGAGAACTTTATTAATAGCAGATGGCATTTTGTGCATATTCTGTTGCTTGGCAAGATTATCCAAGACATATTTCAACCTAGAATCTGAGAAAAACTTGTATTTTACATAAAGTGGAGCCTATTTTAACAATAATTATAAAGTATAGTAAAAATATTTTTTCATGACATTGATGGATCTAATGTAAAAAAAAAAAAACATCTTTATTGCTGTAATGTAAAAACAAATGAATTTTTTATAGTACATAAAGTACAAATATACATCATGTACGTATCATTTGCAACAATTTACAAACGTATCCTATATTTTTCCCCCATCATATTTTTTCAACGTACTAATACATTTTTAAAAATGTTAAGATTTTTGGTTTTTTTTACATTTATGCGGTATCTCACTATGAGCAACGCCTCAGGCATGACAGAATATGGAAGCACTAATGACATCACTCTCTGTCTGAAGGGCAGACCATCACAGCTTTTTAAAGGAGCCCGCCTTCTCCCTATAATAACCGCTGCAATGACAACAAAACCCTGCTTTCTTCCCCATGAAGAATAACTGTTTGTTATAACGTAATAACTTACGTCACTGAGTGTTTTCGCAGTTTTTCTCTGCTTTTCACTAAGCGGTGGGTTGTCTTGCTAACTAACGTGTCTAGGCGAGTAAGTACATATTCTTTTTGGAGCTTAGCTTGCGGTTTTCTCTATGGCTTCATCAAAGTTGCCATGAACAGGAATAAGGAAACCTTGTCTTGCCTGTGTACCGTCGCCTATGGATTTATGATCTCTGGAAGGGATTCTCACCTGATGTGCATCAGGTGCATGGGAGTTAAACATCCCAGGCAGCCTTAGCTGATGAGGAGAATTGTGCCCACTGCAACTCCATGCCGGCTAAGATTCTGGAAAGGCAGCTTTGCATTGCGGAATCTTCCAGAGATGGTCTCTCTGTTAGACCATTGCTGGAGTGGAATACCTAGGGGACTTGTTGTTTTGGAGAAGAACAGGCAGTGGCTTCAGGTAGTGAGAGGCTACAGACTTCAACTTGGTATGAAACCTCTCGCTTTCAATGTGATCATGGGAGCCATTGACAGATGGTGGAAGTCCTCTCTCTTGTGGGATTCTGCCAGTTGGAGGGACATTATGGATATCAAATCCCCCAATTTACCTCCGCTGTTCATTCAGCAGTTGCTCACGCAGAGTGGGGTGGCAGAATATGTCGATGAGTAGGACGACAAAGAGCATACTACTTGGAAGACCCTGATGAAGATGATACGGTCCTTCCCTTGCCTCAGGTCTCCAGACCGACAGAGTGGCGAAGTGCCATCCAGCACTATGGATTGTGACCTTGTCAAAGTCTGCAAAGGGCTCATCTTGGCTCAATATTGATTGGGAAGAGTCTCTGAGATTTCCAGCGAGACTTCTTCAATAAGAGACTCCCCTCTCATCTTCCGACACCCGTACTGCAGAGTAGGAAATTTATGACCAGTGCTTAACATGTTTAGCCTCAGGGCGTGGAGCAGACAGGGCAGTCCAAACATTTTTCCGCAAACTCTAAGCCTTGGGGCAAGCAGCCATTAGCAGCTGCCGATGCAACATGCCAATCGGCACACCCCTCTAAGAAGTGGAATACCTAGGGGATTTGTTGTTTTGGAGAAGAACAGGCAGTGGCTTCAGGTAGTGAGAGGCTACAGGCTTCAACTTGGTATGAAACCTCTCGCTTTCAATGTGATCATGGGAGTCAGCTCAAGTGTAAGAGGCCAAAATATCCTCTCCCTTGAGCAAAGGAGCCATACTGAGAGTGCCAGGTGGAAAAACTAAAAAAGGGTTTTTACTCCTTTTTGAATCCCAAAAAAGACAGATCAGCCCTCAATATTGGATATGCGTGCCTTCAATAGTCACTTGAGAAAATAAAATATTATTTTGCGCATGCTCTATATGTCCAGGAGACTGGACATCACGCACTCTCTTAAGCTTCACAATTTAGCATAAAGCTTATTGTGTTGAGCAGTGCACACCTCCATTCAATGCGTGCATTCATGTACTGGGGGTACTAAACACGGGAGCAGATCTCCTCTCAAGAGGAAATT
The DNA here is from genome assembly GCA_032164185.1 of Moxostoma hubbsi. Classification (NCBI taxonomy): domain Eukaryota; kingdom Metazoa; phylum Chordata; class Actinopteri; order Cypriniformes; family Catostomidae; genus Moxostoma; species Moxostoma hubbsi. The sequence continues at coordinate 12,372,962 of JAVLUX010000044.1, forward strand.
CTTTGTCCGGAGAATGGAGACTTCACCCGCAAGTGGTAGATCAGATTGGGGGGAGGTTCGGCTTTGCCTTGTGAGCAACCGCATATTGTCCACTGTATTTCTCACTCTCGGACAACAATGGGTGTGGATGCGCTTGCTCATCCATGGCCAAACGAGCTTCTCTACGTCTTCCACTCTGGCCAGAGTAAGGGAGTATGGGCTATTTCACCTATTAAAAGCCCCTCGTTGCCTGGGTAGGTTATGGTTGGTGTAGATTGTTCAACAACTTCTGGGGAATACCTGGCCCCTTTCATTAAGCAGGGATTGTCATTAAACAAGGATTTCCTGTCACAAGTGAATGGGCAAATATTTCATCCTCACCCAGAATTAATAGCTCTCTGGGTTTGGCCCATGAGAGGTACAGTTGAATGCAGTCAGACTTCCGATGGAGGTATTTGCTACCATTCAGAACAAGGGTACTGTCCAGTTGCCCCTTAAATGATCATAAGTGGCGTGTTTTTTTTTATTAAAGTGTATTTGGCTGCCATCTCCGCTTGCCATTTGGGGTTTGACAAAACCTCTGTTGACAGGCATCCGCTAATATGTAGATTTATGAAGGGTGCGCAGCATTTGCTGCGAAGTCTTTGATCCCCTCATGGGACCTATCCATGGCGCTTAATGCACCGTTTGAGCCCCTGGAAAGTGTTCTTGTTAAGCTCCTAACATTGGTGTCCTCATCGCGAGTAAGTGAGCTTCATGCACTTCAGTTTATCATTTGTGCTTATATTTTAGCCCTTGTGGTTGTAAAGTTTGCACTGTTGCCAAACCCTTTTTTTGTTCCTACAACCGTTCTGCCTTGAAGCTTTGTGCTTTCCATTGCCCTCCCATTTCATCAGTGAATGAAAGGAGGCTGCATTGCATTTTGTCTGGTTTGTGCATTTTATACGGCCAGGACAGCATTGTTTAGAAAGGTTGATTGGCTCTTTGTGTCTTGGGCTACTCCGCATAGAGGGAAGCCCATCTCTACTCAACGCATGTCTCATTGGATGGTTTAAGCGATTGAGTCGGCTTTTGACACTAAAGGGTTGGAACCCCGCTACAGGAAAAATAACTCATCATTAGGTGTTTGGCCACCTTGTGGGCTTTATTTCAGAGCCTGTATGTAAAATATATTTGTACTGTGGCCAGCTGGGTTTCCCCACACACATTTTCAGGTTTTACAGCCTGGATATTACTGCACTGTCAATGGCACATACAGCTGTTATGGTTGACTTCTTTAGAGAAATGAGTGGTAATGTTTTATTTCTCTCTATCACTGTTTGGAGGAGTTGCTTTGGAAAGCAAGCAATACAGGAGTTGGACACATCTTTCCCATAGTGAGATACCGAATTGATGTTTGATAGGCGCAGAGAAGTGTGCTTAGAATGTCAATTCAGAGCATTACACAGCAGTTATTATTGGGAGAAGGGGGTCACATTTAACAAGTTGTTATTGGTCTCCTCTTCGGACAGACATGATGCGATTGGTGCCTGAGGCATTTCCTTTAGTGAGAATACCTCACTCAGAGAATGTTAACATTATAAACTAGCAATTGCATTTATATTAATAAACATAACCAAAATTAATGCTTTACAAATAATTATTGTTCAGATTTAGTTTATGATACTTAATGAATTAAATAATATTAACCAATAGAACGTTTTACTGTAATATATATATTGCAATTTAAGCGAAGATTTTAATAAGCACATTTAATTTCAGTTTGTCCATACAATGCAAGTGAATGGGTGCCATCAGGCTGCTGGCAGTTTGACAATCCAAAAGTCATATTTAGGCTACATAAAAGTAATCCACATGTCTCCAGTCGATCAATTAATGTCTTCAGAAGCACTTTTATAGGTTTGTATAAAAAATAAATAATTAAAACATTATTAACTTTAGTCAAAGTCGAACGTGCACGCTTTGTATAACTGAGGAATGAACATCATGTGAGAGTTAGGTCATTTCAAACATAAATCAAGTGCTGGATGTAAGCATCCATTTAAGGCTTAAAAACGTTTTAATTATCGATTTGCTTCTTTAGACATTAATTGATTGACTGGAGTCATGTGGATTAATTTTATGTAGCCTAAATATGACTTTTGAACCATCAAATAGCCAGCAGACTGATGGCACCCATTCACTTGCATTGTATGGACATACAGAGCTGAAATGTGCTTAAAATAAATCTTCACTTCGTACACATCTGGGATGGCTTAAAGGGAAGTAAATCATGAAAGAATTTAAATTTTTGGGTGAACTCTTTAATTGACATGCAAATGTCATTAAAAAGATGACCCGGACATTTCTTGGTGAGATTCACCCAATCATAAGAAATAAAATCAGGACAAAAGGACAACTTGGAAACACCCAGGCTTGTCTCCTAGTTAATAATAAAGTAGGCTATTCATAGTTTCTCAATAACTTTAGTGCAGATGGAATGCAAAAACATGTCCTGTGTGCACTCTTTAGGCCACCAATATTTGACTGTTGTGTTAAACTTGCTTCTGTCCTGCAGGGGGGAACATATCGCTGGCATGATGAAACAGATCAAGGAATTTAAAAACCATTTCAGTTTCTGAACACAAGTCAATCGACAGCTCTCAAAGGCCAAACCAATTATATTCTCATTAAATAGCACTCAAGGAAGCTACAGAAGAGCACATCTCCAAACCCATAACTCAACAGTCCTTGAACCTTGGAGTTGTGTGACTTAAGGACAGTGTTTGACCCAAACCTCTCCAATTCTTAAGGTCTTTAAAAAGGAATTAGCTGGCATTTTTGTTAACTATTGTCTCTTTTTTGTAAGATGTAGTACATGTAATCATTACCACGACAATAAAGTGTTTTGTACATTAAATTATGACTTGTGTGCGCTCGCTCATGCTGCTATGGGAATTTATCAGCTCTGAGACAGAAGTGTTGGATGTTAGTGTTAATCATTTCCTTAAGTCATGGGGTATATGAAGACACGAAAGAGATATTCATGTCAACCACAACTATATATAATGTAGTTGGGGGAAAAGGGATGTAACATTAAGTAACTTTAAGGTGAGTTCATCTCAAGCTGAGCTTTAGCAGTATTGGTGACCTGCTGTTGATTTCTACAGAATCTAATTTTGACTCAACCCTCAGTTTGTAAAAACATGGAAAGATTGTGTTTACTGTAATGCTCTTACAATAAATGTCTATGGGGCTAGGCGTTGCATTGGAATAAACGTCAGCCACATGACCTATACATTCTAAGTGTTATGAGACGATTGTGGTAAAATAAATAAAATCACCAATAAATTTACCAAAGAATCTTTTTATATTTATGCGGCGGAAACAGGCTTCCATACAGGCCCCATTGACTTCCATTGTGAGTGCATTACTGTTAATTCAGTTACTGCTTGTTTTAACAACTGATGGTTCAAAATTATGTTGTAATCGACAGCATGTCACAGATACTGTCAGTATAACTTATTGAACCTGGAACAGTCCTTGGAGGAATTTATATTGGCTCCTGAATGGAAATCCATATAAAAAGAACTTCAGTTTCAATTTGTTTTATTATATAGATATATACAAGTATATGTACACAGTACAGTATAAATCTGCAAGGGCTTCTGCATTTGTAACACAGCATGCGAACACAAACATAACCGTTGTTACTGTGAAAGTATCTGAACGATCACTCTTCAGACTCAATAGAAATGACTGTCATAAATTATACTGACTGGAGAAGTTTTCTTCTAACATAATTTTCATTAAAATGGTCTCACCAAAATATTATTAGAGTTACATCAGTGTGTGCTTGTCTTGAAAAATGTAGTTCCTAAAATATTCAGACAACTTGAAAACTGCTGTTGTCTACTCTGATGTGAAAAGGTTTTGTTGCTATAGTGAAACAAGCCTTTGAAGAAGCTTACCTGTGTTTGTGACATGAAAACAGCACAGAACATGAGTGTTATGAAGTGCAACGTACAGGTGATAAAATGAACATCGACACATTCACACAGCTGCTTCTTTATCAACAGTCCACATAGTGGTCACGAGCAGCAGTTTGTCAAATGAAATTAAAAGGTCATAAAATTACAGCATTTGTGAAGTTATTTTTGGTTCATTTGTCTCACTTTGAGAACAATTCTTTCTATTAATCAATTCAAATAGAACCTTTTGATTATGAACAAATGTCATGATTAGTAAACTTCTTATTACACAGTTAGCAAACAATGCTGCTGGGCTTTGACTATTCATTACATCAGAATTTAGCCAATTTTCAGTTGTCAAGCACATGGCCGTTTTCATGACCAGCCTTCCAAAGGCAAAGCGAAAAATTATATTTTTCATTACTGATTCTGCAGCCTGATCTAAAGTACACCACAAATTCATTTAAAAATGCCAAAATCACATGCCATTTTGATTAGGCTTGTCTGTAAGAAATGTAAAATATGTGCTAAAACTTTCAGAACACCTGTAGTTTATCTACATCTCTTGGCGTACATTGTTTGAAAAAGCAGCCAGAAAATTTTACGCGCAACATTTTCCATGCTTCCATCTTTCCAATATGATTTAAACTGTCCAAATATGCTGTTCCCAGTATGTAAGCTTTGGTTTTGTGGATCCCATACCAGAGTTTTAATTCTGTTAACACTGGACATGGGCCATACAGACAGACAGTTTAAGATACCACTAAATGTGGTACACAAAGATACACGGCTTAGGATGCCCCTTAGTCATGAAGAGCATCATACTGGCTGTAATTCATAAGCATGGTGTGCTTATACAGTTAGCAGTCTTTCTTTATGCAGATAACAGACTGATGGGGTGAAATACCTTCCAAAACAGTGCAGGTGGTGTTGCCATGTACCAAACGCAAATCATTTACACATCTCAAAATCAGACCAGGTACTTTGTAAGCTGTAAATGTCAGTGGACCAATTAACTGAAACAGACTGGTGTTTGTGAATATCCTTCATATATTCAAAACAAATAAATATCACAAAAACACCGTACGTTGCAACCAAAGTAGAAGTAGTTACTTCAGGCATTCGTTAGGAAGCAAGAAAGGAAAAATAATCAAGAAACAGTGTGCATCCCAAGGAGATTTGGAGGGTCTCAAGTCGAATGGAGAGAAAAAAAAACAGAAAAGGAACAACTGGTAAACATTGTACAAAGGGGAGAGGGGCCCACCAAAATAGTTTTGTCTTCAGCCCTGTGAATTTAAATGACAGCCCAGAGAAATTATTGGCGGTTGAGAAACACAGCATTGCCTTGTGAAAGTGACGTGAGTGGGGCAAGACGGGGAAAATCACAGTCTTGTGTATTAACTTAACTAATACAATATACACATAGTATAATCTGTTTACAGGTATGTACAAAACACTTCAGGTGTGTCGGTTTCCTTCATAAATCGCTGCTTTTAGCTCAGATGGAGAGATGATAAAAGAAGGTTGAGGAATATCAGTAGAGGAGAGCGTGGAAATGGAGAAGGTGGAAGATACAAGAACTTCGGTAGGGTCAAGGAATGGTTGACTATCATGGACCCATTTGCTCTCATTTCCTGAACTGAAGAAGCTGACTCACTGAAAGGCTGTCAGCTTCTTCAGGATGCACAGTGGAGAACTATATTACGAGACGCAATCTGGTTAAAACCAATCTCCACTTAAGCAAAGACATCGGTCTTATTTGATCTCCTTGAAAACTTATTTACAAGCATTTCAGCAGCAGTAGTAGATTTCAGTAGTGTTCTCCAATACTTGCAGTTTGTCTCAGGTCTTCCTCACTCAACTGGTTTCTTCTTTAACTTAAGATTAAAAAAAACAAACAAATAAACAAACAGCCCACCCCCGACTCCTCAAGGCCTGTTCTGATTGGCTAGAGGTGGCCTTGTGGGGGTGGCCACAGTGATGAAGTTGGGCTGAAGGCTGGGGTATAGGTGGAGTGTGGATGTAAGTGTGTTTATATGTAGAAGTCGAAACAAGTAAGAGATATCATGTCTCGGGAAGCTGGCTGATGTCTGTGAAGTTGGTGTCGTTAAGGATGACCCGGATCCGCTCTAATGAGTTCGCCTGCCGGATCCGCTCCAACTGCACCTGAAGGAGAACAGGAATAATGTACCTTCAGCTATACCCTTGGGGGGCCCATCCACACCAAATGCATTTTTTTTTTGTCCATCTGTGATGGTGTCAATAAATGAGTAATCAACTTATTAGGGTTTTCAGTGTATGTGTTGATTTGATGTATATGCTGTCAAGATTTTCTTTAGCGCATGTACACTAAACGGCCCCTTACAATGAGTCTATACTGCAAGTGAGTTACTTAATGCAACAAAGTACAATGCTCCCATCATGATCAACAAAGCTGTCTTGTTTAGTTGCATCCAATGGATAAATTTCAATGTAGAGATCTCAAGACATGTTTTTCTAAGTTTCAAAATAAGTTTAACTTGAAACAGTGACCTAAAAACAAAGGTTATGGCGCGATGCATTCAAAGTTAGCATTCGTTTGATGCATGTGTACATTGACGCATCCTTAGAAAAGCCTTATATGTTATTCTATGTGAATAATGCAAAATAAGATGCCAAAAGAGCATTAAGAAAGTAAATAGGATCAATTTTGGAGTTCTTGCGTTACTGTGGCTGTAGCAAATCTCACTACTTAGTACTGTGAAATAGTTTTAGGTATGATTCTGTGTGTTTTCTATGCAATCACTCGCAGAGAAGTTTGCGCTATTATATATTTACCCAACCTCTAAATGGCACGCAATAACAAACCCGGCAGTGATTGATCGCTTTAAATGTCAGTGCGATGGCTCCTGTCTGGGTGGGCAGTTTTTGGCCAGTTTAAGCTGCAATACAGTCCAGACCTTTACCATTTTAGCCAAAGGTTTGGCTACGTGAGACTATGAAAAGCGATGTCAATGTCTTGTTTTGTCGCTCCGCCAGCTTGCAGTGTGAAATGTGTTTACCTGAAGAGTCTGGGACAGCTTGACAAAGTCTCTCTGGACCTGCTCACTGACATCCAGCTCCGTCTGCAGTCGCTGTGCTTTATCTTTTTCTTCAAACACTTGACTCTCCAAAGCACTCTACAACACATGCACGCAACCTTTATCCAACTCTACCTTTTCAAATGTACTTTGACTTTTTCAGATTGCTTTATAATGCATGTTTATATGAATTAATATGAACATGCAATTAAAAGTAACCGATTTCTCCATATGAATCCAATACTGCAGCTGTTTGTAGGGACTTTCAAAGATCTTGATTAACAGAGCATGCGCAGGAAGCATTGGGTAGACTATGACCTTTGCCAAGAGTTTTTATGAGAAAAATCACTCGCATATCAGCATGCAGGAAGTCTTCAACAGTAACTTTTTATTTTATTTTGGTTCAGACCTTGTTGCTGAGGGCATCTTTCAGCTGTTCCTCGAGACTGTTCTTCAGGGCCTGTACACCATCCAATGTCTGGCTCTTGTCTGCCAAGCTGCTCTCCAGCTGTTCCAAAAAGCAAAAGATCAGTCAACAATCACAACAACGGCTCAGTCCATTTCAGCCCAAAGCTAATAATACTCGAGACGTATACAAACCAGTAACTTCTGAGTTCAAGTCAGATTTTTGAATCTTTCTGATCCGTTCATTACAATGAATCATCTGTAAGACCAAGGTTTTTACACAAACTGTGAAGCATCAACGTTGCTCTCGGGGGCTTACACACTTTTGCTTAAACACTATGATCAAGGACTGAGTCCATCAAAAGATTAAAGTCTCCTCCCAGTATTATATCATGAGGGGTGCCAGCGGCATCCAACATGGTCTTACAATGAGGACATTTTACATAATGAAAAATATTTGGTACAAGTATATTGTTTAAAAAAGGAACCAGTCCTTAAAGGAATAATTCACCCAAAAATGATAATAATAATAAGTAAATAAGTACGTCAGACCGGATGTTTCCCCGGCCTGAATCGGGTGGTGGGGGTATGTGATGAGGAGAACATGGCCAGGCCGAGAGGATTCACGCCCGGCACTGAGTTGCCCAATCAGCGGGAGAGAGATAAAAGGAGGAGCCAAGGACGCCAGAGAGAGAGATGCATGAAGCAGTTTGTGTGCGTGCGCTTTTGTTATGTTTCAGTTAAGGTTTTATACTTAATCTTTTTGATTGTTCATCTGGTTCCTGCTTCCTCATTTCCCAATGAACAAGAGGCATATCTGCCACAGAGTGGTTTAATCCATTTTTTCTGAAGCAATATAAGATCAGTTTTTGGTGAGAGAAGACCAAAATGTAACTACTTTTTTTACTATAAATCTTGACATCTGCAGTTTCTGTGCCGCAGATGGATTTGAAGCTCGATTACACTTCCTCGTGCTTGGCGGCTTTATTCGGATTACCTTTATGCTGCCTTTGTCGTTTTTTTCTTTCTTTTTTTCAAATGTAAAAGTTTTGGACCCCCATTGACTTGCATTATAAGGACAGACATACATCATGGATTCTTCAAAATATCTATGTTTGTGTTCTGCAGAAGAAAATAAGTCATAAGAGTTTGAAATGGCGTAAAGGCAGGATCACATTTACCTTAGCACTGCATATTTCCACAGGCGAAGGTGGCGTGAACGAATGTTGAGTGCATGTGAAACCAGCAAAAAACAAATTGCCAAGCAGCCTCTTGTTAATGCCGCACTTTATTCGCCACCTGAAATTCGCTACCGGAAATTATTTGACCCAAATTCTTGATCGTGCAGATTGCCATTGATATGATTGTATTTCACCCACAGAATTTTTCTGTGCGAAGGTAAATGTGACCACACCTAAAGGGTGAGTAAATGATTAGTGAATGATAAATGTTTGGGTGAGCTGTGCCTTTAACAACAACCAGTTCTCAATTACCCATCCCAAGTACTGCTTTGTTGAACTTGTGCCCTACCTGTTCCTTTTCACTCTTCACTCGTTCCAGTTCCATTTTCAAGCTGGAAAAAGACGCTACAGGATAGGAAGAAACAAATGTTGTATCACATGCTGTTGCAGTATTTCGGATTAGTCAGACACTTGTCTCTCTGTCTTGTCATTCTCTTCTGGCCATGCAATGAGCACAAGGTGAGCATTCTCATTATCAAGAGGATTCATTCACTCGAAGATTTGTGTTAGTGCTTACCGAGTCAGAAATATAATTGAAAAACTGTGACTTGACACTCAATACATCATGGATGGTGCACATTACATGTAAAGGGACGGCTTGAGGGAGCGTATGGCATGAATGTGTAAGCCAATGCAATGTGGGTTGACGTTATGGACATTTATAGGGAATGACACAAGTTTAATTTCTCTATAAATCCAGATCTTGACCGAAGGACCCATGTGTTAGTCCACAGCTAACTAAAGAAGTACATAGTGACACTGATGTGATAGAAGAGCAGGCAAACACAGTGATGATGGGTTTAGGTGAGTTATTGGTGGTGCCACTATAGACAGACACAACCTAGACAAACACTACAGTCAGGCAGGATTCATACCTTCCAGAATGTCTGAACACAAGTCGCCAATGTAGGAGGAGTGAAAGAAAAAGAGACAGTATTGAAATGCCACACATGAGAGGAAGTAGAACAATGGACTGTGTTATGTATTCTAAAAAGTTTCAGAACTTAAAATATTTTTTTTTTGAGGTCAACCGGTATATCAGGTTTTGCAGATTAGATTAATTGGTACCGATAACCGATAATTCCAGAAATCTGTTATCGGCAAAAATCCACACCGATAGTTTTTAGGTGCTGGAGTTGTTGGGAAGGGTCCACTGTCATTATACAGTATGAGTGTGGCCTCTAGAGGTGAAATAAAAACTTTCACTTCACTGATACCTTGTGGTGTTTGTTTGACACGTGAGACTACACTCTGCATGGAGTGAAACACTCCAGATGTGGATTTAAATCATCAACAACAAAAAGGTATGTATACAGTACACATTGTCATATCATTATAAAGAAATGAATTTGTTGACTAGATGCTGCATTAGTAGAGAACAACTGTATGTTTGCAGACAAGGCTGAGAGGATGCTAACATTAAAGCTAACCTCAAGCAGTTAGAACAATGTGACAAAAATACACACAAGTCCTACCCAAATGTTTAAATGTCACGATTGTTACCATCTATTCCCATTTATTTGCATTAGTTTATATCCAGCTGGTCACGTTTATGCATTCGTTAGCCAGCTAAGATGCATATTTAAAGCTAGTGACGTGAGAAAGCAAATTAATATCTTCATGCAGCCGAGAGAAACTTATAAACAAATCAGAAATGCATCTGATTTCAATTAAAATAAATTATCCTCACTGTAATACGATGACTTCAGATTTATCACATTCTTGCGCTACAAAAAAAGGCAACAAATACAGTTTAACAGAAAGGTGCCCAAATATGCTTTTAAAGTTCTTTTTAATTAGACACATCATCTAAAAAAACAGCACTCCTGCATGAGACGCTGAATAAACAAAAACAAAGGGAGACAAAGACATTCGTTTAATGTGCAAGTTTACATAGAAAAATATGGTTGCAAAAGCGTTCAGTGTGAACAGCACCTTACAGTTGGTGGAGGTCTTTAACCATTGCGTCTTGTTCTCTTATAAGCTTTTTTCAGATTAAGCAGTGGGTTTTTTAAACGCTTTGTCAGGAAACAAGTTCAACTTGGACATGTCTGTCTCGAGATTCTCGCATTCAGTTCCAGTCTGTTTGAACAGACCCTGGCCTGGACTCACAGTCTGAGCCGCTTCATCACAGAGTTCAGCCGAATACCACTGCTGTCTGTGAATATTACTACACTACATACAACTGTACTGAATTAAAAATAAATTTGGTATTTCGCTGTTATTATGAAGCTTGAGTCTGGAGCAGTAGGAATCAGTGGAAGTGTAACACCATGTGAACTGTCTATTGAAGTGTAACCCCCCACCCCATTTTACTTTTTACTTAACATTCGAGACTATGGACCAACTAAAACACATAAAATATATATATATATATATATATATATATATATATATATATATATATATATATATATATATATATATATATATTATTTATTTATTTCAAACCAGTTTTCTGCTTGGCATCATATTTGATTTGTGTATTATTTATTTTTTTTAAATCGTGCTGTGGGTATACAATAAATGGCATTTACAAGCTGACACATTTTTACCGTCGCATGGTATGTCTCTTTATACTGCACTCACCCATTTCTTCTTTACAGCCCTCTATCTCCACCTGTAGTGTGTCTTCCAGGTTCTCTTTCAGACACTGTTCTGCCTGAATCTGCTCCTTCAGGAACAATATTTCTGCTTTCAGCTTCTCCTCCAGATGCTCCGCCGCCGTTCTGACCGAAACAATGTCCTCCCTGTACTGCAACACCAGCTGCTGGAGTTCCTGGGTAGAATAAAGTATTTGAGAATGATTTGTTTACTTCAAAAACAGATTTATTCACAGACGAAACACCACTAGTTAAAAACCAGAGTGTGTGATTGATGCTATGGCTTATTTTTGGTGCTTTTGCTGGTGAAGAAGAAATGCGAGAACGAACCAATTTTTGTCAGAAACATTGAACTGTTGAAAAAAAAAAGCAACAACACACTCGCAATCATGCTGTTGTACTGAATATCAGCATGTAATTTCGACTGCCAGCAATAATGAATACAATAGTATGATTGGGAGTGTGATTTTGTTTACTTAAAAAAAAAAAAAAAAAAAAAAAGTTCTTAAATCAGTTTCTAAAATCAGCTCTGAAATCTAATTGGATTAGTCACATTTGAACCCGATGAAAAAAAGGCTGATATAAACACACCTTTGACTGCGCAACACATTGTTAATGCACAAAATCAAAACCATAAAATCAAATTACTTCTCCAGTCATTTGTGATTATTGGATAATGCATTTTTTAATAAATTATTGTCACTCAAAACAGCTAGCTGATCAGATATATTAGAGCTAATGTCTAATGGAGTCGAATGGCAGAATTTAACAGATTATTATGAATAAACATTTTAAATTTAATGAATATTGGTATCTTTTATAATATCGCAGTTGGCACTATTTTAATTTGGGGTTTGATTGTTGCACTAATGTTGGAATGTGGTCTTTGCAATTTAGTTTTTGACACACAATCTATTTTTTCTCATATGTCAAAATGTCAAATGTTAATGTGAGTGGATTGTTATCTCCACGTGGAATGTGAATGGGTTGTGGCACCCCATAAAAAGGAGGAATGTTATTTCTTTTATTAAATATAAGAATGTGATATAGTGTTTCTTCAAGAAACACATCTTTTCCTGGCAGGAAGCTGATAAATTTGGGATGATATGGGGTGGACATATTTTCTTTAGTGCTGTCTCATGTAAGAGCAGGGGAGTCATTACACTAATAAGTAAACATCTACAATTCAAATTCCTCAAACAGAGTAAAGACAAATTAGGAAAAGTAATTATTGTTTTAGCAGAAATGCAGGGGTAAAGTTTGATTTTGGCTAATATTTACACACCTAACGTTGATGATCAGGGCTTTTTTATAGATCATGAAGGGCAAACATCATGATATAATAATGGGAGGAGACTTTAATCTTTTGATGGACTCAGTCCTTGATCATAGTGAAGCAAAAGTGTGTAAGCCCCCGAGAGCAACATTGACGCTACACAGTATGTGTAAAAACCTTGGTCTTACAGAATTTTGAACCCATCTGGTAGAAAAAATTGTTTCCAACAGTCCATAAGATTTATATTAGAATATATTTTATTTATATTAGAATATATTTTATTTATATATATATATATATATATATATATATATATATATATATATATATATATATATATATATATATATATATATATATATATATATATATATCCCTCATCTGTTGTTGATTGCACAATTGGAAACATTTTAGTCTCAGATCATGCCCTGGTGAGTTTAGAGGTGTTGCCACAAATGGAGAAAAGGAAATCATATAGTTGCCACTTAAATGTATCCCCTTTTGCAAAATCCTGCATTCCAACAAATGTTAAAGGCTGAAATCAATGTATATATGGAGACCAACTGGTCCTCAGTATTATCTGTGGGTGTGGCTTGGGAGGCACTTAAGGTGGTTCTTAGGGGTCGGATTATACAGTATATCTCATTTATCAAAAAAAGTATGAGAACTCGTGGAGTTGGAAGGGAATATTAAAAGTGCTGAGGCAGAGCTGAAGTGCCGAATGTCATCTGATGGCCTCAGAGAATTGACCCAATGGAAATACAGATATAGTACTATTGTGTCACGGAAGGTGGAGTTTTGGCTACTCAGGGCAAGACAGTCATACTTTGAGTCATGGGGACAAAGCAGGAAAACATCTGGCTTGATATATAAAACAGCTTTCTACCATTCCCTCAGTGAAATCTACTGGTGGTGAAATATTTACCTCAGCCATTGATATTAATAATGCCTTTTAAAGAGTTCTATCTTGATCTTTATATTTCCATATATTTGTCTACTGATGAGGATATTAGAAACTTTGTGGAACCATTAGAACTTCCTAAACTGACGGCTGAGCAAAAAATTCTAAGGTAATTGAGGCCTGGCCTCCGGGGCCAGATAGCTTTGCCGATTAGTTTTTTTTTTTTTTATATCTTATGCTACAGAACTGGCTCCAATTTTGCTAGAAGACCATATGGAATCATTAAAGAATGGAAAGCTTCCGCCAACCAGGACGCAAGCCCGGATCAGTCTGTTTCTTAAAAAGGACAAAGATCCAAGCGAGTGTAAGAGTTACTGTCCAATTTCCCTGATCCAGCTAAATATTGTCAAAACATTTGGCTAACAGATTAAGTTATGACATCTTTTATACATATAGATCAGGTGGGGTTTATTCAGGGCCGTAGCTCTTATGATAAAATTAGGCATTTCATCAATATCATGTGGTCAGTAGCGAATGATCAGACGGCGGTTTCTGCCATCTCACTTGATGCCGAAAAGTCGTTTGATATGGTAGAATGGAATAATCATTAAGATTTTGGAAATGTACAGGTATACTTTTATTGGTTGGATTAAGTTAATTTGTAGTGGCGGTACAAATTAATGGATAATTTCAGATTATTTTACTCTGGATGGGGCACCTGGCAGGGATGCCCTCTTTAACCATTAATTTTCTGTCTTGCCCTAAAACCATTAGCAGCCGAGATAAGAAAGGAGGATGATTTTCCAGGGGTGGTGGCAGGAGGTATGGTGCATAAGCTTTTGCTTTAAGCAGAAGATATTTTATTATTTGTCTCTGACCCTTCTATATCTATGCTTTGCCTCCACAGAATTATTAAATCCTTTTCTAAATTCTCGGGATACAGACTTAATTGGTCTAAATCTGCTTTGGCTCTGACAGCGTACTGCCCGGTAACAGCTTTTCAGCTGGGTGCCTTCCAGTGGCCCAAACAGGGCATTAAGTATTTGGGTATTTTAGACCCAGCAAATTTGTTTGATTTAGTTAGTTAAATTTGACCCTTTAATAAAAAGGTTTGAGCGATGTGGGCAGGAAGGCTTCATTACATTTATCTTTGATTGGGAAGGCTAGTGTTATCAAAATTAATTGTATCCCAAAATTCAACTACCTGCTACAGTCTCTCCCATGGGATGTCCCCCTCTCTTATTTCAAGCAATTTGATAGCAAAAACTGTGTCCAGATGTATCTAGGAGAATTGGTGCTGTTTTCAAGGCAAAGGTGGTCATACCAAGTATGAATGTAATTTTTTTTATGTTTACTGGACTTTTACTGTGTGATGTTAATTAATAAATTACAACTATTTATGGCATTATTTTTTGAAGATATCTACAATATGCAACTATAAAATGCAAATACTCTATATCTGTACAAACTAGTGTACAGTATGTGTTTGTTTAGCATGTTTACCTAGCATATGAGACCGTGCTGTAGTACCTGTACAGTGGATGGCATCTGAAAGTCCTCTTGCTGTTGCAGTGCTAGGTGAAGTCTGTGTTTACCCTGAAGACTCTCATTATCTCTCTGCAAACGGTTCAGCTCTTCAGTCACCTGCTCTCTGGACTGCAGCAACACAGCCTGGAGGGAGGGAGAGGGGGAGACAGAGAGAGAGAGACACTTCAACAAACTGAACTGTAAGGCAAAAATATTTTCAAAAGAAATTCAATAAAGGAGGGCTTTCAAAGAACTTGGCAGATGAAAGCTATGAGATTCTCCAAGCATTCTTTAATTAAAAATGTCAGAACTCTTTCCAGAGCAATTTATTCCAGGGATCATGTCACATCAGTTGAACTTTATCACTTAAATGGTTCAACTTCAGATTTCATCCAGATGTGCTTCAAGCAAGCAAGGAGACTGAATATCTTCCTGCCAAGAATCAAATGCCAACAACATCTATTTTATGGTCTGATTAGTAAAAACAGATTTGAAGTAGCTACTCAAAATAGGATAAGATCTAAACAAATGTGCTAGCCAAATGCTTTCAATTTTAATAATATATATATATATATATATATATATATATATATATATATATATATATATATATATATATTATTACACACACACACACCATTAACACCTTAAACTCGTGCATTTTTGGGCTGCCACCTGCAATTTTTCAGACACAAATTTTCTTAACACCCAAATAATAAAAAAGTAGACTACAATTATTAAAAAATAAAAAAGTATGTTTTCATTCATATGATGAAAAAATTGCCCTAACTTTGTAATCAAGTCATGCTGCTTGTTCACTCCATTTCCCTTTAAAAAGACTTACTTTATTCCACTAGATGGCAGGAAGTACTAGTAAAAATATTTTTTCTCTATCACCTTCCATCACAATATGCAGATCTGAAATGTAGGTGAAGCTTTCATATATGTGCTTGTCCACAGACATTCAGTCTAATTTTCAGTTCATGCACCACCCCCTTTATTTCTTCGAATATCTCGGCCTGTGAGTGGACTAGAAGCCACTCAATCTGATGTAAATAGAATGCTGAGATTCTCCCCTTTCCGATAATATAAAACATTTTATTAGCAATTGTCAAAAACATATTTCCAAAGATGGCTAAAAAAAATTTCATATAAAACTATCTAAGCTTTGGCTAGTTATATTTAGGTGCATATTTTATGTCTCACAGAAAACATTTAACTTTTGGATTCTTTTTAAAATCTTTCGAACTGTGGTATAAGGGCAACAAAATAAACTATAGATTAAGGGGTTAAATCAAGAGACCATTTTTTGTTGTATATGACCGTGTGTTTAAGTGTGTTTGGACATACCATCTGTTCCTGGGTGTTCCTCTTGGCCTGGCTGAAGGCCTGCTGAAGAGCACTGACCAAAGATTCAGACTCCTGAACTTTTTTCTTCAACTCTGAGATCTGAAAAATCAGACAAAATGAATATTACTGAATATGTTTGACTTGGAAGACCAGTAATATTCAAAGCAGTCCATGCTTACTTTATATTTAGGGGGCTTTTACACTGGCAGTTTAGTCAGAAATTGATCATTTCAAATGAAACATTGGTAATATGAAAGCTGTTTTGTGGATCGTGGTACAGAACTAGAGACTACCTGTAGGAGGATTGAATAAGAGTGTGACCTGTACTCGGGTCCATATTTGTAGTAAGTAAAAAAATTTTTTTTTGCTGATTTAAGCATGAATTTAAAACAACAACATCAGTTGCACAAAAACAAATGTGCACCATGTGTGTCAGGGGAACACCCGCATTGTGTTCTCCAAAATAGGGGAAAAAATAAGGCAGCATTACATGCATCATTCACAATTAAGGCAATCCAAGTGTGCATTACAACATTATAGTATTGACTGATAAAAATCAACAGAAAATTGGTCCATCTAATAAAAACAAAGCTTTATTAATTTTCATTCGTTTTGTATTTTTGTGCACAAGTGTATTCAGTTTCTAGCTTAGCAACATGCTAACATCAAACTGTGAGTGAGACTTTCATGGGCTTTTTTTTGTGGCACATGTGGGTGACTATACTGAAACTGTCTTTATGGGCAGCTCTGTAAACATTGTCTTATATGAGGTTCCGTTCAAGTTAGGATGCTGCCTTGGAAGGTAGCTACCTAGGTAGACAGTTTATGGTGAGGCAGCTCACTAGTGTTTGGAACAAAGTCCTTAAAGCGGAGCCATTATCTTTTGAATTCCTACAACATCTTATATAAACAGGATGTGTCTGAGGAAACATTGCAAAGAGACAATATTGCCTGTGCTTCACTAAATCTGTCACAGTGAACGGCTGTACCTTTGCAGTGGTTTCCTCATTGGCCTGTTTGACAGAGTCCTCCAACTCCTGCTTCTCATTCATCGTCCTCTCCAGCTGGTCATTTGCTTGTCGCAACATCACCTGCAACTTCTTAACCTATAGCCAAAGGAGCAGAAAACAAAAGTTATTTGTCATAATTATGATACAAGCACCGTTTCAGCTATAGTCACAATGTCTGAAAGATTATCAGCCATATTTAAATGAGGTTCCGAATATATATTACTACATTTTATCCTTTTGATATAATCAAATCTAGGTTCAATGGTCTTAGCACAATCTTTTTACTAGGCATCTTGTAAAGTCTTTAATTTATCGGTTTAAAAAGACATACCTGATCTCGTGTCTCGGCCTCCTGTACCTGAATGGCCTGCAGCTGTTTCTCATAATTAGAGCACATGTCACATCTCCGACCCAGCTTCCTTCCAGCATTCTTCAACTGAGAAAATACAGAATGTGTTATGAAAGCTTAAGACACAAAGTATATTTGAGAAATCCCCTCACTGCTAATCCAAATGGGATAAAAGATTCATCTGAATCCAACTGTCGGAATGGAATCCTGTGTTACTTTGCACTGTGCAGTATATACTGTACATTTTACATTGTATGTGAAACAGTTCTCATTATGCAAAGAAAACTACTGCAGTTTAAAACAGTCAGCTGCTAAATTCAGCGAGTGGCATCCATGTAACAACTTGGAAATAAATGATTAAAACAGTTATTTTGCATTTTTAAAAAGGCACTTTTTTAAACTTTTCAGTATGTCTTTTTTTGGACTGTCACCTTAAAGCCGCCGCCCTAGAATGCCTATAAAGAAATTACATCATAAATGTTGATGATCTTTCAGTTTGAGCACAAGCCTAAAAAGGGCATACTCAATATACAAATGCTGTAGTGTATCACTCCATTGTATTACATGTAGGGCTGGGTATTGATACAGATTTCCAGATTCGATTCACAAGCTCTCGATTAGTTTCAATTCAAATGGGTACAATTCTGTTACAATGTCCATTTTGCTTACATATAAAATAAATTCTCTCAGCTAAGGCTCTTAATCAAAAATTACCCTTCTAGGTACAATTCAAAAGAATTCATTTTCCAAATTATATTGTATCATTAGTTTTTCATGATATTGGTCATATTTTAGCTTTTGAAAAATTTTCAATTTCTAATTGTCTATTCTATAAATTAATGTCTTGAAATTGCAGATATTATGTTGCAGATACATTTTAGTTACATTTTTATTGTTTACTAGCATAATTTGTACTATTCACAAATATTTACATTGTTATGTAGAACATGTGCTTAATCGGTACCGTCTCTTTAAGATTAGCAGCATCAGCCAGCGAGCACATATAACGAGAGAAGTCTTGCGTCATTTCTTTAGCGCATCCTTGTGTGATTAAAAACAACAACAAATAATACATTTTATTCTAAATCAGCAACTGACTGTAAAGAACAGAAAGGGCATTAAAAGAGACATTATTCAATGACAAATGGATCTGTGGATCTCGTCTTCGGACACACAGAATGAGTTAAACCAAACTTTCACTCTTAACAAGCAGTGAAAGGATCTCTGTGCCAATAACAACTTCTCCACTACACTACTCAATCAGTGGTGAGTAAAATCTGAACATTTACTAGCCAATGGCAAATCAGACATTTTTAGTCGCATAGCATGAGATTTGGATTTGCTTGCATTATAGAAGTCTGCCACATAAAGTGAAAGATTGATCTCAATATAAAGATCAAATAAATAAAAATCGCAATTCATCGGAAGATAGCACAAAAATCTTTTTTTTTTCTAGAACATATACACTCACCTAAAGGATTATTAGGAACACCATACTAATTACTGTGTTTGACCCCCTTTCGCCTTCAGAACTGCCTTAATTCTACGTGGCATTGATTCAACAAGGTGCTGAAAGCATTCTTTAGAAATGTTGGCCCATATTGATAGGATAGCATCTTGCAGTTGATGGAGATTTGTGGGATGCACATCCAGGGCACGAAGCTCCCGTTCCACCACATCCCAAAGATGCTCTATTGGGTTGAGATCTGGTGACTGTGGGGGCCATTTTAGTACAGTGAACTCATTGTCATGTTCAAGAAACCAATTTGAAATGATTTGAGCTTTGTGACATGGTGCATTATCCTGCTGGAAGTAGCCATCAGAGGATGGGTACATGGTGGCCATAAAGGGATGGACATGGTCAGAAACAATGCTCAGGTAGGCTGTGGCATTTAAACGATGCCCAATTGGCACTAAGGGGCCTAAAGTGTGCCAAGAAAACATCCCCCACACCATTACACCACCACCACCAGCCTGCACAGTGGTAACAAGGCATGATGGATCCATGTTCTCATTCTGTTTACGCCAAATTCTGACTCTACCATCTGAATGTCTCAACAGAAATCGAGACTCATCAGACCAGGCAACATTTTTCCAGTCTTCAACTGTCAAATTTTGGTGAGCTCTTGCAAATTGTAGCCTCTTTTTCCTATTTGTAGTGGAGATGAGTGGTACCCGGTGGGGTCTTCTGCTGTTGTAGCCCATCCGCCTCAAGGTTGTGCGTGTTGTGGCTTCACAAATGCTTTGCTGCATACCTCGGTTGTAACGAGTGGTTATTTCAGTCAAAGTTGCTCTTCTATCAGCTTGAATCAGTCGGCCCATTCTCCTCTGACCTCTAGCATCAACAAGGCATTTTCGCCCACAGGACTGCCGCATACTGGATGTTTTTCCCTTTTCACACCATTCTTTGTAAACCCTAGAAATGGTCGTGCGTGAAAATCCCAGTAACTGAGCAGATTGTGAAATACTC
Source organism: Moxostoma hubbsi (assembly GCA_032164185.1). Taxonomy (NCBI): domain Eukaryota; kingdom Metazoa; phylum Chordata; class Actinopteri; order Cypriniformes; family Catostomidae; genus Moxostoma; species Moxostoma hubbsi. The sequence goes on from JAVLUX010000044.1 coordinate 12,393,082, forward strand.
AGACCGGCCCGTCTGGCACCAACAACCATGCCACGCTCAAAATTGCTTAAATCACCTTTCTTTCCCATTCTGACATTCAGTTTGGAGTTCAGGAGATTGTCTTGACCAGGACCACACCCCTAAATGCATTGAAGCAACTGCCATGTGATTGGATGATTAGATAATTGCATTAATGAGAAATTGAACAGGTGTTCCTAATAATCCTTTAGGTGAGTGTATGAAATAATATATAACACTGAACTGGTAGATCAATATAAACACAATGGAGCTAACTGAAAATTTTCTATCTCAAATTTGAGTTATGTGCATCATTTTCCAAGTCCATGTAATTTATGGCCACGTATAGCATTAGCGCCATGAATGCAGAATGTAAACGTGACAAATTAGACATTATCTAGTGCATACACTACCGTTCAAAAGTTTGGGGTCACTTGTCTGAAATGTTTCTCATGATCTTAAAAATCTTTTGATCTGAAGGTGTATGCTTAAAAGTTTGAAATTAACTTTGTAGACAAAATATTATTCTGCCAAAACATATACATTTATTTAATTACAAATCTAAAATTTCCTAAAAAAAAAAAAAGTTTTTGAAATGGATGACTTGGATCAAAATATGAAGAAAAGAAGCCAATAAGTGCCCAACATAGATGGGAACTCCTTCAATACTGTTTAAAAAGCATCCCGGGGTGATTCCTCAAGAAGTTGGTTGAGAAAATGTCACGAGTACATGTCTGCAAAATCTAGGCAAAGGGTGACTACATTGAAGATGCTAAAATATTACATAGTTTTGGATTTATTTTGGATTTTTTGGTCACAAAATAATTCCCATATTTCCATTTCTATTATTCCATAGTTTTGCTGACTACTATTATTCTAAAATGTGAAATAAATAAATAAATAAAGAATGAGTAAGTGACCCCAAACTTTTGAACGGTAGTGTATATCTTCCAACAATAATGGAGTTGTTACAGCACTGTCTTTTACTGAACTCGAAATGAGGCAGGAAGTAGATTATTTATAGAATATCCGATGTTCACCTGATGGCAGATGTGCAGCTCTTCTGCAGTGACAGCTCCAGAACGGTCAATAAACATATTAAAATACCAGAGACCACATGGAAATTATAGACAAACCATATATTTTTGTAATCCTCTATTTATTTACAACATGTTTCAGTCAAATCATTAGTTTTATGCTTTATATTGAGTTTAGAGATCTAATATGTCGAATTCCCTAGCATGTGGGCACTGAGGTAGGCATGATGTCATAACTTTCTTCTTCTATACTACCATATTTAGCTTTGTGAAGGAACAGAGCTCACAATTTGAGAGTAAAAGACCGCAATGAAAATGAATAATAATTCTTTCTGAAGCAAGCATGTGAGAATCCATCAATATTTCTCTTTGTGCGCACATTTTTGGACTAACTGTTCAATTGGATGTTATTCACTGAAGCCTGCTTGGGACAAATCAACGGGAGTTTATATGATTAAATAGGTATATGCATCTTTATAACGGTTTCATTTTATAACTCTCGCTGTGATGTTTTGATATGTTGACAGTTTTTCACGATTAAATCAGAATTATGGTAATAACATGCAGTTAATCAAACACACACAAGTCATCAATTAAGACCATATACATTTTTGTTGTTTAAATACCCCCAAAAGAACTTTGACAAGATTCAAAGCATCTATCTGACCTCTTGCTGCAGAAGGTTCCACTCGCTCTCGCTGACCAATCTGTAGCCAGACGGAGGCAGGTAAGCCGTATCAGCCGTATGAGAGATGCTGGACAAAAGTGATGCGGTCTCCTCCTGCTCTGGTGTCATGGCCTTAATGGCCTTCTCCTGGTCCTTTGTGAGGAGAAATTGTCCTGGCTGCAGGGAAGATATGGATGAGGTGTCCATGCTTTCAAAGCCCCCACAGTCTGCCCCAACAAGAGGACCAAAGTCTGACTCATCTAGCTGACTGGCTGACTTGGCCTTGTAGTTGTGTCCGCCCAGACCGTGAGGCATTAGACCCCCTCCTGAAGACCCCAGGCTGTCTGTGGACTGCACCCTCCGAAGGCCATCTTTATAGGGGTCAGAGTCATCATGGTGGCCTGGAGTGTCTGTGTCCAGAGAGTATAAGGAACTGTGGATGCTGTGGCTGAGGTGGGACTGCTGACAAAGAGTGACGAAACAAAAGTTGAATTAGTTTCATATGAGCATGTTTCAGTGTCTAATGCCTCCACAGAATGCTTGTGTTGCTCAATGCAGTTAAAAGGTTGAAGTGATATAAACTCAAAGAAATTTGCTAATTTCCATTTTGCAAAATAGTCTGAATTGAATCACTTTTGCTGACAGGACAGTGTTGCCATTACAGAGGGAACATGCACGCATGTCAACCAAACAAACGGGACAGCAAACATTTTAATCAATAGTCGTTGTTGGACTTTAAAAGGTGAAGTGTGTTATTTTTTCAATGTTAAAATACTTTATCCCAGATTAATATGCAGAGACAACTATAGGTAGCCCATTTGTAGGATGATTTCACAAAAATAGTGAAAAGTTTAAACATGGACCACGTTTACATACACTTAAGAAAACTGTTTATTTCAGGGTTTTTGTAGTAAGTGGTGTTCTGAAACATGTAAACTAGAACGTTGTTTAAGGGATTAAGAGAAACACACCTGGGTTTCTCCCAGAGAACATGGCTTATTTGGTCATGTAAAAGCATAAACGGCATTCTTATAGGTTTTAACAAACAGGATAAAAACGTCATAGGATAGACATTTACGCATATATGTACTCAATAGGGGTGTAACGGTTTGAATTTCTTATGGTTCGGTTTGTATCACAGTTTAAGGGTCACGGTATCACAAACTATATTACTGCCAAATCCAAAGAATAATCTATTTGTTAAACACTTTAACAGGTTTGCCATTAAATATTAATCATCGTTTTACAATGGCATTTGTCGTAAAAATCATAGTAACCACAATATAAACATGGTTACTGTCATGGTTACTATATAGAAACTACAGTATTAATGTTATAAAACCATGGTCAAAACCATGATTTCTGCTCAGAAATCCATGGTGACAGTAGTCATGGTTTCTACAATATAACTATAGTAAAACCATGTGTGGCACGGTGGAGGGCGGGACCGGCGCGTGATTACGCACGCCCGGTCCCGTATTAGGCTAGTTAAGCCGTCAAGAGGGATAAAGGCCACTCGCAGACGGCGATCGAGAGAGCGAGCTCAATTACGGACATGTCCGTTGTCTTATGTGTTTGTCTTTTGAGTTTTCCATTAAACCTATTATTTATATGTTAAGCCGGTTTCTCGCCTCTTCCTTGCCCGTAAGCATGAACTTCTTTACATTGGTGCCGAAAGCCCGGGAAGGAAGAGGGATACGCCGTAGCGGAGTTCTCGCCACTACCCCAAAGAAGCAGCTGCCGACCGCGAGGGGAGAAGGGGCTCCTATAGCCGACCGCCTGGAACGGTCAGGGCCGCTGCCAGGGGCGGAGGATGCCCCTACCAGCCGCTGAAACGCGGAGGGGGTCGAGGGAAGACCGCCGTCCGCGAGCGGGGAGGGGATCGCGACCGACCGCCTGGAGCGGGAGAACCGCTGCCAGGGTCGGGGGAGTCCCCTTCGGCTCCCTGAGAACGCGGCGGGGCGTTCCGTCCGCCAGGGGCTGAGGACTGCCTCGAATCCGCCTGGAGAGGCGCGGCTGCCGTTCGGTAGAGGGTGGAGGAGTGGCTGAGGAAACGAGCTACGGTGTATCAGAGAACTGGTAAGTTAGGTGTTTTTTTATTTTTATTAATCTCTCTCTCCTCTCTTTCTCGCTGCCGCTCTGCGTTGGCCTTTTCCCTCTTTTTTAAATTCTGCTGTTTGTGGGAGGGGAGGTACTGCCCAGTGCAGGAACACCCCCCCCCCCCCCCCTTTTTAATTGTTGTTTTTTGTTTCCCTCCCCTTGCCCCCTCCCTCGTCCAGGTTGATGGGGATGACCTGCCGGCGGACCGCGCGTGAGGAATAACCTTAATATTTGAAGGGATGTTGTGATAATGCTGCTCGAGTATTTTAATCATACATGGAAATCCCACATGAACATCCCAAGTGCTTTTGTTATTGTATCATGTCTGTAAGAATTAGCACTGAGTGCCTGCTTAAAAATGGAAGGGAGTGTGTGCAGTTTCGTCTCACCTGCGGTTCTTTCCCTGGGTGATGTCGGCGTAAATGATTAATCATGTATTAAAGTATTATTATAACGGCATCTTAATGCCATTAATCAAAGCGCTATATTGACACTCATGATAGATTACAGCTGCACAAGGAAACAGGAAGAACTTGATTGTGCATTATAAATAATTCCTCACACGCATTATTGACATATATTACCAGTATACAGCACTGAAAATAAAGAGAAGCAATGGAGATTCGAAAAACAAAGTTTTTCTCGGGTGCCATGTTTGTTATTTAGACAAACATCACAGGTAAACGAAGTTGCTGTGGAGAAAGCTGCCTACTGACCTAGCCGCATATATACGGGAGTAAAGAGTACACAGTTTATACAGTGCATGTAAATGGGAACGCCACTTGCTTGCATTAAAATGCTTTCTGGTTTCTATGTAAACGGTCACTGTAGGGATCTCAAAACATTGTTGTTTAAGCATCTCAACTAGCCTGACACAGCAATACTGGCTCAATCAATCATGTAAGTTTGGGGCAGGGCTATCTGCTTTCTGACCAATGGCAGACAGGTAAGTGTTTAGGAAACCTGCTTGAAAATGGTAATTATTTTTTCAATTCTGTTTGGGGACACTAGTGGAGCAAAATTTACACACTTCACTTTTTAATTTAGATTTCTAATTCATTAACGGACGGACGGACTTTAGTTCAGCCCGATACTGATACCTCTTCTATGGAGAGTCCGAGCAGAGAGTCCTCCAAAGCCTCTGCATGCTCTGCTCCCTCGTCCTCACTGGTCTCTTTAGCCTGACTCAATCTCTCCTTCTCATCCTCCTCCTGAACACACAAATTCTGGCATCAATGTGAACATAACAGCAGTAAACATAACCAGCCGCAACTACGACTAGATATTTTGTTGGTCAGTTAGTTTCCACTTCTGGTACAATGCTCTGGGTAGCACAGCCCAAAGTGAATTCTAATTTGTCCAAAATCCTGCCCCTCACTGTCATTCTGGAGCCTACTATTGTGACATCAGTAAATTTGATGTATCAGTTAATTAAATGTAATTTTTTCTATTTTTAAATCCTTTCCTTATCCCAGTTTAAACGTGCTGCAAGCGATTTGTTTTTTCATGGAAAGGTACGAAAATGTTTTCCTACTCCCTGAGAGATATTACAGAAATAAGTGTTGTAAGATATCTCACCTGTCTCTGTGACAGCTCTAGACAAAAATTAGTCTGCTGAAAATGACGCTTTCGAACTGTCAATCATTTTGTACCTTCTCGTAGTGTTGTAGTTGTAGCGAATTATTGAGACTTGCTGCCATTTTTAAGCCATGTTATTCATAACAGTTGTCAATAGAGGGTGCTATTTTGCTGCAGTTGTTTTTAACAACCGTTTGTGCATGATGTCGGTCTCAAATCTCATTTAGAATCTATTGAGTGCAGGGTTTTGGAAAGAGGGGGCATGGCTAATCCAACAGCTCAGTCTCGTGGAAGTAGAATGGCTAAAATCGCTTACAGCACATTTAATATGCAGAGTGAACCATAATTAAGCCATTTGAAGGTTACATTTGAAAAGTGTCAACTGTGGCATTATCAAAATACTGTATTGCTTGTTTGTTTGAACAGCCCGACCAGCCCAACACAACAACTTTGTCACAACCAGTGGTGTGAGTTTTGGTTTTCATTCGACCAATAGCAGACAGAGGGAGTATTCAGGAAAGCTGTTTAAAAACAACATTTATTTTTTCCATTTGGTAATGCTAGTGGTGTAGAAATTACACACAGAGGCTTGAAGTACCTGGTCTCTCTTCTTTATCTCCTCCACCTGTCGAAGCTGTTCAGAGGACAGCACGCTCTCAATGCGCTGCATGTCTTGCATCAGCAAGCGCTGTGACTCCAGGAACTGATCATTGGCACGCTGCCATGTGTTTTTCAGCTGATTGTGCTGTTGTCGCTCCAATTCCAGCATGTGAACCACTGAAAGACAAGCCAACGATTTAAACTGCAGGTCAGTTAACTGATATTATATTTGAATGCAAACTCATTTGACCTTTAAACAAATAAACAGCAAGTGTCATATGAGACAGCCCACATAAAAACGATCAACCAAAACAAGCTCTATGAAGCTAAAATGTTAGCAAACTTCTCAGAAAATTTTGACACACCATCATGGAGTTCTTTCCGAAGTTTCTCAGCATCCTCTTGAAGGACAGATTTCTGGGTGTTCAGGACGGCAACATACATCTCTAAGTCAGTTCGGCACGATTTCTCGGCCTCTAGGACGTGATTGAGCTCCTTGACCTGAGAAATAATCAAGCATGTATAAAATATGATTCTCTGAATTAAAATAAATATAAAGTTTCAGAAGTCCATAAACAGTGGCTTTTAGGCAACATTTATATTTTACTACCTTTACAATGCTGACTCAAAATGAACATGTTACATTCTAAAGTAAAAACCGGCAGACTTCAAAAAACAACCTTTAAGCTTTATGGCGGAGATGGCCACAGGCTCATTGACTTTCACCCACCATTTTACTTCACTTTTACAACAGACTTTAGTAAGTTGACATACCTCATTTAATTAAAGTGAAATGCTGCAGAATGGATTTAAACATGGTAAGATGTATTAAATGAAGACAGGGAAGTAGCGAACACAGACGGTGGGAAAATAGTGCATTAAAAGTACAGATACAGCACTTAAAATGTACTTAAGTAAAAGTATACAATTTTAAAACTACTTTAAAAAGTACTGTAAAGGGATAATGGAAAGGAGGAGGTGAGAACTGGCTTGACAATATAAATAATAATTTTAATATAAAACTGAAACAAAAAGACAAACACACAAAGGTGTCGGACAGCTGTCGTAAATCTCTCCCTCTCTCACTGCAGCTTCCAGTCGGCCTTTATCCCTGATTGGGGCCGGGTATGCGGAATCACAACCCGGCCCCACCCTTCGCCCTGTCACACCTGCCTTTTCCACCGCCTTAGTTATTGGTATCTGCAAAATCCACTATCTGTCGACCTTAAGTTTAATGCATATGTAATCTGGATTAAATTGGCCAGTCTTGAGTTTATGCTTAAGTGCACACAAAATGAGACAGCAATGTGTCATATCTATTAATACATTTGTTTACAATAGTCTGGCTCTCAGTTCTGCTTTTTGAGATTTTTCTAACCTTAGCTGCCTCCAAATCCTTAACACGATTTTCTGAACTTGACAGTTTGGCCTTCAGAGCTGCAATCTCACTCTCCATTGGCATCACTACTGAACGTAGTTTCTCTGCATCCTCCTGAGCCTAGATTAACACAATAAACAGAAACTTAGTCAAAAGAAACAAACAAATTATAATCTGTACTAGAGCTTGTCGATATTTATGAGCACACTCACTGAGCACTTTATTAGGAACACCTAATTATTCATGCGCTTATCAAAGCAGCCAATCATGTGTCAGTAGTGACTGCATAAAATAATACAGGTCAGGAGCTTGTTAATGTTCACATCAACCATCAGAATGGGGGAAAAATGCGATTTAGACCATGGCATGAGTGTTGGTGCTAGATGGGCTTGTTTGAGTATATCTATAACTGCTGATCTCCTGGGATTTTCATGCACAACAGTTTCTAGAGTTTACTTAGAATGGTGCCGAAAACAAAAAACATCCAGTGCTGCATACAGAAACGCCTTGTTGATAAGTAAGGTCAACGGAGAATGGACAGACTGGTTCGAGCTATATAAAGTCTACGTGACTCAGATAACCGCACTGTACAATTGTGGTGAGAAGAATAGCATCTCAGAATGCACAACACGTCGAACCTCGAGGCAGATGGACAACAATAACAGAAGAACCATAGTGTCCCTAATAAAGCATTCAGTGAGTGCGTATCATAATTTTACTGGCAATATAGGATTAAGCTACACTGTAAATATTGCAATGATTTTATCCACTTGTTATTTGGTCATTAATTTTCCTAAAGACGGTGTCATTACACATTTCGCAATAGCTCCTTGACTGAGGAGTATGAGAACTGATGTTTTAAATGGCATATGAGATCTTAAATAGCAACAATGGCATTTAAGTTCATAGGGTTAAATTCATTTCAAGGAATTATTTCAAATAGTCGGTTTCAATCATTCTATTTAAAACTCTGGTTAAATGAGTGACAAAAATGTTCAACAAAGTGTCTGTGGCATTTTTGCATATATTAAAATGTTTTAATAAAAATATAATGAAGGTAAATATTGTTGTTAATTACGATGTAATCTTATAATGGTGCCAATACATGGAAACAATTAAATAACATTGTTCCTTGTGTTTATTTATTGAATAATGTTTTTCATTTTACATGTGAAGCTGTTAACATAAATGTCTTACAGTAGCAAAAAAGAACTCGTTAAATTCTAAGGGTCAGAGAGAGTTCAAAAGGGTAATGAAAAAATCTATTATGACTGTTTTGGTGCAAGAAACATTAACTAACAATATTAAAAAGGAACATGATTGACAGAGGTTGACTCTTTATTTAAAGTTGGGGTTTAATGTTGGTCTAAGTGGGCCAAAACAAGGACTAAGAAATGAGTTGCATGTATCACAATGACCAAAAAAAGAAGAAATAGAAACATACCTTTTTCATCTCATTCTCTAAATTCTCCTCCTCCTGTCCTTCAGAGAGACGGCGGCGGAGCTCTGCCACCTCTCTCTCCATTGCCTCACGGTACTGAGCCCACTGAGCACGCTCATGCTCCAACTTCTGATGGAACTGCACCTTCACCTCACGGTCTGCATCTGATAATGCAAATCAGGATAAACAATTTGCTAAACTAGAGGTCGATCTATAGTCAACTCTGCATACACCGATAACTATGGTGGTAAAAATGCAGATAACTGATTAATTGGCAGTGTTGGTGTAATCCAAGTACAAGTAATTATTTACTGTAATCTAATTTGACAAAAAAAGTAGTGCAATGCATTGCATTTAAAATTCTTGTAATCACATTACAGATACTGACTTTCAATTAATTTAATTACATTTAAGTACATTATGGGGTTATGCTTATTTCTAATACATTATGTAGAATTAATTATGGTCCCATAACGAGACCTTGGGAAGCAGATATGTGAGGTACTGAGTATGAGACTTGCGTGTAACAATGAACAAGAAATATAGACATTAAACATTTTCGTGAAGCGAAAAAGTATTTTAGAAAGTAACTTCAGAATCAGAATGAGTTTTATTGGCAAGTATGCTTACAAGTACAAGGAATTTGTCATGGTGACAGAAGCTTCCAAAGCAGAACAATACAACAACAAGTTGTAACAGTAATAAAAAAAATAGAATAAAATAAAAAGTGAATAGAAAATAATGTATAGAAATACACAATAAGACAAATATATGTACATTATACAAATACAAATCTGTTATATACAGAAGCAAGGCAATGTGTGGCAAAAGAGGTGTGGTATGTTGGATAAATATAAATAGACTAAACTGTGTATTACACATTAAATATTGCTCAATGGGGCAGTTTTAACAGTTCATGAGTTGGACAGCCTGAGGGAAAAAACTGTTCCTGTGCCTGCCAGAAGGCAACAGTTCAAAAAGTTAGTGGGCTGGGTGAGTGGTGTCTAGAGTGATTTTTCCAGCCTTTTTCCTCACTCTGGAAGTGTACAGTTCTTGAAGTGGGGGAAACCAATAAGTCTTTTACAGTCTTCTGATATCTGATTTCGCAGCTGCACCAAACCAGACCGTTACTGAAGTGCTTGGAACCTCGACCAAGGTGGTACTAAAAAAAATTACCAGGTACTAACCACAGTGGAGTAGAGTCAAGTCGAGTTGTACCGTGCAGTGGAAAAGCTCCAAATGACTGCGGAGTAGAACTGTATCAGCAGCACCTGTGGCAGGTTGAACTTCTTCAACTGGCGAAGGAAGCACAACCTCCGCTGGGCCTTTTTCAAAATTGAGTTTATGTGGGTCTCCCACGGTCCTGTGAGATGGTAGTGTCCAGGGACTTGTTGCACCAACTATACGTAAGATACAACTTAGCCTAGTTGTGGCGTAAATGGACACCAAGTCACAATTTACGCAGTACTAAATATTTGAGCGTTGCACCATTAAAATTAGGTAGGACATAAACCTACGTATAAACTACTGTAAGTATTTATGGAAGACTCTGACCAGAAGTAACGGATGGACTAATAAAGCAGACTGATATTTTGTAATCAATGAGCTCATGTTTTGCGTGACAGGCATGAATCATTTCAACATACAGTAAGATGTTGACATTTACGCTCATTTACATTTATGAGAGAGGAAAAAATAAACATACTTTTAAGCTGTTGCTATATATTTCTATTTACACTGGGCAAATAAAATTGAACTTTTGAATTTTTTCGCTTTACGTACTTTTAGTTAAGTCTTGCCTTAAGAACAAGTGGTGCAACCAAAGCAAGCACTGACTTTGTTAAAAAAGATCTATCTAGAAGTTACTAAGCCCTTACTGTGAACTTTACATCCCAACTTACGTGAAAACTTACGCACAGCTGGTACAACACTACCCAGGAACCTGAATGACTCCACTGCTGCCACAGTGTTGTTCAGAATGGTTCACAATAATTTCCACTGTTTTGAGCATGTTCAGTTCCAGGTTGTTTTCACTACACCAGTGAGGCCAGCCTTCTGTCTCACTGGTGTAGTCAAAACAACCTGGAGCTGAAAATAAAGTGATTAGAATGTGATTACTTGCAATGAATTAATTAGTAAATGTATCCAATTACAATTTTAGAGAAATAATTAGTCATTAGTATCGGTAAAACCAATATATCGGTCTACCTCAATGCTAAACCATAGTTTAGACCCTTATCACATTTTCAGATTTGGAACATGGAAAACTTCCCGGTGGGGTAAACTTTTAGAGCAGCGAATTGGTGAAAAAGAAAATGTTAATTTTGCGTTCCCATTTGCTCCAAATGCAATTTCAAAAGAGGAAAGAAGTGGATAATGGTAGTCAGAAGAGAGAAAGATGCCAAATTCATAATAATATAACAAAGAACATTTTTAGTTTGTTAGATAAACACTTGTAAATAAGGGAGAAACTTGCCATCACATCACTGTCATTTCTAAATGCAGTTTATTACATTAACTTATTACTAAGAAAATGTCTTAAAATATCTTTATCTACCCATAAGTAGTGTAGCCTACTTCTTACACGTAGCATGCACAGTACACATGGAGAAATGAACTCACCTTTCATAATAGCCTGCAGTGATGCCACCTCCTCCTGCCATTGTTGTTTGACCTGGTCAATGGCCTCCTGCTTGGTGCTCTCAGAGACAGTGGCCACTGCTTTGATGGTCTCCATCTCAGCTTTAGCCTCGTCCAGCTGGTCCTGCACCCTGCTCAGCTCTACCTGGGCCTTCTCCAGTGTAGCAGCCTGCCTCTTCAGCTCCTCTGAGAGAACACAGACATTAATGTGATAGGATTGAAAGAAGGATTAGTCTTCTTTTCTACATTTTAATGTAATAATAATGTCAAAAGTATTAAATAACACAAAAATTATGTGAATCATCCAGTTACAATTTTTTTTTTAAACTATCTTATATTTCAGATTCTTCAAAGTATCCACCTTTGATGCATACACATTTAAGTCAATCAAGCGTGTCTACTCTTTTGACTGGTAGTACACTACAGTTCAAATGTTTGGAATCACTTTGAAGTTTGTATGTTTTAGAAAAATATATACTTTTATTCCCCAATGATGCTTTAATTTGATCAAGAATTACAGTAAAGACATGTATAATGATACAAATGACAATGTTTAAATGAATGATGTATTCTTGAAACTTTGTTCATTCAACAATCCTTCACTTGCAACAATGCACTTTAGGCATTCTAGCTGTCAGTTTATTAAGATATTCGGGTGAAGTTTCACTCCATGCTATATGTAGCAGTTCCCAAAAGAAAAACTGGTTTGAATGACACTTTTTTTTTTTTTACTGACCTTAAAATAATAATTTTCTAACAACAGCTCAACACCTCAAACACAGACTCATCCACCCATGATTCTCATTTCTAATCATTTACTACTCAAGCATTATCAAGTTATTTTGCCCATTCTACACTTTTCTTCTTATTTGCAAGTGTCAAGTGGCTTTTTTTTTTTTTCTAAGTCTGCCTAAAATGCCAGCAGCCCAGAATCTACTCTTCACTGGTGCTTGTCATGTACTAATCAGTGAAGCTGCCAATTTAAGACCTGTTAGGGGTCTGTTTCTCAAATTAGAGACTACTTGATAGCCTCAATCTCCTAAAAAAAACAATAGACTGATGAGTTTGAGAATTGTTTTGGTTTATGGCTAGTTCACCCAAAATTTACCTTGGAAGTGTAAAAGCGACTTTCAAGATATACAAGTGTACTAAATACTTCAGCAACTTAAATTTTATTTAATAATTAGCACAAAATGTAAAACAGTTATTTAAAACAATAATAATTTTCAATATAGTCGCAATGTTTTACTATACTTTGTGACAATACTTTGCTATCAGTTGAATGCCACTTTGGTGAATCGAAGTACCAATTTCCTTCCAATACTTTTGACCACCTGTTTATATGTGAATATTTTGATGATTGTCTTCTTTTGAAGCCATTCCAACCCAGCAAAGTTTATAACCCATTACATAAATAGGTGGTCCTTTGACATTGTGTAAGGTGCATCAGGACACATTAACATTCACACAACAAATGCAATGTGGCTACATGTCTACACATGTTTTTGATTGATCAGACCACAAGACACATTGGACCATGTTTGGACCTTTGTTTAGTGCTGTCAAACTTGTGATCGAATCGCCCGAGATGGATGTACAAGGTTTAAACGGAGCTTATAAAATAAAGACCCATGAAAGTTACTGAAATGTTTGAATGATATTCAGTATTCTGTATCTGCGCATTCAGGCGTAAAACAAAGTATTTGTTTTCATTTTAAAACCATACACTAGGCAAACATTCTGTCTTAGAAACAGGCTATATCTTTGAAATAGCTTGTGGAATTTGTAATTAATATCTAAGGCTTTTCAAACAGGCAGAAAGAAATCAGATTTTTTTTGGCCTATCTGACTCAAATCTGTTTAGGTCTTTGTAGTCACCACATTCTGGTTTAAAATGAAATATCCTAATATTTTCAGACAGTAAATGAAATAATTTGTATTGATATTTGCCTTTATATCACATGCATAAAGGCAATTCTTGGCATCCTTGTGGGTTTGAGAAACAGACTGACCAAACAAGGAAATTGTCTGCAAATAATTAAAAAAAATTGGCCTCTGCAATGTATTGCTCAACCACTAGTTGTTACATCAGGTTTTGTGACAAGCCCCACAACAGCAAGATAAGGTACTGAATTTCTCAAGCAAATGAGGGATGCTTGAACATTTTGAGCACTTCAATGCGGGACAATAGGCATTTCTGAATTTGTCAAAATACAGGACATCCCGGCTACAACAGGACAGTTGTCAACCCTAGCAGCAACAAACATTGCATTTACCACCTCTCCAGTATTTTAAGCTGTTGTCTGTGCTGAATGGGTTCATATTATAGGGGTCAACATTAGGAATGGAACTCCAAATATCAATAAAAATGTCATTGAATATTGTGTTTTGTTTTATTATAAAAAATATTGTAAAAGGTAAAAAAAAAAAAACAATATTAAACCCGCAACAACCACAATAAGTGATGCATTTGCCTGGACAATGAAATACCCGACTGGTAGCCCATGATGGAAAGAATGCACAGATGAAATCGGTTCATTGCCAAAGTGATGTTGCCCTTCACAACTGTTGAAAAGCCATCTTTCAAAAAGTTGAAACACACATTTTAATTGTACTGTTTTTTTGTTTTGTTTTTTCAGTTTCATTTGAATTATTAGTTCAAATAAATACAAAATAAAGTTCAAAGTTTGAAATCAATCTGTCTTGAAGGCTATTGTTTAACGGCCATGATCCCATAGTACCACTTGGCTTCCAACCAGTGGTAATACCGGTGTTAGTTTGTTTGAACGTGAACACAGCACTGGTGTGAAAATTATGATATCGTGGCAAGTCTAGTTTGGATACAACATAACCCTCATGAAATATATAATCAATGGCAAAACATCCATTGCTAAACTCTCATGCATGGTGAACTTCGGTAAGTTTGCATCGTTACTATGACAACTAATGTGGACATGCAAGCAAAAGCAACAGCAGTCTGAACAGAAAAACAAAACCAGATCAAAATCAGTCAGTTTAAAAAAAAAAAGAAAAAAAAGGAACCGGATCTTCCCTGCTGTGTGAACAGTTAGCTGGTCCATCAACACATATTGGGAATGAAATGTCACCTTCTTTAGATAGATAGAGCTCCTTAAACTTGGCCCTCTTCTGGTTGAACTCCATCTCCAGCTGCTGTTTCAGCTTCAGGAAGTCGGCTCGTTCCTGCTCCTGCTCGGCCGCATGCTGCTGAAGAACCCCTGCCAGAAGATCACATCACATGAGTATCACACAGTCATTCACTCACATCTACAGTGGATATACAAAGTCTAGACACCCCTGTTAAAACTGCAGGTTTTTGTTTAGTAAAAAATGAATCAAAGATAAATCATATCAGAATTTTTGCACCTTTAATGTAAAAATTACAACCTATGGAATGCCAGAGAAAACTGAAGTGACACATTTCAGAGAAAAAAATATTAAAATTAAAAACTTAGGTTATTCTAACTGCACAAGTGTGCACATCTCTGAACTAATACTTAGTTGAAGCACCCTTTTATTTTATTACAGCACTCAGTCGGTTTGGATAAGAGTCTATTAGCTTGGCACATCTTGACTTGGGAATTTTTTCCCACTCTTCTTTGCAAAAACGTTCCAGATATATTGGTCGACCACAACAAATTTCAAAATTCTTAGGATTTAGAAGTGTGCTAAACATGTGAGGATGTGTATTCATCAACCTGTTTCATGTCCAACATAATCACACAGGCTCATTGAATCAAGTTTAAACTTGTTTTGCCGATATTTCTGAGAGAATACACATCATTTCTTCACTGTAAACCACAGATATTCCTTTATCATAAATGTTATTAACATTATCAGACATTATTAAAATCTGTAATGCTTTTAAGATGATTAAAACTGCAGCACTGCCTATTATCACCGTTTAAATCTGCTGCTCAAATGAAACCGGAAGCACAATTTCCTGCGGTGTGACGTCAGAGAAATATCATCTATATATTGGAAATTATTTATTGTTTGGTCTTTACTGAAGTAGCATGATTGTGTTTATCTACCAACATTTGTTTGAATCAGAGTCACAGATTTTATGCAAGTTGACCAATTCATTTGAATCTGTGGCAATAGTACCACAAAAATAAAAGAACCACATCCTACAAACAAAATGCTTCCCCAATTGTTGTGGAGATAACACACCATAGAAGCTAGAGCTGTGTCCAGCAAATCCACATCCAAAGGATCATTCCCAGTCTTAGTCTTTCCCCTAATTAGGCCTAAATACATGTGTTCATACAAATGCACACATGTGAAATGCAGCAAAAGTCCATGTCAGAGTTGCAAAAAATGCCTACACCCAAAGCAACCATGAGCCTTCAGGGACTAAAGATGACGGTGTTATCTGCACAAAGGCTACACCAAAAATGTAGCTCAACGGGATGAAAGCAATTTTCATAGACATGAAAACATGACATAACTGATTCTAATGCCATAACCAAAATTAAGGCTGTAATGATACACAAAATCCACAGTTCGGTTCACACATCGATTTTTGAGCCACGGTTCAGGTTCATACCTCGATACGTTTTTTGTTAACATAATTACCTAGATTGACTTGAACACTAACAAGATTAACTGTTGACATAAACTAACAATGTAAGGTAAATAAATAGCAATAAATAACAAATCATTTTAAATTCTCTTCCACACTCCAAGATAACAGGCCAGCTGTCTGTGCTGTAACCCATGAACTAAGTAAATAACATTTCTCTTGGTGAGAAAATTACTCTTTATAATTAAACAAAACTCAAAAACATTTCTGCGTAAACACAATTCAAGTTTAAAGTTTTTAGAGCAGGATTGAAATTACCCAATTATCCATAATATAGTGAGCAGTAATGTTCATGCAGCTTTCTGTTGCATGGGACGTCCACCCATCTGTAGTCCATACAATGAATTTGGCATTATTCAACATTTTTGAGTCTGTTGTTTTTAACCACTGAAAAGGGGCACATATTCAGAGCCGTGAAAGCACCGATTGCGCTGGTAATATATTGAGCACGGTCGGAGTTGGCTGGTAACTTCATTTGAAAGGCATTAGGAAGAGTAACCTACTGATGTTGAGATTTCTTCCATGTACCTCTTAGATCAATGTCGGGATGATGTCTTATGATATGCGTGTGCAAATTTGATGTGTTGCATGTCACCTGAGGAAGTTTTGTGAAACACTTACGGCAAATTTAATGTGTTCTGTCTACGACACGATTGCCATCCCTATACTCCACTGGATAATCAAAATATTCCCATACTACTGAATGGTATGTGCCGGAAGGGTCTACAATTTCAGGGTTATTAGCCATCTTGAGATAACTGAATAGCTCAACTTTGCAGGCCAACATCTGATTAACATCAGCAGGTTACTCTTGGTTGACACATGATTGGAAAGTGGTCACATGACACGTAGTTGGAAGACGCTAAAACAAGTGTAAAGTTATACTTGCCTTAACTTACTAACTAAATAGAAAAATAACTTCAGGATTTACATGTAATCTTTACTGTGTAATGAGAAAATGAATTTTGTTGCGGTGGAATTTTATTGTAGTGCGTGTAAAGAGCTCAAGGGGCTGAATCTGTAATTGATGGCAGGCTGCTGGGGTTGGAGAGGGGCATGTGTCGCGGTTCAACATGGGATTGTGGATGTTTGCATCACGATTTTGGTTGCAGTTTGTGTATTGTTACAGCCCTAACCAAAATAAATTAAAATCCAACTTGAATCATAGGTTAAAATCATACATGATGTTAAATATTAAAATGCCAAAGTGATTGTGGAAAAGTGCTTACAGTATTGACACAAAAAAAAAGAGGTGAGGTCACATGTTATAAAGACATGACATCACAGGTCTATTATCCATCAATCAATACATTCATGAAGTGACTCTGTCCTGTGTACATCTATAAATGTCTGGTTTGGTTCAGCCACCAAATCAGACAGAAGGAAACTACAACTGGACTGCTGAGAGGATTATTGGTGCCCCCCTGCCCACCCTCCAATACCTGTAGATCTCCAGAGTGAGGAAACATTCAGGTAGAATCACTCTGGACCCCTCAAACCCTGCCCACTCCCTCTTTGAACTGTTGCCCTCTGGCCGGCACTACAGAGCACTGAGTGCCAGGACATCCAGGCACAAGAACAGTTTATACCCTCAGGCCATTTTCCTTTAAACTGCTTCAGGACTCCCCCATAATGCACCAATGTAAATACATATATCATGTACATGTGTAAATTCATATATTTAATTAAATAACTGTACATACACCTACCTTGCACACACACACCATTCATATGCATGTCTATTTTAACTCTTACCTTGTTTTATATACTGTGTTTCACTGTAATGTTCTGTGTGCACCTTTTTCTTCTATCATCATCAAAAAAAAAAAAAAAACCTTGTGTACGTGAGAACACTTGGCAATAAAGCTCATTCTGATTCTGATATGCTGATCACACTGGAAGCAACTTCATCATGTTGACCATAAACACATTTTCTGTTTCAAGAGATCAAACTAACCAACGAAGATTTAGCAGAAGCTTTGTGGCAAAGCTTAAGCATTGAAGTCTAATGTGAGCGCGTGTTTAATAAACAGACAGAAGTGTATCTGTAAGCCGGGTGACTGTTTGCTGGCTAATCCGTGGACGCACAGGCCGCAGGCCGCTGCACAGATTCATCCACAAAATAGCTCTCGCCTGCTTCATACAGATCCTTACCGTCATACTGAGGTGGCCGGGAGTGTCCCGAGGCCTGCTCGGCCATGGTTTCCCGGGGTAGAGTTTAGAAAAGCGGCTCTCTTATGGTATCCGAGGAGCGCCCTGTTGAACTGCTTATTACAGGGTGAGCAACGTCATTGTAGAAATAATGCGTACTGCGCATGCGCGGACAGAATGGGCGGAGCAGTATTATTTAACCGATATATTAATGAGGATAGGTTGTAGCCACTGAGATATATATATATATCTCATATATATATATATATATATATATAAAACAGCTGCAAAAATATCAGTTTCTCTGGATTTACTATTTATAGGTATGTGTTTGTTGTAAAATTACAATTTTTGTTTTATTTTTAAAATTTGACAAGATTTCTCCCAAATTCCAAATAAAAATATTGTCATTTAGAGCATTTATTTGCAGAAAATGACAACTGGTCAAAATAACGAAAAAGATGCAGTGGTTTTAGACCTCGAGTAATGCAAAGAAAACATGTTCATATTAATTTTTAAACAACACAATACTAATGTTTTAACTTTGGAAGAGTTTCAGTAACTTTCAGAAATTAATATTTGGTCGAATTCTCCCAGCTTTCATGTGTCTTGGTATGCTCTTTGCCAGTCTTTCACATCGCTGTTGGGTGACTTTATGCCACTCCTGGCACAAAAATTCAAGCAGGTCAGATTTGTTTGATGGCTTGTTGCCATCCATCTTCCTCTCGATCACATTCCAGAGATTTTCAATGGGGTTCAGGTCTGGAGATTGGGCTGGCCATGACAGGGTCTTGGTCCGGTGGTCATCCATCCACACATTGATTGGCCTGACTGTGTGGCATGGAACATTGTTCATGCGTGGCTTGATTCATGCATCCTTTACCAAGACAAATCTGCCTGATTCCAGCCTTGCTTAAGCACCCCCAGATCATCACCGATCCTCCACCTGGTCATTTAATGGTGTCTCGCACCCACTGTGAAATTTGGTGGAGGATCGGTGATGACCATCATGTCTTTTAATGAGGAAAAAAATACTGAGTGCACCTTTAAAGTATTAATGTGTGTAATTTATGTTGCAACTAACAAGAAAAGTTTACCAAAGACCTTATTTTACACATAAATTGAAAAACTACTTTATAAAACTCATATGATATTCCAGAGGGAACCCACATTTACATTTATTCATTTAGCAGACATTTTTATCCAAAGCGACTTACAAATGAGTAGTGCAATAGAAGTGATTCATCCTAAAGAGGCAGTAATAAGAGAACTGCTGTAATACAAAGTTACAAGTTGCATAGAGAAGCACCGAGAGGTAGGTGAGAGACAGTGGTGAACAATCTTTTTTTTTTTAAATAGTAGAGGAAGAAGTTTTTGCATTAGTAAGATTGGGTCAAGTGCTCGTGATAGAAATGCGTCTTTAGATGTTTCTTGAAGGTGGCTAGAGAATCAGCTGCTTGGGTGGGGATTGGAAGGTCATTCCACTAGTGAAGAATTGATGAAGTGAAGGTCAAGGAAAGTGATTTTGTCCCTCTGTGAGATGGTTTATTGAGGAACCGCGCACCTGCTGATCTTAAAGGGATAGTTCACCTAAAAATATACATTCTCTCATCCATCACTCACACTTATGTCATCCCAGGTGTGTATGAATTTCTTTCTTCAGCTGAACACAAATTAAGATTGTTAGAAAAATATTTTGGCTCTGTAGGTTCATACAATGCAAGTGAATGGGTGCCAAATTTATGCTCCAGAAAGCACATAAAGGCAGCGTATAAGTAGTACATAAGACTTCGGAGGTTTAATCCATGTCTTAAGAAGTGATATGATAGGTGTGGGTGAGAAACAGTTCAATATTTAAGACCATTTCTGCTATAAATTCTCCTCCCTGCCCAGTAGGTGGTGATATGCACGAAGAATGTGAATCACCAAAAACACAAGAAGAAGAAAGAAAGTTAAAGTGGAGATTCACTGAGCAGGGAGGAGAATTTATAGTAAAAATACACTAAAATATTGATCTGTTTCTCACCCACACCTATCGCATCGCTTCAGAAGGCATTGATTTAACCACTGGAGTCATATGGATTACTTTTATGCTAACTGTGATTTTTGGACCATCAAAGTTCTGGCCACCATTGACTTTCATTGTATGGACCTTCAGAGCTGAGAATTTCTTCTAAAAATCTAAATTTGTGTTCTGTTAAGAAAGGAAGTCATACAAATTTGGGACGACATGAGGGTGAGTAAATGATGAGAGAATTTTCATTTTTGTGTGAGCTATGCCTTTAGGCTTCTGGGGGGCACATGGACTTAAAGTTCTGTGTGTAGACGGGGGTGCTGAGCCAGAGGTTGTTCTGTAGGCAAGCATTAATTCCTTTAATTTGATGTGAGAAACCATTGGCAACCAGCGCATAGTGATAAAAAAAAAAACAGAGACGTGACGTACGCTCTCTTGGGTTCATTAAAGGCCAAACGTGCAGCTGCGTTCTGGATCAGTTGCAGATGTTTGACTGTACATGCAGGATGTCCTGCCAGAAGAGCATTACAGTAGTCCAGTCTAGACAGAACAAGAGAGGAAGGGTCTGATCTTCCTAATGTTATACAGCACAAATCTGCATGATCGGGGTGGTCTGATTTCTGGCTATCTTGGATGGTGTCCTGTCCCATGGCAAATTCACCTACAAAAAAGGTTGTGCTTGGCATCAAAAAGGTTGAGTACCACTGGTCTAAACAATCTATAGTGGCTTTAGCCCTGCTTGGAATATCTTTACATTTTATTCAAAACTGTTTGCAATGAAAGTAGGCACTTAAGAACTGAGAGCATAATTCATTGGATTCAGTTCTCTGCAGAATAGCAGAAGTGCTACTGCTGTTTTACACCAAACCTCCCTCTCTCTCTCTCTCTCTCTCTCTCTCTCTCATTCTCTCTCTCTTTCTCTTTCTCTCTCTCTATGGTTGAACTCGAAATCACTCTAAAAACCACAGCAGATGCAGAATTCACTTACATATACTGAGTCATACAGACCCTCCGCTTATGTGGAAGGAGGTAGTGTGGGTGAAGAGAAAGGCGTGAATTAACTAATTATAGATTATTTAAACTTCCATGAAAGTAGCCTGATTTTTGTGACATATCTGTAATTGCACCCAACTCTGATTGGGATCTTTACACAGGATAAAGGTAATTACATTTTCTTTCAATATTTTTTATATCTTTCAATAGTTTATAGCCATTATGGGAGTCAATTCAGTATAAATATACACTATAATTTTGAGCAAATTTTAAGATTTGACATTAAAAATTCAGTATATTTTAGATTGTGCTTAATTTATCTTTTACTTTTAAATGTATAATGGAATATATTTCAGTATATTATGCTATTTTGAGATATTAATCTTAATACACAAAACTGTTATAATATTTGGGCAACATTTGACTTGCATACCATTGCATGTAAACACAAAACGGTTACATTTTTGCTTAGGCACTTTTGCTTTAGTTTAGGAACCATTGAAATCATGAATAATTGTCTGTTTTCTGGTTCTTCTCCTTGAAGATAATGAAAATAAAGTATACTGTAGTTTCAAAATTAGTGGAGTAAAAAGCAAATGGACGCATACATAATAAGCCAGTGCAGTGAAAAAAATAAATAGGCAGGAAGTTAGTTACTAATCTGTAAAACTTGTGCCACACCAGGATGAGTGCAGTGTGCATGATAGAACTAAGTAGTTTTACCTGAAATTTTGCATATGAAAATTACTATATTTCCAGGCAGTTGCATATTGTATCAAACGTTTACTAGGTGATCCGTAATTTTTACTTGGAAAAAATTAATACAAATAAAACAACATTTATAGAAATAGTCACCACTCAGGAAATATGGCTAACTGTCCTGAGCTGAAAAGGAGAAGTAGCTGGTGCCAAAAGTATTAATGAAATTCAGTATATTAAAAACAAAAAGTCAGTTGAGAAAAAAGCATTTTCTTTGTTTCATTTCATAGATGGAGTCAATACGTCCATACTTCTGGATTGCATTACTGCTGGCCATGATTCTGGTGTCTCTAGTGATTGTCCTAATTTTCATTTCCATCAATGTTTGCATCAGTAAAAGAGGTAAAATACATTTATTGAGACTCTGTAATGCATTCAGCCACTAAAACAGAGCATTTAAAGGTGCAGTAATATTTTCCTCATAAAAAATGTCTAACTAACTATTGTATTTAATAGTTATTTTGAACCAGAAGTATAATATCATGACCAGTCATAATAAAACGAAGACCCCAGTCATATCATTATTCTTATAAAAGCTGTTTAAATGTACATGGAGAGGGTCACCTCATGAGGGCTGCCATTTTATGATCACAGGAACAGCTGAATATTTCTCACTTAATCTCAGTAGCCACTCTTTATATTGGACTCTTTCCCTCGTGGATTAAATGAACCATGGCTGACTGTTGATAGTGAATTTTTGCAATGGAATTGGGAATTTACAACTTTTGAGTTTGAGTTATGCTGCATCCAAGCCGCTAGGTGTCTGTGTAAGTCCGACGTTCATTTGAATTGATATTTAACAACCAGTTTTCCAATAGCAAACATTTTTTATATATCATATTACGCATTACATCAATATACAGGGGAGCTAGTTGAGTCATTCTATGAAATGGTTGCCATTTGTGTCCGCAACGTTTGATGAGATGCATAAGGCACAAAAAATGTCCCAAAGTGTGCTTACAAAGCTTAAAGTTATTAAATCAAGTGTTCTTGTTAACATGGGATACTGTTTGGTTCACTCACTCACTCACTCACTCACTACTTGCTCACTCACTATATCTTTTACTCACTCACTCACTCACTCACTCACTCACTATCTCTTTCAGTCACTACTTGCTCACTCACTCACTATCTCTTTCACTCACTCACTCACTCACTATCTCTTTCAGTCACTACTTGCTCACTCACTCACTATCTCTTTCAGTCACTACTTGCTCACTCACTCACTATCTCTTTCACTCACTCACTCACTATCTCTTTCACTCACTCACTCACTCACTCACTCACTCACTATCTCTTTCAGTCACTACTTGCTCACTCACTCACTATCTCTTTCACTCACTCACTCACTCACTCACTATCTCTTTCAGTCACTACTTGCTCACTCACTCACTATCTCTTTCAGTCACTACTTGCTCACTCACTCACTCACTATCTCTTTCAGTCACTACTTGCTCACTCACTCACTATCTCTGTCACTCACTCACTCACTCACTCACTCACTCACTATCTCTTTCACTCACTATCTCTTTCACTCACTCACTCACTCACTCACTCACTCACTATCTCTTTCACTCACTCACTCACTCACTCACTCACTCACTCACTACCTCTTTCAGTCACTACTTGCTCACTCACTCACTATCTCTTTCACTCACTCACTCACTCACTATCTCTTTCACTCACTCACTCACTCACTCACTCACTCACTCACTCACTATCTCTTTCACTCACTCACTCACTCACTCACTATCTCTTTCAGTCACTACTTGCTCACTCACTCACTATCTCTTTCACTCACTCACTCACTCACTCACTCACTCACTATCTCTTTCACTCACTCACTCACTCACTATATCTTTCACTCACTCACTCACTATCTCTTTCACTCACTCACTCACTCACTATCTCTTTCACTCACTCACTCACTATCTCTTTCAGTCACTACTTGCTCACTCACTCACTCACTCACTCAGTCACTACTTGCTCACTCACTATCTCTTTCACTCACTCACTCACTCACTCACTATATCTTTTACTCACTCACTCACTCACTCATGAGATATGATAAAAATACTATTCTTAAAGAGTAACATACTATTTTTAATAATTTTTCATTAGTACATAGCCAATTTCACATGTCCGTGTTGTTCAACATGACACTTGCATCTAAAATATCACCAAATAAGTTATATATTTTTTTTATATTTATATATATTATTCAAAATAAACCTTATTTTTTTTGTAAATATTTTATGATTTATTTGTGTCCCTCAGTTTGACTTACCACCCCGTCACACTAACTTGTTTTATCTATAAATAATATACCGTTGCTTTAAATGACATCACAAAGTGGAAATGACATAATTTGAGCCTTGTAGCCACCAAGAACAAAAGCAGTACTGACATTCTTTTACTTTGTTTATTTGTTGCTTTTTCGTGTTAGGCAGTGTCCGTCAAGCTCAAACCAACCACCTCGTCATGCAAAATAGATTTTTTACATTATTAATGCAAAGAAAATTATATTTCAGATTGAATGCATTTATGCTATGTGAGGAACTTGACCACATGTGAGATCTGCAGCAATTTTGGGATGAAATTTACCACCCCATCACATACCACCCCTTCACATGTTTTATTGTGACGTGGTGGTAAAGGATGTGATGGGGTGGTTCTGCTTCCCGATTGAATGTGAGGATGTGTGAAATCAAGGATTGTAATATAGGCTAATCAATTTATTTTCTGTTAACTTAACCCTGTTTGGTTCACTCACTCACTCACTCACTCACTCACTCACTCACTCACTCACTCACTCACTACTTGCTCACTCACTATATCTTTTACTCACTCACTAACTCACTCACTATCTCTTTCAGTCACTACTTGCTCACTCACTATATCTTTCACTCACTCACTCACTCACTCACTTACTATAGCTTTCACTCACTCACTCACTCACTCACTATCTCTTTCACTCACTCACTCACTCACTTACTATAGCTTTCACTCACTCACTCACTCACTCACTATCTCTTTCACTCACTCACTCACTCACTCACTATCTCTTTCACTCACTCACTTACTCACTATCTCTTTCACTCACTCACTCACTCACTCAGTCACTACTTGCTCACTCACTATATCTTTTACTCACTCACTCACTCACTCACTATAGCTTTCACTCACTCACTCACTCACTATCGCTTTCAGTCACTACTTGCTCACTCACTCACTATATCTTTTACTCACTCACTCACTCACTATCTCTTTCAGTCACTACTTGCTCACTCACTCACTCACACACTATCTCTTTCACTCACTCACTCACTCACTATCTCTTTCAGTCACTACTTGCTCACTCACTCACAATCTCTTTCACTCACTCACTCACTCACTCACTCACTATCTCTTTCACTCACTCACTCACTCAGTCACTACTTGCTCACTCACTATATCTTTTACTCACTCACTCACTCACTCACTCACTCACTATCTCTTTCAGTCACTACTTGCTCACTCACTATATCTTTTACTCACTCACTCACTCACTCACTATAGCTTTCACTCACTCACTCACTCACTATCGCTTTCAGTCACTACTTGCTCACTCACTCACTATATCTTTTACTCACTCACTCACTCACTATCTCTTTCAGTCACTACTTGCTCACTCACTCACTCACTCACTATCTCTTTCACTCACTCACTCACTCACTCACTATCTCTTTCAGTCACTACTTGCTCACTCACTCACTATCTCTTTCAGTCACTACTTGTTCACTCACTCACTATCTCTTTCACTCACTCACTCACTCACTATCGCTTTCACTCACTCACTCACTCTTTCACTCACTCACTATCTCTTTCACTCACTCACTCACTCACTCACTCACTCACTATCTCTTTCACTCACTCACTTACTCACTATCTCTTTCACTCACTCACTCACTCAGTCACTACTTGCTCACTCACTATATCTTTTACTCACTCACTCATTCACTCACTATAGCTTTCACTCACTCACTCACTCACTATCGCTTTCAGTCACTACTTGCTCACTCACTCACTCTATCTTTTACTCACTCACTCACTCACTCTTTCAGTCACTACTTCCTCACTCACTCACTCACACACTATCTCTTTCACTCACTCACTCACTCACTATCTCTTTCAGTCACTACTTGCTCACTCACTCACAATCTCTTTCACTCACTCACTCACTCACTCACTATCTCTTTCACTCACTCACTCACTCACTCACTATCTCTTTCACTCACTCACTCACTCAGTCACTACTTGCTCACTCACTATATCTTTTACTCACTCACTCACTCACTCACTATCTCTTTCAGTCACTAATTGCTCACTCACTATATCTTTTACTCACTCACTCACTCACTATAGCTTTCACTCACTCACTCACTCACTATCGCTTTCAGTCACTACTTGCTCACTCACTCACTATATCTTTTACTCACTCACTCACTCACTATCTCTTTCAGTCACTACTTGCTCACTCACTCACTCACTCACTATCTCTTTCACTCACTCACTCACTCACTCACTATCTCTTTCAGTCACTACTTGCTCACTCACTCACTATCTCTTTCAGTCACTACTTGCTCACTCACTCACTATCTCTTTCACTCACTCAGTCACTCACTATCGCTTTCACTCACTCACTCACTCTTTCACTCACTCACTCACTCACTATCTCTTTCACTCACTCACTCACTCACTCACTCACTCACTCAGTCACTACTTGCTCACTCACTATATCTTTTACTCACTCACTCACTCACTCACTCACTATCGCTTTCAGTCACTACTTGCTCACTCACTCACTATATCTTTTACTCACTCACTCACTCACTATCTCTTTCAGTCACTACTTGCTCACTCACTCACTCACACACTATCTCTTTCACTCACTCACTCACTCACTATCTCTTTCAGTCACTACTTGCTCACTCACTCACAATCTCTTTCACTCACTCACTCACTCACTCACTCACTATCTCTTTCACTCACTCACTATCTCTTTCACTCACTCACTCACTCACTCAGTCACTACTTGCTCACTCACTATATCTTTTACTCACTCACTCACTCACTATCTCTTTCAGTCACTACTTGCTCACTCACTATATATTTTACTCACTCACTCACTCACTCACTCACTATAGCTTTCACTCACTCACTCACTCACTATCGCTTTCAGTCACTACTTGCTCACTCACTCACTATATCTTTTACTCACTCACTCACTCACTATCTCTTTCAGTCACTACTTGCTCACTCACTCACTCACTCACTATCTCTTTCACTCACTCACTCACTCACTATCTCTTTCAGTCACTACTTGCTCACTCACTCACTATCTCTTTCAGTCACTACTTGCTCACTCACTCACTATCTCTTTCACTCACTCACTCACTCACTATCGCTTTCACTCACTCACTCACTCACTCAGTCACTACTTGCTCACTCACTATATCTTTTACTCACTCACTCACTCACTCACTCACTATAGCTTTCACTCACTCACTCACTCACTATCGCTTTCAGTCACTACTTGCTCACTCACTCACTATATCTTTTACTCACTCACTCACTCACTATCTCTTTCAGTCACTACTTGCTCACTCACTCACTATCTCTTTCACTCACTCACTCACTCACTATCGCTTTCACTCACTCACTCACTCTTTCACTCACTCACTATCTCTTTCACTCACTCACTCACTCACTCACTCACTATCTCTTTCACTCACTCACTTACTCACTATCTCTTTCACTCACTCACTCACTCAGTCACTACTTGCTCACTCACTATATCTTTTACTCACTCACTCATTCACTCACTATAGCTTTCACTCACTCACTCACTCACTATCGCTTTCAGTCACTACTTGCTCACTCACTCACTCTATCTTTTACTCACTCACTCACTCACTCTTTCAGTCACTACTTCCTCACTCACTCACTCACACACTATCTCTTTCACTCACTCACTCACTCACTATCTCTTTCAGTCACTACTTGCTCACTCACTCACAATCTCTTTCACTCACTCACTCACTCACTCACTATCTCTTTCACTCACTCACTCACTCACTCACTATCTCTTTCACTCACTCACTCACTCAGTCACTACTTGCTCACTCACTATATCTTTTACTCACTCACTCACTCACTCACTATCTCTTTCAGTCACTAATTGCTCACTCACTATATCTTTTACTCACTCACTCACTCACTATAGCTTTCACTCACTCACTCACTCACTATCGCTTTCAGTCACTACTTGCTCACTCACTCACTATCTCTTTCACTCACTCACTCACTCACTATCGCTTTCACTCACTCACTCACTCACTCAGTCACTACTTGCTCACTCACTATATCTTTTACTCACTCACTCACTCACTCACTCACTATAGCTTTCACTCACTCACTCACTCACTATCGCTTTCAGTCACTACTTGCTCACTCACTCACTATATCTTTTACTCACTCACTCACTCACTATCTCTTTCAGTCACTACTTGCTCACTCACTCACTATCTCTTTCACTCACTCACTCACTCACTATCGCTTTCACTCACTCACTCACTCTTTCACTCACTCACTATCTCTTTCACTCACTCACTCACTCACTCACTCACTATCTCTTTCACTCACTCACTTACTCACTATCTCTTTCACTCACTCACTCACTCAGTCACTACTTGCTCACTCACTATATCTTTTACTCACTCACTCATTCACTCACTATAGCTTTCACTCACTCACTCACTCACTATCGCTTTCAGTCACTACTTGCTCACTCACTCACTCTATCTTTTACTCACTCACTCACTCACTCTTTCAGTCACTACTTCCTCACTCACTCACTCACACACTATCTCTTTCACTCACTCACTCACTCACTATCTCTTTCAGTCACTACTTGCTCACTCACTCACAATCTCTTTCACTCACTCACTCACTCACTCACTATCTCTTTCACTCACTCACTCACTCACTCACTATCTCTTTCACTCACTCACTCACTCAGTCACTACTTGCTCACTCACTATATCTTTTACTCACTCACTCACTCACTCACTATCTCTTTCAGTCACTAATTGCTCACTCACTATATCTTTTACTCACTCACTCACTCACTATAGCTTTCACTCACTCACTCACTCACTATCGCTTTCAGTCACTACTTGCTCACTCACTCACTATATCTTTTACTCACTCACTCACTCACTATCTCTTTCAGTCACTACTTGCTCACTCACTCACTCACTCACTATCTCTTTCACTCACTCACTCACTCACTCACTATCTCTTTCAGTCACTACTTGCTCACTCACTCACTATCTCTTTCAGTCACTACTTGCTCACTCACTCACTATCTCTTTCACTCACTCAGTCACTCACTATCGCTTTCACTCACTCACTCACTCTTTCACTCACTCACTCACTCACTATCTCTTTCACTCACTCACTCACTCACTCACTCACTCACTCACTCACTCAGTCACTACTTGCTCACTCACTATATCTTTTACTCACTCACTCACTCACTCACTCACTATCGCTTTCAGTCACTACTTGCTCACTCACTCACTATATCTTTTACTCACTCACTCACTCACTATCTCTTTCAGTCACTACTTGCTCACTCACTCACTCACACACTATCTCTTTCACTCACTCACTCACTCACTATCTCTTTCAGTCACTACTTGCTCACTCACTCACAATCTCTTTCACTCACTCACTCACTCACTCACTCACTATCTCTTTCACTCACTCACTATCTCTTTCACTCACTCACTCACTCACTCAGTCACTACTTGCTCACTCACTATATCTTTTACTCACTCACTCACTCACTATCTCTTTCAGTCACTACTTGCTCACTCACTATATATTTTACTCACTCACTCACTCACTCACTCACTATAGCTTTCACTCACTCACTCACTCACTATCGCTTTCAGTCACTACTTGCTCACTCACTCACTATATCTTTTACTCACTCACTCACTCACTATCTCTTTCAGTCACTACTTGCTCACTCACTCACTCACTCACTATCTCTTTCACTCACTCACTCACTCACTATCTCTTTCAGTCACTACTTGCTCACTCACTCACTATCTCTTTCAGTCACTACTTGCTCACTCACTCACTATCTCTTTCACTCACTCACTCACTCACTATCGCTTTCACTCACTCACTCACTCACTCAGTCACTACTTGCTCACTCACTATATCTTTTACTCACTCACTCACTCACTCACTCACTATAGCTTTCACTCACTCACTCACTCACTATCGCTTTCAGTCACTACTTGCTCACTCACTCACTATATCTTTTACTCACTCACTCACTCACTATCTCTTTCAGTCACTACTTGCTCACTCACTCACTCACACACTATCTCTTTCACTCACTCACTCACTCACTATCTCTTTCAGTCACTACTTGCTCACTCACTCACAATCTCTTTCACTCACTCACTCACTCACTCACTCACTCACTATCTCTTTCACTCACTCACTCACTCACTCACTCACTATCTCTTTCACTCACTCACTCACTCAGTCACTACTTGCTCACTCACTATATCTTTTACTCACTCACTCACTCACTATCTCTTTCAGTCACTACTTGCTCACTCACTCACTCACTCACTCACTCACTCACTCACTATCGCTTTCAGTCACTACTTGCTCACTCACTCACTATATCTTTTACTCACTCACTCACTCACTATCTCTTTCAGTCACTACTTGCTCACTCACTCACTCACTCACTATCTCTTTCACTCACTCACTCACTCACTCACTATCTCTTTCAGTCACTACTTGCTCACTCACTCACTATATCTTTTACTCACTCACTCACTCACTATCTCTTTCAGTCACTACTTGCTCACTCACTCACAATCTCTTTCACTCAATCACTCACTCACTCACTCACTCACTATCTCTTTCACTCACTCACTCACTCACTATCTCTTTCAGTCACTACTTGCTCACTCACTATATCTTTTTCAGTGTGTAAAGTTTTCCATTACATCTCCAATTTTAATTTTCACCTCCCCCAGTTTTATAAAGGTTAAAACCAGCAGATCATATAGAGAAATACTTTGTCCATACCACCCTGTCACAGTGAACCACCCCGCCACATCAGTTACCACCCCGTCACAGGGTCATTTTGTTACAATTTTATGGAAAGGAAATTAAATGTTACATAAATGTATGTTGAATGATGTTCTTGTTGTGTGAACTAATCATATAAATGTAACTTTATTTTTATATTTTAAGTGAATTTGTTTTTTCAGTACAAACAATGAGGCCATTGAAATGTCGAATTCATATTTCAAGATTAAAAATCTAAGAATAAAACTTTTTATTAAATTACAGACTTTCTATTGATGGTTTCCAAAACGACATTTTACTATTAGGAAAACATTCGATTTTAAAAATCTTTTTCTTGTTTTACTACTCTAATGGCGTACATATTGTCCGTAACGGGGTGGTACAAGAAAGGCTCCCATGCCTGAATAAAAAGGATAATATTAATTAAGGTTTTTATGCCTAAGGTCAGAAAATATGTTTTTTTGAAGGATTAACATATCTTTCAAGTACGTTTAAAACATTTTTTTTTTTTAATTGCAAAGTGGAAATGGCACCCGTTTGGTGGAATGACTCAGTTGTCACACTTTAATTGTGTGAATATTTTTCAGAGCATGTTTGTTTTTGAAAGTCAGTTTCTTTATAGGCAGATTTCTTGAAGTCTTGGCTAAAAAAAAATTATGAACAAAGTTTATTTAGCACACCTTTTGTGACAACATGCCCAAATAACAGTAATTGTTATATGCATTATTTTGGTTTGTTTCGTTCATTTCTAATCTTTTTTTAAAGCATTTTCTCGTTTTTTTTTCTTGTTATTTTTCAGCTGCTCGGTACAAACTAACAGCAGAAGCAAATCATTATAGTGACTCAAAATTACAAAATAAGTAAGTTTTTCTAGCTCAGATAAGACTTGATCCTTATTATTAACTAAAAATGTATATATTGTTTACATTTTAAAATAAATAAATTTTTTCACAACAGGGATAACCAAGTGACTTATCACAGTGACTTTGAGAATGAGAAACCACCCTTACCTCCTAGAGACCAATTCACATCTACAAATTCTGGTCAGTTTTGGTTTCATATTCATATACAAGTTATTTCTTTTCACTAATCTACTCATTTTTTTCCATTCATGAACAATTTATATATATATATATATATATATATATATATATATGTATGTATAAAAGACATGAATAATAAGCCTTCCTGTTACAAATCTGTTCAAATGTACATATTTTTGAGACCTCTTACTTTACCACCATTTTCTTTCAGCATATTACGATTAGCAACCACCCAAACCACGCAAGTTGTGGCACGGTGGAGGGCGGGGCCAGGTCATGACACGACACGCCCGGTCCCGTATCAGGCTAATCAAGCCGTTGAGAGGGATAAAGGCCGATCGCAGAGGGTGGTGCGGCAGAGAGAGATCCTTACTGACATGTCCGTCGTCTTATGTGTTTGTCTTTTGAGTTTTACATTAAACCTTTATTTGTACATCAAGCCGGTCTCTCGCCTCTTCCTTGTCCGTGAGCGCGAACTTCTTTACATTGGTGCCGAAGCCTGTGAAGGAAGAGGGATGCGCCGTAGCATCCGAGTTCTCGCCACTACCCCAACGAAGCAGTCGCGGCCATTTGCCCGGGGACGAGGAGCCCAGCCGCCTGGAAGCGGAGGAACGGCCGCCGACCGCGAGGGGAGAAGGGGCTCCTGGCCGACCGCCTGGAGCGAGGAATGCCGCTGCCAGGGTCGGAGGAGACCCCTTCTGGGCGCTGAAACGTGGCGGGGTAAGAGACCGCTGACCGCGAGCGGGGAGGGGCTCCGAGTCCGACCGCCTGGAGCGAGGAAACCGCTGCCAGGGGCGGGGGAGGCCCCTTCTGAGTCCCCGAAAACGTGGCGGGGCGTTCCATCCGCCAGGGGCTGGAGAGCTTCCTCAGATCCATCCGGAGGGGTGCGGCTGCCGTTCGGTAGAGGGTGGAGGAGCTGAGGAACAAGCTACGGCGTATCGGAGAACCGGCGAGTACGTTTTTTTTTTTTTTTTTTTTTTATCTCTCTCCTCTCTCTCTCACTGCCGCTCTGCGTTGGCCTTTTCCCCTCTCCTTTTTAAATTGTAGTGGTTTTGGGGGGGACTGTTACAAAACCCCCTCCCTCGTCCAGGTTGATGGGGATGACCTGCCGGCAGACCACGCGGAAGGTGATAAATCATTTTATTTTATCCCCTTTTCCCACTACTTAGTAGGTACTCATGGTAGCAGGGTTACTCACCTCAATCCAGGTTGCAGAGGACAAGTCTCAGTTGCCTCCGCTTCTGAGACAGTCATTCCGCACATCTTTTCACTTGGCTCGTTGTGCATGACACTGCGGAGACTCCACATGTGGAGGCTTATGGTACTCTCCGTGATCTACGAACAATTTACCATGCACCCCATTGAGAGCAAGAACCACTAATCGCAACCACAAGGAGGTTACCCCATACCCTCCCTAGCAACCGGGCCAATTAGTTTGCTTAGGAGGCCTGGCTGGAGTAATTCAGCACCCTGGATTCGAACTCGTGACTCCAGGGGTGGTAGTCAGCATCAATACTCGCTGAGATACCCAGGCCCCAAACTTACTGCACTATTTAAAAAAGAACTTAATCAACAATATCTTTTAAACCACTGCTCTATACAACAGACGTGTAACCAGTTTGTGATCATATCTATATTTGCAGTGAATCAGAGTTATGAGGATTTGGAGTGTGTGCCAGAATACGTGGTGGCTGAGGGTTCGACCTTTCCTGTAACCCAACCATCCTTCACCAGAGTTCAGACTAAAAGTCAAGACCTAGAAAGCATACTTGATTATGACGATGTCGAAATCCCCAACGATGACAGTGAGGATTATGATGATGTACAATAAAAGATTAAAAAAAACAACAATGGCTTTCCATCACCTTCAGCTGGACATTTGCAGTAAACACAAAAATCTGATTGGATCCCTCAACCACGAACTACAGTATCTTCTGACAGTATATTTAGTGCTTAAACTGAATCTGTAACCCATTCTGTTTCCACTATCACAAATACTACTAATACTTTGTAACCTAAAACAAGCATTTTTTAGCGTCATTCAATTAAATCATTCTTTCACTTCCGTTTCGTGGAACTGCAATTCGCATTATGGAAACATATGAAAATGTAATTTTTCTGTTGAAATTAGTATAATGGAAAAAGTTATTTGGAGGTGGTTATGCAAGTTTATAAGATGTTGGAAAGTCATCATATGATCATAAGCAATACCTTGTTGCTCAATCCTGATGTGAAAAACATATATACAGTTGAAGTCAGAAGTTTACATACACCTTAATCAAATACATTTAAACTCAGTTTTTCACAAGTCCTGACATTTAATCTTATAATCCTCATTTAGGATCACTACTTTATTTTAAGAATGTGAAATGTCAGAATAATAGTAGAGAGAATAATTTATTTCAGGTTTAATTTCTTTCATCACATTCCCAGTGGGTCAGAAGTTTACATAGACTTTGTTTGTATTTGGTGTCATTGCCTTAAAACTGTTTAACTTGGGTAAAATGTTTTGGGAGCCTTCCACAAGCTTCTCACAATGAGTTGCTGGAATTTTGTCCCATTCCTCCAGACAGAACTGGTGTAACTGAGTCAGGTTTGTAGACCTACTTGCTCACACATGCTTTTTCAGTTCTGCCCACAAATGTTCTATCAGATTGAGGTCAGGGCTTTGTGATGGCCACTCCAATACCTTGACTTTGTTGACCTGAAGCCATTTTGCCACAACTTTGGAGGTATACTTGGGGTCATTGTCCATTTATAAGACCCATTTGCGACCAAGCTTTAACTTCCTGGCTGTTGTCGTGAGATGTTGCTTCAATATATCCTCAATCTTTCTCCCTCATGATGCCATCTATTTTGTGAAGTGCACCAGTCCCTCCTGCAGCAAAGCACCCCCACAACATGATTTTGACACCCCCGTGCTTCACGGTTGGGATGGTGTTCTTCAGCTTTCAAGCCTCACCCTTTTTCCTCCAAACATAACGATGGTCATTATGGCCAAACAGTTTCATTTTTGTTTCACCAGACCAGAGGATATTTCTCCAAAAAGTAAGATCTTTGTCCCCATGTGCACTTTCAAACTGTATTCTGACTTGATTTATGGTGGTTATGGAGTATTTGGAAATTGCACCCAAGAAATTTTGCTCCCAATTTTTTTCTTAAGTCTTGGTTGATTTCTTTTGATTTTACCATAATGTCAAGCAAAGAGGCACTGAGTTTGAAGGTAGGCCTTAAAATAACTCCATAGGTACACACCTGTGAAACAATCTGTCTGTAAACAATTGCTGGAAAAAAAATATGTGTGTCATGTGCAAAGTAGATGTCTTAAACGGTTTGCCAAAACTATAGTTTGCTAATATAAAATCTGTGGAGTGGTTAAAAAAAATTGCTGTAAACTTCTGACTTCAAGTATGTATGTATGTATATATATATATTATTTTTTTTGACATTTACACTAATATTTTTCATGTATTACAGTGTTATGCCTTATTCTTGAGTAACTATGCTTTTCTGTGATCTCCTAGTAAATCAACTTTTTTTTTTAAATAAAAAAAAAATAAGGACTCAAGACACTGTTTTTTAGCATACATTTATACTTAAAAAAAAAAAATTATAAATGTAAAATTACAACTGTCCTGGTGGTTATCAATAGGTATTTTTCCTTTCGCAGCTGCACCATTTAGAGTCACCGTTGTGCTGGACAAAAAATGGCCACAGCAACATATCAAAAGTCAGTTCCTTTGTTAAATCCACAGTCAGAGGTGCAGTATGTCTCTCGCAGATATTTTGAGGCAGATGATTTCCATGCACGCAAACTGCAAGATGTTCTCTAGTTCAGTGAGTGGAGCTCCTGTTCTTTTGTACAGCACAAGAGAAACACATTTTTCCTTGTTCTCAGAGAGGTCCATGGAGTGACTGGCACAAGAGTGCTTAGACTAGCCTCCGAGTCTCTGACCCTCACCCCAGGCAAAGCCTCCTGGACGCTCCTCAGGAAGTGGGTTGTAGTTGGCATCTTCTTCTGCTGTATCAAAGAGCATTTTTCTGGAAAGTGTAAAAAAAGGGGGGTTTTACTTAAACAAAACTGAATACCTATAGGACTGGCTATTGACCGATTTTCTGATTCGATTCACAAGCTCTCGGTTAGATTCTGATTTATTTGGGTGTATTTAAGTTAAAATATCCATTTTGCTTGCATATGAAATAAATAATTTCTTATCCAATGCAATTAATTATACAGGGGACCTTCTAACTAGGTATCTTATGAAAATATTATATTGTCGCTAGTTTATCATCATTTTAGTTTTTGGACCAGTCTGGCCATTCTCCTCTGACCTGTCATAAACAAGCTGTTTTCATCCACAGAACTGCAGCTCGCTGGATGTTTTTAGTTTCTCACACCATTCTATCCACACTAGAGACTGTTGTGTGTGAAATTCCCAGAAGATAAGCAGTTTTAGAAATACTCAAACCAGACCGTCTGGCTAAAACAACGGTCATGTCACGGTCGAAATCACTGAGATCAAATTTTTTTCCTAATTCTGATGGTTGATGTGAACATTAACTGAAGCTCCTGACCTGTATCTGCATGATGATATACATTATACTGCTGCCAAATGATTGGATGGTTAGATAAAAATCGCATGAATAAGTAGATGTACAGGTGTACCTAATAAAGTGGCCGGTGAGTGTATATCCTGTATATGCATATATTTATATGTTTATTGTTTACATGCATCATTCGCCTCAGGGGAATTCCTCGGCCTCGCTCTGCCCCACCGGGCCTGCCACACTAACTTTTAATTGTTTCAGTTATGAATGGTTCTGTTGTCAATATCAAAAGGTCATTGTGACATACTGGTAAGCAGTAAAAACACGAGAGCATCACTCACAGCAGAGATGAGTTCAAAAATAAGAAAAATATATCAATTACAAGTTCACTGGAGCAGTTTGAGAAATTATCAATATCTATGATTTGTTTACTGACTTTGGCATTGCACTGTAACACAAATCAATTATTGAACAAATGTGTGAAGACATGGAGCAGTTATGGTTCAAATGTAATTGCTGTGATAAGTGGTAATGTAACAAACATGAATTTGGTTTAAATTGGGATCCTCACAGAATAGTGCTGATATGAGTCACTGATGAGATAATGGGAGCACCTGCTGAGCTGCATGTTTGATTGACTCACGAGTGAACATATTGAAGGGAGTGAATCTGAAAGTGCTCAAACAGTCTATCACTCAACGCCACGTTTGATTGTCATGACTCATGTTACATCAAGCGTTCTCAGATTTGTATATGCATGTTTATTTGTTGTACATTTCATTTTTATACCAGTTTATACTCTCTATCCTCTCGGTGCTCACAGTGCAGCAAGTCAGAATTACTAACGTAATGAAAAATATTCTTATGTGTGTAAATCTTACACATTTTTAAAAACAAACCTACAGTTAAAATTCCTGATTACTTAGAATTGCCAACAATTCACCCTCCAGAGGCCACACTGTCATCCATCAAGGGCTGAGAAAGTGCTCATTCAATAGAGTAGCAGTGTATGTGTGATACCCTGCATGCTGCAAAAAAAGATTGGCCCTGATTCTAGGCACGATCGGCCGATCACAGACTTAAGATGCAGATCTGTCGATTTAGATCGGTGGCTGATCGATTAATGCACCCCTATACAAAATATAACTCCCTTTTCACTATAAACATTAACATCAGCATTCTCCATGCAATCTTGATTTCAAGCTCGAATACACTCTACACATTAGTCAAGCACTATGAAGCTTGAAATCATGATTGTGCCTGGAGACTGAAATTGCAAGATGTTAAGAGAAAAAGGAGTTATGATTTGGTCTATTACAGCCCAAGTTCAATAAGATTGCTTCTAAAGATATGGATTTAACCATATTTTTTAGAGTCATACAAGTTACTTTTATGCTGCCATTTTGTTCTTTTTGGAGCTTCAAAGTTTTGGTCACCATTCACTTGCATTGTATGGACCTACAGAGTTGAAATATTCTTCTAAAAATCTCTCTTTGTGTTCAGCAGTAGAAAGTCAGTCATACACATCTGGGAGTAAATGATGAGAGATTTTTCATTTTTGGGTGAACTATCCGTTTAACAACAGGGCTAAGATATTTAGTGACACATTAGTCCTCTATACACTCTTTATTCTCATTAACTATATTTGTAAAAAACCTGCCGAACAAAAGCTCCTTAATGCAAGTAACTACCACTCACAGAACAGAGGGAGTCCTCAGCCATCTGCCACCACCTGGTTGGTTGGGAAACACATCCTCCAGAAAGTAGTACACGTGTCCCACAGCAATGCCTTAAATTAAAAAGGGTCAAAATATAAATTAGGGAAAGATGCACATAGGGGGTTTTAAATATGTTAACTGTGGTCACATAAACCATTAAAGCTTTACCTAAATACATTTATTTAGTCAAACGTTGCTGAAACAAAAAAGTTCATCATGTAGCATGAATTTGACCAAACACCTTGAATCTGAACAGTTAAATATCTACCTAAAAGATCCACAATGATGGAGTTTCCCAGCAGCAGAGAGAATCCCATCAGCACCCATGGTAAGAAGGGCGCTTGGAAATTTAAAAGGCCAAAGAAATTCATGCGCACGTTCGGGTTTCGTCTGCTCCAGATGTACACCAGCATAATGGTAAAAGCCTGACCTAAGAACACAAGATTGACAAACGTGCCAAATATCTGTACATAAGTACATTAAGAGAAAATGTAATGTAAAAAGGCCAATTTTTTTTATCTAGATGCCATACATACATATATAAAAAGCACAATCTCTGAGGACTTTCGGCTGTTCTTTAAAAATGTATGGATCTTCTGGGCTTTGAATGCAAAGGGCAAATCTCATTAAATTTCTTATGATTTTAATAAAGATCGACCTACCGCTATATTGGTCATCTTCAGGTTTCATTGAGGGGTGAATCTTTTCCAATTATAATTAGAATTATTATATATTCAGAAGAAAATATGTTTACAATCTGAATTCATAGAGCTATTGAGCTAATGTGCTACATGCAGCCATAATATATGCCGATTACATTCTGTTATTGTAATTTATGATGACACTGATACTACTGCAAATATTGGTGTATAAAAGAGTGTTAATGTGGGCACTTAGAGTATTTGAGTAGATTTGATTCTTTTGTAGACTAATTAAACAAAAAAACAAATGCAAGACATGTTTTTGTCAAATGTATCTACACGAACGATCGTAGAGATACAGTAAATTTGCACCAGTCCGCCATTAACGCTACACACCGGTGTTTATGTGGACTGATCTTGACTGACTGAACAACATTAACAAAATTAGCTGTTGGCCTCAAAGTAGATGGAGCATCAGGTCACCCCTACCAATGATGTGGACCAATGGCATAAAGAAAGTCTTTAGCAACCGGTTAGAAGTTTTTCTAAATGTTCGCCCAGGCGAGCTGTTACGAAGCACCGAAATTAATTGTTCTAAATTACGTTACACCCGACATTCTTCCATTTGATAGGAAGTAAGCAGAGGCCTTAACTCATGATGTATTTCCTTTACACTTCACTGAAAACACTTCGGCCAAATGACCACTGCTTCACAACAAATATCAGCCACATTTGGTACTTGATGGATGGGTTTAAACTAGGGCTGTCAACAGGGCTGGGAAAAACAATTCAAATTTTACCCTGATATATTACCAAATTTCGACAATGAGTCCATTTACATGCACAATTGCACACCAATATGCTGATTACTCTTATTTAAAAAATCGGACAAGGGAAGAAATCCGCATTTAAATGAAATTTGAAACACTTAAATGCTCATCACTTGCAGACATTGGATGAGCCGGTAAGAACACCGGGTAAGGTGTTTACATGGCATGCAAAATCAGTGTAATTGGCAAAAATCGACCCGTGTTGATCAGGTTATTCATAAGATGTTTATGGCCTTTTATGCCAATAAAGGAACACCGTTTATTGCGTTTACATGACCACATGCGTTGTTGTCCAATTAATCATAACAGGTATAAGAACGTGCATGCAAGCAAGCTCATTGTCTCCTACGTCCACAAGAAGGCACAACTCGAGCTCCTTGATATAAACCAATCAGCACCGCGTTGTAGCGATTATTGCATAGAACATATCTGACTGTTAACAAAAGTATGTAAAATGGTCAAAAAAATGTAACCAGTTCATATTTTCAAATTTTAAGTAAAAAAATCTTCAACAGACGGTTCTATGTTAACTTAGTGTTGGACATTAGCCTATACCAGTGCCATAGTAATACCATGGACTCAAGCTTCAATAATACCAGTGGTACCACAGTGTTTCATTAAAAAAAAAAAAGTTGTATGCCCATATCTAATGCTTATGCAGTGAGACACTGATAGCAGAGCAAGGCATGGTCAAGACACAAACGCTAAAGACCTCCACCTCTGGGGCCGTTCACTCTGAATGTGTCTGTCTTTTTCCTATCCAAGGATGTGCTAGACGGACATCTTGAATGTTGTGGCATGTCTCGCTGTTTTTTT
Source organism: Moxostoma hubbsi (assembly GCA_032164185.1). Classification (NCBI taxonomy): domain Eukaryota; kingdom Metazoa; phylum Chordata; class Actinopteri; order Cypriniformes; family Catostomidae; genus Moxostoma; species Moxostoma hubbsi. The sequence goes on from JAVLUX010000044.1 coordinate 12,433,804, forward strand.
AAGCATCTCGCACAGTAATTATGCATTTTTTTTAGATGCTGTCACTTTAAAGGTAAATTAAACTTTTAAAACGTGTATTGAGACACTTCATTGTACTGTGCCTGTTTTAGCCAGAGATGTAAGTCAGCATCAGTGCTTGTCATGCATCCAAATTTCGACTGCTCATTTAAGCATTCAAATTTAAATTTGACAGTCTTAATTCAAACCTTTGCTCGAGAATATTTTGAAAAGGATTTTCAGTGGGATATTTTTACCTTTTCCACAGACCCCAGTTTGAAAATCACTCTGTATAGCATATTGTATTTCTCATGTCTACAATTATGAGGACACTTTTCTTCTGTGAAGGATACAGTCATAAGAAGACCACCGAAGAGGAACATAAAGACAAAGTCAGCAGTTCTTCCTCTGAACGATCCCTCCTCCAGCATCCGGCAGTACCTATACCTGTGAGACTCAGGTTAAGGACTGAATAAACCTTAAAGTGATAGTTTGCCCAGAAATGAATATGCCGTCATCATTTACTCTCACACTGTTCCAAACCGGTATGACTCTCTTTCTTGTGTGGAACACAAAAGGAGATGTTAATCAGAATGTCAGACATGGTCACTCGTTCACTGATTGAGAAAAATCAATTGGGGGGGGGGGGGGGGGGTTTAGGGGCGCGCCTGGATATTTCAGCGAGCAAAGACCACCGCCCCTGGAGTCGCAAGTTCGAATCCAGCGCGTGCTGAGTGACTCCAGCCAGGTCTCCTAAGCAACCAAATTGGCCCGGTAGCTAGGGAGGGTAGAGTCACATGGGGTAACCTCCTCGTGGTCTCTATAATGTGGTTCATCTCAGTGGAGTGTGTGGAGAGTTGTGTGTGGATGCTGCTGAGAATAGCGTGAAGCCTCCACATACGCCATGTCTCCGCGGTACCGCGCTCAACAAGCCACGTGACAAGATGCGCGGACTGAAGTCTTAGAGGTGGAGGCAACTGAGATTCATCCTCAACCACCCGGATTGAGGTGAGTCACTAACCCATCATGAGGACTTAGAGCACATTGGGAATTCCAAATTGGGGAGAAAAGGGGAGAGAGAGAGTGAGAGAAAAAAAAAAAAAAAAAAATCTCCTTTTGTGTTCCACATAAGAAAAAGTCATACCGGTTTGGAACAACATGAGGGCAAGTAAACGATGACAACATTGTTCAATCCCTTGAAAAAAATTAATTATTTGAAATAAATACATTGTAAATATATTGTATAAGTAAAGATACAAAAATATCATGTTGAATAAGAAGTTGAACCCCACCGGACCAAAAAACAAAAAGTTGGTTATTAGCCGCCATACCTGTGGACACAAAACAACAGAAAACACTTGTAATAACTTGTTGCAATATTGGAAATAAAGACATAATTCTCTTCAAAAGAAACCATTATAAATGGCTTTATCCCAAACTTATGGACCACTTACTTGATAATTTTTTAATATTAAATCAGGGTTGAAGTACAGTTGGAAAGGTGTGATGAGTTCTAATTGCTGTGAACACAAAGTAAACACCACAATCAGGTAAGAATGACATGCTGCACATGATGTATGTTGGTAAACAAGCACTATTTGAATATTAAATTAATATTAAAGCCAACACACACGGTCAATGAGAGTCTATGAACTCAAGCATGAAGTTACAGATAGACACCTGAGGTTTCGGACTAGACGGGAAGATGTCAACACGAAGAAAGCACTGTATACATTTCTCTAACCTCCATTTACATATTTGCAGGCAGGTTTATAGTGCTGTAAACCGGCAAGGGGATTCCAGCCATGCTTTCACAGTATATTGACGAGGCCACAGAACAAAATAGCGCTTAAGACTGAAATATTCGTCAATTGTACTCACCACGGCGGCTGTCGTGAGTACGCAGGCGGTCGTGTAAGCTCTTGTGACCACTGGAATCTGTAAATATTCCTGTCGGATCGTCTGGTAAGCCATTTTTTGGAGCAAAAAGGGTGCTTCCGGCACCTTCTTGACACGTCATCACCTCAGCGGAGTCAGCAAGCGAATGAAGGAAGTGATTTCAGGTTATGATGGTTCCCATTGGTCAACCGTTTGCGATCTCATTGCAACGATTTGTCTTCTGAAGTGTCAATCATAACTTTGTCCCGGTCATTGACAGTATGGCATATTTCTATTGGCTGGTGAATATAGCCATTCGGCGTATGTCAATCTTGTAGTTTCACTGGGTGACCACCAGTGAAATAACACCGGGGGCACGTTCAGCCATAACGTAGCATTTTAAACGTAGATTTTATTTAAACGGGTTTTTAATATATATATATATATATATATATATATATATATATATATATATATATAGTAATCACATAACATTAATAATATAATCATTCATATTAATAAGGAATATAAATATACAAAAAAAGAAAAGAGAGGTATACATATACACTCAAATTAAGGACTTTAGGTAGATGTCCATAGTCCTGATAGCTTTACGGCTTGAAATCCTTTCAATGTTTAAAAATATAGTTTCATTTCGCTTTTGAATGGGAGAATGTCGGGTTTCCTTTTAGACCACTTGCATTTAAGGATGTGAAACTTGCAGTGGCGGGCCGTGTATTTACAGTCAAGTGTGATTCATGCCATTAAAAAACACAGTTTCACAATGAATAAAACACCCTATGCCTTCGGGCATCATACATTATGTTTCAGCAAACTAATAATACGAATTGACATTTATAAACACGTCCACGCACGAAAGCCAAAACTTGAAACGACACTTAATGCTCAAGCAAGCCTAATTTAAACTGCAGCATGACTGTTTTGTGAAATAAACGTCTCCCGGACAGACATTCAAAATCATATTTTTTCATATGAATCTACAAGGAGGTCTATAATTATAAATATCAAGTAATAAATTATAAATATATATTGATATCTCCGAGCATAAATGCATTCCATGCCCTGATATTCGGAACTGCAGTGCTCCCGTTAGCTTAGCAGGGGTTTGAGTCTCATTAGATATGTCGCCTAGCAACCCAACTGATAAACAATGCTGCAGCGCTAGCGTTTGTGCTACAGGTGAACGATTACCGTGTTAACGCTCAAAAACGCGTTCGGTGTGAACGGGCGCTAACTTTTCTCCCCTCCGCCCTCTCCTACGAAATGTACGACCTATATAAATACTTTGACCAGAACACTTCAGAGGATATTTGTTTATAGTTTTGATTCTAAACGCTCATTATCATCAATTATATATACATTTCTGTTAGATATGAAAATTAATAGGAAAGATAATTTCCTGTCATTCTCATCTGGTGTATATTACTGAATATTTTGTGTGTTTTTTTCTTCTAGTGCACTTGAGCCCCTGTGCTGCTAAATAACACACCAAAATAAGCTTTCGTGTTTTCCCCTTTATTACATTTGTATGTTTTCCTTGGTTTCTATAGTTTTAGACTTTACATTATTACTGTGATAATGTATTAAATCTTATGTAGCTACATCTAAATGGCGTGCTGAGTCACTGATTTTTAGCCTCACCCAGTTCTTATTAATTAAATTGATCATTTATCTCATTTACAGACACATTTGAACCTCAATATTTAGCCCACAAACCACTTTAAAGGAGTAGCTCACCCAAAAATACCAATTCTCTCATGATTTTGTCACCCTCATGCCATCCCAAATGTGTATGACTTTATCTCTTCTGCAGAAAATGAACAAATATTTTAGAAGAATATTTCAACTCTGTAGGTCCATACAATGCAAATGAATGGTGACCAAAAATTGTTAAAGCTCCAAAAAGCACAGAAGTACAGCATAAAAGTAATTTGCATGACTCCAGTGGTAAAATTCATATCTTATAAGAAATATGACAGGTGTGGGTGAGAAACTGATCAATATTTAAATCCTTTTTTTTAACCATAAATTATTCTCTCCCTGCCCAGTAGGTGGTGATATGCACGAAGAATGTGAACTGCCAAAAACAAAAGAAGAAAGTGAAAATGTATATATAAAAAAAAGAACTTCAATATTGTTCTGTTTCTTACCTTCACCTATTATATCATATCTGAAAACATGGACTTAACCGCTGGAGACACATGGATTACTTTTATGCTGATTTTATGTGCATTTTAGACCTTCAAAGTTCAGGTCACCATTCACTTGCATTGTATGGACCTGCAGAGCTGAAATATTCTTCTAAAAACCTTATTTTGTGATCAGCAGAAGAAAGACATACATATCTATGATGGCATAAGGGTGAGTAAAAGAAGAGAGAATTTTCATTTTTGGGTACAACACGAGCTCTTAATATATCAAAACACGACAAATAACTGAAAATTGTGAAAGTGACAACACATACGACGGCAGCAATAATAAAAAAGCAGGCTTAAAGTCACTTTTCATTTTATTTTCTCCCAAAAACATGCATGCTATATTTCCTTTAAAACTATTTTAAACAGCATGTTTAAAGCAAACAGGTCATATGGGGTTCCCATGTGTCTCCCGTTTGTTGTTGTTGTTGCTGCTGTTGATCCTTTCAGCCTAAAGTTTCACATTAGGAAAGTCCTTCAAACAATGGATGGGATTAGTGTGTTAGTTTTGGGCCTATATTTAGGTTGAATTGAATTTCAGTCCTTTGACGCCTGTGGACCTGCTTGTTTCCTGTTTATAGCAGCATGCTCCTAACCGCTAGAGGGAGTAAATGCACTTCAAGCCTGTACCGACACATGAAGCAGGTTGAACTGCGCGCGGGCTGCTGCAGAAATGGCGGAGAGTGGAGGTAAAACTTTTAATACTACGAATAGCATAACATATGAAAACAATACTTGAATAAAGGGAATTAAAACACTTATTTATGTCACTTTGAGTTCTGTTATGAAGCTTATTTATGTCATTTTGATTTCTGTTATGTTTTTGTAACATGTTACCTTTATTCATGCATTGTCAGTAGTGCGTGTAGTGAAATGTCGTTTGTTTGTCGTTTTGTTGTACGCAGTTTCGTATTTCTTTAATATTTGGATAAACCTGGCTTATTTCGCCTTTTGAAACTACCCGCTGAATACTGGATTCAGTTCAAATAAAGTTAATGTGTTAATTATATCACGATGAAATGGCCGGGACACATTTCACACTACAATATAAAGAAAATGAAGCCAAAGGCCATTATTGTTATTTGTTTCATCGTGACATTTTTCATGAATATGGAAAGAATTTTATTTTTTCATCATATATGTCAGACTATATATATATATATATATATATATATATATTAGTTGGTCAAAGGTTTGGAATAATGTACAGATTTTTCTTATGGAAATAAATTTATACTTTTATTTGCCAAAGTGTCATTCAGATGATCACAATGTATAGTCAGAACATTAATAACATTTACGATTTGAAAAAAAATCCTCCATGTGCAGTAATAACAGCTTTGCAGATCCTTGACATTCTAGCTGTCAGTTTGTCCAGATATTCAGGTGACATTTAACCCCACTCTTCCTGTAGCACTTGCCATAGATGTGTCTGTCTTGTCACACACATTACAGTCTAGCTGATCCCACAAAAGATCAATGGGGTTAAGATCCATAACACTATTTTCCAATTATCTGGTGTCCAAAGTCTGTTTCTTTGCCCATTCTAACATTTTCTTTTTGTATTTCTGTTTCAAAAGTGTCTTTTTTCTTTGCAATTCTTCCCATAAGTCCTGCACCCCTGAGTCTTCTCTTTACTGTTGTACATGAAACTGGTGTTGAGCGGATAGAATTCAATGAAGCTGTCAGCTGAGGACATGTGAGGCATCTATTTCTCAAACTAGAGACTCTGATGTACTTGTCCTCTTGTTTAGTTGTACATCTGGTCTTCCACATCTCTTTCTGTCCTTGTTAGAGCCAGTTGTCCTTTATCTTTAAAGACTGTAGTTACACCTTTGTATAAAATCTCCACTTTTATGTCAATTCAAGCATTGAAAAGCTTTCATTCCTCAAAAAAATTATTGACTGATGAGTTTTCTAGTGAAAGCACTTTCTTTCTTTTTTTTACCATTTTTACCTAATATTGACCTTAAGACAAGCCACAAAGACAATGTTAAGCTTCATTTAATGAATCAAATATCTTTCAACTGTGTTTGATATAATGGCAAGTGATCTTCTAGTACCAAATCAGCAATTTAGCATAATTACTCAAGGATTAGGTGTTGGAGTGATGGCTGCTGGAAATGGGGCCCGTCTAGATTTGATCAAAAATTAAATTTTTCAAATAGTGATGGTGCTGGGCTTTACTTTGTGATCAGCTGAATGCCACTTTGGTGAATTAAAGTACAAATGTCCTTCCGAAACCACAAAATCTGTACATTTATTCCTAACTTTTTGGCTGCCAGTGTATATGGTTATAATCAGCATAAATGTATTTCAGTATAACAAATGCTACCATGCTGTATTCATAACAATTGTACTTTGCAAATGTAGCCTATTTTAAAATGTAAATAATATATAATTATTTCCACATTACAGAAGTAGGCTCCTAACAATTTGGGAAGGCATATGTTTAAAACTAGGTGCAATGAAACAAATTTCACAATGCAAAAAATAAATGGTTACAGTCTTAAAAATAGGATTTGTTTTCTTTATGCATTTTTTTCCCTCTCGATTATGAAGTGAAATGACAAATATATATTGACCCATATATTTTTCACCTATTGATTTATGCAGTTTTCAGTAATTATTTGTGTCTCCTATCTAACTAGCTTCAATGGGATCTGAATCCCTCCAGCTGTATGAAGCACAGTTCTTCGGCTTCACACCTGAGACCTGCACTTCACGAGTACGTGATGCCTTTCGAGATTCCCTTAATCACATACTGCTTGCTGTCGAATCTGTATTTGTGAAGAGGTTGTGTTCAGGGGAGGAGCCGTCTGCCGAGCTCCGGCTGAAAGCCAGAGAGAGCACACAAAAGCTGCGACATTTCCTCCAGGACCGCTTTGAAGTTATGTTTCAGCGCATGAAGGGGATGCTGATGGATCGTGTCCTCTCCATCCCTAATAACATATTACTCCCCAATGACCAGCTGCACCAGAAATATCCCGAAGGTAAAGAAGACCTCACGAAGATGCAGGACTCCATTGCAAAACTGCAGCAGGCTTATCAAGATGAGGTGTGCGCCAAGCAAGCGCTTCTCGCTGAACTTGAGGAGCAGAAAGAGACGCAGAAACAGCTGGATGAGGTGCTGAGATGGATAGAGGAGCTGCGGCTCTCATGGAGACGAGAGGGGATGGGAAGTGTCCAAGACAGTGTCCGACACATGATGGAGACTGTTGGCCAATTGCAAGATGTTGTTGGAAAGATTAGCAAGCAGAATAAAGGACTGGATGAACTGTGATGGTTTATACATAGTGTTCAAGACAACAAGCAAAAATCATAAGAGATAATTTTTAATGGTTTGTCAATAGAGCTGTTCTGTAGCAGTAGAATAAGTAGTTTCCTTCTGAGCTTTAGGACCATACAAAAGACAGTGGTGTAATTTATGACCCATCCACCAGGGTGAAGCAGTGCACAATTTATTTGGCTTCAAAGCAGTACATTTGTAATCGGGCAATTTTTCTTGGATGTTAAAAATGCAGTCCATCTCTCCCCTCCTCAAAGTCATTGGGTTTTTCTCATTTACGATTCAGTCCCTTTGATGTTCAGTACAGTCAGATCTGCATTAGATTAGCCCAAACTGATGTATTCCACAGCTTGGTTGGTTTTACACGTGAGCAGCAAGTTTTATGTTGTTTGAGAAGGTCCTTGATGTTCAGAGAAGAAAGGTTTCAAGTTGAGATTGGGTTGTAAAGAGCATCAGCCCCTGCAGGGAAAGGCCCAAAGTCTGTACATACTGTCTGCATCCTAAAATGCAAACTTGGATTGGGTTGCTAAGAGCCAGTGTCAGTCTGGAAAGTCTGCATTTGAAATAAATGGAATGGGAGCTCATTTTAAATGGCAATAAAATAAATTTTTGTGTTTATGTTGTTGCAGGTTTTTTATATATATATATATATATATATGAACAAAATCCAGTGCCTGCTGCAATAAATTTGCACAGGCAGGGCTCGACGCTAACATTTTTGTTTAGGCGTGCTAGTGCTCCTAAGATATATTTTTTAGGAGCACAGTCGAAGATTAATGTTAGACTTTTAACAGTTAAAAATTGTTTATGTCACGCGTGCTCTGAGCTCACATCACTAGGTGTAGAGTAGCAATGGTTTCAGATTAGAAGGCATATTATGCGCAAATAAAGCGCCAAACGAATATTACATTTGAAAAACGCTGCATTATCCAACAAATGAACTACCATGTTTTCTATTTAAACCATGAGCTTATCGGCCATATTTGATCATTGCACAGGATATCGATGTTTTTAGAATCTCATGCACAAGCGCCACCTTTTTAAGTTATCATCATTTACGTAATTTAAAAACATAAGACAGATAATTCATATGCTGGCTGTCTGTCATTTAGACAGATAAAACAAGCACGAAACTCTCCTTAAACGATCTTTACGCGGTATATCTGCTTATGTGCCTTTCTCTCAGTCCACGCATGCGTGGTGAGGGAAAAGAGAGGGAGGGATAGTGAGCGCGCCAGCATACATGCTTTAGCGAATAAGAGCTGGAATCAGCCTGGTTTCTCTCAGCTAAATTTTTGTGCGAAAACAGCACTTTTTTTTGCAAAATAACTGGTATAAGAACACTTAAAAAGTATTTTTTGTGCATACGTATTTATTCTGATGGTATTACACAAGTTCATAAATTAAGGTGTCAAATGTCAGTCGCGCATGCGTGCCCAAATAATTTTCCACCATCACATTCAGTAATTTACACTCTGATATGCGACTGTCGAGTTTTGTCAGCATAATTGTAAAAGTCAAAGCAAGTCAACTCGGCCTGCAGTGTGATTCAATAACCAGTGTTTGGTCAAATACGCAAAAATAGTAATCCACTACAAATTACTTCCATAAAATTGTTATCAAATTACTTAACTGATAACTTTGTTGAAAGGGTAATCACATTGCTAAATACTTAAGTTACTTTCTAAAACAAATTTTAGAATTTTCCTTTTTCCTCTCAAAGAACTCAAAATAATGTCTATTTCCTCTGCGGTCATAGTTGTTGTCCTTCAGCTGTCATAGAAACACTTAACAGATGTACATGAACATAATTTAGGTTTTAAATGTATTCTACATAACTAATATTATTTTTGAAATGTGTAACCCAAGTAATGTACTCAAAAGTAATTAACTTAATTGAAAGTCAGTAACTAATTACATCAACTAACTAATTTGTATTCAGATTACTCCCAACACTGTCAATAACACACAGGGTTGTGAAGTAACGGAATACATGTAACTGTGTTACATATTTAAAAAAAAAATTTAATAAATGTATTCCACTACAGATACAATTCAAATAATTGGTAATCAAAATCCAGTTACTTTCAAAAAGTATTAGCAAGGAGATTACTTTGCATTTTATTTTCATTTATTTAATTTAAGATTTAGTATATACAGTTGGAAAGCATATTTCAAATCAGCATTAAAATTTGATAACACTGGTATCATAAATTGTGCTGCTTTACCACAGATTACGCTAAAAAGAAGGCCATTTTTCCAGCTTGTTTAGCTAATGGGCATGCACGATCTCAAGATGATTGACAGGGGTTGTCTGTATCTTAAAGGTGATTGGTTCTTACCTGTAAGGCGGGACTTTTCTACATCCGTTGGGAGCTTCTAAATAGAAGTGGCCCTCTACTAACTAGTCTCTGGTATTACTCTTACGAGCAGACAGAGGACGCTCTCACACTATAATGAGTGAAAAAAGATGGCATTGGAGAACTTTCACTCAGTAGTATTTTAAAGTATGTAGCAGCAGAAATAGTTAACCTTGTATAAATTCCATGTGAATTCCATTCTAATAATCTTATGATAGGCAATGGTGTTTTAGCCCCACCGTTTTAGGCGCACATTTGCCCTATTTAAGCGGGTGCTCAATCACCATTTCTTCAGAATTTTCTTCCTTTAAGATCACATCGTCTCATCTTGACTACGCCAATCATCTCGTCTTGATCAGCCCTCTCTTCGCCATCGACAGACACCTTCCAGTGGACGGGATTGCCCTGCAGAATGTTCTTCTTCTTACTCTCAGCGCCTGCAGCGAAAGATTCACCCACCCCTCAAGTGTTCAAAGAGTGTCTCCGCCTCATTGCGGGCATCGGTTTCTTTGCTTTAGTGAAACTAATCGCTTCCCGCATCATCCAGGCAGCAGTTGTATCCTCTGATATATAGATATATATATATATATATATATATATATATATATATATATCAATGTAATATTCTGTCCAAATGTCAATTGAGCCCTCTTTGGGTTCTGTTCATAATGATCACATACAAACAATTCTCTCTCTTATGTTTGCACACACATAAACCATACCTTATTAACTTTGGCTCAGGCCATTCTTGAGAATATGCCTTGCTTCCCCATTTCACACACACACACACAGAGTGGCGCGATTGGTGTCAAATATAAAGCACCCTCTATCCAGTTACGTGAACGCATGTCAGATTAAGTGCTAAAACTGATTGAACATCGATCCACTTTACACGCAGACCACCTCGCTTCAACAGCGTTTTCTCCTCGACGGTTCTGTAATGGGACGTGTCTGTATATCTTGCTGAAATTCACAATCTCCTCGCAAAAGATACAATAGAGATTATTCCGAGCTGCCATGCCCGCAAAGAGTTTTACAGTTGCTACCTTTTCTTTCCGAAAAAAGGTGGCTGGCTTCGGCCGGTTTTAGATCTGAGATACTTAAGCAGCATGCTGGCAAAACGGCCATTCAAAATGTTAACTCAGAAACAGATCTTATCGCACATCCGATCTTATCGGACTGGTTTTTGTCGATCTAAAGGACGTGTACTTTCATATCAGTATTGTACCGCATCATAGGCTGTTCTAGAGATTCACGTTCGAGGTAACGACATATCAATTCAAAGTCCTCCCCTTCGGATTGTCTCTGGTCCTGGGCACATTTTCGCAATGTGTCGATGCAGCGCTCGCCCCTTTGAAGATGTACAGCTTGAGCATTCTGAATTACCTTGACGACTGGCTATTACTGGCCCGATCAGAGGCACTACTTCACCATTTGAACAGCCTAGGTCTCAGTGTCAACTGGGCAAAAAGCACACTTTCTCCCAGTCAACAAATCTCCTTTTTAGGGGTTTAACTCCATGAGCATGCATGCGCACCTCACAAGTTAGTGTGTTTGACCATTCATCAGTGTCTCTCAGTTCAAACTGGGGAAGTCTTTTCAGAAAATACTGGGTTTTATGGTGGCAGCAGCCACCGTCATACCGTTAGGTCTTTTACACGTGACCTTTACAGCGCTGGCTCAAACAGCACGTACCGCGTCACGTCTGGCACATGCACGTCACTGTGACTCACTCCTGTCTGGCTGCTCTTGCACCATGGACAGCTCCAAACTTTTATCAGCAGGGAGTTATGCTGGGTCAGGTATTCAGGCAGAAAGTGGTGACCACGAAGGAGTCCAATATGGGTTGGGACACGTTGTGTGATGGACTCCTGTCTTTTGGCACTTGGACATGTGCAAAATGGGCGTGGCACATCAACTGCTTGGAAATGCTAACCGTCCTCTTAGCTGTGGAGGCTTTCCATTCCGACATAGTGAATCATCGTGTTCTGATTCGGTCAGATAATATGTCAGAGGTAGCGTAATTCACCAGGGCGGCACTCGATCACTACCAATGATGAGCCTTGCACAACGCCTCCTTGTGTGGAGCACACACCATCTCCTCTCCCTACACGCGACATATGTTCCAGGCCATCTGAACTGCAGAGCGGACATGCTATCATGCCAGGGACCGATGGTGGGAGAATGGAGACTTCATCCCCAGACAGTTCTGATATGGGAAATGTTCGGCAAAGTGGAATTCAACATATTCGCCCTTGCAGAGACAGCCCACTGCCCTCTTTGGTGTTCCATGTCCTAAGCCCAACTCGGGGTGGATGCCTTGGCCCACAAGTGGTTGATGAAATGCAAATATACATTTCCTTTTGTACGTCTCCTTCACTCTGTCATCAGCAAAGTCCGAGAGGATTGGAAACATTCTGTTGGTTGCGCCAACATGGCCCAACCAGCCATGGTTTCCAGAAATTATGGAGATATTAGATGGCCCCCATTGGGAAATACCGCTGAGGAGGGATCTGCTCTCTTAAGCACAGGACACGATTTGAAATCCAAATGCTGTGGAACCTACACGGATGGCCCCTGAATGGAGCACAGTGAACAAGCCTGAATTGGCTCAGTCGGTAATGAACACCATTTTGCAGGCTAGAGCTCCGTCTACAAGACGCCTCTATGCACTAAAATGGCATGTCTGAACAGATTGGTGCTCTTTACGCAGCACAGACCTACTGAATTTCTCCATAACAGAGATCCTTACATTCCTTCAAGAGCTGTTGGATGCAGGTCTTACTCCTTCAATACTTAAGGTTTGTGTAGTGACCATCTCTGCATTTCACACCCCAGAGGCTGGCTCCTCCATGGGCTGGCTCCTCCATGGGCAGACATGATCAGATCACACATTTCCTTAGGAGAGCGAGGCACTTGAAACCCCCTCACCTGGCTACGGTTCCAACATGGGACTTAAACCTTGTGCTGAGTGTGCTCGCAAGCCCCTCGATCAAACAATTGGAATCTGTTGAGTCACGTATGCTCCCTCTAAAGGCTGCACTGCTGTTGGCTTTGGCCTCAATCAAGCGGGTTGGTGATATACAGGCGCTGTCGGTAGACAGTTCCTGTCTGGAATTCGGTCTGGGGCTTTCGAAAGCCACCATCAAACCCAAAAAAGGCTATGTGCCTAAGATGCTTTCCACGCCCTTTAGGGCTAAGATAGACCACCTAAAAGCTTTCTCTTCTCCACCCTCTAATTCGTATGAGAAGTTAGCGCATTTATTATGCCCTGTGTATGTTGAGCACACCCGTCAGTTTAGACTTTCAGATCAGCTCTTCGTTTGTTATGGAAGTTGCACAAAAGGCATGTCCGTTTCCAAACAAAGGCTCTCTCACTGGATCATTGATGCAATCGCCCTCTATTATGAATCACAGGGTGTGAGATGCCCTATTGGCATAAAAGCACATTCAACTAGAGTCACGGCCTCCTCATGGGCATGGACAAACGGTGTGTGCCTACAGGATATATGCTTTGCAGCAGGGTGGTCTTCGTAGAACAAATTTGCTAGGATTTATAACCTAGACGTGACATCCATCGCTTTGCGGGTCCTCTCTGTCTAGAAAGCTTACTACTCCAATGCCCAGCGGGTGAGCCCGAGCTCCTGATTATGGGTGGGCTACCTGTTATAATTTTAATACAGCTCCCTGTGTAGGCTGCTATCCAATTTACTCCCACTAGAAGTCACAAGCACTTCCATTAGAATAAAACCTCCCTGCCTACCTCTGGTTATGAAGAGGTTAAATTATTCGGTGTGTATTATATACTCTCACAGAGCCTCAGATGAATGTTAATTTCCTGGTTTTCACCATGTGGGGTTATTTGTTTTCATACACACTTAAAGACATAGTATAAGTCACCGCCTGATGACCCCGTGACCTCATATACATATTCTTCTAAGTGTTAATACCCTGGTGCATCTTAGGGTATGACACTACGTAGTGCAGCATGATGGGACATTCCCCAAAGTGTTTCACTGCAATGTTGAGTGAACTGAATCGATAGGGAATGTCTCCGGTTATGTCACCTCGGTTCCCTGAGATGAAGGGAATGAGACATTGTTAAACTTGGCCACTCTACTACTTCAGAGTTTCGAGGTACGAGCGATGCATTCTTGACCTTCAGTCAGAAAAGTCTGAAGAAATGGGTTAAATGCTATGATCAGTTATTAATTTTCTAGTATTAATTCTCTGTTTTCCCCCACCTATTCACAGCACAAGCTACTCATCTAGCCCGCAACATGTTCAAGTTCAGCTCTAGTACAGTGCAACTATTTTATACACATATACACAAGTAAACATGTGAAAGTTTGTTTTATTTTATATTTCGTTTACAACACTTTTAAGCCTCTAAAACAATTTAGGGTGACATTATTTTTAAAATTAATATCTGGAGAAAGAATGTCCATTACATTAAAAGAGCAATGTTGACTAAGGATTTCAAGGAGGGAGGTCTACAAGCCACTGACTTTGATTTCATAAATGGTACCCTGAAAATTAACTGGTTAAAATCTTTTCTAAATAACATCAACCTTTGGTTCATATTCAAAGCTATCCCCAACTATATTATATGTCTAATCAAAGCTAACCCCAACTCTATTATATGTCTAATCAAAGCTTTCCCCAACTCTATTATATGTCTAATCAAAGCTATCCCCAACTCTATTATGTCTAATCAAAGCTATCCCCAACTCTATTATATGTCTAATCAAAGCTATCCCCAACTCTATTATGTCTAATCAAAGCTATCCCCAACTCTATTATATGTCTAATCAAAGGATTCCTTTCAAATTCTAATCCCACCACCCTGTGTCTATTATATGTCTAATCAAAGCTATCCCCAACTCTATTATATGTCTAATCAAAGCTATCCCCAACTCTATTATATGTCTAATCAAAGGATTCCTTTCAAATTCTAATCCCACCACCCTGTGTCTATTATATGTCTAATCAAAGCCAGGGGCGGATCTACGGGGTGGCAAAGGGTGGCAGCTGCCACCCCTGGGATACAGTCTTGCCACCCCTGTTGCCACCCCATTTATAAATCAGATAATATTTTTTAAGTATAATTTATGTTCATAGCCTACACGTTGAAGGCCAATGAGACCTGCACCAAACTCCTCTCAAACAGAAATCGCCGATTTAGAATCCCCTCCCCCTCACAATGGTTTCACCCATCACCAGCACGACAGCGAGGCGACCCCCGTGAAATTTGATCAGTCAGTCACCAGGACAGCTTGGACAGTACATCGGAGTGAGCAGTGAGTTTTGAGGTAAGTTTTTGACACTAAGTCGAAAAAGTCCATAGCAGACAGTTAACCCAACCCAACAACCACATTGTTACGTTATTTACATCCGCAAGTTTTCCATGATCGTCAGGTCAGATAAGGGTCTAACGTTAGTCTAGCTTTGTGTGTGTGTTTAAACTAACGTTACTGCTGTCACAAAATTGGCATGCATCCACTTTCCCAGCATCTATGACTATCCAATTTTGAAAAATGGTCGACATGCCAAATTAAACTGAGATATCTAAGCGGTGATGCACAAGCACTGCACGTCTGACTCACATGGACACCTGTTATCAACAACATGACCGTTTTCTCTGTGGTTGACGCATTTTGCAGTTAGCCCTAAGTTGCATGACTGAAATTCTTCTCAATCACATTCACAACAAGTAAAAGTAGCCCACTACTTTCAAATAGGGGTGAAACGGTACATATTCGTATTGAACTAAAACGGTATGGGGCGTCACGGTTTGGTGCACAATTTTATAAGGAGGGAGAATACACGGTATAAATAAATAAAACTCTAAATAGCGATAAATTTCGCTCTATTCGCGTTTGGTGTGAACGCATATGAATAAAAATTATGTTTATTCAGACAACTTACATACCTGTATTTACTATCTATTTTCGGTCGAAGTCCACAGTAGTCGACTGTCGAGTTTGCGCGCGCGATCATTGGTAACTAATATAACTAATGATCGCGGGCGCGAAATCGACAATTGTGTTCACTCTGAATAAAATCACTCACATGGCTGTTCACCTAAAATTACACATCAAGGATCTAAAGAGGCTAAAAGCAGGTTTAAAACTTGCCCCGTTTAAGTCAACATGGTGCAAATTTTAAAAAGAGGATAACATGATGTAGGCAACACCGATTTTTGTCGTTGTTCTCTGTACTGACAGCTCTCCAAATTTACAAAAAAATTAGCACAATGTTAAAATTGACCGGAGTTCTCCTTTAAGGAAAACAAATATATTGATCTGAAATATAGCAAATTAATTTTAAATTCATTCAGGACAGGTACAATTACCAAAAATATTGCAAGGACTTTTTGTCTTTTTATTAATTTAATTAATAAACTAATTATATAAAACTATTGTCAGTTCACTACAAATAAACTGGTTCTATGCCTTTATTAATAAAACTTATTTTAAAAATACAAGGCTTAAGACATTTATAAAAATGCCTTCTGCATTTTGGTTTTGCTTTTCACTCCATTGTACCGAACCGTGATGTCTGAACCGAGGTATGAACCGAACCGTGATTTCTGTGTACTGTTCCACCCCTAATTTACATAAATTTGGCAGACTTGGTACAAGACTGTCGGTTTATTGAAGACTGGTATTTCATACAATGTGTAAGTGCCATGACCAAACATGCAAAAATCATGATCAACTAGAGAGAAAATAAACAGTAACATTGTTAACAGCTGTTCATGGCTCTGCAGCATTGTTAGTTAAAAACTTCTCATGGTAATACACAATAGTATGAATCTAAAAGTATTTACATTTTACTAAGGATTAAGATTCAATTGACATGGATAGATTAATTGGAATTGTATGACATGGTTTTAACCAACATGCTATTTTTACGTTTGACAAACTGCAGGTCAGATTAGGATGCAAAATGAAAAGGTTTGGCATAGCCAAGTTCTTTCAACCCAAGAAAAAAAGGGGGGAACTAGACACAGGTGGAGAAGACAGGGAGAGAAGGGAGACTGGAGAGAAGTTCGACAAAGATGAGCAGCACAAGAGACTGGAGCAGACCGAGGGCCAGAAGCAGACCAAGGTTCAGGAGCAGCAGGAGACACTAAGGCGGACCGAGGGCCAGAAGCAGTGTGAGGGGCAGGAGCAGCATGAGAGACTAGAGCAGACTGAGGGTCATGAGCAGGACGAGGGGCAGGGTAGTATGTTTTGACAGTCATGGTTATCATTGCAACAATCCTGCATTATAATCTTGTTTCAATCCAGATAACCTAAATGTATTGATGGCTTATGGTGAGTGATTCAATCTGTCCATATTTCCTCAAAACTCACTAGAAGACATCATTTGAGTTTTGTTTTTTTATCTCCTGGGGAGCATACCCCCAAACCCCCTAATAATTGCTTTTTCACAAAGTACAATTTAAGTATAGACTGTACAGACTGTGGATAGTGATTACACAGAGAAAGGGTCCACAATTCACAAATTAAGACCCACGCCATCCAAAAACCCAGCTACATCTCTCATTTGACTCCCACTCTGTGTAATGTAGTGTAGAGAACAAAATGTAATGAAAACCGTAGCATTTTAAATTATGAATAATGTCCATGGCCCCCCTCCTGAAACCTCATGCCACCCCTTTGCCACCCCAGGGAAAAATCTCTAGATCCGCCACTGATCAAAGCTATCCCCAACTCTATTATATGTCTAATCAAAGCTAACCCCAACTCTATTATATGTCGAATCAAAGCTAACCCCAACTCTATTATATGTCGAATCAAAGCTATCCCCAACTCTATTATATGTCTAATCAAAGCTAACCCCAACTCTATTATATGTCTAATCAAAGCTATCCCCAACTCTATTATATGTCTAATCAAAGTTATCCCCAACTCTATTATGTCTAATCAAAGCTATCCCCAACTCTATTATATGTCTAATCAAAGTTATCCCCAACTCTATTATGTCTAATCAAAGCTATCCCTAACTCTATTATATGTCTAATCAAAACTATCCCCAGCTCTATTATGTCTAATCAAAGCTATCACCAACTCTATTATATGTCTAATCAAAGGATTCCTTTCAAATTCTAATCCCACCACCCTGTGTCTATTATATGTCTAATCAAAGCTATCCCCAACTCTATTATATGTCTAATCAAAGGATTCCTTTCAAATTCTAATCCCACCACCCTGTGTCTATTATATGTCTAATCAAAGCTATCCCCAACTCTATTATATGTCTAATCAAAGCTAACCCCAACTCTATTATATGTCGAATCAAAGCTATCCCCAACTCTATTATGTCTAATCAAAGCTAACCCCAACTCTATTATATGTCTAATCAAAGCTATCCCCAACTCTATTATATGTCTAATCAAAGTTATCCCCAACTCTATTATGTCTAATCAAAGCTATCCCCAACTCTATTATATGTCTAATCAAAGTTATCCCCAACTCTATTATGTCTAATCAAAGCTATCCCTAACTCTATTATATGTCTAATCAAAACTATCCCCAGCTCTATTATGTCTAATCAAAGCTATCACCAACTCTATTATATGTCTAATCAAAGGATTCCTTTCAAATTCTAATCCCACCACCCTGTGTCTATTATATGTCTAATCAAAGCTTTCCCCAACTCTATTATATGTCTAATCAAAACTATCCCCAGCTCTATTATATGTCTAATCAAAGCTATCACCAACTCTATTATATGTCTAATCAAAGCTAACCCCAAATCTATTATATGTCTAATCAAAGGATTCCTTTCAAATTCTAATCCCACCACCCTGTGTCTATTATATGTCTAATCAAAGCTATCCCCAACTCTATTATATGTCTAATCAAAGCTAACCCCAACTCTATTATATGTCGAATCAAAGCTATCCCCAACTCTATTATATGTCTAATCAAAGCTAACCCCAACTCTATTATATGTCTAATCAAAGCTATCCCCAACTCTATTATATGTCGAATCAAAGCTATCCCCAACTCTATTATATGTCTAATCAAAGCTAACCCCAACTCTATTATATGTCTAATCAAAGCTATCCCCAACTCTATTATATGTCTAATCAAAGTTATCCCCAACTCTATTATGTCTAATCAAAGCTATCCCCAACTCTATTATATGTCTAATCAAAACTATCCCCAGCTCTATTATATGTCTAATCAAAGCTATCACCAACTCTATTATATGTCTAATCAAAGCTATCCCCAACTCTATTATGTCTAATCAAAGCTAACCCCAACTCTAATATATGTCTAATCAAAGGATTCCTTTCAAATTCTAATCCCACCACCCTGTCTACTATATGTCTAATCAAAGCTATCCCCAACTCTATTATATGTCTAATCAAAGCTAACCCCAACTCTATTATATGTCGAATCAAAGCTATCCCCAACTCTATTATATGTCTAATCAAAGCTAACCCCAACTCTATTATATGTCTAATCAAAGCTATCACCAACTCTATTATATGTCTAATCAAAGCTATCCCCAACTCTATTATATGTCTAATCAAAGCTAACCCCAACTCTATTATATGTCTAATCAAAGCTATCCCCAACTCTATTATATGTCTAATCAAAGGATTCCTTTCAAATTCTAATCCCACCACCCTGTGTTTATGTCAAATCAAAGCTATCCCCAACTGTATTATATGTTGAATCAAAGCTAACCCCAACTCTATTATATGTCGAATCAAAGCTAACCCCAACTCTATTATATGTCTAATCAAAGCTAACCCCAACTCTATTATATGTCTAATCAAAGCTAACCCCAACTCTATTATATGTCGAATCAAAGCTAACCCCAACTCTATTATATGTCGAATCAAAGCTATCCCCAACTCTATTATATGTCGAATCAAAGCTATCCCCAACTCTATTATATGTCTAATCAAAGGATTCCTTTCAAATTCTAATCCCACCACCCTGTGTTTCCCATCACTTTTAATTGGAGGTTACGATTTCAAAGAAACTACATTTTCAAACAAATCTATCAGAAATATGTTTGATAACATTTTATGCCCTTTTGTAGTTTATAGAAACTTAATATCACAGTTTTTCTCAAAAGAAACAATTTACAGGTTCCGAACAAGGAAATCCTAAGAAATCCATTTCAAAATGTTAAAAGATGTTTATCCTTCCAGTGAATTTGTACGACAAAGATTTTGAATTGAAACTAGTAATTGTGTATTTTGTGATGAGATTGAAACTACTGATCATTTATTTTTCATTGTATGAATGTAGATGCTTTGTGGCTTCACCCAAAGGTTTATTTTCTTGAAGTTGTCTCTCATAAGGACATTGTCTTTGGACTTGTTATGAAAAGCAACAAAAGACGATTTTGTGGTTAATAACATCTTTATTTTTGGGAAATTTGATATACACAAATCTAAATATTTGACAGTGAAACCCAAGTTTTCTGTATTTCACAATGCGTTTCTTTCTTATACAAAGGCCCTTAAAATAATGAAAAGTAAAAATGCACAAAAACTTTTTGAAATAATAGATTGGAAAACAAACCATAGCTTTTTGGTTTTATTTTATTTATTTATTAATTTCAGCTGATCTTTTCCTGCAATGCACTTTTGCACCTGATTTCATTGTTATATGATTGTTGCCATGCTGTTTGTACAATTGTTCAATAAAAACAAACAAATACAAACTGGAAGTATTTTTTTTCAGCATATCGTCTTGGACTTACACTGACCCCTAGTGGTGTGGGTGCAGCATCATTCAAATGCAATAGTTTTCAGATACTGATGCCATTGTAGAAATTCTCTAGTCACAGTCAGCCATGGTTAATTTAATGCAGGACTGAAATTGTCATAAGGGGACCCTCTCCATGCTGAATAAAACAGCTTTTATAAGGTTACTGATATGACTAGAGTCCTCATCTCATGCGAGCCCTCATGATTTTATACAAATGTTTCAAAATAACAACTATTTTCTTAAGGAGAACAACTTTTTAAAAAGGAGAAAATTACTGAGTGTACCTTTAAGAACAAAACACGGAAGCGTTTAGCGCTGAAAAGTGGCGGGCTAAATAAGGTGAATAAAAAGTAACGCTATAAAAGACCTACACTATTCACATCTTTAGTTAAAAACAAGTAAAAAATAAATAAATCTGACAGTGCTGAAGAAGTAATCCAAATTATATAGATTATGTTACTGACATGTGCTAATATATTCCAAGCTTCATTTTATAGCGGTGTATGCATAAAACAAGTGACAAAAACGTATGCAAGTTGTGTTCATTATACAATGAGTGCGTTTAAATGCACAGAAATATGCTGACAACTATCACAAATCAGTACAAGATGGCGAGTCATACAAAAACTACTTTTACTCCCATAGAGAAAAATAAAGGAATCAACAAAAGATGTTGTGATTTTTCCTAAGTTTAACCCCTAACTCAAACATATAGCTAACCATAAAGAGTAATCGCTTTGCCAAACCCTAAACCTAACCATTGATTTACTAGGAAAATATCTGTTGTGTACCACAGAAGAAAGAAAACACTGGTGTTCAGAATAAAACAAGGTAAATAATACCAGTTATTGACACATAATTTGTATTGCGCAAATAATGGTGAAACGAGTAATTTATTCACAGACCTTTCCTTTAAAAAAAAGGGTTTTGGGCTAGCTAACATTTTATGCTTTTATTGTATAGATTTTAAATTCTGTTTGTTGATTGGTTTGTCTAGAAATCAATAAAACTCCTACTTTTTTGGACAAGCCAAGTTGTGTGATATCTTTGGATTTCGCCATCTCACACTTAATAATTATTAATGTAAGAAATTTTGCTTTACGTGGAAATTCATCTTGTAAGAATGGCTTGATATTTAAACCAGACACTTGATTAACTAGATAACTAGATTAAAAACAAAAAAGAGGAGCTGAATAAGTATAGGATTTTTTTGTAATTATTATTATTATTGGAGTGTAGACATTCATCTTTCACCAGGTTAATATCAATTGTAAAAAAAAAAAAAGCACAAATATTTAATAAATATATGAATAAGTCAAAGACCTTTCACATCATTACCCCCCTGTGCAAGGTCAAAACCCAAAGGATAATGCTGTTCTCGTGTTAAAATGAATCAGCATGCACATGTAGAATCTAGATTTGCTGGAGGGCATGCAGATAAACTAGGGCTGAGAGAGAGGCATTGAAAGATTGGGTGGGTGGATTAGAGAAGGGAGGCCCCTACAAACCTGTCCAGATTGAAGCTGGTATTTTTCATCACTCATTAAAGGCGTTTGCAGTGCAGCTGATGCTATCCACAAAAAGTCATGCTGGATGGAGGCGTCACAATCTGGACAGCCTGTCCTCAACCCCCCCCCGCCCCCCAAGTCAGATTACGAGGGTCTACCAATAAAGACCCCTTATCTCCACACACCCACTAACAAGCTGGAGTCAGAAAGCCCCAGTTGGCCTGAAGATACAGAGATGATGAGTTATGAGGGAAAAGCCGAGTGGAACCATGATAAATTTAATAAGGTAAAAGCTGAGCTCTGCTGATTAACACTCAGACACATTGATTATGTTTGCACACGTCGAAACCCATGAACGGTATCCCATCATGTCACAAAGCAGGAATGTGGTGCTGAAAGGTTATATTTTAGTATGTTACCCTTGACCTACACATGCAGGTCATCAAGAGGGCTTTACCTTACAACATGTCATACATTTGACTGTTGCCCTTTAAAATTGTTAAAGGGTGTAATTTTAATAAAACCCCCACAAATGTTTCATAAGGCATACGTGTATATGTGTAAATAAAGACGTTATAGTTGTAACCTGCCTTTGTAACCTTAAGGATCTATTTCTACTTAATCTAACCCTTGAAGTCTGCTTTTATAGCCTTATGTGATTAATTCAGATATGATAAATAATATTTTTACTTCAATCAAACCAGCTAACAGTAATTTAGATGTTACCAGAATAAGTACATTTTTAGGTTAATATTTTATCTAAAGAGACCCGATTCCAATCATTAATCAATTTGTAGAATGTAAAAATAAATAAATAAATAAATCGTAGTCTTTCCTTACTATGACGGGCACAGACATACTGTTGAGTCCAAAACGAACAAAATCCTAAAAGCAGTTTATTGTGCAACCGAAATCCCAAAACTAACCAAATAAAAATAGAAATTTGTTGCATGACGCAGGACTTTGCGCAGACTCTTATTTTGAAATTACGGAGACGTGACTCTGTTACAATGCTCTATATGTAACAATTTACAACATTAAGATTGTTATTGCATATACAGTCAACAGATTAACTTTTTTTAAAAATATATATTTGGATCAGATGATGTTTAATGAGGAATAAGTTGAATTATTATTCACAAGATTTGAAGTTGAACGCATGTGCTGACTGAATCTTCCAGTGCCGGCCACAGAGGAACACTGAGGAATAAATACAAAATGAAAAACTATCAGCAACTATCCTCATCTTTTTCCCCCAATAACCGATAGTTCCAAAAAGTTACTATCGTCATCGATTAATCAGTAAAACTCTAATATAGAGTAAAATCTCTAATGTAAATTAAACTGCTTTTTTATTTTTATTATTATTATTTCAAATGAAAAATATAATTTAAAATGACTGAATCGACCTGATTACATTAAGTTGTACCAGCAGGTAGAATCACATCAATGTAAATATGATCCCTTTTAGAGTTTAGGCTATATGCAATCTAAAGCTTTCTGGTTAATTGGGGTGTAGATTGGGGGAGGTAACCCCCTGATAATAAATACAAGCAAGTACCACCTCCTGTTATTTATGCCATGTTCAATGGGTATATGGGTAAATGTTTCATGCATTTTATGTGTCTACTTTCAATGTCGATGACCCACCCCATCGCACAAGATTCAGAGTCTCTGAACCTTTAACCAAAACCTCTGTATCCAAGCACACCCCCAAAAGACATGGGTTATATGTTCGTCCTCTGGTTGGCATTGCCAGCATGTGGGTGTGTCTTTAAGCCAGAGCATATACAATTTAGAGGGGGTCCACTAGAACTGATGTAAAATCTTAAATTGTATAAGGCACACCCTTGCATCTCTAGATTAGTTTTTCTGTTTTTTAGAATCTGCCTTAACTATGTTGACATTATACCACCTTGTAAAGTGTTACTAATTACTAGTAGCTCAATAAATGCTTCCGTTTTTTCACTCAGTCTCTTTCTATTTCTATTTCTATTTCTCCTGCATACTAAACTTGCATATTACTGCAGTGAGCGTTTTAAAATGAAAGTTAGCTGTTGAAAGTAAAAATCAAAGGTTTGTGGTCATTTCAGTTTTGGATTGAACTCTTTATATCATAAAGTACTGCAGGCGACAATAAATAAAATATGCACTACTGCCTAGAGACGTCCTCACTCCCCCGATTTCATCTATGCAAGACTGTCTTCACCAGAGGCAAACATGCTCGAGCGTATGAAGTTCAAAGCAGTTTTTTTTCTCTTGTGGTACAAATGGGGAAAGAGAAAAAGACTGAATCCATTTCATTTCACTCAACTTGGTGAACAGCAAAAAATCTTCAGTAATTATATGAAACTTTAGTTTCCCTCCTGATTAATGAATGCCAGATCTTTTATGCAAGGGTGTGTGAGAGATACATTCCATCTTACATTGGTCACATTAAAATGACAGTATTTTTTAAGGTAAGATCAGACTGTGAGAGACATCAATACAGCTAAATGGCTCTGGTGGGCAATCAATAGAGACTCTTGAAAACCTTGCTTGCAACAGCAAATCTACAGCATGCACTGTCAAAGTGAATCAATTCTGCATACAAATTATCCATGTGTTTAAAACAGGTCAGGATTTTCCTTAAAAAAAGGGGCTATTACGGATTTTATTATCTGGTATATTATATATGCATACCAGAGTATTCAATACAAAATAAGTATTCAAAATAATTATTTGATACAAAATCAAAATACAATCCAAATTCAATACAAAAAAAATCTTTGAAACAAACAGAGCACCACCCACTTATATTCCAATTGCATTGTATCAAACCATTGGTATAACCAATATTTCAGGCTTTGGGGATGTTTGAATCATCTGAGGCAGGGGCACAAAGTTATTTGAAATGAAAGATTATGAACATTATCGATTTCCTCAAAGAGGATAAAGTGTGTCATATCTGAGCTAAATATAGTCTATTATTTCTGCCCAAACAGCACATCTACTCAAGGTTGCTTACTCAAGGTGTGTTTTGAACGGAAGTCTTTGTTCAAAACTTCATAAGTGTCAAACTATTGATTTTTTTTTTCTACTGAGACTGACTTTGCAAAGGTCTGCTCTCTGGGGTCCTGAAGTAGTTTCTAGTAAATCAGATATTACCAATAGTAAGCTTACATTGTACATTATATTGATATGTATTATAAACCATAAACTGGGATATTAAACCAAATTATTAATTAAACTGAGATAATAATTAATTGCAGTGCAATTTGCAGTATATACTTTAATAATCTATATTACCATAAAATGAGCGTGTATTGCACAGATATTAAATATCTTTAATATCTTAAAATCCTTAAAACAAGATCAATTTGATTGATCTTGATTTAGAAAAATCACTGCATAACGTATTTAGGTTTTTCAGAGAATGTATTTTTAACATGTGTATTTTGTCTTACTGCACTGACAGAGTTTTTATAGTCAAAACAATAGAAAAAATCTACCAGTCCTGAAGAAGTAATCCAAAGTATTTAGAATACGTTACTGAACTTGAGTAATCTAATGGAATACGTTTCAAATTACATTTTTCATCATGTATTCTGTAATCTGTAGTGGAATACAATTTAAAAGTAACCCTCACAACGCTGTTCGCTGTTCAAACCGCAAATGAAGTCCTATACAAATTATTATATGGCAAATATTTGATATGATAAACTGTTTACACTCTAAAGCAGATTCTACATCATTCTGAGGCATCTTCTCCATTGACTTCCATTCAAACTAGGGGTTGCACGTCTACTGATTTAAAATTGTTGACTAGTTGAGCCCTTTAATTGAGTCAAATTCGACTCATCGTGACATCACCCACATGGATGTTGTAGAAATTCCACTCCCTTACCCACTCAATATTAAAGTATAGAAAGATTTAAGTATGCTGCAATGTAATGGGTTTAATTAATTATATGTAATGTGTCTGGGGTCCCATAAGTTGCCATGGCAAAAACGAGAGTTCACTACAAATTGGCTGCAAATTTGCTTATTATGCGTAGCACTTTGTTATATTTACAGGCCACTTTGCATATATTGGAGGTTCCTGTAGCATCTGTGTCATCTTCATCAAAGTACATTTGAGCTACTTCACATTTTCATCGGCTTCCACACCTGATGATGAGTTTCCAAAACATAGGATGGCATGGGAAGAGTCTTTTATATTCATGAGTAAAAAGATAACTAATTGAACGATTCAGTAGGAAAGGAAAGGAGAAGGAAATCACTTCCTGATTGGTCAGAGAAACTCTAACACAACCCCTAAACCTAACAAACCAGGTAGAGCTTTTCTCATTAATATGTATGAGTCTTCTCATGACATCCCACTATTCGGAAATCCTCTACCCACTTAATTTCCTGCAGAGGCATTTTGTAAATCATATGGAAAGCGACTAGCCTTCGGGCGGATAGTGTCGACTACATTAGTTCTAGTTGACCAGTCAGCTAGTTTATGCCACCCCTGATTGAAACAGCTTCCCTTGTTGAACAAGATGAAGACATTGTTGACCTTTCCAAAACAGCCAAATGAGGCCTCTACGTATGTATATGACCACGCCTAGCAACCACCCACAACATCATAGCAGCTTTGCACAAAAAAGCTCCATGTTTCACAAAATGTAAACATGTAGTGTTTCATTATGCTGTGTTGCAAAGTCAAATTAAAGCATAAACCAATTAGATTTAATTTCCCTTTTGCCTGGGGTTGTTTTCAATACTAACAAGTTCCCAAAAAGGAAAGTTGGCGAACATTAACCCAGTGTTGATCTCACTGATTGTGAAGAATCATTAATTGCAATGTGCATTCTCTTGCATCAGCACTTGTAAGACTTACATTGTTGTTAGCTGAGAGATATTTGGGGCCTCCCAGGCAGCTTTATTAGTCCAAAAAATCTGGGCGAGGAGCATTTTCCCAGTGTGCCCATCCCTTGGCCTTCTGACCATGAGCATTGTGGGAAGGAGAGCAGTCTTGGCATATTCTGAGGGACAGCTGGTGACAGACTGTTTGTTCTATAGGACGACAGCCTGGCACAGTCAGGGAGAGGTCACCTTATCCACGCCTTACTGGGCTCTGACAAGCCTGAGATTCAGTCTTGTCTTTTTATCTATTGTCCTCCACATTTTTCTGTCACTGAACATAACATATTGGCACCAGGTAGCAAAATGCGTGCAGAGATGCTGTAATCTTTAGATGTTTGTTCAAACACTGGGTGAACTGATACCTCATCCAGTGATATGTGAAACATTAATGATCATGAGTAAATTACACTTGCATCTCTATTATGGTAGATATCTCCAATATCTCCAGTATTGTTTAGTTGTTACTGCCAATTTAGGATCTGCCCTGTTGAAAATGTTGTGTGTTGGATGTTGGTATGCGGCATGCAATGCTAGTGTACTGGATTCGCAACTAGTTTCACCATTCAGACACCTTGATCAACCAGTTTCAGTGTCGTTCTTAAGAAACGGTGTCATTTGTATGAAATGTGTATCCCTTTGACTTACTACTGATACAATAGAGCGCAAGTCGGGTTCCGGAAGAAAACCCCCATTCATTTTCTAAATAGAAGAACTGATTTTAAATGTATTATAAACCTTTAAAGACACATTGAGCTCAGAGGTTGTTAATCAATGGTATATGCTTATGTTGAAGGCATTAATCCTGGTGAATAACTACCCTATCCATGATCCTAGAGAGAAAATATCAACCAATCAGAGAATTACAGCAAACAAAGCACGCCAAAAGAGCTCAGCACTGTAAATGCAATAGAGTCGGTCTCCCAATACTCATAAATGACTTATATATATATATATATATATATATATATATATATATATATATATATATATATATATATATATATACACAAATCAAATTAATTAAATGAAATGCAGTTTATTTAATCAAATTAATTGCATATAATCATTATTTGCTGAGAAAGGCCCCCAAATAAAGATAATTCATATACAAAATGCATAATAATTAGTGCTGTCAATTATAATTGTTTTTACATGCCTACAGTTTACAGAAATATGTTTTGCATTGAGTTCGTCAATGTGTCCAGTTCTCACAGCACGCGTTCACGCTTGCGCTATTTTTAATTGTCGCTCTACATGCTTAGACTGACACGTTTGGAGAGTACTTCAACATGTACTTCAAGCTTGAACAAAGTCTAATTTCGCTTGCTGACATCGACTCTACAATTGTCTCACACACGTAACGAACATTGGATGATCTCTCCGCCCATTTGCAGCTTTGTACGTTTGGAAAATACTTTTGGAAAAATTTTATTACGGAATTGACGTACGCGTCAGGGTGCGTAATTAATTGCATTCATTTTTTTAACATGTTATTTTTTATAGAATTAACAAGTTAAATCGACAGCCCTAATTAGAATATATCTGAATATTTAGCAATAAAGGTAAGATGTAATATTTCTATACTTGCATCAACAACTTTAAATTGATAGTTTTATATTTTTACATCATTTTAATTCCATTAGGTCATATGCAAACCCTCATGAGATTATACTTCATGCCCTCATTTAAAATGTTAAGTACACAGTCTTTTACCTTTGTCTTTTTATCTTATTTTCAAATACTTTTTTAGCTTCAAATCAAAGTTTTTAATGTTGTGATTCACCTCGAAGCTGGTTGGTTTGGTTTATGGCTTAGAACGCTTTTATGAAGGATTTTATGAAATTCGAATGGGAAATGAATGGGAAAAAATGGCGGACACTGTTACGCTCTATTAACATGTTGTTATTTGATAGATTTAGATGATATGTCATGGTTTATTTATATTTTTGTAATTCTTTTTAAATTTGTTTTAATTGTGATTTATTCAAGGCACCTCAACTATGAATAATAATTTCATCAGTTTTATTAATTATCAACAATAAGCATAAGAATTCAGAACTTAGTGTGATAGAGGTAATGTTGAAATAATGTAGCGCTCTTGTATTAGGCTAAAGTTAGTAACGACAAATAACATAACAACATTTTTAGTACAAAGGGTAATAGTTTTTAAAAAACATCCATTGAAACCCCCGTCCTTTGTCCACTAATCTAAATATTAAGGGTATCTTTTCCTAGTACTTTGTGTCTGGGGTGCGAAAAGATGCTTTCTTGAAAGCTTAGCAGTAACTTTTTCAAATGAAATGAAAAAAAACAAAAAAAACAATGGATTTTTTAAGTGCAATTTGCATCGTTTTCAATAAAAGACCCTTCACTAGCTAGACCAACACCAAACCAATACTAACCAGCAAAATTCAGACTATGCCAGCAAGGAAACTCAATGAAAACCAATTTGTTATTTTCAGCAGGATGGGAATACACACACCTCTATCCATCACTACAAAAGAGGGGCAGACCCAGCCTTTAGAGCAGCAGTAATGAGCCCCTCTAAAGTGGTGTAGGCTCTTTCTATGTGCTGTCACTCAATGAGTGGGGTACAGAGCAATATCCCACTGCACAATTATCCCCCCTCAGAGTTAACAAAGAGCCCTTAATGACAACCCTACTGGCACCATTCCAGCTACAAGTGAAAAAAGCAGGACAAGGCAAAGACTTCCACAAATGTCAGTCTGGACTACGCCATGCTATGAACCATTTAAGAATCAATAGCAAATCATAATGGACGTGCATTATGCAAACACAAGAAAATGGTTGTGGTAATGCCATTTTTCATGGGATGTATTTAGTAAATGTGACTCTTTGTGTTTGGGCTCATGGGTGTTTCCTCAACTACATGGGCACTTTTGGCCCTGTGGACTTAAAACACTTCCCACGTTCTTACTAGTTTTTTAATTTTTAATATGTAACACTTTACAATAAGGTTATCATAATCTCACAATTAGCAATCATTTTGAACTGCATTTTTTTTATCTTAATTATGGGTAATATTAATATATATTTAACCACTAGAGTCTTATGGATTCATTTTATGCTGATTTTATGTCCTTTTGGAGCTTCACATTTTGGTAACCATTCTCTTGACTTGTATAGACCTACAGAGCTTAGATATTCTTCTAAAAATCTTCATTTGTGTTCAGCAGATGAAAGAAAATCATGCACATCAGGAATGGCATGAGGGTGAGTAAATGATGAGAGAATTTTCATTATTGGATGAACTATCCCTATAAGTGACATCATATTTCATATGTAACCTTGTGTTTGTTTTTTGGTAGAATAGGGGTGTGTTAGGTTGAGAAGGGGTTTTGAGGTGGTGGTCTTTTACTTCCTTTTGCTTTGGGCATGCTTGATACAAAATATCACCAAAATGCATACCAATAAAAAACAGAATAGAGTTCAGTTTGCAACAGCAGAGTGTTTGGAAGAGTGGGTCAATTTGCATAATTTAATTTTGCACTGACAAATTTTTATTTATTTATTTTTTATTTTTTGGCAACTCAGCAGTTCCTGTTTCAAAAGCTCTTGGCAGAGGATTTATTTATTTTGTTGCGTTGCATGCTCTGAGTTGTAGATGCTGTTTGTGAATTGCAAATGTTAGTGAAATAGGGAAGCTGAATGAATAAAGTCTTTCCGTCAAACTTGAATTTTATCTCCATGTGCTGAGAAAACATTAAAGGAATAGTTTAAAAATTTAGATTTGGCACCATTTACTCACCATCATGTTGTTCCAAACCTATAAAAATATTTTCTTTTAAATTTTGTTATTTTTTTCAAGAATGTACTGGTCGTTCTTATATATGCAATTACAATGAACGAGACCTAGAGCTTTTAGGCTTGCAACAGCAACATAAATATCATAAAAGAGGCTTATATCACTTGTGAATTATATACCAAGTCTGCTGCAGCCATACAAAACTGGATGAAAACAGACCAAAATATGACACATTAGTTTTCAATGAAAATTTTGTCACAAAACCGGTCTGGGGTTCATTTCCCGAAAAGCATCATTAGCCAATTAGGTTGCAAGTTCCATCATTATCAACATAGTTCAGTGATTTGCTGTTTCAATAAACCATAGTTCCAACAAACATTCGCAAACAGCATTGCAAAGTTGTGTGGTAGAAACTACAGCTCGCCACCTGCGGTTAGAAGCACAGTTCATTGTTAGTTTGCTGTGTGAACATCAGTTGACATCTCTGAGGCTTCTATATCTTTTATTACATATATATGTTTCATTCTTTCAAGACTTTGATCACGTTTACATGCCCTTAAGAAAATAATTTATCCCATGGTTTTACAGAAAGCGGCATTCTGAAATGTCACGTAAACGCAAATGCAGCTGTTTAAGGTATTAAAGTGCTGTTAAGAAAAAGGTTTACAGGTTTTTGAAGAGTGTGTATGTGCCCAAGTGCATCGGGGGAACCCCAAAGTCTGATGTAGAGGGAAACTCCTCTATTGCAGCACAATATAACTGTTGCATTTACATGGTGCATGCACCTTTTGTGTCTTCAGCAGCTTTCGTCCATTAAACAGCTGTCTTGAGGATATAGAAATGAGCAATTATAATTTAATATCCAAAAAAGTTATTACTCACCCTCTGCGTAATGTCATTAATGACAGCTCTATATTATTGATGCAATGTGGTTCAAAAGATGGATGTGTTTTATGTTTTTTAGGAAACAGTCGTGACTAGCTAGTTAATTTCTCCATTGAAGCACCGTACTATGGTGGTTAAGAAGTGAGATATGTTGTTATATGAGAAAAGCACCCCTAAACAATTAGTTCACAAACCAAACATACATACTTCTCACAAACCAAGGAGAGTTTGGTCAGGTACCAAGATTTTCAATGAATAATGATTGAAATTTAGTTTGTTTCTCACCCAAGGCCAGGGGTGGACTTGCCACTGGGAGTTTTCCCGGTGGGCTGCTGGGCAATTTGGGCTGGCCTGCTACTGCGCAAGTACTGGCCCATCCTACAGGCGATATTTGCAGCCGCCCTGGGCTCCAGGAAGCTGTAACAGAGCAAGAATTCAATAAACTTAACACTTATGACTTAAGGTCATAACACAATGGTTTTTATTTTGAAATTGTGTAATGACTTTTATTTTGAAATTGCTTACACCTTGGCGCGGTGTCCGTTTAAGCATATTTGCTCCGTAACTCACATGAACTTCATTATTTGACATACAAATCACAATAATGATGACAACCAAAAACAACATATTAAGTATAAGATAGTAACAAAATGACAAATAACATCAAGTTACAACAAATACAATAACAGCAGCATAAATAAATTTGGAAAACAGTAAAGCTATGGGAGTCATGTGACGCCATGCGAGTTTCGGATGTTTGAACGGCGAGCTCTCCGCACTTTGCTAGTTTCAACACTATTAATGACATAAACCGGTGAGATTTGATACACTCTGTTCCAAAACTGTTAAGAATTCAAAATCCTTGGGCTCATGGAGACAGTCGATTTGGTCGGAGAAATTAGGGAAATTCGGCGAGAGATGTTGAACATGTCAGCGATGCTGACGATGGTCGTTGCTGACTTGGAGGATCTTGCTGTAAAATGTTGATCGATCACTGCCACAGAGACTAAATTCTCTGAGGTGGTTACAAGAGTGGGGGATGTTGAGAAATGGATCGTTTAATAATTCTGTGTAGGCAAGGCATAGACCTAGTAGGGTCGGAGATGAATAATAAAATATCATCTGTAAAGAAAAAGCTTATGCACCACACCTCCCACCACCACTCCAGGAAAATCATCCTCCTTTCTTACTGCGGCTGCTAATGGAGTCATCGGAAAGGGAATTATCTGCTAATCCGCTAGCAACCAAGGTGGATTTGGAGTGTGTCTGGGAGAAGTTGGAGGACTTGGGGAACCGTAGCCGGTGGAATAATGTCCGATATGGTGAAATTCCTGGACGGGCTCTTTCCGAATATGCTTGACATAACAGGCCATAAGCTGGAAATCGAGCGAGCTCAGAGGGAGGCAGGCCCCGATCAATTCTGGCCAAATTTCTGAGATCATCCAATAAAGATCTTGTGTTACACGAGGCGAGGAGTAAAGGAGGGCTTTTTTGGAAGAACCGCAGCATTTTCTTGTTCCCAGACTTTGGGAATTCGACAAGAGAGAAACGTGATAGATTCAAGGAATTCAAGAAACACTCATATTAACAGAAGGTCACTTTTGCACTGATATTCCTGGCCAAATTGAGGATAGATACTAACGATGGCCGTAAAACATTAGTTATTATAAACATTAGTTAAACAAAGTTAGTTTGTGATAAGTTGCAGCTGAGTGGAAACTGAGCGCCTTCTTTGTTTCTTTTTGTTTTGGTTCCGCCTAGTGACTGGAGATTGTTTTGTGGAATTACACACTGTGACAGGGCGGAGGGCGGGGCCGGATCGTACCAATCAGGTTCCTTATCAGGCTAATGAAGCCTCCGAGAGGGATAAAGGCCGACTGCGGACGGTGGATTGAGAGAGAGAGAGCGTTTACGGGCAGCTGCCCCGTGTGTGTTTGTGTGTCTTTTATTTAATTATATGTTGTTTATATTGTCAAGCCAGTTCTCGCCTCCTCCTTTCCCTTTTAATACCTTTACACACTCCTGTTTTGTGGAGTATTTCTTGCAAGAAACTGGAGTGTTTATGGAGCAGCCGAGTGGGCCGGATCACAGAACATTCATTTGACTGTGCAAGGAAACTGAGCACGTTTTTCTTTTTTCTGTTTGTTTGGTTCTGGGGGAAGTTCGGGGTTTGATTGCTGTACTAAAGTTGGAATGTGGTCTTTATAATGTAGTTTTTGACACATAATCTATTTTTTGTCAAATGAGAGTTGTGCGTGGATGCCGCGGAGAATAGTGTGAAGCCTCCACATGCGCTATGTCTCCGTGGTAATGCACTCTTTTGATATAGTAGAATGGGATTATCTTTTTAAGATTTTGGAAATGTACTGGTTTGGGAATATTTTTATTGGCTGGATTATGTTACTCTATAGACACCCGGTAGTGGTGATACAAACAAATGGATTAATTTCAGATTATTTACTCTGGTTTGGGGCACCCATTATTGTTCAATATTATTGTTCTGTCTTGCCCTGGAACAATTAGCAGCTGCGATAAGAAAGAAGAATGGTTTTCCAGGAGTGGTGGTGGGAGGTGTGGCACGTAAGCTTTTCCTTTATGCCAATGATATTTTGTTACTTGTCTCCACAAGAATTATGAATTCCTTTTCTAAGTTCTCAGGATACAGTTAATTGGTCTAAATCAGAAGCTTTGGCTCTGACAACGCACTGCCAGAAAATCTGTGTGATTTAGTTAGTTAATTTTGACCCTTTAATAAAAAAGGTTTTCAAGCGATGTGGGCAGGTGGGCTTCACTAAATTTATCTATGATTGGGAAGGTTAAGGTTATTAAAATGAACTACCTGCTACAATCTCTCCCTATAGATGTCCCCGTCTCTTATTTCAAGAAATTTGATAGCATAGCGAAGTCATTTGGAATGGTAAATTTCCCAGATTACATTTTGGTGAATTGCATAGGCAGATTGACAAAGGTGGGCTAGGACTACCCAAGATTTTTGGGGGGGTTATATATATAAACTGTATTTTAGATAATTTTGTAAAAATACAAATAACATTACAGATCTTTATTTTAAAGGGTTTAAACAATGTTTTCCATACTTGTTCAATGAACCATAAACAATTAATGAACATGCACCTGTGTAACGGTCATTAAGAAATTAACAGCTTCCAGACAGTAGGCAATTATGGTCACAGTTCTAAAAAGTTTTTAATACTTTTTTTTACTGTTCTCTGGAGTGGGATCGATTCGGAGGTGGAGGGTCCGTCATGGTCTAGTGCGATGTGTCAGAGTATCATCAGTCTAAGCTTGTCATTGCAGGAAATCTCAACGCTGTGCATTACAGAGAAGACATCCTCCTCCCTCATGTGGTACCCTTCCTGCAGGCTCATCCTGACATGAACCTCCAGCATGACAATGCCACCAGCCATACTGCTCGTTCTGTGTGTGATTTCCAGCAAAACAGGAATGTCAATGTTCTGCCATCGCCAGCAAAGAGCACAGATCTGAGCACGTCTGGGACCTGTTGGATTGGAGAGTGACTGCTAGGGCTAATCCCTCCAGAAATGTCTGGGATCTTGCAAGCACCTTGGTGGAAGAGTGGGGTAATATCTCATGGCAAGAACTGGCAAATCTGGTGCAGTCCATGAGGAGGAGATGCACTGCAGTACTTAATGCAGCTGGTGGCCACACCAGATACTGACTGTTACTTTTTATTTTGACCCCCCCTATGTTCAGGGACACATTTTTACATTTCTGTTAGTCACATGCCTGTGAAACTTTTTCAGTTTGTGTCTTAGTTGCTGAATCTTTTTATGTTCATATAAATATTTACACATGTGAATTTAGCTGAAAATAAAAGCAGTTGAAAGTGAGAGGACGTTTATTTTTTTGCTGAGTTTATATATATTTAGTTGTGTGTGTGTGTATAAACATGTGTGACAACAGGGATGTTTGTTGAGGGTCAGAGTGGGGATTGGGAGGGGAGGGGTAATAGTGGGGGTTAAATGTTGATTCTGTGAATATATGTTTTTCTTTTCTTTGTTAATTGTAGGAATAAATAAAAAATGTTAATCAGGGCAAAAAATTGTAAAGCTATGAGCAGTAAATAGTAATTTGCATAATTTATTCACACCGTAAAGCATTACTGGGAGCTGAAATACGGCTTGCTGAATAATGCTCACACTTGATAAAAATGCAGAAAATAAGTAATGAAAAATATTACTTTGATTACTTTGAGGTTTACTTTGTTTAAAGTATAACAGAAACTGCACTTGTCAAAGGATTGGGCTTTTCACTTTTCCTCAAGAATAATCTGGGGAAAGAAATGAACACTGCCGATATAAAGATGCAAAAATCTCACAAAATATTTTTTTTTTACATTTGTTTATATTTATATATGTACATACTCTGGCCAACTTTGTTTTCATAGATGAAAATAATAAAATGATGTGTCTAAAGAACAAGTGTGTTGTTCTCCACATGACTTCATCAGAAAACAGAGAAAACCGGCGTGCAGAATGAGGCCAATTCCACATATGTACTTCCGCTCTAGACAGCCCACTCTGTAAATATGTACATAGTCCTGCATAGTTACCTCTTAATGATGGACCATTATTCTAAAGTGTTACCTATACCCTTTTTCAATTATCTGTCATCCAATGTGGGTAGAATTCAATGAAGCTGTCAGCTGAGGACATGTGAGGCGTCTATTTCTCAAACTAGAGACTCATAGTCTGTACTTATGTACTTATCCTCTTGTTTAGTTGTACATCTGACCTTCCACATCTCTTTCTGTCCTTGTTAGAGCCAGATGTCCTTTGTCTTTGAAGACTGTAGTACAACTTTGTATGAAATCTACATTTTTTTTTTTGGGCAATTTCAAGCATTGTAAAGCCTTCATTCCTCAAAACAATGATTGACTGATGAGTTTCTAGTGAAAGCACTTTCTTTTTTTGCCACTTTTTTTTTAACCTAATATTGAGCTTAATACATGCCATTCTAATGCATACTGTGATAACTCAAAAACAAACACAAAGACAATGTTCTTGAACCAAATATCTTTCAACTGTGTTTGATATAATGTCAAGTGATCTTCTAGTATCAAATTATTAATTTAGCATGATAACTCGAGGCTAAGGTGTTGGAATGACAGCTGCTAGAAATGGGGCCTGTCTAGAAAAATTAAATTTTTCAAATAGTGATGGTGCTGTTTTTTACATCAGTAATGTCCTGACTATACATTGTGATCAGCTGAATGCCACTTTGGTGAATTAAAGTACCAATTTTCTTCCGAAACAGCAAAATCTGTACATTATTCCAGTGTGTCAGTGAGTCTATATATATATATATATATATATATATATATATATATATATATATATATATATATATAAATATAAACATTAGTAAATGTCAGTACTGCAATGCCTTCAGGCTGACACCATCTGTAGAGTTATGGCACTGACAGCTAATGGGAGCAATTTCAAGACATGCCCTACCTAAGAATGAGATCTCTATTAGCAGCCAATAGCATTGAGCTATGGTTTGGGGTTGGGTTAAAAAAGTAAACTGTACAAAAGCTGACCAGGTGTTGCTCTGATATTGTACTGCAATATCAAGAAAATAGAGAACACTGCATGCTAGATCATGTTAACTGAAAAAAGCTGCTAATGGAACAAGTCAAAAAATAAATGTACATTCAAGCTTCATTCTTTAATAAAAAGTCTTTCAAACTTTTTTGGCTTCTTATGGAAAGGTATCTTGTTTTAAAGATGTTTTTAAAAAATCCTGGAAAACAAGACAAAGATACTGATTAAAAAGAGGATTTTTGCAGTATACTGATACTTAACAAGTTAAAGAATTTTCGTATTTTCACACAGCTCAACCGTAAGTGAGTTTTTTGCCACTCATGTCATCCTCTTAACACATAATGACTCAGTAATTCGATTAATGTAATTGTTCTGCTCTGTTGCTTCAAGCTGCACAAGTGTAAAAGTATATAGTCCACTTCATTTATTTTCCAGCATGTGTAATTAAGACTGTGAGACAGGTAAGAATTTTACTCATCTCTTTTGTCTAAACTTTATAACGCATTTTTGCATATCATCATTGTAAACACCAAAATAATTGTACTGCTCCCTGCAGTGCCACACAGAGAATGAAAATTATAGGAGAGACAGAGATAAAAAATAGTAGTACTGCCCATTTAGTTGTACTTGTTCAAGCAATTTTAGGATTAGAACATAGCAATTGACTGCATCAGTTCCCGCCCACTTTTTCAGCAATCTGGGCTCCGGAAGTATTTTTTCCATATTTTTTTTCGTAGACTTTTTATAAAATCCTTCATAAAAGAGTTGTAGTCCATGAACCAAACCAACCAGCTCTGAGGAGAATCACAACATCACAAACTATTTTGGGGGGCAAAAAAAGTATTTAAATTTTAAATATAGGACATATAGACAAAATTGCAAGGTTGTGTAGTTACCATCTTTCAAGAGGACACACACTACAATCCCATGAAGCATTGCGAATGATGATGATCATTGAATAAAAAATGGTGTTAATATATAAAACTATAAATTTTAGGTTGTTGATTGTAAGTATAGAAACATTATATTTGATGTTTAATGCAAAATATTCCAATATATACAAATATATAATTAGTTCAAGGGTGAAAGGAGACCGACTCCATTACGTTATTCACAGTGCGTCATGGGAGCATGAGGTCGCTCTGAGGCACGTTTAGCGATTCTCTGATTGGTGGATCTTTCTCTACTGTACCATGGGTAATGTAGTTGTTTACAATGAATTCTGCTATCAAACACTATCGTTAAACAATAAAGTCGAAAACACGCAGATGGATGGCTTCAATGGAAGCATATATCAACTGTGAAAAACCTTGTAGCTTACGGTAGGTCTGTCTTTAAAGGTTTAAAAGTTATTGTTGAAAATCAATTAGTATATGGGATAAGTGAATGGGATTTTTACTTCCGGAACCAGACTAATGCACTCTATACAATTTAAACAAACCGCTAACTCTAAGTAATAATCTTTGTTGTGTCACCCATCTCATTTGTGCATTAATGATATCTCAAATTGTGTGGCTTGGTTGGCAGAGATGTGCTATTATATTTCTTAGTAATTACACATACGACATCTCACATGGTGGATGATGAAACAGGCAAATAATCCAATGCGAGAAGGATCTTATTTAAATCTAGGGACCAGAATATTATAGAGACTTGGGCGTGGGCTCTTTTCACATAGGCCTGTAAGCAACATCCTAGCAAACACCCTTAAAAATCCTAGCAAAACCTAGCAATGCCCTGGAAACCCACCAGAACACCTTAGCAACTGCAAAGCAATGCACTAAAATCACTCAGAGCACCTTAGCAATGTGGAGGTGACTTTTGCGTAGGCAAACATGACTCATTTTTTCTAGAGAAAATAATCTGTAATAATCTAGTTTGATACAGAAATCATAAAAAGTGTTAAACCATCATCTACATGCATGTAGACAAGAATTTCACAGTGTATGAAGCTGAGCTAATGCACCTTGGATAAAAAAAACACAGTTTGCTGGAAGTTCATTATGTTAACATTGAGATTGTGAGTCGGCTTTGCTAATGGAAGTCTTTATCACATTATGAGTCTGAAAAGCCATCAAGCGTCACGCCAGTGATTTATGATTTATCTTGTGTGATTGCCCCGAGGAAGTTTCTAATGAAAGTGTTGAAGACCTCCCTTCAACAGCACATGCCTCCCACCCCCCTCACAAAATGAAATTTCTGAAATGCTGGCTCATTTTGGCAAAGCTCTTATCAAATAAGCGCACAAGCCAAATCGGTGGCTGCTAGCTGTGCCTTTTTGAATGCCGCAGTCATGTGTCGTTTAAGTCTGTCTCCTGAAAGCAAGGGCCATTCTGTTCCACCTCCCAAAGAAACATGGCTCTCAGACAGTAAATGCTTTCCACAAAGAAGAGATTGTAGCAAGGGACTTTTCTGCATGTCAAATAGTCCCTGCCTACTAAGATCGAGCGTTTACATATCAGCCATTCCGCAGAATGCTTTAATGTTTGATCCAAACAAGATCAAGCCTGCAGTCAGCCTGCAGATAAAAAAAAACCCCAACAACTTCTTATGTTCGTCCATTCCAATCAAAGCCACACAGCAACTGCTAACATGGGCATAATGATTTGAAATTCTGCATTAGACACATAGTAGGGCATTAGTGGTGCATGCTAGAGCAAGCATTTTTATCACTATTGCTCATTCTTAGGGTTAGGGATTTTCAAAACACTTTATTCCAATTTTTCGAATAACTCGCAATGCATTGTTTGTTCCACGGATATGACTGATAATCACATGGCTTGTTGAGGAGAGGTGTGCTATTACATTTCTAAGCAAAGGGTATTATGACTTTCATCTGCTCAATTATAAAACAGGCAAAATAATCCACAAGTTGACATTGAATATCTATGATCAATAATATATAGAGACTTGGGTGTGGGCTTTTTTTTTTAAGCAACCATCCATACATCTTGCACTAAACATCCTAGCATTGTGACAGCGAGTTTTGTATGGTAAGTGGCACTAAAATCTTCAGAAAATGAAAATAGTTTGTGCTTTTAAAATGCATTGCTATCAAAAACAAATATACACAATATTTCCATATTTGCATGGCATTTCTGAAAATCATGCTCTACCTCCCAAATTTGTTTTCTGGACAGCTGTTGTCTGCCTCCATGTCTCCACTCCCCCGCTTTCTCTCTCTCTCTCTCTCTTGTCTCCACCCATAGCAGCTGCTCCCCTCTTAGGGGCTACCATGTGAAAATGGCATAAACTATCCATGAAATCACTCCACCATTCTTTGTCAAAACAACCCCTATAGTCCTGACTGTCTCAAATGCACTAAACAAGATATTTCCTTTATCATGGCTCTATAATCTCATAAATCTCAAGGGCGCTACTGCTACTGAATAATGTTAACCAACAGCCAAATTGCTGTTTAGGGAAATTCCTGTTCAGGGGTGCATTTCCCAAAAGCACTGTTAGCCAACTATGGTCGAAAGTTCCATCGTTACTGTCATGTTCTCTGTTGTCTTTTGTTTTTGTGCTTTTATGTTGAAGTTTAGTTTAGTTCCTGTTTGGTTCTTGTAGTCCTTTGTAGTTTTATTTTATGATTGGTTTTCCCCTGATTAGTTCTCATTCCCTGATTGTTTACCCAGGTGTTCCTCTTTCCCTTGTTAGTTCCTTTATGTATTTAAGTCCTTGGTTTCCCTGTTTCCAATCTTAGTTATTACATGTTTTGGTATGCTCTGTGCCAGCTTCCCTGTGTTTTTCTTTGTTCCGAGTCTTCTTAATTTTTTGTTCAATAAACAGCTGCACTTAGATCCTGTTTTTGCCTGTCGTCACAGTTACAACATAGTTCAACGATTCGGTGTTTCCCGAAACCCAAACACCTCTTCACCTGTGGTTAGAAGCATAGATCTCAGTTAGTTAGCTGTGTGGATATCATTTGACTTCTCTGAGGCTACTATATCTTTTATTCAATATATATATCTTTCATTCTGTCAACAATTTGACCACATTTACATGCATTCTGTGTTTTGCAGAAAAACGCTGTTCTGAAACGTCATGTAAACGTGAATGCAGCCGCTTAAAGGTTAAAGGCTGTTAATAGAAAGTGCTTTATCACACATTGTTTCTGTCGGAGAACACAGTTTTTTGTGTTTATGTTAATGCATGTGTGGTGTTAACATGTTTTTTAAAAGTGTGCATAGGCGAATGTGCTCAAATACGTTGGGGGAACCCCAAAGTTTGATGTAGACGGAAACCTATATATTACAGCGTAGATATCTACATAGTATATGCAGCTTTCCTGTCTTCAGAAGCTTTCTCGCATTAAGCATTCTGGTGTACATGTAAATGAGCTTTTATAATTTAATATACACAGATTGTATTACACCACCCCCTGCGTAACATCATTATTGACAGCTTTTGGTGTCGAACCAGTGTGGTTCGAAAGATGGTTGTGCGACCTAGTTACTACGGTTTCGGGAAAAAGTCGAGACTGGCTAGTTAATTTCTTCAACAATGCATCGTACTGGTTAAGCAATGAGTTATGTCGTTGAATCATTGAAACTCACCCCAGGACAGGTCTTGCTTTATCCTAGTATCAAACACCCCCTTATCATAATCCAATCAATTCCTGATTGATAAATTCAATCGGGGGGTGGGGGGGTTTGGACTTGTCGATGTCTATACGGTTTCAGCCCTGCTTTTGATTGCTGACAACAAATACTGACCAATTAAATAATGACCTAAAAAACTAAATTATTTTGGTGTTCCTATTGTGTTCTTTCATGTAACACTGTGTCCTAATCTGCTGTAAAGTAACATCTGTTAAAAGGTTCATCCGAATCTTTTTCCTAACCAGCACTGACCATCAACAAACGGCATTCTGTAGTTTGCTTGGTTTAAATTTCAGCATTGTTCATTGCACAGCAGTTTCATGTTCAGTGTGGACAGACAAATTGCTTGTCGCTGAAATCATATTGCATTGCATCTGATTAGGACACAATGTAATGCTGAAGTATGACCTGTTATTTTCAGCTTTGGAAAGCAAATGCTGAAAAAAATTGTGAAGAACTTTACAACATCTTGCGTGGTCATGGTATGTTTGCCATAAAAAGCGTTTTATGAAGAGCCTGCTATCACTGGGTGTGTCTGTTTGACATGCAGCCAGCCTATACCAAACTATCCATCAGCAGTTTAATTTCAGGTGTCTGAATCCACACTGAGCTCAGTCTGAATGAGATTGAATAGACCTAGGTAAAGGTGCAGTTCACAAGCCCTAAAGCACAGCGTGCTAATAAACAATATAGCCTGCAGGCCCCTTGGCAGCACTTACAGCAATCACTGCTGTCACTAGTTCACAGAGTGTAATATTAGCCATATTTAGTTGCTGAATTTGTTATCTTGTGGCGTCTGTGGCACACCATGTCCCTGGAACATCTGAGCTCTAATTGCTTTTCATGCTTGATGCTCATGGTCCGAGCTGGAGGGGGGATTCTGCTGATTTTGTTACTGATGTTGAGTAGGGAAATCGGGGAACATGTCTCCATTCTCTCAAAGGAGCCTGCCTACATGGGTTGACCTTTGCATGCAGCCAATCCTTTTCTCTTCTAATGGGTTAAAGCAAGAGTGCCGTAGGAGTCCAGTCAGCAGGTATACCTCATACTGTCTTTTTATAATTAAATGTTTTGGCTGTTTGTCTTGCATAAGCATTGTAAAAGAGGTTTTCAAAATACATTTACAAGCACTAGTAATGTGATTTCTGTGTGTAATTTCTGCGCCACTAGCATCATCAATGAGTAGGGGCATAGATTCCTGGTGGGGGGGATTTACGCCTTCCATTAATCGAGGCCCCCTTCGCAAGAATTGGTATGGACCTCGTTGGGCCATTAGAGTGAACGGCATGCGGCCATTGTTTTGTGTTGGTTCTGGTGGAAGACGCAATGCAATATCCGGAAGCAGCGCCTCTGCGCAACATTTCAGCCAGGAAGATAAGTGGTGAATGACTTCCGCCTGCAAGCCACACCAGCCTCGCGTTCCAGCGAGGGAAGGCGGGAGTTTTTAAGGAGAAGAGACAGCAGCTGATGGGAGAGAGATGCACAAAGGTTGTCTGCGTTCTTGTGTATATTTTAGGATTTGACGTATCTGGCTGAAAAACAGTGTGTGTTTTTGTTTCTTTATACACTGAAAAGTGTTATTAAATGTCAATGTATTTGTCAAGCCGGTCCCAACTTCCTACTTTGCCATCGTTAATTGTTACAAGCAAAAATTATGACACACAGAGGACAGGCAAGGAGGAGGCATGAGCCAGCTGAACAGTCAACGTAAAGTTTAATTATATAAATGAATTTAAAACAACATAAAAAATAAAGTCACATACAACACGGCCACGTGCATCTCTCTCTCTCTCGAACTGGCTCCTCCGGCTCATCTTTATTCCCCTCACGGCTAATTAGCCCGATTCATGGCCGGCCATGTGTCCTAATGGCCTGGTCCCGCCCTCCTCCTCGTCACAACACCTAAAGTACTAGCACTTCCACAAGCGAGCGTTTTTAATGTTGGGCGCATAACAGCAAGAGATAAGTTGCACGCCGTTTTTACCTTATCCGTGCAATGTGTGATTAAAATTCATGTTTCTTTTTACTTTTTGATCAACATCTGACGGTACAGATCAGAAAGCATATTAAAAGAGACATGAAATGCAAATGGATCCAGTAGATCACATTTTTGGACACACATTACACGGAACGTGTCAAAGCAAAATTAAATTGCAGAATATGTATTGACTAATGTGTACAAATATTTTTTACGAATCCACAACTTCAAATTTACAAGCGCTCGAGTTTTGCAACTCTTTTACATTCCAACAGGCACGTCACACTGATCTGTAGCCATGCTGTAAAACAAAGAATGCTGTGAAAACAGCTCTTTGGAAACATTTAAGCAAAATTACAGTTGACGTAGTCAAATGTAAAAAGTGTGAAATTTGGTTGCATATGCAAGTGATTTACTTGCAATGTAGAGAGCTGTGTTTGGGCATTGCTAGATTGTTCTGGATGGTTGCTTACAGTCCCAAATCAAAAGAGTCTGCCTACAAGTCTCCATAATATATTGGTCCATATACAGTATCTCACAAAAGTGAGAACACCCCTCACATTTTTGTAATATTTGATTATATGTTTTCATGTGACAACACTGAAGAAATAACACTTTGCTACAATGTAAACTAGTGAGTGTACAGCTTGTATAACAGTGTAAATTTGCTGTCCCCTCAAAATAACTCAACACACAGCCATTAATGTCTAAACTGTTGGCAACAAAAGTGAGTACACCCCTAAGTGAAAATTTCCAAATTGGTCCCAATTAGCCATTTTCCCTCCCCGGTGTCATGTGACCTGTTAGTGTTACAAGGTCTCAGGTGTGAATGGGGAGCAGGTGTGTTAAATTTGGAGTCATCG
This sequence comes from Moxostoma hubbsi, assembly GCA_032164185.1. Classification (NCBI taxonomy): domain Eukaryota; kingdom Metazoa; phylum Chordata; class Actinopteri; order Cypriniformes; family Catostomidae; genus Moxostoma; species Moxostoma hubbsi. Next base: position 12,478,374 of record JAVLUX010000044.1, read on the forward strand.
CTCTCACACTCCCTCATACTGGTCACTGGAAGTTCAACATGGCACCTCATTGCAAAGAACTGTCTGAGGATCTGAAAAAAAGAATTGTTGCTCTACATAAAGATGGCCTAGGCTATAAGAAGATTGCCAAGACCCTGACACTGAGATGCAGCATGGTGGCCAAGACCATACAGCAGTTTAACAGGACAGGTTCCACTCAGAACAGGCCTCTCCATGGTCAACCAAAGAAGTTGAGTGCACGTGCTCAGCGTCATACCCAGAGGTTGTCTTTGGGAAATAGACGTATGAGTGCTGCCAGCGGTTTCAACTGCAGAGGTTGAAGGGGTCAGCCTGTCAGTGCTCAGACCATACGCCGCACACTGCATCAAATTGGTCTGCATGTCTGTAGTCCCAGAAGGAAGCCTCTTCTAAAGATGATGCACAAGAAAGCCCGCAAACAGATTGCTGAAGACAAGCAGACTAAGGACATGGATTACTGGAAGCATGTCCTGTGGTCTGATGAGACCAAGATAAACTTATTTGGTTCAGATGGTGTCAAGCGTGTGTGGCAGAAACCAGGTGAGGAACATGTACTGTGACATACTGAAGCAGAGCATGATCCCCTCCCTTCGGAGACTGGGCCGCAAGGCAGTATTCCAGCATGATAACGACCCCGAAACACACCTCCAAGACGACCACTGCCTTGCTAAAGAAGCTGAGGGTGAAGGTGATGGACTGGCCAAGCATGTTTACAGACCTAAACACTATTGAGCATCTGTGGGGCATCCTCAAACGGAAGGTGGAGGAGCACAAGGTCTCTAACATCCACAAGCACCGTGATGCTGTCATGGAGGAGTGGAAGAGGACTCCAGTGGCAACCTGTGAAGCTCTAGTGAACTCCATGCCCAAGTGGGTTAAAGCAGTGCTATAAAATAATGGTGACCACACAAAAAATTGACATTTAGGGCTTAATTTGGACATTTTCACTTAGGGGTGTACTCACTTTTGTTGCCAGCGGTTTAGACATTAAGGGCTGTGTGTTGAGTTATTTTGAGGGGACAGCAAATTTACACTGTTATACAAGCTGTACACTCACTACTTTACATTGTAGCAAAGTGTCATTTCTTCAGTGTTGTCACATGAAAAGATATAATCAAATATTTACAAAAATGTGAGGCATGTACTCACTTTTGTGAGATACTGTATATAGCCTGTGTCCTACCTTCAAAATCTGTGGATTTTTTTAATCATACTATATATCATCCACCAGGCAAAAACAGGTAAGTCTGGTCATCTAAAAACTAGGGCAGTGAATCACTACAATTTTTTAATCAATTTAATTACATGACATGCAGATTAATTAATCGAATTAATCACATTTAATCCAATATATCGATATTTGTTTACATTTTAAATTGAACAATATTTATAATTATGTTTAACAATAAACATAACTATAAATATATTATATAATAATTATAACAATTTAGATAATTCAAAGAGATTGTTGCAGGTGAGTAAAGTAGTGATCGAGTGTTTCTCAATCCTTTTCTGGTACCACCAACACAATGCATTTTGTCACCTTTTTCAAACACGTGATACTACTGATTAGCTAATTAGTGGAGTGCCCCATGATCTTATTTAAGTGTCATATAAGGGAGACATCCAAAATATGTAGTGTAAGTTGTACCCCAGGAATGGACTGATGAAACAAAAATTGGCTTTAGAAGTCAGCATATTGTTTGTTTTATTTCCATATTGGACATAAACCTGTCACTGGCCAACAATCCACAACAATGCATTTTTCAACTGAGTTAAATTGAGTTAACTTGCTCGATGTGTTGCATTCGGACTCACAAAAACACAAAGGTGTTACTTCAGCCTTGAATTGTTCCGATGCTAGGAATATTCCTTTTTGCGAATTAAAAAGCACGGTCAGTGTGCATGATTAATTGCGTACATTTTTAAATGTATTATTTTTACTATAATTCATTAAAACAAATTAATGTGTTAAATCAACAGACTGACTAGACACGTAAAAGCACACCTGTCCTCTTAAAGCTGCATAATTCGAGATATCATATCTCTGGGGCGAGTTACTTGCCAAAGTTGAATAATAATGGGCAATTTTTAATTTTGCCAATGCGATGGTTTGCATTACTAGTTCTGTGTTGGTGTATTTGCATCGCTTTGTGAATACACAGCCAAATGCTATGATGGTGTGATAGTGTATTGCTAGTGTGTTGTCTTCATTTACAAAATAATTATTCTTTTTTCCATCTTTATAATATATTTTGCCATTCTTTGAAGCTCCGTGCTGAACCCCAATCAAATTAATAACTAACTACCTCCTTGACCAACACAAAATGGGTGTCTTTTAATGCTTATAAGCTGAACTTTACAATGAATGATTAAAATGAATTTAGAAGCGTTTTCCACCTCTTACAAATCACCTTTGTGAGATATCAAGTGTGAGTTCAAGGTTAGGGGACAGTACGGTATTAGTGAGGTGAAGGTAAACAGTCCATCAGCCTAATGAAGATTAAAAGGTGCCAATACTGTTTAATACTTCATATTGCCATCTAAGTAGCCACCTGGGTCCCTCCAATATCCTGTCCTGAGTCTAAAGACACCACCAACCACTCACTATGTCTACCATTACTGATGCCCCACCCCCTTTCTTTGTGGCCTTCTACCCTCTACCAAATTCAACTATTCAGATACGAGTGTGTCAGTCGGGGTCCTCCACAGTGATTAATTAGCCAAATATTACCGCTTCAGGGCTGCTATGGCAACGGCTGCTACAAGAGGTCAACCAAGATGTCTAAGTGCAAGTCATGTCACTGAAACCTTCCACTCCCTCCTAACACACACATACAAAAACTCACACTCATGCACACCAAAATCCCCCAGAGACCACCTTTCACCCCTTCGGCAAACAGTCACACTAATTTATCTACTGAGATGCACAATGTGCTCAAAGGAGACAACTCTGTCAATAAGGGTGTTATTGCACAATGATACAAAAAATAAGAAAGGAATTTTACATCAATAAAGTTTATGAAGATCATAGAAAATGCTACAGTATCACAACAACAAAGCCTTTTCTTAAATAGCTGTCATATTTTTTGTGGTGGGAAGACATTTAAAGGCATACTTCAATCAAAAATTTAAATTTTGTCATAATTTACTCACCCTCATGTCATTCCAAATTCCAAAATATTTAAATTAAACATAAAAGAAGATGATTTGAAGAAGGGAAAACATACAGTAACCAATGGCTGTCAAGCTCGAAAAAGGACAAAAAGCTTGAATAATCTTGAAGCAATATGAAGAAATATGTCATTTTTGCGTTCCATTAATTTTTATGAAGAACATTCAAAAGCAATTGAATAAGCAACAGCCAAAAATTATTAAATAATTTTTTTTATTACCAATTTGACACTACTAATTTACTTACATTGACAAAAAAATTAGCATTTAGAACATTTCTCACAAAATATCTCACAAAAGTGAGTACACCCCTCACATTTTTGTAAATATTTGATTATAACTTTTCATGTGACAACACTGAAGAAATGACACTTTGCTACAATGTAAAGTAGTGAGTGTACAGCTTGTATAACAGTGTAAATTTGCTGTCCCCTCAAAATAACTCAACACACAGCCATTAATGTCTAAACCGCTGGCAACAAAAGTGAGTACATCCCCACAGCAGAATTGAGCATTCTGCTGTGGGCACACAGCAGAATGCTCAATTAGGTAAAAAGAACATTACAGTGACATTTAAGACTTGAAGAAATCATTAGAACTACACTTCTTGCTGATCCAAAAAAGCCAGACATGGAATACATAAATAACCTTTCATTCCCAGAGGGCGATTGTGGCAGAATTGTTCTCTCTCAGTCAAACTCTCATATTTCATCTTAACATTTGGCTGGGGTGAGTCTGACACCCCTGTAGTGACACTCACTGCTCCTCAGTCTGTGTAATTGGAGCTGGTGAGTATGACAGTCTATGCCCTGCCTCTGCCCCGGATCATGAGGTGGAGAATAGCCAGTCTCATAACATTAACCCACAATCATTGGCTTTTATTTGAAGGTAATAAGGCAAGACATGTTCTGATACAATACAATGCTGTTACACACTAGCCTTGCCCTAGTGCTATGGCAATGACAAAGGTAAATGCTTAGATATGGTATTATTGTTGTAGGTCACTTTTTATTAGGTGTCTTTAACTATGTACTGTGTATGAATACTGCAAAACTGATAACACTTTTGGTAACATATGAACTAACAATGAACATTACTTTTACAGCATTTATTAATCTTATTTTATGTTAATTTCAACATATATAAATCAAATGTTGCATATGGTAACAATAGTTCATGCACAATGAACTAACAAGAACTAACAATGAATTGTATTTTTATTATCTAACATTAAGAAAGATTAATAAATATTGTAAAGAATATATTGTTAATTGTTTGTTCATGATAACTAACGCATTAACTAATGGGACCTTATTTTAAAGTATTACTGCAAAACTTTTTGCATAACAAGCCACCCCCCTTTCTATCTTCTGCCACTGTTTCTATGAATCAAAACATACAAACAGTTTATGTTAGATTTATACTATTATAATATAATTTGTTATTATAGTATTTATTATTATAGTATTTATTACTAATCCATTTATACATATTAAGATGTGTAGCCCATTTCCGGTAGTTAGTACAACAGTGTAATTACAAAGTTTATTACATATGGTTAAAGTGCAGTTTAACATGTATGTACACAATACACATTGTAATACATTTTAAAGTAAGTACAAAGTAGTTAAAGACACGTGTTACCTTATTGTGAATAAAATAAAAGCTATTGTTAACTATAAACATGGGCATCAAACATAATTAAAAAATATATAAAAAAAACCCAGCTACAATACAGGTCTGAAATCACAATGAGAAGAGAATGGAATATTTTTGTCTTGTTGTCAATGAGAAATGATACCAGGAGATCTGGTGTTAGCCTAAAGGGGTGGTATTGGGTGACTGTATACCCAGGTGGGGTTTACAGGTGCTGGTGGGCATGGACTCTAGTCTTTGTGAGGTGAACACACACACACACACACACACACACACATATGATGGTGCAGCTATCATTATGAGGACTCTCCATAGACATAATGATTTTTATTCTGTATGAACTATAGATTCTATCCCCTAACCCTACCCCTCACAAAAAGCGTTCTGCAATTTTACATTTTCAATAAAACGTAGTTTAGTATGTTTTTTTTTATTTATTTAAATTATGGGGACACTAGAAATGGCCTCATAAACCACATTTATAGCATAATACCCTTGTAATTACCAGTTTATAACCTAAAAAATGTCCTTGTAAACCATCCAAACCCGCACACACACACACACACACACACACACACACACACACACACATACACATGATTTAATACATGATGAAAATGTATGAATTTGGCAGGAGATAAAATTCCTTCAACATCTGGTTTATTTTTCTTTGGTGGGTAGACATTTAAAGGGATAGTTCAACAAAATGATAACTCATGTTTGCTCTAAATCCGTGTAGTTTTCATTCTTCCATGGAACACAAAAGGAGATGTTTTGCAAGCTGCTCTTTTCCATGCAACAATTAAACTGAATCAAATGAGTATCACAGGTATTTACAGCTGTGCTGATATACGGAACAACAGCACAATTGCGAGTGTGATATTACTTTTATACAACGGTTCAACAAACAAATAAATAATATTAAATAATTAACATTTTAGACAAAAAAATGGCAAGAGAGAATTTCTACACCATCAGCAAAAATACTTCTAAAAGAAGCCAAAGTATCACGCACAACTCTACTCTCAGCACTGCTCTCAATACTCTGTTTTGAACTAGTGGTGTGTCGTTTGTAAACGAATCAGTGTTTCTGAACAAAACTTTTAAAGGTACGAATCATTTCTGTGCACTTTCATTGCTTCCTTGGTGAACGATTCTGTGTTTTTTAACAAAGCAGTTGTGTCAATGATTAAATGACTCACTCATAACATAAAAGACGATCATTTGTCGCCACCTACTGGAGTAAATAGGTAATCTCCAGACATGTTCACTGAACAAATCAGGGAAAGGAATTAAAATAAACAATTAATCAAAATCCCCTCCAATATTTGGAAAGCCACAAACATGGAGAAGCACAGTGACACAAAAAATAAAGCATCCCAGAGCTGCAGAACTGTATATCAGCACTCTTGGAATGCCACTCGTCCAATCAGAATGAAAGACCAGAAATACTGTTTTATAAAGGTAGTTATGATCGGGTGTTTAGCTTATAAAAGGACACAAAACCTCATAAAAATACCATAAAAGTAATCCATATGACTTGTGCGCTATATTCCAATTCTTATATATAAGCTTTGTGCGGGAAACAGATTTAATTGACTAATTAATTTAATAAAATAAATTATAAATAATTTTTTTTTTTGCACGTAAATAATACACATAATAAAATAGGTGGATTAGCTTGAACTTCACCACTCCTGCAGTCATGCTACAACATGACAATCCAGCATGTTGGCTGATACAAAATGTTTTGCTGGAGACAAACATTTTTTCCAAGATTGAATCTTCAAGTTTTCCAAACAGGTTTTCATCACCTTATGTAAGACCTCATTCTCCAATGCAACATCATGCAAAAGCCACTCATTCAAGCTGAAATCTTTAAAGATTTCACATCACTTTTTTAAAGGAATAGTTCATCTAAAAATGAAAATGTTGTCATAATTTACACACTACCATGTTGATCCAAACTGGTATGATTTTCTTTCTTACGTGGAACACAAAAGGATTTTTTTTTTTTTTAAATAAATATCCCAATACATAATAGTTGAGTTGTATGACTGATTTAAAAAAGCACCCACTTGAAAGTAGTTAATTTCAAGTCATTTGATAGGTTTTGGTTAGAAACAACTCAAAATGTAAGTCATTTTTTTGTGTGAAAATCTTGACGACTTGACAATGAAAAGCTGTTTCAGAGTCGCATGTTCATGCAAGAACTTGTGTTGTTTTTTGCACTAAACAATGCAAGTGCTGGTGTAAACACATAAGCCTCTCTGAACGAGCTTCTCTCATAGTGCTCATGAATATCAGTGGACGTCAAGATTTTCACTGAAAAGTGAATTTTCTCACCTTCATGTCATCCCAGATGTGTATGACTTGTGTATGACCCAGATGTGTACGATTGCCTACAGTACTGTGTGCCTGTGGCAAATCAAAATGTTTATCTAAGGTCCTGGAACACCATTTTTGTTGAATGTTATTTTTTTTTTAAAGATAAAAATAGTCTGTGTAGTCTCCCAAATTGATTAAAAAAATGAATGAAATGTGTTTAAAAAAGAAAAAAACGCTGAGCAGAATGTCACACTTCAGGTTATGTCAACTTTTAAAATGATTTCAGGTCAACAATATAAATAGAGACGTGTAAAGTTATTTTTATGTTTAGTCTTAGAGGGAAGAAAAATTGTTGTAGACAAGACAAGAAAGCAGAGAGAGAGAGAGAGAGAGAGAGAGACAGAGAGACAGAGAGAGAGACGTTGACGTTTATACCTCTTTATTTATACAAATTGTTTTTCTTTCAAAAAATTATTTGCAAATAACAAACACCATCAAATACAACACATCTTGTACAAACACAAAACTATACCAATATACAAAACTAAAAATAATAACTGAAAACTTACACACTTACACATGTTTCCATAAAACAAACCAGATTTTTAGTCAGTTTAAAATAGACAAACTCCGCTCTGATTCTTGAAGCCACAAAAGCTCTTAAAATTATCTCTGGATCTACAAAAACATTTTCTTTTAACATTTTTTTCCTTGTTACCCAAATTGCCAATTTTGTTTCGCCTATTAGATAGTTAATTAAACCAACTCTTCGCCTGTCTGAAGCCTTATAGTTTGGTCCAAAAATAAAAATGTTTTCTTTAAAATCCTCACCGAGTTTTTCAAACCAGCTTTCTAACATCAGAAAAACACCTCTCAATCTTGAACAATATAAAAAAAGATGATCAATTGATTCCTCTCGATCACAAAAAGGACATTTCTTCTCTACAGTGGGGTCGATGTGTGCCACGTGTCTGTTTGTAGCTATTGCCCAATGTATAATTCTCCACTGTAGATCTGCAGTTCGTTTTTCAATGGGAGATTTATACAATGACCTCCAGCACCTTTTAGGAGAAGAGTTTGGCCCTAGCAAATCTGACCACTTTGTCTCTTTACAGTCCTTCAAAAGTGATTGATGAGCAACTTTTACACTTGTCAGATATAATGCTTTCTTTGAAGTCTCTTTGAAGCCATGAAGCTCTGGAGTCCAGAAAGAAAGTATAGATTCCTCTTGTGGCTCCTCTTCAACCAAAGCTGAAACAATGAGTTCTGGAAAGTTGTCCTCCTGTATCTCATTCTCTTCTTTATTCGAGTCCTCCTCTTGTGACTTTTGTCGATAGACAGAAGGAAAAAAAGAGAAGATCTCATCCATTACATGTTTCATGAATCTGACAGACTTTATTCCTGTCAGATTACACATTTCCTCAGGGCTTTTCCACTCATCATCATTTTTTAAGTCCATTATCCTTGTGCATCCAGATCTTGCCATAATTTTCTGAAAGCTTTTAGTGTTGAGCACCTTTACTTGTAGTACAGGATTATTAAAAAGTGGTTCATTGTTTTTCCAGTGTTCAGAGTTAGACAGGTTTCTATTCACGTGAAAATTTGAAGTCCATGTTCTTAAAATTGTTCTATAAAAAGCAGACGTGTCTTTTAAGTCCATTTCTGTAAGATTCATTAAAAACAAATGCAAATCATATTTAAAAACATCAACTTTATGTAAAAGGGCTTTTGCGGTGTCAGTCCAACATCTTCCATTCGAGTACAGTAACTTTTGTGCTGCCTGCAGTCTGAAAGTCTTTATTCTGCTTTTAATATCTATTAGTCCTTGTCCACCTTCATTTACTGGTAAAAAAAGAATGGCAGCTTTAGTCCAGTGTTGTCCGGTCCAAAAGAAATCCACTAATCGTTTCTGTAGTTCGTGAACAAGATCATTTGGAGGATCCAGGACGTTCATTTTGTGCCACAGTGCCGAAGCAGCTAGATTATTTGCAACCAAAACTCTTCCCCTATAGGAAAGCTGTGGTAGCACCCATGACCATTTAGACAACCGGCTACACATCTTCTCCACCATTCCTTCCCAATTTTTAATCTTAAATGTTTCAGTTCCTAAAAAAACTCCTAAAACTTTCAGACCCTCTTGATTCCACTTAACACCACCTGGAAGTACTGGTGGGTGTTTTTTAATATTTTCTCCACAAAAAAAGCCTTCACACTTTTCCCAGTTCACTTTAGCTGATGAGGCATTTTCATAAACATTCAATGATTCTTTTAAAACAGACACATCTCTCTCATCCTTAATAAAAATTGTCACATCATCAGCATAGGCAACAAACTTAATAGGCCTTTCCACGTTTTGTAGTGTTTTTCCTAATTTACAAAGTAAAGGTTCTATAGCCAAAGAATACAACATCCCAGACAATGGGCATCCTTGTCTGATTCCTCTTAACATTGGAATGGGCTGACTAAGTCCTCCACCAACTTTCAGCATTGCAGATGCATCATTGTATAATAATTTAATCCATGAAATAAAACTTTTCCCAAACCCAAAAGCTTCAAGCGTTTTAAACAAATAAAAATGACCAACTCTGTCAAAGACTTTTTCTTGATCAATGGCAAAAATTCCCACACTTTCTCCATTCATTCTTGCAATGTCTATTATGTCTCTTACAAGAAATAAATTGTCCATTATGGTTCTGTTTGGAATACAATAGGTTTGATTTTCATTAACAATATATTCTAAAAAAGGTTTCAATCTATTTGAAAGACACTTTGCCAAAATTTTATAGTCTGTGCATAAAACAGCCACAGGTCTCCAGTTTTTCAACATTCCAAGATCACCTTTTTTGGGTAACAAAGATAAAACCGCTCTTTTACAACTAGTTGGCAATTCGTGTTGTTGATAGCAGTAATTAAAAACTTCATAAAAATCATCTTTCAGTAAGTTCCAGATTTTTTTATAAAATTCTGCCGGAAGTCCATCTAATCCAGGTGCTTTTCCAGTTGAAAGTTTATTAACTGCTTCAGACAGTTCTTTTAGCTGGAGGGCGGAGTCAAGCTTTTTACTCTGTTCCTCAGAAAGCTTTGACAAGTCTGTATGTAAATCTTCCATACATCTGACATCGCATTGTCCTTTTCCAAATAAGTCCATATAAAAATCAAAAGCTATTTTTCTCATTTCATTTGGATCCGACTTCAAAATTCCATTTACATCTTTCAAATGTAACATAATTTTTTTTTTCCCTTTCTTTCTGTTCCAGATTAAAGAAAAAGGAGCTTGGTGCATCCATTTCTCTTAAAGAAGTAAACCGAGCTCTAATTAAAGCTCCTTTTGCTTTCTCATGGAACAAAGAGGCTAAAGGCTTTTTTTTTCCTTCCAACTTCCCAACTGTCACAGTATCTCCAACAATTAACTCACTTTCAATCTGTTTTATCTCTTTTTCAAGTTCAAATACTTTTTTTTTTATCATACCATTTGAATTATATGTATAATTTTGACAAAATATTCTAATTTGTGTCTTACCTACATCCCACCACTGAACAATGTCATCATAATTATTTTTTTGTTTTTTCCACTCAACCCAAAATACATCAAATTTTTCACAAAAAAGGACATCCTGTAACAGTTTCACATTAAAATGCCAATAATAGCTATGACTTTGTGACTTCTTTGTATTTATTTCAATGATACATAAATGATGATCAGAGAACCCATTTGGACAAATTGTAGATTTTAAAATTCGATTACTATTATTCTTATTGATATAAAAACGGTCTAACCTGGCAGTACAAATACAATCATGAGCAATCTTTAACCATGTATACTGCTTAACTGTAGGGTGTTGCAGTCTCCATACATCAACCAAATTAAAATTACTAATAACATTGTGTAAAACCTTTGCAGAGGAGGGGTGAGGTTCTTCTCCATTGCGATCTAAAGTAAAATTTAATGTACAGTTCCAATCACCCCCTAAAACCAAACAAACATTTTCATCACAGCTTTTTTTTAAAAACTCATGTAACTTTTTAAAAGAAATTATCCTATCTGCTCCAATATTTGGAGCATAAATATTAATAAAAACAAAAACAAACCCATTTATTTTTACTTGAACGGCCAAAATTCATCCTCTTTCTATTTCATTGATAGAGACAGTGGTTATATTAATCTTCTTTGAAAATAAAATAGCAACTCCTCCACTAACATTTGATCCATGACTCATAAATAAATCGCTTCTAAAACCCATTCTCCAATCCACTTCATTTTTCACATCACTATGAGTCTCTTGTAAAAAAGTTACATCAATATTCTTATTTTGTATGTACTCATACAAACATGCTCTTTTCCTACCATCTCTTCCCCCGTTGATGTTAAGGGATCCTATGCTAAGGCTCTCCATGAAAGAATAGGACAGAGAGAGGAAAAATATAGAGGACAAGACAAAAAGAAACAGATAGCTCACCCTTTGTGATTTCTTCATAAGTAAGTTATAAAGAGTTCTCAAAAGCCTTCTTTTCTCAGTTTTGTTACAATTTTTTTCAATCTAAATCTTTTTCTTCTACTTAACTCTTCATAATTTACAGTCTTTTGTATCTTAACCACAGAAACCAAGAACCTCTTTACTTCAGGGAAAAAATCCTTCACATCTACTTTTCTTCCAAATGTTTCATCAAGGAAATCATTAATCTCCTTTACAGTGTATAACTGATCATCATCATACCTTGAGGGAATATCTGATATTTCGGAAATTGAGGGAATATCTGATATTTCGGAAAGGCAATCATCATCAGACATCTCTTCAGTCACATCAGTGCTTTCAGAGAGCTGAGACAGAGATGTGTTTACTGGTAGATTTTCAACTGTATCTACATCAGTACCAGCAGAAACCTCAAGATGAGATTTTTTTGCGTCACTTGTCTCAACCTCTTCACAATTCCTCCTTTTATTTTCCTCATCACAATTTTTTTTTCTCCTTTTTTTTCCCTGACGTTTTTTCACTCGGTTCCTTCTGTCCTCGATTTTCAGTAGAATCACTTTGTTCACGAGTGCTCTGTTTGTTGTTTACATTTTCGTCTTTCTCAGTTACATTGTCTGTCTCTGTTTCTTTAGGCCTACTTTTATTTACATCCCCCGTTTCGCCGGCGTCCGCCTGTTCTTCATTCGTTTTATTTGTGTTGTCTTCTGTTTGCATTTTATGTGGGCATGCCATTTTCTTATGACCAAAGCTACCACACTCAAAGCATTTCAGATTGTTTGTGCTTGCATAAATCATGTAGGCCTACGATTTATCTTCGTGTTTGACACGGAACGAGATATCGAGCGTCGGCGATTCTAAAAACATAAACACCTGCCGTCTGAAAGACATTACGTGTTTCAGCGCTTCGTTTTTACAACCCAGCGGAATTAATTTAATTTCGCTTGCCATTTTCCCGAACCTCTGTAGTTCATTTTCAATGTAAGCATTGGGAATAAATGGTGGAATGTTGGATATTGTTACCCTTGTCGACTGTGAAACCAGCGGAGAAACAGTAACAAAAGCTTCACTTACCCAAACGCCGCTTACGATGAGTTTGCTTACAAAGCTTTGTTCCTTTAGAAGGACCACCACGGCCTTGTTCATTCTAGATGCAGATATAATATTATCAAACCCAATTTGTTCCCCAATTGCCACGAGCACGTCCTCAACCGCCGCTCCGGCGTCAGGTACACACCTGACTCCATGGCGGAGAGACAGAGAGGAAAACTCCATCCCAGCCCTCCGCCACAAGGCCGAAAAACTTTTACCTGACTCCTGTTACTCTTCAAATTATTTAGAAAAAAACAAATTAAATAATAGAACTAAACATAAATATTTAGAAAGAAGAAAGAAAAGGGAAAAAACAATATATATATATATATATAGTGTAACAATATATATATTTAAATAACCGAGAATAGTAAAGAAAACTATCCCCTGAAACGCTCTTCTCACCCGTGAGACGCTCACATTCCCTAAACTCCCAGCATGCACCAGAGAGAGAGAGAGAGAGAGAGAGAGAGAGAGAGAGACAGGGAAAGAGAGATCTGGATTCTCAATGAGTCAACTTCAAAGCTTTACGGTTCTCTTTTTTCTCTCTTTGGTCAAATATGATTTCCCTCAGCAGCCTCAAAGTGCACGTGTGCGTATAGCCCCTGTATAATACTGACCTGGATTTGGTTCACTGTCAGCTTTTGTTCTAATATCAGCTCAAGTGCACTCTCTGCCTGACATACACATATTATGCGAACAAATTTTAAATGGAGCAACTTTCCCATTTTCATTTACACTGGCGGCCAAAAGTTTGGATAATGTACAGATTTTGCTCTTATGGAAAGTAATTGGTTCCTTTAGAGTGTGTTCACACTTGGCAGGTTTGGTTCGATTAAAACAAACTCTGGTGCGATTGCTCTGTTAGTGCGGTTCATTTGAATTAGCACAGTTCATTTGAACTACGTGCGCACCAAACAAGCGGACCAAGACCCCCTGAATAGTGGGTCTCGATCGGCTTCCAAACAAAATCTGGTGCAGTTCAATTGACATACGAAATCAGCATGGACCAAAGACGTCCAAACGGACCAATAACAGGAAGTAATTTGCCTTTAATACTGACCTCAAGCATACCTGGCTCTTCTTTTCATAGGAGCTATGTTGCCCTTTACAGTTCAGTACATGTGTCGGAACCGCCGTCAGCCGTCCTTGCAGCATATCTTCATTTGTGTGCAATGGAGGAATTCCTGGCGCTGTTCTGACACCTTTACACATTTTATTAGCGCTTTGTATATTCTCAGATGGTAAAAATACCACCATATATACATAAATCCAATGAGTGCATTTAACCCAGCAGCCAGCATTTAACCTGTAGCACTTGCCATAGATGTGGATGTTTTGTCATGCTCTTCTCTCGCATCTTACAGTCGAGCTGATCCCACAAATGATCAATGGGGTTAAGATCCATAACACTCTTTTCCAATTATCTGTTGTCCAAAGTCTGTGTTTCTTTGCCCACTCGAACCTTTTCTTTATGCTTTTCTGTTTCAAACGTGGCTTTTTCTTTGCAATTCTACCCATAAGGCTGCACCCCTGAGTCTTCTCTTTACTGTTGTACATGAAACTGGTGTTGAGCGGGTAGAATTCAATGAAGCTGTCAGCTGAGGACATGTGAGGTGTCTATTTCTCAAACTAGAGACTCTGATGTACTTATCCTCTTGTTTAGTTGCACATCTTCCACATCTCTTTCTGTCCTTGTTAGAGGCAGTTGTCCTTTGTCTTTGAAGACTGCAGTGTACGGCCTTTGTATGAAATCTACAGTTTTTTGTTAATTTCATGCATTGTATAGACATCATTCCTCAAAACAATGATTGACTGATGAGTTTCTAGAGAAAGCTGTTTCTTTTTTGCCATTTTTGACCCAATATTGACCTTAAGACATGCCAGTCTAATGCATACTGTGACAACTCAAAAACAAACACAAAGACAATGTTAAGCTTCATTTAATGAATCAAATATCTTTCAACTGTGTTTGATATAATGGCAAGTGATCTTCTAGTACCAAATTAGCAGTTTAGTATGATTACTCAAGGATAAGTTGTTGGAGTGATGGCTGCTGGAAATGGGGCCTGTCTTGATTTGATCAGAAATGACTTTTTTCAAATAGTGATTTTTTTTTAAGCTATTTTTTACATCAGTAATGTCCTGACTATACTTTGTGATCAGTTGAATGACACTTTGGTGAATTAAAGTACCAACGTCTTTCCGAAACAGCAAAATCTGTACATTATTCCAAACTTTTGGATGCCAGTGTGTATGAAAAGTTACATTCTACACTGCAAGGAAAATAGCTTGCTGCAGATTGTATTTATTTGGTAAAGTGCAATTTGGTAAAAACATATCTGACAAATATTAAATGCAACAGTTAAGAAACAGAGAATTACCTAATATCTATAATCATTCAGCTATGATTGTTCTGCATTCACTGTAAATCCATTATCAGACAGAACAAGCACAAACACCACAAAAATCATTAAGAAAACCTAATATCTCAGCTCTGTAGGTCTATACAGTGTATGGTGACCAAAATTTTTTAAGCTCCAAAAAGTGCATAAAGGCTACATAAAAGTAATCCATGAGACTCCAGTTGTTTAATCCATGTCTTCAGAAGAAATCCAATCGATTCTGGGTGAGAACAGACCAAAGTTGAACTTTTTCTCTATAAATCTTGACATCAGCAGTCTCCTTGGCGATCATGATTTCAAGCTCGACTACCCTTCCTAGCGCCATTTAGCACTGCGCATGCGTCAAGCACTAGGAAGTATAATCGAGCTTGAAATCATGATCGTGCCTATAGATTGCAATGACAAGATGTACAGAGAAAAAGCAGTTACATTTAGGTCTTTTCTCACCCAAAACCTTTTGGATAGCTTCAGAAGACATTGATCAAACCACTGGAGATGCATGTATTACTTTTATGCTGTCTTTATGTGGTTTTTGGAGCTTCAAATGTCTGGTCACCATTCACTTGCATTGTGTGGATCTACAGAGCTGAGACATTCTTCTAAAAATATTAGTTTGTGTTCAGCAGAAGAAAGAAAGTCATACACATCTGGGATGGCATGAAGGCGAGTAAATGATGAGAGAATTTTCATTTTTGGGTGCACTATCCCTTTAATGGTTTATTTGCCTATTGTATAATTCTTGTACAGCCACTTGTAATGATTGTAAATGAAGTTTTGTTGCAAATTTTCGCCACTGCATAAACCAGCTAAATTAGTCTTACCTTCTGGCAAATTTGATCACTTTTTTCATTAAGAGTACAAAAAATGCATACAAACTAAACTGCAGTCAAAATCCTCAAGTAAAACTGAATTATTACCCATAACCATTTTGATTCCGCCATGATTCTTAAATCATGACACACCCATAACTCGGATTGTCGGGGCTCAAAGAAAATTACTAGTATTAAAATAATTAGTTTCCTTCTCATAATTACGACTTTGTGGTGCGCTCGCGTGCGCTTTAACTCTATATGATCATCTAATACGATCATTCCAACATGACTTGAACGCATCAATGGTACAGTGATGATATCCCTTCAGTTGTGAAACAGAAGTACACTTAAGCGTACACTTTTTTTGAAAGTAGGCTACTTATTATTAAAATAATACACTTTCAATGACCATAATGTATTGTTTCGGAATGTTTTAATTCAACTTAATTCGGCTGGGTAGCTCAGCGAGTATTGACGCTAACTACCACCCGAAGAGTCGCAAGTTCGAATCCAGGGCCTGCTGAGTGAATCCAGCCAGGTCTCCTTGGCAACCAAATTAGCCCGGTTGCTAGGGAGGGTAGAGTCACATGGGGTAACCTCCTTGTGGTCTCTATAATGTGGTTCGATCTCAGTGGAGTGTGTGGTGAGTTGTGAGTGGATGCTGCAGAGAATAGCATGAAGCCTCCACATGCACTATGTCTCTCTAGTAACGCGCTCAACAAGCCAGGTGATAAGACGTGTGGATTGACGGTCTGAGGCAACTGAGATTCGTCCTCCACCACCTGGATTGAGGCGAGTCACTACTCCACCACGAGGATTTAGAGCGCATTGGAATTCTGGGAGAAAAGGGGAGGGAAAAATATTATATTATATATTATATTTAATAATAATAATAACAAACTAAAGTACTTTATAATAAGATTTGGAGACAATTTAAATTTAAATATCCAAAAATGTTTCCCCCTCACGCGCTGGGACATTAAGTACAATATTTGTGCAACTCGACACTCTCTCTCTCTCTCTCTCTCTCTCTCTCTCTCTCTCTCTCTCTCTCTCACTCACTCTCTCTCTCTCTCTCTCTCTCTCTCTCTCTCTCTCTCTCTCTCTCTCTCTCTCTCTCTCTCTCTCTCTCTCTCTCTCTCTCTCTCTCTCTCTCTCATCCAAACACTGCTGTGCTCCTTCAGTGCGCTTCATTCAACGGCTGGATGGATATCTTCAGAAACATGGCTCTGAGAAACACTTCACTTTTACTCTTGGTTCTTCAAATCTGCGCCACGGCTTGGCAAGGTGAGAGATTTTCAGCTTATCTTTTGACGCGGTGGTGTTTAAGTTGTATTTTGTTCCTGTGAGAAACTTTTTCGGAGCAGCGGTCTCGCGCTTTTGAATGGGATGCACGCGGACACGGATGTTTATGGATGCTGCAGTTATAATCCGAGAGTATTGTGTTTAAACTGCTCTGTTTAACACTTAAATTCGCTGTAGAGGGATGCAAACTTTTCTGAGTACTCTAATCAAATGTGTAACTCGTTTTCACCTTGCCTTTGTTCGCGCATTTAAAATGACTTACGTTTGTCATCAAAACTCCATGCACGTGAGAAAAACTCATGAATACATTCAACATATTTAATAGTCAAAGAATGCATAAATGCAACAATGCAAGTGCTATACACCAAATAATTCATAATTAGCCAGTGTGTAGTTGCCTCTGGTTACACACAGCATATCTGTGTCTGTAGTGGGACAGATCATGAGATTGTGAACTCAAATACAAGCTTTGTTGTGTCTCTGCTCAGATATAATCTGTGGAACTCTGTTTCTGGGCGCTCAGAAATGTGCAGATATGAGAGATTGAGAGATATGGCAGCTTTTCACAATGAGCAAAATTCAGTAAATAAATCGTATTGTATCATACTTCCTGTAGACCTAGATATATGATGTAAAAACACTGATCACACTCTTTTCAGTGCAATATTCCCTTTACGTCTCATTCTGCTGTATGCTCTTATGTTATTGCACTATATGTTTAGTACATGACCCAGACAACTAGTGAATTAACCCTTCTCCTGAGGGAACAGATGATAGACCCCCACTGTATAATCCTCTCCTTGTCCGTCTATATCTATCCCTTGTTGTGTTGTCCGGCTAGATTTTCTTTACTGCCTAGATTCTCTTTTTTTACAATCATATAGGTTATCTCTCCGCACCTCTTTTGACATTTCCCCCCAAATTGTCCAGCAGTGTCCTGTTATGCTGTCTCCAGCATTAAATGGTCTTAAAAAGTGTCTGTCTTTCCCTTCTGTTCACCTTGTGTTAATTAGGTTCCCTCTTCCCAGCAGATGAACCAAAGCTGTCTGTTCTGGGATTATTGACTGGACACCCGTTAGTTAACAGCCCCTGTGATTAAGAAGGGTCACCTTGCTTCCTTTTTGTAGGGGGACATTGAGAGTGGCATCCATACTTACAAATTATAGTGAGCATATGATGACGATGAAAGAATGTATGTTGAAAACTGGCTTTGATAATTGAGATAGTGGCACAAAATGTTACTTTGTTAATAATTCATAATTAAAAAAAAAAAAAAAAAAATGTAGAAGAATGTGTGCATTTAATGGCTCAGAGACCAGCAGAGAAAAACAATGTTTGGAAAGTGTACTTTTTTGTAAATTGTGTCCAAGATTAGTTTTACAACTCTTCAAAAATATTTTGATGGATTGCACTGTGAATTCGGTTGCTATAATTGACCTTACCGAAAATTGGCATCACTGCCCCCCAGTGGCCAAAGCTGGAAGTGTTGTTAAATGTATGGGCACTGCGAGTTCCAGTTTGGGCATGAAATGTCTACTGAGGGGTGCCAAAAGCGAGTTGTATTTTTAGTTTGAAATGATGAAATACAGTCAATAGGAATGCATATTTTATTAACTCTACTCCCTTACCCAAACACCAACCCTAAACATCAATGGAGTACAAATGAAATTTTAGTGCAAAAATGCAACCTGCGAATCACACTCGCCGTTTATGTGATTGCAATTATAGTGTTAGAGTTCATATGTTAATGCTTGAGTTGATGCTAAATGTAATTTTTAAAAAGTACTTTTTACTTTTTTAAGCAATTAGACTTAACCTTTTTGAATAAGGCTTGATAAAAGGGGCAACAGTCCCATAGATTTATTCTAAAGGAGGGATCCCAACCATATCTAGGAACCAGAACAGAGATCATAAAGATTTGTGGGCTCTTTTCACACCTAGCAACCACCATGAACACCCTAGCAACAACATAGCAATGCACTAACCGCCAGTCACAACACCTTAGCAACCGCATAGCAATGCCCATGCAACCCCCACAAGACCCTCACATTTAAAAAAACGACTTTTACACTTTTCTTCATACAATGTACCATGCACGACCCAATATTAAAAGGACTAGCACCAGATCACATTGAAATATTTGAAATAATTTATCAAACTAACTGAAATAGAGGCTCTTGTCATAGAGGTGGTGAAGAACAATGAGAAGCATCTCCATATCAAGGCCCTGCCAATCAAAAGAGAAAGCCAAGGCTTTAAGTAAAAAGTCCCAATATGAGGCATCCACCATAATGTACATATTTACCCCCCCCACCCCCATTCCATACTAAATTCCTCAAGTTCAAGATCATACCAGCTGCATTGTGTGCCAGCCACAAAGATGCCATGCCTTAGACTTCCTGCTTCCCATAGCAGCTCATGACCCAGAGTGGAGACGATACAATTGAGTGGCTGTTCCTGTTGTGGGGGGGGTTGTATCCCTACAATACTGGGTTCAGCCCCTGTCTATCACTCTTGACAGTGAATGTCATGTTAAAGCCTATGGGCTCATTTTTTTGGTGTTGCAGAAGGTGCAAATTAATGGTGCGCTGCATTGGTATAATCTGTATTGTCGTTGTGATGTTCAGCCTCAGTGAGCAACAACGTGTGGATTAGATAAGACACTTTCATTACTGGTTTTAAGTTTTCATTATTTGCAACTACAGTATGTGACAGTCTATTGTTATAATCCTAAATTCTCTGTCTTGTGGGTACAATGCAATATGAAATAGCAGGGGCATTACTTTGGACTTTTATTACTTATGTAAATGTAATATTTTTTTTTTTAAATATGATGGTTTTCAGCTTCTGGTCTTTGGCTGACTGATGGGTAGATCCATCTTGAGTTTAAGAGTTAATCTCTCTAAACTCCAGTCTAATCCCATGACATTCCGCCTTTAATGATTCTTAACCAGCAGAGGGCAGCTGGAAATGAACTGGACAAAACCAAGCATTTTAACTTCTGGTATTGATCGTAAACGTGTATACAGTAGTAACAAATTCCATAGCCCCTCATTCCATTTCATTACATAGCACATATTCACCAAGTTCAGTTTGTAGTGTACTGTCTTGTGTAGTCATTTAAATGTTGCTTGTAGTCCAAAGCTGCGGATGCCATATTGATCAGTCAAAAGTTGCACTGATCTAGGGCCAGTTTCCTAGATCAGTTCACACAAAATGACAATTCTGTCCTCTTTTACTCCCCCTCATGTTGTTCCAAACTCACACATCTTTCTTCTGTGGAAGGCAAAATGTTGGATATTCCGGCTGGGTCGATAAAACAATATAGAAATATTAGTAATAATAGTATTGGATTTTTTTTTTCTTCAATATCAGTGATAAACTTTTAAGTCAATTTCAATATATAGCCTATGATCTACATCTAAATGATCAGATCAGTTATGTGTCGCTACAAATGCAAGCAGTTCGGCAAAGTTATACACATATCTAGCTAACTGAATCAATGTAATGTCACAAAATCAGCCAATAAGAAGTGTTAGCAGGCACACATGCTGTCCTGGAAACTGACAATGAGGCTCCGTAGCCGCTAGCTAGCAGCTAGCTATGGGGCTAATTTAATATAGCTGTGTGCCGAACAAGACCACACTGACAAAGAAACAGATTTTGACTGATTTTCAAATTGAATCAAAAAAAGGTGACAAACCTTATGTAGGATTCAATCCTAAAGTTAGTATACTTTAAAGGTAGATTTGTAAACAAACAAGTTATTTTCAATTCATTCTTGAGGTCTAACAAAGATGTGGAATGCAGTTCTGCCTCCATTAATGGTAAGAAATGTATACCGTGATAAATATCGATATCGATCGATATGAAAATCGATCATATCGCCCAGCCCTAACTGATCAGTCACCGTTAGGCCTGTCGCGATTATTAAATAATCGTCTGATCACGGTTATCTCAAATAATTATTATAATTATAATTATTGTGCAATTTAAATTCCAATCATATTTTACTGTCCAAGTAAGGGAATGAACAGCCCATTTGATTGTCTTATGTAATTGAGCTCGGACGACTCACTGGGACGCACTGCGGGCCGCACAGAGTGTAGCTCCTACAGAGAGCTCGAAGATTAACTGCTTCAGAACCGGACTTGAAGTGAAGTGAAGTGAAGCACATACCATCTGCGGAGGTTCGCGCCAAACTCCCGCGATAATATAAACAAGGATTTTAGTGAATGTAAAGCACTCTGGTTTCACTTTCATTTAATGATCGTGTAATGGCAAATGTTATTTGTCGTTGTGGGTTCAAACACACAGTGACACAGAGGAGCTTTTCCTCATAATCGTCATAAATGTGAGATCCCTAAAACAGACGATTAATCATTATTATCGCAATTATTTGTTTGAAAATGTGACAATTTTGACAACTGACAATCAGCCAAATTTCTTTAGTGTGACAGGCCTAGTCACTATGGATGGGTCGATATATCTAATCTCGATTTATCACAGACCAAAAAAATTATGAAACATCGTGGCATATCTCGATATTTAGAAATTTGCAATATTGTTTTCTGTCCATGTGATCAAAAAATGAAATGACTCGTCAAACATTATAATCTCTCTATCACTTGATTTGAACCCTATTGTGCTTTTTTTCTACACTGTTTACAGGGTTTACACAATGTCCTTGAAGTGCTTAAAGTGCTTGAATTTAGCTTTTAGAACATTAAGGACTGGAATTCCTGGAAAATCTAGATTAACATGTAAAGTTTCCTCTGTGTAATGTGTGTCCATCAAAGATAAGACGATTCCACTTTCATTGAATAATGTGTCTTAATATCCTTTCTGTTCTTTACAGTCAGATAAAAGAGTAAAAATGTAATCTCACACAGCATGGATGTGCTAAAGAAACCGAGCGTTTCTGGTGATTTTTTTGCTGTAGCGTAACACTCTGAGGCGCTTATTGAACTCTTAAAGTGACAGTACCTTTTTAGAGTTTCTTATACAAATGAAAGTAAACTCAGTGTTATTACTTGTAAATCATACACATTATTTCAAACAGTAATAGCTCATATCATTATTATATATACCATTTCATTGTAAATTATTAATTCATATAATGTAGAATATTTGTATTACAAGTTTGTAAAATTTAAGTTAAATTTTGATAATAATAATGGTCAAACAAATAATTAAAATAGACATTTTCACATTCTTTTTTCAAGACAGGTTTTGTTCAGTTCTATTCCTTGTTCTGCACCTGATCAGCCTGAATGTACCCCAGTATTTTTTTTTGTCTTATTTGTTTGTGATCTTTTCTTATAGAGAAAATAATTTTAGAAACTCGTATTATTTAAACTTTGAGCATTAATATTGTGTATTAAATAACTTAACACTTAACTCATAATTAAAGAAATTATAATGAGCATTTTGCATTTTCTGTAATATTTTGTCATTTAAGTGTTTATTGTATCGAATCGAGATTATATCGAATCGTGAAGCTCATATTTTAATCAAACTGAATTGTGAGATAACCATATTGTTCCATCCCAACTAGTCACCTAGTCACCTTAGTTAACTTGACCAGCATAAGAAAAATGGCCATTCCTGTCTCAGATTCTCAAAAGAAAGATTCTCATATATCTTTTTAGTAAAGATCTGTATTAATTTCAAACTCATGCACATAGGATGCATATACATAAAAAAAATAATATTTTAGATAAGCTGCTATGATGTCAGTAATATTTTTTAATATTAAGGGTGTAGTGGAAAAGAACATTTGTGCAATAGGCATGTACTTTATGAAAGGTGACCCTTTCATTCATAATGAGATATATAAAAAAAGGCGTATTTATTGTCTCAAATCTTTGAGGAGCCTCTCTGATCAGTCAATTTAGAACTGCATTGAGGTCAACCAGACACTGCTAAGATATTTTGATCACATCTCTAAAGTCAGGTTACCTGGACCTGATCCTGTGCTAAAATTTCAATAGTGATGAGGTGAGACACAGGCTTGGCGACAGCACCGCGGGCCATACCTGTAAGTCACCTGTTTAAGACTCAAACAAAACAATGGCATTGAATTCCTCAGATGCCTCCGTATCTATTGGAGGAAGCAGACTGGGGGAAGGTAGCTGGAGGTGTCTGTGTGTGTGTCTGTGTGTGTGTGTGTGTGTGTGTGTGTGTGTGTGTGTGTGTGTGTGTGTGTGTGTGTGTGTGTGTGTGTGTGTCTGAGGCCACAGTTCGGTTTTGTAGGTTTAGGCCTTTATCTGATGAGTGTGATCTTATCAAAGACTTTTGTGACTTCAGCAATTGTGTCTTTGAATGGAGGTGGCTCTGTGTTTGTCTTTGTCATCTAATCTGAGCTGCATTTGAAAAGATGGATACCTTTTAAATCACTGAATGTTTTCAAGAACATAGAACACATTGTCTAGCCACAGTGTGATGGATTCCAGACCAACATATTCTGGTCTTAATGTTGACAATTTCTGTTGGCTGTGCGCTTGAACATTTTTCATTTTAATTCTGGTCTGGGAACTGAGTCAATTTTGCTGTGGCCATGGGCAGGCAAGGGCACTAAGAGCTGCCAACCAGTGCCTATTATTTTATTTCATTCAAAAATGAATGTAGATTCATGCCACATCCTGCCTTTAGTAGCACATTAAGCATTTAAAGTTTACATCTGACTAAGGAGTACATTTAAGTTGTGGGCTTACGTGTGCTATAGTGACTGCTTGTTTATCGAAGTCAGATGTGACTGACCATATTAATGAAGCATGAGAATGAATAACAATCATCCAAATGCAACAAAGGGGGTGAAGAATTTACAGTGGATGGATGCCAGCTCCTTCTGTCCCTCTCCCTTACTTTCTCACTGACAAAAACGGTTAATTTTAGAAAGCTGTAAAAGAAATGCTAAATTAGGTTCGTCACACTTAAATTGTGCCAGCTTTTTTGTTACAGGCTATTAAATGACAAAAATGCAGTTAAACTTAAAGGTATATTTCAGCCAAAAATGAAAATTGTAACATCATTTACTGTTTTAAAACGAATTACTTTCTTTTTTCTGGAAATAATTTGAATAAAATTTCCAAGCTGCCCTTTTCCAAACAATGAAAGAATATAGTGAACAGGGACTGTACTGTATCGGTGAACAGACTGAAGTTTAAGTCATTATTCACTGAAAATCTTGGCGCTCAAATCTCATTTGCACTTGCGCATATTCAAAAAGCGTGAATGAGTTTTTAGAGCTAGAGTGAAGAGGAAGACGATTAACAATGATTACGACTTAAATTCAGTGTATTTATAACTCTAAGCTATTGTATATGGAATATAGCAGAATATAGTGTTGTATAGATTACTTTTATGGGACCTTTTTGGATATCGACAGATATCAGCCCCTGGTCACTACATTCTAACTTGGTACATTACAAAAATATTAATGTTACTAATTATGTTTTATTAGTTTTTCATAATTCTATTCACATTTTAGCTTTTAAATCCATGTATTCAATCAATAAATCTGATATTATATTGCATATATAATGTTTTGTTACATATTTATTGTTTAATAGCATAACTTTTAGTACTATTTACAGGTATTTACAATGATTTGTAAAACATGTGTTAAAAACCTCTTTAAGTCTCTTTAAGAAAGACGGCATTTCTGTAAACAGCCTTTAAATGAGCGCATGTTAACGAGAGAATGGATGCATCTCATCTGCCCTATGTGTGATTAGAATTAAATGTTTTTTTATTGTTTTGATCAACAACTGACTGTAGAGAACTGAAAGGGTATTAAAAGAGACATTATTCAATGACAAATGGGTCGCGTGGATCTCTTCTTTGGACACACATTATACGGAACAACTTTTACTCTCAACATGCTGTGAAAGGATCTCGATGCTGAATACTCCACCACAATAATACACAGATACTGCTGAGTGAAATATTAACATTTACCTGTCAGTTACCAATATACATTTTAGTCCCATAACGTGACATTTGGTTGCTAATGTGAGTAGTAGAGGGTTGCGCTTAGCATAAAAGATCGATCTTGTGATTTAAGAATCGATATCGAGGCCATTCAAATGAAGATTGCGATGCATTGGACAGTAAAAGAAAATGTTCCACACTTATACCATTAATTCACAATAATCTCATTTTAGATCAGTAGCAATTTTATGCTTCACGCAATGGCATTACAGATTAAACTGTGGCCAGTTTTGCTAATGCCATTAAAATAAATGGGATATAGGATGTACTGATAAAAGCCTTAATTTTGTGAACCATGTCCCTTGTGATTCTTTAGCTTTATCTTATTATTATTCTCCACGCTTATAACCAGCTTAGTGCACTCTTCCAAGATGCAATATCCAAATGGTTGAATATGGTCATTTTTGGTGAATCCCCATCTGTGGGGCACATCACTGGCCAGGAACTGATCTGGGATCTGGCAGAAATCCTCACAATGCGAGTCTGGAAGTCCTTAGATAAAGTCTTCTCCAAACCCCCCCAAATCTGTCTGTCTTTGTCGCTTTCCGTCTCTGTCTCTCTGTTTATGATAAAATCCTCAGACAGCTGCACACACTTGGTAGCTAACTCATTTTGGTCAGGCAGATGTGCATGAGTTTTTCTGGAAGTGAGTTTTGCGATATGTGTGAGTTATTACATTGCTCATGTTACAGAAATTATACTCCACAATAGTAGCACCTCCAGTATTTCTGTCTGCCCCATCCCCCACAGTCGTAGACGCCTCCTCCCACATGCATCTCCCTCATGCTCATATGCCCTTCACTCAGTCTTGGCTACAAGCCCATTCAGAGCGAGCCAGGGGCTTCAGCCCCTTTATGTGTTTTACTTACTCCAAAATCTTTATTGATTTTTGCAGAAATTCCTGCAGTTGCTGTCTTTGCGTTTCAAGGTAGTTTCAAGGCAATTCTCTGTGGTCGAGTTTGCTGAATAGTTTGGATGAAGAGCCTCAATTCTAGTACATAAATATGGCTTAGGTCCCACCCTCAATCTATAAAAACCATATGGTGATAATTATTTAAAGTTAAAGTGTGTATTTTATGTGCCACTGGCAACATCAGGCAAAATTGCAAAAATTATGACCAAGCATAGTAGCCCACAGTGGCCATGAAGTATTGTTATTTTCTGTCTTGTTTTCTCATGATCTTGACATAACAAAAGTTACAAATTATATGAACTTTGTCTTGAGTTATATTAAGAAAACTAAAAACAAACAAAAAACAATGATAAATGCTTTCTGTGGGCTTCCATATTTCCTAGGAAATAGGAATGCTAGTGATTAATCGATAATCGATTAATCGATAATCGATTAATTGTTGTCAATAATTTGATTGATTAAGCTTTTTGATCGTTGATTAATAAATTTCAGGACTAATGCATTCAGTAATCATGCCAGCAGGCGTTGATAAAGCTGCCTATGCGGTCATCCACTGCTAGAGGGCTCTTGCATGTTGTCATGTTTTGTCCGCATCACAGAACAAGAACCACGATGCACTCTGATTTTTAGTGTACATCAGATGTACATCCAATATAAAAGTACATATGTGATGAAGTCATCACTCCATCAGCCCCATCACTCTTGTCAGCGTCCGAATTCACTCACTCTTTTCATTCACTCACTGCTGAGATATAGTGCACTCACTGCCATTCACTATATAGGAAGTAGTGATTGAGTGAACATGTGAATTATTTCGGACACAGCCAATGTTGGAGCATTTCCCTGTAAATGAACATTGGATGAGTTTGGAATGGTGTACTACTCTTACTACTTCTGCCATATATGTCTATGGCAGAAATAGAAAATAGTCTGGTAGTATGCCATTATGTTTTCTGCACACACTGTGATAGTGTGTTAAAGTACAACATGGCAACAGGCACTGTTGTTTCATCCCAACCTGCAATTATGTCTGTGGTCGCCTGGAAAGCACAAAGGCACATTCAGTATGTTATGTACAGTAGGCTACTGTGTACTTAATGATTTGACTTAATTTAAATAAGTCCAAAATCCGAAATATCCTACGATCCACAACGTGTAGTTTTAAGGAACTTAAATATTTATCTTGTATTCAAGTTATAATTAACAGTAATTCATTAGCAGTAATTAAGCAATTAACAATTATTATTTTTTTATTGTATTAAAATACACTTAACTAAGAATATTTTTAGTGGAAAATGTCAATACTTCCATTTTGTAAGTGTATTAATTAGATGTAGACCAATATATTGCATTTACCGATTAATCAGTGCTGATAGTTGCATTTTGGAACTATCGTTTATTGGCAAAAATCTTTCCTGATTGTTTTTTTTTTGTGTTTTTTTCTTCTTCTTCATGTTTCTCTGTGGCCAGCACTATTTTGATGAGGTAATAAAGTAATCTAAATTGAAGCAAAGGCATGCAAAGTGAGAGTATATGAAATTGTGTGCCGTCAGCACATACATTGTGTCTCCAACTTCAAATCTAATTAATTATAATAACGTTATTCCTAATTCAACTTTAAGTAATGATATGTATATATATATATATATATATCTATATATATCTTCATCTGGTGAATTTAATAAGCTTCATTTGGTAAATACGTTTATGTAGAGCATTGTAACGGATCCAAGTCTCCGGCATTTCAAAATAAGAGGCGTTTGGCTTGTTTACAGTTAAAAGTCCCACATGCACCAAATCTCCATTTAAACTGCATTTGGACTTGTATTCATGTTTGGACTCTTGTAGTGTCTATATCTGTACCCATCATAGGAAGTAAAGGCTAAGAATTTGTTACATTCTGTAAATCTAATTTAAAAACTATCAGCCGATTAATCGGTTATCGGCCTTTTACACCACCTCAGTTATCAGTTTTGGCAAAATCCACTATTGGTCGACCTCTAGTATTAATTAAAATTAAAATAGTAGGCAACATGTACATGTTATTTTGAATTCTTGTGCATTTTGCGTTATTAATTGATCGCTAATTTCCACGACGATCGATTATGAAAACTGACATCCCTACTTTGAAACAATCAGTAGTTGTGCTTGCTAAGGCAAACAAATGTAGGCATTAAGAATTAAGTATTAACTAAGTAAAACTTTGGCATGTATAACTTCTTCACATAAAGTTTTTGCTATACAGTAAGGATGATTTGATTGATGTCAAATCATGCAGCTTTTTTCAGTGCAGGAAATAAATCCTATAGACTGTCATTGAATGTTTTTAGACAATATTAGTAAATGCTGTTACAGTAATCCTGTAATCTTGTTAGCTCTATTGCACTGATTTGATAAAGCACTAGGTGTTACTAATTCCATATTCTCGGATTATGATTTTCATCTATCAGGTGATTAAAATTCTGCAAAAAAAAAAAAAAAAAAGATTTACATAAAAGTAAGGACCTGAGCCATAGCGGGGGACCCGAATAACATAGAGAATGGGGGTGGACTCTTTTGATTTTGTCTGTAAGCAACACCTAGCAACCACAGAGAACACCCTAGCATTGACCTACAACATGGGCAAACACCACCAAAATCGAATTATTTTTGCAATTTTGTTGGTGTCTCTAGTAGTGTAGCAGAAATTATACACTTCAGCTTTAAATATAGCCTACTGGATATATCATAAGATCATCAGGTGTGCGTGGCATGTAATCCTGTCTTATTATGTGGTATAACAGCATGTGATGTATTTCAGTCCTTTTTGAAATTTGATCAAGATATATGTTGTCTCGTTTCTCTTTTCAAGTATCTTTGAGACAAAGGAACTGTCATGGTATTCATTGCACTCCTTCATGGATAACCGAAGGCAAAAATTCCTCCAGAACCACCACACCCTTAACATTTTTTTTCTCTGCTCTCACCATAGCTTATGGGCCGACTTGGTGAAGTGGGTAATTTCTGGGCTACTAGCATAAATAAATGGAATTGCAAGAAAATCATTGTTTACAAATAGGTTTCCCAAACACTCCCAACATTTGGTTGGACAAACAGATAGTCCCGCCCCAAACTCACACCATTGTTTTAAGCATTATTGATATGATGGGTAGAAAGGATTCTCAAAGAAACATAGCAACGATAACAGTGTTTACAATTTTCGGGGAGTCAACCTATGAACGGTTTACTTATAGTTGTCTCTGAATATTAAGCAGGAGTAAGAAAAATTATTTTAACATCTTTGATAGTTAAATTGTCAAGTTTAGCTCAATCGACATTTTTTCTTTGTCTGGAACAAACTGCCCTTACTTGACCAAAAGATTGCCATATTGAAAGCCCATATGCTCCATAGTGGAACAAACATGTTGCTGTTTTAGACTGATTCATGCTCAGTGTCCCCTATCCAAACTGTTACCAGCATTTTGTAAGTTAACCTGCAAAACTGATCACAGTTGGCAATGTGCCCACACTGTAGGTGTGGGGAGACATTACCCCTTTCCCCACACATACAATGTGGGCACATTGCCAACATCATGCCATCAGCAGCCCTCTCTTCATTATTTCGCTGATCCCTGTAGATCTGATAATCAAGTATAGTGGGTTTAAACTGGCACATTCAGTACCTAGATATGAATGTGTGCATATGCACATGCATATTCAATAATGCACACCCACAATGCATAGCCCCCCTCAAACCCTGCTGTTGTGGTAATGCACGTCTTTGTCATTGCTCTCAGCTGGGAATATGTCTGGCAATGAAGGCCTGTATGAAATATGGTGGAATTGTACTGTAATTTCTAGGCATTGATAAGCAGCACTATTATTGAATGGACTCTAAACAAAGTTAATGTTTCTTTGTGCATTTATTACTGTATCGTTGTGACCTTCACATATAATCTATAGTCACAAATCTGAATTTTTGAGAAGCAGATATGAATAAAGTTCGTATGAAGAATTGTTTGTTATGTATTCTAAAACATCATCAGAATTGCACATGGGCCAGGTTGACATGGTCATTTGTGCATGTCAACATAAAATCTGGTCCAATTTGGTCTGAATCACCCATTTAGACAGGAAATGTGTGTCTGACAGACCAGTAAAGTGGCCACAGTTCAAGTGTTGTTTGAGGTGGATGGGGGAGGGATTTACGTGAAATAGATACCACAAGAAAGAGCAAAAGTCAGGTTATGGAAGTAAAAATCCCATTTCTGTTTTCAATGGAAGAAATTGATCTTGATTCCTGTCATAACTAGATTTTGCTTCCTGGCTTCATAAAAACACATTACTATACCTGCATTTTTGCTAAATTATTTATATGTAGCTTACAGCAGCAGTTTCTTGGTGAAATGAAGACTAGAGGCGCTAAAACAACAATGACTTTTATTCCCTTTTGTTCCCTTTCACTCGTGACGTGTAAACAGGCAGATTATCAGTTCGTAAACACTTTTATCAGCTCTTAAAAAACACCACAAAGCCATGTACGATAGTTGCATGGCTAAAAAGCCGAACACCTGTGTGTTAAATAAGCCAAATGCCACCCGACAGGGATCACTGACCGAAATGTTTTAACTCCATATGAACGTACTTCAAAACAGCACGTAGAAATTTCTCAAGCGGTAACAAGAGTTACTTGTTGTACGGTGACCAAGCCTGGGTTCACGGCTTTGATAAATACACTAGATAGGGTACAACATGCCCTCCCGCACATATTTTAGCCACATATTTTTGAGTCACAGCGGAGCTGAAAACAAAGGAGTTTTTCGCTGCTACAACTGACATGTGGTCAAGCCGTACAGCGGAGCCCTATCAGAGTCTTACGGTGCATTTCATTACCGAAGACTTCAACCTCAAAGCTCGCTGCCTTCAAACTACCTACTTCCCAGATGACCACACAGGGGAAAATATTGCAGCCTGTCTGAAAGAGGGGCTTGTCAGCTGTGCTTCCTGTTTATTACAGTGACTTTGAATTATCTGAATAATACTGAGTGTGGTAAAGCCACAGATTTGTTTTTATATTTCTTTTTTTGTAATCTGCACTTTAGTTTGTGTGATTTGTTACTTACTTTCATATTAATGTTTACACCAGGCTTATTTGTCAGTGCTTTATGTTGTCATGATAATTATTACATGTTTACAAGGCTGGAAATTCAACAAATCAGTAAATATACTACTGTGATTGACATTTGTATTTAACTAACAATAATCGCATATTAAATCGCAATCGCAATATTGGTAAAAAAAAAAATCGCAATTAGATTATCTTCCAAAATCGTTCAGCCCTAGCTGTAACTATCAATTATTTTTGTAATCAAGTAATCTAACGAATACTCTGATGATTAATTGAGTTATCTGAAAAATTATATAATAATTCTGATTGCATCATGTTGTCGAGGTAAAGTCGCGTTTGGCTAAAATGCGTTTATTAGCCTAAGTTTAGTTTTTTTGTGTGATTTTCTCCCCCCATTTTCACCCAATTCCCAATGATCTCTAATTCCTCATGATGGGTTAGTGACTCGTCTCAATCCAGGTGGCAGAGGACAAATCTCATATGCCTCCTCATCTGAGACCGTCAACCCGCACATCTTATCACATGGCTTGTTGAGCGTGTTACCGTGGAGATATAGCGAGTGTGGAGGCTACACAGCATCCACGCACAACTCGCCACGCGCCCCACCGAGAGCAAACCACATTATAGCGATCACGAGGAGGTTACCCCATGTGAATCTACACTCACTAGCAACCGGGCCAATTTGTTGCTAGTGCCTAGGAGGCCTGGCTGGAGTCACTCAGCATGTGTGTGTGTGTGTGTGTGTGTGTGTGTGTATATATTGGCTACTCCAGGTGTGCCCAACTTTTTTTTAATGCAAGATCTACTTTTTCATTAGTCTGATTGTACTGTGACCGCCAGCTGTCTCGGTGTATTTAAAGTGTACACTAGCAGCTCTATACTGAACTCTGAATGGATCATTAATGACAGAATAGAATATTTTACAGCAGTAACCTCAAACCACGAAAAATTGGATGGTTGCTGCAAACTTATAAATCAATTCTTGACAGTGGCCACTTTATTTCCAAGGTTTCCCCTTGGATTCTGGATGCAACATTTGCTATTTGATTCTTTGTTGACATGATCATTTTCCTCTGGCAAGGTAAGGTAATATTATATGGTGAATATTTTATATATAATCTTTGTGGTGGGGTCATTTTTTAAATTGGAAGGCTGCACAGACATTACACAACAAATGTGGTGTTATGGTGTGAGACATTTGAATATTTGCACTATTCTGCTCAATGATTCACTGCAATTTATTTTAATGCTGTGTACCCTAAAATTCCTGACCTTTTGAAGTGTTAATTGGAGCTAAGGTGCAGTTTATAACAGAGAAAGACAGACAATGTTAACAATTCATTTGCTGGGCACCAGACAGTATTACTCACATGGAAATGGTTACCAGTAAGAACAGCTGGATTAAGCCAGAGGAGACGTCTTATTCAGTCCTGTTACTCACTGAGAGAAGCATATTAATGCCACGGATGCAGAGACAGGACCCAATTGCAGAGTTCAAAAAGCATTGATTTATTAAGTACAAAAATAAAGGATAAAAACTCACCCAAAACTCCCACAAGGTTGAAAACAAACATAAACTACCCTATAGGGGAAAAAAGTGTCCAGGCTGGGGCAGAGGCAGGGCTGGACTGGGAAGAGAAATTTTACATGGCAACTGGCCCAAAAGTTGTTGAGCGTGGGGGGGGGGGTGGGGGGCTGGGGGCTCGCTGTCCTTTTCTGCATATCGCGGCACCGTTTTGTGCTCCGTTCTGCATAACGCGAGGGCTCGTTTTTGCTTATCGCGGCCCATTCGTTATGTTTCGCGGCTGACCCACTGGCCCTCTCGGACTGGAAAACGGGGCAAATACACAGGACCGACTGGGTGGGGAACAGGACTGACTAGAGCAAGTCCAACCATCAGGACTGACTACAATACACACAAGACACACAAGAAGAACTGGCATTGGACAGTACACACGAGGAGACAAAATAGGAAGAGAAATCAACAGGGTAACAAGACAGGGCAGGTGTGACTA
Source organism: Moxostoma hubbsi (assembly GCA_032164185.1). Lineage (NCBI taxonomy): Eukaryota > Metazoa > Chordata > Actinopteri > Cypriniformes > Catostomidae > Moxostoma > Moxostoma hubbsi. Next base: position 12,511,663 of record JAVLUX010000044.1, read on the forward strand.
ATAAACAAATAATGGGCAAACAAGGAGGCAGGGTATAACGTAAAACAGAGAGACACGCGGTGATACAGAAATTAAACAAATCCACGTGCTCTCACAAGACCCGGGCAGGCGCAACGTGTTCGTGAGTGACAGAAATAAACTATTGACACAAGTGTATGCTACCAAGATGACATAAGCGCGATGCACCCACGTCAATATCAGACAGGCATGGAGCATGAGTGTCCGGATCCCAAAAGAGACCGAAACCGAACCAGACAGGAAGTCAGGACCCAGACACCATACTTCAGACATGAAACATGACAGATTGAAGAGCGCATGGCAAGGAATACAACCAAAACCATGTGCTCACACAAAGACAGACAGCGAAACACAAGATAGACATGGGACGATGATGCCACGTGACAATCAGACCAGACATAACGTGTCCAAAATAAGTCAATTTTGATGTCAAATAATTGTTTTTCAGACTTTTGCAGATCAAAATCACAAATGAGATCACTTTAGACCTCTACTAAGATTAAACGGATTCCTGCTTATCAGATGTTTCTCAAGAAATAACCCTGGTAACCTCTCATGTGTCTCCTGCTCATTTAGAGTTTCACAGGAGATCTCAACAATGTCTCAAACTGTACTTAGATTTGTCATCATACCAAAGTCTGCAATCAGAAGTCAGATTACAATTTACATTTTATTTCCCATCTAACATTTCTATAACAATATCAAATTCTTCCAATACCAAATTGCCAGGTCAACAGTTGTCTTAAAAAATAAAAAAAAAATGTCTCATTTGTGTTTTTATCTTTATGTGGAGAACATCTGAGACAAATTTGATACTTATATACTGTAAAATGTAACTGAGATTTTAAAGGAATAGTATAATTCTCCCATCATTTACTCACCCATTGTACACCCCACTCAAATAAAAATGAAATGTTCATCTTGGTGCTGAGATACACATGCATTGGTTGGTTCCTTCATATGTAGACTCTTCTGTGATACAGTGACAGTATTGAATACTGGAGATTCAAAATCACAATGCAGGGAATCTGTCCTTGAATATGATAGTTATACACTTTCTTGAGTCAAAATAGGTCTATCATTTTCATACATCTAAATCTCCCTTGGTTATTCTGTCCAAATGAAATCAGTGAACATCAAAGCTAGATCAAAAAGAAGGCACAAGCCCACTGAAAGAAGTGAAATTGAGTATTAGCAGAAGAGATGAATGACAAATATCATCAGATGCAGCTGTCATTCAGCTGTCAAGCCTTTTCCTCCACAAGCCTTGAAGGAGACCCTTGTTTTAAGACCATCGGAAGACACTAAATGACTGTTCATCTCAATGCTACCTCAACCAGGTGGTGTAAAAACACACTCATGGATGCATTTAAACTGTTCATGTCAGATTGAATCAAAAACATGCCTCTGGAAAACAGCCAGGGAGTGAAACTATGTTAGATAAAATAGATTCAGCAGTAGAATACTATATAAATTCTTGTTGTTGGTGAATAAGTGCAGCCATTGGGAGCATATCCTATACCCATTAATTACACAGACAGCACACCGCTGCTCTTTGTTGCTCTTTGCAGTTGGGAGTCTTCCTGGTGGGTCTTAGAGACCTGCATTTATGTCTGATGTCTTTAGTTTTTAACCTCTCACCCTATAAGTGTCTGCTTACAGAGTCAATCTCACTGGCCCCTTACTGTCCCGTAGGGGCCAGATTTATGATCTGCTTTGAGAAATTTACCTAAAAATTGACCTTAGGAGTCTGGAGGCACCCTTATCACATACACACTTTACATTTGCAAAGTTTACATTTCTACTCTTTATAGAGACAAATTGAATGGGTGTGAGAATGAGTACCGATACTCAAATTAAGGGATTTTATACAGAACCTCACAGCATAATCCAAAATAACATTTGAGTTTTGGTATCAGAGCATTTTTATGAGCACGATGTTGGACCCGATTCCGAGACCTGTATTTAGAATATAGAGGCTAACGTTTATTTTCTTGCTGCTCACTTTATTGCGACAAACGTGTGCATATTGTTGGCCGAATGTACTAAACATGTGTATTATTTACTAACCACCCAATTCCAACTTTGCCAGGCGCTAAAATAGTCATTAGCATTTAAAATGTCATTTTCATTTTTTCTTTACTATAAACACTAATGTAAATTAGGCTTATTATACATTAGATAGCACCGTATTCACAAATATAAGCACAATTTGCCTGGTGCAATTAAAGTTGAATTTAAAACCCTACTGAATGTAGGTGGTAAGTGTCATTTCATCTTAGATGTTATTTAAACATTTGTGTACATTTTATAGCAGTCATGGCAGCAGCCATTTATTAAATGATTATCTAACGATGCAGAAGAGTATTATAATTAAACATATATCCAGACGCATGGTGTTGCCAAGTGTGCTTTTGCCATTTTATATGAGCTAAGAGGTGAAATGATTCTGTGCAATCTCAGTCATTTATAGACTGATCTCAAGGTGAATTCGGCGACTGTTGGTTGAAAAGTTCATGCTATTGAAATCAGTCTCTGCTTACCAAAATTGGAATCACTGCCCCCAGTGGCCGAAGCTGGATGTACTGTTAAATGTATGGGCACTTGTGATCTCCAGTTTCTGAGTGAAAGGTCCATAGAGTGACACCAAATCTTGTTGTATTTTTAGTTGTAAATGATACAATAGAGTCAATAGGAATGCATGTTGTATTAACCAAACCCCAACACTAAACATAATCATCAGTGGAGTAAAAATGTAATCTTAGAGGAAAGAATGCAACCTCAAAATCACTCTTAACACTGTTTATGTGAACGTGACTACACATGACCAGAACCTGTGTCTCTGAAGCTGTTTGCGCAACACAAGATAAGTAGCGCCACAGGAAAAGGCAAACAAATTTCAATTGATGGAAAGATATCTGATGGGAGATGTCGTTTGTCAGTAATTCAGCAAAATGTGGTCGATTTCAGGGTACACGGAAGCAGCATGTTGATGTCCCATGTAATCGTGTGTGTAAACCATGCCATATCAACAGCTAGTGCTCAGAACCGATCCGCAAGATCGGGGATTGATCAATGGAAAGTGTATTCAGCAATCAATTTTTGTGGGTGCTTGCACTGTCACCTGATTTGCATAACTCCTTTAGTGAATTAGGTGCTAAAACAAGACAGAAAGTGCTTGTAAATACTGTAAACTGTGTATCATTCTTAGTGTATTCCCCCTATATGTTTCAAAAGGTTAAATTTCTGTGAGTGCAGTGTGGTTTTTCTTATCATAGAAACTAAATAAATTGGATATTTGCTCACAATTTTTTTTTTTGGTGTATTATGTATCTTGGTTGGAGTGACCTGGCTGCAGAATGACTTCACACCTAACTATCAGATCGTAAATGATACATGTTATGCTAGACTAAGCTGTCTGTCTTCAAGCATGACTGGAGTCACTCAGCATGCCCCAGATTCGAACTTGCGACTCCTGGTGTGGTAATCAGCGTCTTTACTTGCTGAGCTATCCAGGCCCCCAGGAGAATGTATTTTCAAGTGATCACAGATCAGCCTGAAATTTAAAACTTATAAAGAACAAAGTCTAACAAAACTTTCTCATCTGGCCTTTGAAGACTTGCTTTCTGCAACCTTTGTGGTCTAGATCCCATTTCCTCTAATTAAAGGTGCTCATAAATGTAATTTATTTGCATATTGAAACTGGGATAATCAAGGATCTTTTACTGCAAATTTGTGATCATGCTGTTTGTGCTTTTCAATTTATTCAGATCTTTTTGGTGGTAAATTTCTGCTGTGCTTTTAAACCCACATTCTAATGGTTACATATTTCCCAATGTTTAAATGGAAGTGGAAAGGAAATGCTTATTTTTTGTTTTATTTATATTGCCAGATAAGTCAGTATAAGGTGGGAAACCTTGGCAATGGTTTTATTTTCCTATCTTCCTGAGATATTTTGACCTGTACACTCTTAAAATGTGCTGTGTTCCTTATGAACTGCTCATGAATTAGTTCATCATTAATGTCACCACAAATGGTAGGATTAAGAGATTGATTACAACGATAATGTTATAGCAGCTGTGTCCATCTAGATTCATCTTATTATATGCATAAAATCCCACTCATGTTACATGTATCATAGATTCTTCTGAGTATAGAGAGAGAGGAGATTATTGTCCTCTTATTCACTCTTTCCAGTGTGAATCCTGCCAAGAGTATATTCTGTTTAATCTGAACTGGATTTTACACTGGGGTTCCCTTCAGTTAATATGTGCAGATTCCGTGTGGGCATAGACAATTGCCTCAGCATAACTTTACGATTTATTGCTACCTTTATTAATACATTATTCAGAGACTCATGCAAGCTGTGAAAGACCTTGTTAAGACTATCATGTGTAACGGTATTGACATAAGTGAGCACAGTGATTGTTAACAACTGTTAAATTATTAACTGTTCTGGAGCTCAGTTAGTTGATGCTGATCCTTGACACGTCAAGACTTTTATTCTGTGGTTGAGCAGGCACAGTTTCATGCACATTTCTTATCCTACACATTTTTTTGTCTTTATTAAACAAGAAGTTGTAATGAAGCACTGTATCATTCTTAATGCGTTATCATAGAAACAAAGAAGTATTTTTCACCATAGCCTGGGGTATTGATTTCTGCAAAAGGCCAACAAGTTGGTGAAGAAGATGAGTCAGTGGCCCCCCTCCAGTGTGGGAGTACTCGCAGCACAGCAAGTCAACTCCGCCTCCAACCGACTGGCATCTGCTCTCACAGCTGAGGCCAGGAACTGAAACATTGACAGGCCGAAATAACCAAAACAAGTACACAACGTGAGGGATATCAGGCATTTAATTATTGAGATGAGATAAACAGGTACAGGAAACTCAATTCACCAATGGGACATGCAGTGGAAAACTCATTTGAAGGAGTAGCATCAGTATTTGAGCGGTTTAACTGTGTTGTGAGTGATATCACCATGGGACACTCGTGGAAACTCCATTGAATGCTAAAGAAATATCCTGGGTTAAATGCAACTTTATCAAAGCAGCTTTGATATGTTGTTGATAACCACATATTTTTTTTTTCAAATTGTCCATCAGTTTTTAAAACGAATGAAAAAATGGAAGCTTAGCAGGCAATCACCAGACTTATCACACAGTGAATTCGGCGACAGTAGGTAGAAAGTTCTGCTGCTGAAATCGGTCTATGCTTACTGAAATTCGAACCACTGTCCCTAGTGGACAAAATTGAAAGTGATGATTTAATACAGTGAACAGGAATGAATATTTTATTTACCCTACCAACGTACTCAATCCCCAACCCCAAACCTAACCGTCAGTGGAGTAGAGTTTTTATTTTAGGGTGAAAATGAAACCTCTGAATCTCGCTCACCATTGTTTACTTCCTGGTTTCCATAGTACCAGAACCTGTGAATCTGACGTTGCTTCAAAGTAGAGCAGTGAAAAGGGAACGTGAACATGTTTGAATTTACGTAAAAATATCTGATGGGGGATGGTGTTTTTCACTAAGTCGGCAGAATGGGTACACAAACATTTGAAAGCAGTATGTCGATTTCCCATGTGATCATGTTCAATCGTACAGAACTGTGAATAATTGTTTAAAATATGCAACTATCTCTGTTTCAAAAAGGATAACTATAAACTTACGTGTTAGCATCAGACTATTGTAAAAGAATCACTTACTAAGCTTTGTTTGAGCAAAGATATTTTCAATCCTTCAACTCATATCATGACCATGTAAACCCTGCTACATGCAAATAACATTTGTGTGAGGATACCTGGAAGGAAAACGCAGGGAACATGGCATAACTTTTAAGAAAGGCACTGTTTGCGTGTGAAAAATCCACCCACAGAATTGTCAGTAACACATCCAGGCATTCATCCACCTAAAAACGTCTGCCTGAGCTCATGAAATTACTTGACGATGACAAAAATGTTGCAAACCAAAATTACATGCTTCATTACACGTTTGGCTGCAATTTCCCATTGAAATGTCCAGCAGGGGCACCAAAAGCGAGTGAAATTATGTTGTTATCGGATGAGGATTTCAATGGATATTTTAATGAGAAAAATGTTCCTCTCGTTAGAGATACCTTTATTAAACTTGAACCTAAACTTAACCATAAGTGTCCTAAAAGATAAATGAGATGTGAACAAATCACATCCCTACCATAAAACCAACACCTAAAACTAACCGATAGTGTTTTAAAAGCAAATTCGACATTAAAAGTACATTTACTGAAGCAACGTCGTCATTTCGTGTTGCTTCTATGGCACTTTCGTTTCACTTTCATTTTGAGTGTCGTTGTCATGATGCTCCGTCTCCAAGTCCAAAGTCCAACACTTTATCAGGTGAGCTACTGCGCAAGCTAATCATGTTAGAATAACTGTGTAAATGCAGGTGGGTCTACACTCACCTAAAGGATTATTAGGAACACCATACTAATACTGTGCTTGACCCCCTTTCGCCTTCAGAACTGCCTTAATTCTACGTGGCATTGATTCAACAAGGTGCTGAAAGCATTCTTTAGAAATGTTGGCCCATATTGATAGGATAGCATCTTGCAGTTGATGGAGATTTGTGGGATGCACATCCAGGGCACGAAGCTCCCGTTCCACCACATCCCAAAGATGCTCTATTGGGTTGAGATCTGGTGACTGTGGGGGCCATTTTAGTGCAGTGAACTCATTGTCATGTTCAAGAAACCAATTTGAAATGATTCGAGCTTTGTGACATGGTGCATTATCCTGCTGGAAGTAGCCATCAGAGGATGGGTACATGGTGGCCATAAAGGGATGGACATGGTCAGAAACAATGCTCAGGTAGGCCGTGGCATTTAAACGATGCCCAATTGGCACTAAGGGGCCAAAAGTGTGCCAAGAAAACATCCCCCACACCATTACACCACCACCACCAGCCTGCACAGTGGTAACAAGGCATGATGGATCCATGTTCTCATTCTGTTTATGCCAAATTCTGACTCTATCATCTGAATGTCTCAACAGAAATCGAGACTCATCAGACCAGGCAACATTTTTACAGTCTTCAACTGTCCAATTTTGGTGAGCTCTTGCAAATTGTAGCCTCTTTTTCCTATTTGTAGTGGAGATGAGTGGTACCCGGTGGGGTCTTCTGCTGTTGTAGCCCATCCGCCTCAAGGTTGTGCGTGTTGTGGCTTCACAAATGCTTTGCTGCATACCTCGGTTGTAACGAGTGGTTATTTCAGTCAAAGTTGCTCTTCTATCAGCTTGAATCAGTCGGCCCATTCTCCTCTGACCTCTAGCATCAACAAGGCATTTTCGCCCACAGGACTGCCGCATACTGGATTTTTTTCCCTTTTCACACCATTCTTTGTAAACCCTAGAAATGGTTGTGCGTGAAAATCCCAGTAACTGAGCAGATTGTGAAATACTCAGACCGGCCCGTCTGGCACCAACAACCATGCCACGCTCAAAATGGCTTAAATCACCTTTCTTTCCCATTCTGACATTCAGTTTGGAGTTCAGGAGATTGTCTTGACCAGGACCACACCCCTAAATGCATTGAAGCAACTGCCATGTGATTGGTTGATTAGAGGCCATTAATGAGAAATTGAACAGGTGTTCCTAATAATCCTTTAGGTGAGTGTATAATACATGCACTAATTTGTATCTAGTGTTAATTTCACCAGGAAAATGTAGAAAGTGGCATGTAAAACTCAGTTTGCAAAAATGCCATTTCACTGGGGAACTGCAGCCAAACAAAATTTTGGTTTGGAAAAATGGTGCCATTGTCACGTAGATTTCACAAGATCATGCTGGATGGTTAGCGGGCTTCCCAGCCTGGCCTGGCTGTTCAGTTGAATGGTTTCTAAAAGGGTTTAGGCACTTTCGGTATTTTTCCTCTGTCTGAAGGCTTTGTTGAGGAGCATAACCTGAACACTGGCCACAGAATTTTATTTCTGTATATCTGTAATTTGATGACCTGAAAGTGAAAACTTTGAAATATTTGATTTAATAAGTGAGATAATATTTGACAATTTCTGAATCTGTTGCCTTTGAAACATATGAGATTTAGGATTGTTCGAGAATAATTTATTAAATTATTGTAAATATACAGTAATTATTAAGTAAATATAGAGTAATTCATATTCCACATTCCAAAAGTCTTGGAGAATAGCCATGTTTCAGCTTTGAGTATTACCAAACAGCTCTTTGGATTCACTCCATTACAGCAGGGCGGCAAATGAATTTGACACTGGGACTGACAGAGTCTAAATGAACTGGCGAGACTTCACAGGAAGATCTCCAAGACAAAGTGCCAGCCATATTTTATAAAGATTTGGAATGCCACCAAACAGCATATTTGCGGATATATTGCTGGTCTGTCAGTAGTGAAAGATCTGTGCTAATCCTACAACTCTGTCTCATGTGTCTAATATAGCCTTTTAAAATGACACAGCTGAATTCAAAATTAATATTTTAGAGAGAAATGAAATGCAGTCATTGCTCTTTGTTTTATTAGTGTTGTCACAATATCTTTATTATGTCATTTTATATGATATTATCTAAAGTATCTCGGTTCCAAGTAGTATTACAAAACCAATGTTTCATTTCATGAGGCACAACCACTTAAGCAGTTTCTGTCTATGTCTATTGCTTACCCTGGTTGCGGCTCATTTTCATGTAAGATGTTTTATCTCTTACTGGCTTTGTGCATTAGGCCTGGTTAGGACACAGGGCCAGTTTTGGTCTGATTAACGTGTATGACAAAGCCAAGCTTCAATCACATTTTCTAAAGGTTTGTTAGTCTGACGTTGCAAAAATGGGAATTCTATCAGAAAGTATTTATATGACATTTTAGAAACACAAATGATTGTATTAGTCCAACTGAAATCAAACTTTTAAAGGCCATGCAAACATACTGATGGTGTAATCATTCAGACTTTATTTTTTTTCTAAGCATGGGAAAACCTTACATTCAAATGATTTTGTTAAATATTGACAGAATCGTGACTATGAGTTTTTGCAAAGTAATAGTTGCTACAGCAGCCATATGTACAGTTGTAGACCTACTGTATTTACAAAACTACCATTAAAAAAATATTGTGGCACTGCCAGTATTTTTGCAGCTTGCGATTTTGGACTTCCGTCTACTACTGACATGCCACCAGGATACCGTGCAACACATTGTTTTAGTTTCTCAGTACGTGTGATTGCATTGTCAGTTCTCTTGAGAGAGACATTCTGAATCGATGACTAAAGCAGATATGATTAAGGATGACATTATTCCGTTTTTGGCGACACACACACACACACAGGAATGCTATGATGTATTTTTTTCCTGTATGGGTTGTTTTGGCCCACAGATCAATGTTTGTCTTATCTTTGAAATTGACGTTTAAAAGAGAGAACTAAATATCACATGCCTCTCCATTGTCTCAGTATTAGTTGGTGTTAAATGATAAGCTGTATAGCAAAATTACACTAAATTTTTCAGATTGCAAATGCTCAAACAATCATCTGTGAAAATGACCTGCAGCTTTGTGATTTATGAGATCAATTCTCTCTTTGTCACTTTACACGGTCTGCAATATACTGTATATATACACTGATCAGCCACAGTATTAAAACCACCTGCATCATATTTTGTTGGTCCCCCTCGTGCCAAAAGAACAGCACGAAACTGCATTTCAGTATAACATTCTGAGATTATATTCTTCTCACCACATTTGTACAGAGCAGTTATCTGAGTTACCGTAGACTTTGTCAGTTCAAACCAGTCAGGCCATTCTCCGTTGACCTCGCTCATCAACAAGACATTTCCATCTGCATCACTGGATGTTTTTTGTTTTTGGCACAATTTGGAGTAAATTCTAAAGACTATTGTGCGTGAAAATCCCAGGAGATCAGCAGTTACAGAAATACACAAACTAGTCCATCTGGCACCAACAATCATGCCACAGTCCAAATCACTAAGATCCATTTTTTTTTCCAAATTCTGATTGTTGATGTGAACATTAACTGAAGCTCATGACCAGAATCTGCATGATTATATGCACTGCACTGCACTGCTGCCATATGATTGGCTGCTTAGATAATTGCATGGATGATTGTTGGTGCCAGACAGGCTGGTTTGAGTATTTCTGTAACTGCTGATCTTCTGGGATTTTCACGCACAACAGTCTCTAGAATTTACTCAGAATGGTGCCAAAAAAACGTCAGTTCTGTGGACGCAAATGCCTTCTTAATGAGAGAGGTCAACAGAGAATGGCCAGACTGGTTTGAACTGACAAAATCTACGGTAACTCATATAAATGCTCTGTAAAATTGCGGTGAGAAGAATAGCTTCGGTGTAGATTAGAAGATCGGTGTGTGTGTGTGTGTGTGTGTGTGTGTGTGTGTGTGTGTGTGTGTGTGTGTGTGTATGTGTGTGTGTGTATATATATATATATATATATATATATATATATATATATATATATATATATATATATATAAACTCAGCAACAAAAGAAACATCCCTTTTTCAGGGCACTGTATTTTAAAGATAATTTTGTAAAGATCCAAATAACTTTACAGATCTTTATTGTAAAGGATTTAAACAATGTTTTCCATGCTTGCTCAATACCATAAACAATTAATGAACATGCACCTGTGGAATGGTCGTTAAGACACTAACAGCTTACAGACGGTAGGCAAATAAGGTCACAGTTATAAAAACTTAGGATTCTAAAGATTGACTCTGAAAAACACCAAAAGAAAGATGTCCAGGGTCCCTGCTCATCTGTGTGAACGTGCCTTATGCATGTTGCATGGAGGCATGAGGACTACAGATGTGGCCAGGGCAATTAATTACAATATCCGTACCATCAGACGCCTAAGACAGCACTAAAGGGAGACAGCTGATTATCCTTGTAGTGGCAGACCACATGTAACAACACATGCACAGGATTGGTTCATCCGAATATTACACCAGCGGGAAAGGTACAGGATGGCAGCAACAACTGCCGAGTTACACCAGGAATGCACAATCCCTCCATCAGTGCTCAGACTGTCCGCAATAGGAGAGAGGCTGGACTAAGGGCTTTTAGGCCTGTTGTAAGGCAGGTCCTTACCAGGCATCACCAGCAACAACGTCACCTATGGGCACAAACCCACCTTTGCTGGACCAGACAGGACTGGCAAAAAGTACTCTTCACTGACAAGTCACGGTTTTGTCTCACCAGGGGTGATGGTTGGACGTTTATCATTAAAGGAATGAGAGTTACACTGAGGGGTGTACTCTGGAGTGGGATCAATTTGGAGGTGGAGGGTCCGTCATGGTCTGGGCGGTTGTCACAGCATCATCGGACTGAGCTTGTTATCATTTTAGGCAATCTCAATGCTAGGGAAGACATCCTCTTCCCTCATGAGGTACCCTTCCTGCAGGCTCATCCTGACATGACCCTCCAGCATGACAATTCCACCAGCCATACTGCTCGTTCTGTGTGTGATTTCCTGCAAGACCTGAATATCGGTGTTCTGCCATGACCAGCAAAGATCCCGGATCTCAATCCAATTGGGCACATCTGGGACCTGTTGGATTGGAGGGTGAGGGCTAGGGCCATTCCCCCAGAAATGTCCAGGAACTTGCATGTGCCTTGATGGAAGAGTGGGGTAACCTCTCACAGCAAGAACTGGCAAATCTGGTCCATGAGTCCATGAGGAAGCGATGCACTGCAGTACTTAATACAGCTGGTGGCCACACCAGATACTGACTTACTTTTGATTTTGACGCCCCCTTTGTTCAGGGACTATCAAAGACGCGATTTGAGAGAAGCTCAGACGTGTCGCCGATGTTAGCTAGATATGTAGAATGTTAAATATCTGAACCAGTCTGTGATTCCAAATCGTGCAATGTGTAATGTTTTTACTGAATACAACTGCAGCGTTGACCTACAACCAATGAGCGAGCAAGTAACGGGCATGGGAAGTTTCAGTGGGAGGAATCCTGATGTACATGCAACAGAACATCAACTAACATGGCTGTGGTATCAATAAAGTCTCATTGGACCAAAGAAATAGAGGAAGAATTTGTGGAACATTGGCATCTGACATCTTTGAAAGTCGTGTAGTGTGTAGGAGGCATTACCAAGGCCCATCTCCCCCAATTGCTCAGTTTGGCTGGGTGGCCAGTTCTAATAAAAGTCCTGGTTGTTCCAAACTTCTTCCATTTAAGAATTATGGAGGCCACTGTGCTATTGGGAATGTTCAATGCAGCCAAAAAAAAAAAAGATAGCCTTCCCCAGATCTGTGCCTCAATACAATCCTGTCTCTGAGCTCTGCAGGCTGTTCCTTTGACCTTATGGGTTGGTTTTTGCTCTGATATGCATTTTCAGCTGTGAGACCTTATATAGACAGGTGTCTGCCTTTCCAAATCATGTCCAATCAATTGAATTTGCCAAGTGTAGAAACTTCTCAAAGATGATCCAGAGAAATGGGATGCACCTGAGCTAAATTTCAAGTGTCCTTGCAAAGGGTCTTAATACTTATGTCAATGTGATATTTCAGTTTTTTCTTTATAATAAATTTGGAAAGTTATCATAAAGTTATCATCTGAGTTTTGCTTTGTCATTATGGGGTATAGAGTGTAGATTAATGTGTGGAAAAAAATGGTTTAAAGCATTTTAGCATATGGCTACAACATAAAAATATGTGGAAAAAATGAAGGGGTCTGAATACTTTATGAATGCACTTGTTAATATATTGCAATATATATTTATTGTTTTAAATATTAATATTGAATATGAAAATGACTTGCACACCAAATCAAAGTCAGTGTGGTGTAACCAACATGCCAAAGCAATTCTCTTGTCATATGACAAAAAACAAAACAGAGAAGGCCCCTTTAGACCCTTATGACTGTGTGTGAAGTAAAAAAACAAAGATATTTTGACATTTTATGAAAAGGCATGCCTTCCGCTTTTGGATTCTATGACATTAGGGCTGTGAAAAAAACTATGAATGAGCTGCTGGATTGTGTTCATCCACTGGCGGGAGGAAACATGCCTTTGCCTTTGGCTACTGGTTTCTAAATGACATAAAGATAAAGAAAAGGAAAAACAGGTGCTGTGCTTGTCAGTTATGCTGTGTGGTCCCACCCCCTGCCTGTACACTTGCTTTCTCACCGATTCCACCAATACCATAAATCGCTGAACAAATGGGCAAGCAACAGGTGTCACAAAGAAAACTCCCTTTGACCAGCTGCGTCTGTCCTTTACATGGGAATCAGAGAGATACGGCTGTTGTTTGCCACTCTGTGTCATGTCAGGGTCACCCTGCCACTTAAACACTCCTTTTGTCCAATAAAGCCCTTTTTTGGAGCAGAATGCAGGTGTTTTTCCCAATAACTTCTTTTAACTAGATACGACATCTTTAAAATATGGGGATCATGCCCACAGGTCACAGGATGCATTCTTGCGTTCCTTCTCCGCTATTTGTTTCATGTTGTTTAATTGCATATAAACCCTGTTAGCAATTTTATAACACTAAAATCATGTTTATATGTATAATGTTTTCTTGTTGTGTCTATACTTTTGAATCAGTGTGCATTTTAATGTTTACGGAGTGTTTTTTATAGAAAGAAGGAACGAAGAGCAAGAGCATTTCCACACGCACAATCCAACAAGATTTAAGATTGGGACTAAACAGCTGTGTGGCCACAAGCTAGCCACATGTTAGTGAGGCTAATCGAAAAAAATATTTCAATTTGCTAGGGAGCATAAAGATTGAACTGTGGAGCAATGGAAAAAGGTAATGTGGTCTGATGAGTATGCAACTTTTTTTTGTTGACCAGGCAGTGTACGTCTTGAGACCCCTACATTAGGTTTCATTAGGTAGCATTCCACCTATCTATTTTTAAACAGATAAGCGAATCCTTTATTCCTAGTTTTTGCATAAGATACACAGAGTGAATGTTATTGCCCTAACAGAATGGTGAATAGATATGCAGTTTCTTTATAAGCCTGTGTTGTAATGAGAAACAGTGTTGATTTGTTGTGAGTACAGATTGGGATTCGCTCTTGTTTTATCAGTGTGTTGCTGAAGACTGCTGCAGATTGAGCTAGAGGGGACAAGAGTTCACAGTGTGGGTAGTTTAATAAAAATGAACTCAGTTCGGGGGAAGAGCAGCTTTAGGAAAGAAACATTCGTTTATATTGCTGCTCATGCCGTGAGGCACCGTGTAAATGTATAGATATTACCCTGAAATATCTGTTACTCCCAGACTAACCTGAGGGGCATTGAACGCAAAAGCAGGAATGAGTCATACTACTTCCTGTTTCAACAGGTATGTTTTTGAACTGATGTGACTTCAGTATAGAGGACCCTTAGTGATTACTTCCATCACCATTATTCTCAATTTCCCTTTTCCAGAAGCTACGAATTGTCTGATCTTGCACTGGAGGAAATCATAAAACAGTAGAACACTGTTGAATGTTGTGTGCAGTAAAACTTTAAATTATCAAACATAATACTTGTATTTTTGGCGATCTAACAATTCTAAATCAAATCTAAATTCAAACTAACAATGCAAAATTAATGGCAGAATAAAAGTTATAGCTTAGATAGCTCATGTTTTATGGCTCTTGGCAAAACGAGCTTAACATGCATGACTGCCACAAACTGAATGGTCGTGACGTTGGGCGGAAGAGCTTTGAGGCATTTAGCTCTGATCTGTTGAAATTCTATGATTTTAGCGCCCCTTAGCAGTTAAAGCTGCTACTGAGTAATTCAAGCGATGATTGTGGCAGTAGAAAGGCTATTTTGGTTGAATACCTACTGTATTTATAGAGTGCTCGGTGCTTGAGTTTTGTGGGTGGTTGCCAGGGTGTTTCTATGTGGTTACTATTGTTTGTCAAGTCAACCTTTATTTATAGAGCACATTTAAAAACAACAGAAGTTGACCCAAAGTGCTTTACTTGTCAAACAAACAAAATATATAAAAACAGGCAGACTTAAATATATAAAACATAATAAAAAAAAATTAAAACATTTAAATACAACATCATATATTTCAACCTATTCAATTATCTATTCAAAAGCCACAGAGTAGAAATGCGTTTTCAAAGAAGATTTAAAAATGGCTAATGGTGAAGCTGACCTCACATGTAAAGGGAGACTGTTCCGTAGATAAGGACCTATCACAGTAAAGGCACGGTCACCCTTAGATTTATAACGACAACAAGGTTTGTGATTTTGACGTCAATATCAGAAAATAACATGATGATTTCAAGTGTAATGTAAATGCTGTTTCATGTGGTAACATCAAAATTAACTGTTTCAATTCAGCTGAAATGTTTTATTTAATCGGACTAAATTTACAGATAACTGACAAATAATGTTTCATTAAAAAATGTAGTTTTTTAAATAGATCCTTGTGGTTGGCCTAACAACTGCAAGTTACCACTTTTTCAGTGTTATGAAGCACTGCCCTTCAACTCACAGTCTTGTTTTCCATCGTGCTGGTGCAGTAACTGACCTTCAAACTCACACAGTTTATTCAGAATTACGTGCCAATAGGTTCAAATTCTGTCGTAGCATCTGCGACTTCTTGGGTCTTGTGACAAAGTGGCATTACAGGAGAAAGTGAGGGTGTTTTCCATGTTATCTTGTCTTTAAAATCACACCATGGAGGCTAAGCTTTGCTGACATTTAACAGAGAAGGTCAGGTAAAATGAGACTTAAGATGAAACCTATATCAGCCATTCTGGCTCGTTGTTATTACAGCTCTTTAAACAGCGGACCTGTATCACCTCAACTCTTGTGACAAGTAAGACCTTAACAAAAGCCCCTCTTGTCTGGAGGAGTGTGCTCAAAAGTGTGATGGATTGGCAAGCGGTGTGATAGGAAGAGTGTGTGAGGAAGAACTCTCTAAAATACCAGAAAGCCACGCTCACAGTGTGGAAAAAAAATCAATGCTTCTGCTCTACTGCATATTTCATAACAACCCTAGTGTGACTTTTATGGGCTTTAGCTTTCATGTGGAATAGAATTATGAAGTTAAAAGCAACTGGAAGATAAAAAATTTTTTTTACAATTGAGAGCCATCTTGGGTCCTTGCATGCCACAGCCCAGTCAATCATTGGACTGTCTGTCGCTTGAAGGTATCAAGATGATCGCCGGCTGCATTACTCCCCAACGCTCCTCAGCAAACAGAAAAATATTAACAAGCCCACAACAAAGCCGGATCCAAAATCCATCATGCCTTTCATCACACCCAACAGAGAGCTACGGTCGGGTGGGGCTGTAGATATACCCCTTACTGTACTAAGGCGAGGGAGCGTTGGGCCAGGCGCTCCCACCCCCTGCAGAGACAGTCTGATGCCCTCAAAGAGAACTGCAGAGTGATCGCATGTTCACTCAATCGCTAATGAGGACACAACTGCCTGTTCCAACCTCACCTCCTGTAAACCAGCCAGACTCTCTCATTGACAGTTTCCTTTAGTACTTTTGACTCAAATCTTTTATTCTAAGTGATATTAATTGCTTTAGCAACTTTGGATTATTCGGGCCATGAGAATAATTCCAAGAATGCACACATCCTTCAACATTGTCACTGGTGTGTGTTATTAGTGGTAATATAACTATTATTATTACTCATATTTATGGTTAGAGATTGTTTTGAAAAACCTGACCACAAGTCTTAGAGGGACAGTTCACCCAAAAATGAAAATACTTCAAATATTTATTCACCCTCATGTTGTTCCAAACTAATTTGACCTTTGGAAAACAAAAGATTTTAGTAATTTAATGAAAGTGAATAGTGGCTCTGGTCAGTAAAGCTTCATAAAGGATAAAAACACCATAAAACCACAGTAAGACCTCCTTTCTACCTGGTATTAAGATGCGTTTCGGGTGATCTGATCATATGTAGTCAGCCCTAAATACTAGAGATGCACTGATTGCAATTTTCCTGCCCGATTCCGATTTCTGATTTTTTTCCAAGTGTGACCTGCCGATACCGATTTTTTTTCTTTCTAAGAACTATTGACCGCATATACAAACAAAATCTACCTTTCTTCAATGCAATTTATTTTCATAATAAAATAAATTATTAAACTACAATTTCCCCCAAACAAAGTTACAGGATCTTCTCTGACTTCTGATATATAAAGTGCTCTGTGACTGGAAAGAGGAAGAAATAACAATTAACTGCAAATGAGTTGCTTTATATAACAAAACAGATGTCATTTTCCACTATTTTTATAAATGGACCTTTTTCTATTTTTTACTCGTCTAACAAAACAATTCCAAAGATTACAAGCCTACGAACAAAACTGAAATGTCCAATACGCTCCACACTGACATTAAGCTTAGGTTAGATGTCCAAATATCAGAGGTAAAACTGATTGCTGCTTCGGGATCGGCTTGTAACCACACCTGTCGTCACTCACCCCCGTTTTTCCCGGGAGTCTCCCGTATTTCACACCCATCTCCCACCCCCCTCCCGTTTTGCTATTTCTCCGGGAAACTCCCGTAATTTGTATGGCCCAAACCACGTTATATGAATAATCACATCAATATATTATTCCAAGGTTGTCCAGTTGCCAGATCTTGTATGAAACGCATCCTACTAACACAATCAACGCACCATACACATTTCTAATAATTTGTGACCTCAATAATTGGCAACCAAAACCCAGCAACCAAAACCCAGCTGCTCTGTTGAAATCTGCGCAGGCTGTAGACGCGAGAAGTTGAATCAAGCATCACTGGTAGATGGGAGGAGACTCAGCTGGTGCTCGAGTGGAAAAAAAATAAAATAAATATATACATGTAAATTTAACAACAGCTGGACGAAAGCATTTAATTTCATATCCCGAAGCCATATCAACAATACCCACACCTTTTGCAAAGTGTGACGCGCTGATTTTAATATCGGACACTGTGGGAAAAATTACGTTACTCAGCACATTAAACCACAACGACACAATTGATATGTATTTAGCCTGCCTCTGCCATCCAGTACCCACATGTTGACAGGTAACAGGCTGCGTGTGTGACATGACACTACGGAGACTCCACTATGGAGAACGGCTGGTCATCCAGGACCATGAATTCCATAATTTTCCTCATAATTCCTTTGGTCTTTTCGCTTCTCATAATACCAAGGAAAGATAGGAGAGGATGCTGACTTCTGGCTGGCTCTGAGCTCTGGCTAGCTTTAGCCGCTTAACTTTTTTAGCTTCTTTTTTAAAAGCGGTATTTTCAGTTGGATGAGGGTGTTTTAAGTGTCTAATTAGGTTTGTTGTTCTGAACGTTATTGTGGTGGTTCCCCCACGGTTTACTTTAGCCTTACAAATATTACAAATTGCAAACTTTATGTATTTTTCACTCACAGTGAAGATCTTCCATGCCAATGTCATGTTTCCATGCGGCTGTGACGTTATTGTCTGCGCTGCTGGCAACAAAACAAAACCGGCTCGGAATCGGAAAGACGTGAGACTGACCGGCCGGTTACCGGTCTGGGCCGAGCATGCGGAAAACCGGCTGAAAAACAGATTTAGAGAATCGTAATTGACGACGTCTGAATTTTTGGAATTCCTGAGCATGAAGAATGCCGAGATATGGTAAAATTCCTAGAAGAGCAGACTCTTTCCGAATCTGCTTGACATAATAGGCCATAAGCTGGAAATCGAGGGAGCTCACAGAGTCCCGGCTCGGAGTACCGCTGTGGAAGACATGCCCCAATCAATTCTGGCCAAATTTTTGAGATCATCCAATAAAGATCTTGTATTATGCAAGGTGAGGAGTAAAGGAAGGCTTTCTTGGAAGAACCAAAGCATTTTCTTGTTCCCAGACATTGCGAATTCGACAAGAGAGAAACGTGATTGATTCGAGGAATGAAGAAACTCTTACATCAATGGAAAGTCGCTTTTACACTGATGTTCCAGGCCAAATTGAGAATAGACACTAAAGATGGCCGCAAAATATTTACATACCCACAGCAAGCAAAGTCATTCATAAAGACAATCAAGTGAGTAAGCATTTGGTGATTTTCATGTTGTTGCCTGGTGGGCCTGACTCACTGAACATACACTTGACTGTCCAAGGAAAAAGGGTGCTTTTTTTGTGTGTGTGTGTGATGGTTCTGCTTAGCAGCTTGAGTTTGTTTCGTGGAATAACTCCCTCGGGACAGTTGTGGATGAATCTGCACGTTCATGGTGCTTATCCCTCCTATTGGCTGGAGTTTGTTTTGTGGAATATTTCTTGCAGGACAATGAGTGATTAGGGCATGTGTTGCACTTGTGTAACGACGAATGGACTGGCTCACTGAACATTTGTTTGACTGCCTGAGGAACTGAATGGCCCCCTTTTTTACATTTATGCATTTGGCAGATGACTTACAGAGCCCTTATTACAGGGACAATCCCCCCAGAGCAACCTGGAGTTAAGTGCCTTGCTCAAGGACACCATCTGTGGTGGCTGTGGGGATCGAACCAACAACCTTCTGCTTACCAGTTCAGTGCTTTAGCCCACTACGCCACCACCACTCCACTTTTTTTTTTTACACCTTCGGGGCAGTCTACACGGTTTTTGTGTTTTTTCCACTTATTGGATGGAGTTTGTTTTATAGAATATTTTCTGTTGTCTAATTCTGTCTCACAAAATTGGTATAGAATCACCAGACTTGAGCAATCTGATGGCAAAGTTGTCTTGGGGGCTCTCATAAGCGTACATTGATGGTTTGTGTTTAGAGGGATGGTGCTGTCGTGAGTGGGCTTAATGTGCATGTTTTTCTTTTTACTTTTTGTTTGTTGTTTGGGGAAGTTTGGGATTTGATTGTTGTACTAATGTTGGAATGTGGTCATTATAATTTTATTTTTGACACACAGCCTAAATGTCAAATATTAATATGAGTGGATTGTCTCTCTCCTCGTGGAATGTGAATGGGTTGTGGCACCCCATAAAAAGAAGGAAGGTTATTTCTTTTATTAGCCTAAACATAAGAAATGTGATATAATGTTTCTTCAAGAAACACATCTTTTCCCGGCAGGAAGCTGATAAATTTGGGATGATATGGGGTTTTTTCTTTAGTGCTGGCAGGGGAGTCATTACACTGATAAGTAAACATCTACAATTCAAATGTCTCAAACAGATTAAAGATAAATTATGAAGAGTCATTAATGTTTTAGAAGAAATTCAGGGGCAAAGTCTTATTTTGGCTAATATTTACACACCTAACTTTGATGATTAGAGCATTTTTGTAGATCTTGAAGGGATGTAACAAGCCGCTGGCATCCCTCATGATATAATATTGGGAGGAGACTTTAATCTTTTGATGAACTCCTTGATCATATTGAAGCAAAAGTGTGTAACCGTAAGCTCCCTAGAGCAACACTGATGCTTCACATGTTGTGTAAAATTCTTGGTCTTACAAATAGTTGGAGACTTTTGAACCCATCTGGGAGGGACTATACATTCTTCTCATCAGTCCATAAGAGCTATTCTAGAATAGATGATGTTGTTTGAAAGTATATCTTTTTTTATGTTTATTTATTTATTTTTATGTTCTATCGTTGGTGACCACTGTAGTGCGTGTTTGTGTCAGTGGGGGGTGTGGGGAATGTTCGGGCGGAGGGGTTTAATGTATATAATTGATTCCGTATTTTATGTTATATTATTTATGTATGGAATCAATAAAAACTCTTAATTACAAAAAAAACTAAACATACGGGTCTAAACTGGGTCCTGTATGCGTCCCAGCAGCACAGCTCCGCCCCTCACCTGTCAATCAACTGCAGCACTAAATCAAGAGTTTAAACTTTGCCATTTACGAGTGGCTCTAAAAGGAAATAACTGTCCAATCTGAAAATTTTTAAGAGCAGATACATACACAATCACAAGAGCTTCACGGATCTTCTTTAGTGTGTCTGATATCAATACAGATGACAAGCACGGACACCTGAAGCTCCTTTAATACAGGTAATACACTATAATAATGGATAATTCTGCTTGACATGTTGCGTTTGTGCTTAGATTAAATTTCAAATGCATCTGGGAGAAACAGCCACCATTTTTTGCACTTACTTTGTCTTTTCTGATTTTGTTGTGCTTTATTATCATGCAGTAACACACTGACATAGTAATTACTTACATTTGGTCTGGTCATCATACAAAGTGACTGTATTGCTTCTGAAAAATGTGGAAAATAGTGGACAAGTTGAATCAACTACTTTTAATGTGGTTTTATGGAATTTTTTTTATGGTGTCCTTTTTGGGGCTTGACAGCACAGAGTCACTATTCGCTCTCATTTTATGGCAAAAAAGTAAAAAAAAAAAAAAGTTTAGGCAAAAATGCCTAAAAATTACAAAATGAAATAATTTTGTGTTCCTTGATGAAACAAATATTGTACAGGTTTGGAATGACATAAGGTTGAGTAAGTGTTGACAGAATTTCTTTTTTGGGTCAACTATTCTTTTAAACGTAGCTAAAGTAAAGTGTGTAACACTTCTGTATCGTTTTATCAGACTTAAGTGATCAGACTTAAAAAAACTAAAGTCTGTCTGATTTTTGTCTGGTGATGTAAAAATAACACCAGGAAATAAATCACATAAGAAACTCCCATGGGCTTATATTAAAGAAGGGACCCAAAACCAGATTATCATAGAGACTTGGGGATGTGCTCTTGTGAATTTTGCCAGTAGCAACCACATAGCAATGACCATGCAACCACCAACAGCTGCATAATAATGCCCTGTGAACCACCCATACTTCACTTGCATTGTGGCTGCAACTTTTGCATGCACAAACAACTCACATATATTTCTGATTTTTTTTTTTTACTAAATATTTGCACAAAACTGTCTTTGTTAAAATATTGTCATTCCCCTGTTGAGGGATACATATGTGGAAATTATTATTAAAGTGGAATTCTCACTTGTGGTTCTGCCCCATTGGTCAAATAGCTTCACACTCTCAGCTAATCAGGGGCTTGTAATAGAGGAGTTATTATTTAATGTGCCTGGCGGGGTTATTCCTGATTTTTCCCTCTTTGTTATGTAAATTAGTTTTTGATTGGCCTCTTGGGACATTGATCTGGCATGCAACATAATCAGCCTATTTCAGAGTATAATAGTGAGTGTTGTCACCAGTTCACTGACCTTTTTATTTAATGCTATTTAGAGATCACAATTAAACTCAATGCATCCAGAAGCTATTTGATGTTATCCTACATCAAAAGTTTGCAACGCAATGCTTTTGGTTTTACATTCATTACATTTCACATTCTGAAAGTAAAACTGAAAGTAGAGATTTATAGTAAAAAAAGGACTTAAATATTGATCTGTTTCTCTCCTAAAGTTTGCTTCAGAAGACATGTGATAAACCACTGGAGTTGTTAATTTTATGCTGCCTTTATGTGATTTTTAGAGCTTGAAAGTTCTGGTCACCATTCACTTGCATTGTATAGACCTACAGAACTGAAATATACTTATAAAATCTCTGTTTGTGTTCAACAGAAAAAGAAAGCATACACATCTGGGATGGCATGAGGCACAGGGTCCGAAATTTACATAACATTTTCCATTTGGCTGGTGAATTTCACGGTGTCATTTGCCACTTTGGCAGGGGCTTTTTTCATGGTCAGCTTGTAAAATAATGTAACATGTTCCAGTTTTGTCATCAAAGGGGTTCTGTAGGTCTTCAGTCATCAAGGTGCAGGTCTTTACATGGAACAGCTCTCATTAGCTAGTCCCTCTCCTCATTGAAAGTCTCAGTTAGCAGTAGGGATACCACGCTCATGTACTTGTATGTGTGGAGCTGGTGTTGTGCTGACGCCGGCTGCTCTTATGATCTCCTTGGCACACACTTGGATGCTCTGTTTGTAGCAGATGACCACGAGCAGGGCGCTAATTCACTTCATATAGACTAAATATTTATTTAATTAAATTGCAGCCATTTGCAGTTTAATAATCACTTTGAGTCACGTAGCGACCAATTTTTCCGGAGGTGAAACTTCCTTTAAAACACACAAAAACAGAAAGGACTCGGGTATCAGTATCTGCGAGCACTGAAAAGGAAGTGTCGGTACACGTTTTCCAAAAAAATTGTATGAGGACATCCCTAGCTAAGAATAAACCTATGAGCCAGCTCTTTTTAGTGAATCAAAAAGACTTATGAATCAGTAAGAGCTGACTGAATTAATTGATCACTCCAAATAAATTAAGAACTGTTACTGTGTTATGTGTACTTAAGGCTCATGACACTCATGAGAGTTACTTGTCATATGACAACATGTAGTTTAAAATACAAATTTAGTTTCGTTGTACCTCAATCATTGCCTCCACTTCTGAAACTGTCAATTCGCACATCTTATCATGTGGCTTGCTGTGCATGACACCGCGGAGACTCATTGCATGTGGAGGCTCATGCTACTCTCTGTGATCAATACTCAACTTACCACGTGTCCCACTGAGAGTGAGAACAACTAACCGTGACGACGAGGAGGTTACCTCAAGTGACTCTACCCTCCCTAGCAACTGAGCCAACGTGGTTGTTTTATCTACCTGTATCCTTGGCTTGTGGGCTAAAAAGTACATTTCAGCCTGTAGGGATTAATGGAAAGTAGGAGGCGAGAACCGGCTTGACACACACATATGATGGACAGCTGCCCATAAACGCTCTCTCTCTCTCTCTCTCTCTTGCACCCGGCCCTGCCCTCCGCCCTGTCACACAGACCCTACATGAGAGTGAGTAAATGATGAGAGGATTTTTATTTTTGGGTGAACTATCCCTTTAAATCCACACTGCAGATCATGTTGGTAGGCACTAGAAAATATTGATTCTGCAGCATGTTTATTGAGTGTTGTCTTTAAATAAAACTTGCATTTGAAGGGGGCTCAGCTTGTATGCGGGCTGGTGAAATATTCATGGGGAGGCGTGCGGCACCAGTGGGAGTAAGTTTGCTCTTTAAAAAACAGCACGCTCAGCAATATTCGTGTGAAACCTGTCATGACAAACAAATAATTATGATTTTATGGTCTACAGACTTTTAGTAGAATGATGTTCACTTTGTCTTCAACTTATGTTAGCTGCTAAAGAGCAGTTGTGAATCTTTATGCATTTTGCTTTAGTAGAACCCGTCTACTAAGAAAACTAGATCCCACTTTATATTAGATGTCTTTAACTACCATGTACGGACAATAAATACATACAAAACAATGTATTTATTGTGTACCTGCATGTTGTTCTGTAAAATCCACGTGCCCTATTGAGAGTGAGAACCACTTAATCTTGACCATGAGGAGGTTACCCTATGTGAATCTACCCTCCCTAGTAACAGGCCAATTTGGTTGCTAGGAGACCTAGCTGAAGTCACTCAGCACACCCTGGATTCGAACTCACGACCCCAGGTCAGGTAGTCAGCGTCAATACTTGCTTAGCAATGTCAGAATACGCCTGTCCATATACACATGTAAATGAGAGTTTGTGGGAGTTTCACAAACTTCATGTGTGCTGTGAAGTGATGCAGATTTCAGCAGGGCTTTTAGAGAATCAGGCCTGACATCAGAAACTCAGATTTATATGTTGAAAGGAGCAGGGAGGCGGCAAACACTGAATGACCATCTTAGGAAGCTTCCTCTGAGGATTTGTGCCAGTTCACTTGTTCTGATTCACAAAGACACAGATCAGGAGGCCACACGGCTCAGTGTGTGTGTATACGTGTATGTGTGTGTGTGTGTGTGTGTGTGTAGTTGCATTGTGAGAAGTATATTGGATGTCATTTATACTAGATTTAAATATTTGTGTGTTAGTGTAAGGTACATCTAGAGGTTTAGTATGCTATAACAGATGTGCATTGGTGAAAAAAGTGGTGCAACTCTGCAGTTGTTAACTTTTTACTTGATGTAACTCTTCCAATGAGTTTTTGGTGTATAGAAAATAGCTGCCCGGGAGCATTGCCAAGACGGCTGTTGAGTGACTTGCTTTAAATGGACTTTGGTGTGGCTCATTGACCTCTTTGATCTCAGGTATATGTGGGGTGTGCTAGATGTTTCCCTCCCTTTCAGAGATATTGTCATGCTTGCCTCTCTCTAGTGCTCTTTTCCGTTCTCTTGCAAGGCTTATGGATTCCTAACCCTGCAGACTTTAAAGAAACAGGTGAAAGACCCCTCGATTTTGAAGTCTGAAACAATAGATTAGCAAACTTTACTTGGATTTCTAGATCAAAAGCCAGGTATAGACACAAAGATGCTCAAAGATAATTGAATCCTTCAACATGGAGGTTATCTTTGAGAAAACAGAAGAGATCAAACACTGAGGCTCATTTAGTGCCTTATGGTATTAATGTGATCTATATGGGAGGTCTGTTGTGACACATTAGTGCCAGTCTGGGCCTCAAACAATGGGGTAGGGCAACATGTTGAAAGACAGCCTGTTCATATGTTAAGTTAACAGAAATAGGGATGGCAATCTTACGAAATTAACAATTGTAGTTCTGATTCAGATTCAGATTATTTTTGAGGAAGAAAAATTTGGAAATAAGAAATGCAATTCTTAATTGATTTATTTCCATCAAAAGACTGTTAACAAATGAGGAGACAATGCTTGCCAAAGGTGTGTTGACATAGATCCCTTTTAATTAAATACCCCTAATTACAACAAAACCTGTAATGTGTAACTTTAACTGCAGATTGTCAAGTCAACAACCATCCAGTTATTATCTTTGTAAGGGATAATGTACATTCAGCCGGTTGCTATGGCAAAATAAACCCGACAGGGTGAACAGGTTCCCGAAGCGAAGCGATAACAATGGTTGACTGTACATTATCCGCTTATTACATGGCTAGTAACCAAATAAATAAATAAGTGCACATTAACTATTGATTTGCATTGAAATTATGTGATATGTGAAAAGAAAGAAATCGCTGAACATCTATTCGCATCTCCGTTTTGCGTCGGAGTTCTGTTGGTGTTTATTTTGTGAAAAATGACTTTCTAACTGCTTGTTGTCAAGCTTATTACAAGACTGCTTGCCAAATAAATAAATAAATGGACATGGAACATCCATATGAGTTAAAATGATATATTAGCTAACTTGTAGACATTGCAAAGTGATCCAAAAAGTATTAAAGATGACTCACAATACCCAGATAACCGGTCTGATTGGTCTTATTCCCTGGATGTGCTGTTGTTACTCAGAAATATCAGACCTCTAGATTGCGCCATTGACCAATCAGAATCAAGTACTCCAGATAGCCGCGTAATAAGTACACAAAACAGAGTAAGAGTTCTTGGTACATTTCAAATCTGACAAAATTAATGACTTGCTGTTCAGATTCAAAAGAACCGAGTAAAAATAGTCATTTCTTTGGGAATCGGACCAAAGAACCGATTCTTAAGGGTCATTAGTTTGGGAATTGGACCACACTGGTCATGCTGTATGTTTCACACTGTAGATTAAAATCCAGCTCTTAAGAGTCATTCGTTTAGTAATCGGACTATACTGGTTGTGCTGTGTGTTTCCTACTGTGGATTTAAAAGAACTGGCTCATATTAGTTATTCATTCAGTAATCACACTGGTCACGCTGTATGTTTCGCGCTGCTGATTTAGTAGCGCTGGTACAGTATCACTGAATGGTAGCAGGACAATTTCAGTGTATTTTAGTACAGTGTTCTGCATTGTCAGAAGAATGTACGTTCAAGAACCATTAATGGAACTGAAGGCCATGAAAATTATTATTTTCTGGTATTTATACTGAAAAAGAACCATTTCTCTTTTCAATACTATAAAAATGGATGGTGATTTACATTGTTGAGCCCATTAATTGGCAAAAAACCTTGTGTGCTACATTCCAAGTCTTCTAAAGTCATAAGATACCTCATTCAAAGCAACAGTATGACTTAAGAAGACTTGGGAAGTTCTCTGTACTACATTTATGGTGCTTTTTTTGTCCATTTTTGAGCTTGGCAACCCCTATTCACTCTATGCATTCGTTGTATGTTTAATTGTTTTCACTGTAAATAATGACACATTTAATGATCCCTTTAACTAGACTACAGTGTCTTAACTTTTATAATGGCAACATAAAGATAAAGAATAAAGCCCTTTGAATTCAAAAAATAGAGTCAAAGATAAAGTCCATTTTTCTATCACAGGTCACTGAATACCTCTCAGAGCTCACTGGTTTCACCTTTAAATGGGAGGCAGTTTGTGTTTGCTTGATAGATTTTACGTTTGTCTGTTTGAAGTTTACAGAGTCACACAGCAAGAATGAAACAGCTGGAGATGTAATTTATCTCAGCTGAAGCCGAAACAGAAGCTCATCTGCTTTGTTACCAAGCAGACAGACTGATGTTGTGACTGACTAATGTCAGAGACACAATGTATATGTGGCACTGTAATCTGGGTGATATACTGCACCCCATTGTTAGTGGTTCTATTGTTTAGGTGTTTATGTACTTTGCCACTTTGAATAATATACTTTGTTTAGTAGGGCTGGGAAATTTAGTGCAATTATTTCTTCCATTAGTAGTTTAAATTTTACTGGCAAAAAAAATGTAAGCAATAAACGCAATTAATGCATTATCCGTTTTTTCATTCCCTGAAACTTCCCTTATGTTTTTTCTCACTTCCTGTGGCTAAAATTATCATATATCAATTTTAAAGAATTACACGCTCGACTTGACTGCACATCCTAGCACAGGAACTGATTGCATGGAGCAGTGCATGCTTATTTATTATATTTAATCAATTATTTACTCATATTTACTTTATGGAAAATGGAGACTTAACCCGCAAGTGGTGAACCAGGTGTGGGAGAGATACCCAAAAATGTTCACTCCCTGTCAAACAAAACAGCAGATGCGTGATAGAGACTGAATGGCAGCCAGAGAAAATAATAGATTTATATTTAAAACTTAAGCATTCAATTTGTTTTATTTCTGTATGTTTAGTGTCTAATAAAGCATTGGCAATATACACTTACGTTTCTCTTGCCAATAAAGCTTGATATGAATTAATCTGCCCATTTGATTCTATTATCAAAAAAATCCTCTGGAAAATGACAGAAGATTTTGCCCAACTCTTAATAACAGAATGTCCACTGTTTCTATGACATGTAAACATATACTTTATACTGTTATCAACGAAATAATACAATTTCTGCCTGTAAAAATGTATCTATCTATAGTAAATATATTTCTGATTTATATTTTAATGTTTGTTTAAATGCACCATGACACATGATTTCTCACAATTAATCACAGAAAACTGTGGAATTAATTAGTTAAAATTGGTTTAATTAGTGTCCAGTTCAGTTTATAGCTAACTGATAACTAGATTTTAGAGGAGTGGTACAAAATCTGATTCAGCTTTCCACAATTTCTGTACCCTTGCCCTTTTATGCACACACACACACACACACACACACACACACACACACACACACACACACACACACATACAAGCTAAGTCATCATCCTGTGAAAACAATGTGGTTTCAGGCATCCTTACTCTTGTGATTTGAAACTCTGTCAGCACGTCCAAATATTCACCAGTGGTTTCCAGCCGTGGGTTTGCTGAGGGTGTGTAGGCCAACTGCCCCAAACGTTAACACAGCACTGTGCTTTCACAAAAGTGGGCTTAAGGTCTCTGTCTCTCTTCTCTCTCACTCTCTTTCATTTTCTGTTTTTCTCTCAGATTAGAATAATCATGTGGGCCCTTGCTTAGACCCCCTCTGAGGGGGATCTGACAAGATATTCTGCACCTAATCCGATTAGCCAGTCGTGTATAAGATCAAAATCATTGTTAACTTGTTTGTGCTGGAGAAGATTTAGAAAGCATAACTTGAGGACACACAATGAACTTCTGGTAACCTTTGTGTTTACTTGAAGACGTGGATTAATTTGGGATGTTCTAGAGCAGTGGTTTGTTCTGATAGGGTTGCCGAGTCAGGGAAAAAACAATGGCAAATGTAAGTAATTAAATGTGACTCACTATATTGTAGTGTATAGTTAGAATAACAACTTTTAAAAAGGGAACTAAACCTTTTGTGGTTGACATCAAAGTCTGTGCGTCCAGTCAAATGTGACAGATTCTCATCTGTCACTCATTAAACTCAGTAAAAGACATACAAAACTATGCAAGTAAAAGAAAATACGACACAGACTACCATGCTGGATCGTCACATGATGTCCAAGGTAAAAACTGTCCTGAATCAGTTGAGATCCACTGTTCTGGACTAAGATAAGGGCTTTAGATGGAGACAGTCAGTGAGAAGGAGATTTGATCACCAAGTGTGAAAACAATGGCTAGAGTTTGAAGGCCATGGGCGGATGGACGTAGGCGGGGGCCTCCGCACTCTCAGCGAAGCTGTGATAGAGGACAGAAAGCTCAGAGTGCATAGGGCCAGCGTCTTGGTCACAATTAGTGGGGCGGTTGTTCGTGGCTGGGGTGGGTTAATAGAGGGAGGGAGAGAGAAAGGCAGCAGCCCTGAAAATGGGGTGTGAACCCAGAATGGGACCAGCTGGATGTGACTGAGTTTAATAAGGCTTTGTGTGTGTGGGTGGGTTTACTTCTTTGGGGACAAAGTTGTCTCTTTGTCCCCAAAGAAGCTAGCTAAATGTTACAAAACCTCTTTTTGAAAAATCCTATTCTTAATCGGTATCATTGTTGTTTTCCAGTTAAAATATCTAAACATCTTTAAAACTAGATCAGTTTACCCTTTTTTCCCCGATTGATTCAATTCCGATTCTGATTCATAAGCTCTTGATTCATTTTGATTTATTAGGGTATACAGTATTCTGTTTGTATGTTACATTTATTTATTTAACAGACACTTTTATCCAAAGCGACAATTATATGTCCATTTTGCTTGCATATGAAAGAACATTTTATCTTGGTACATTGTGAAAATATTAATAAAAAAAATATAGCAACAGGGCCCATATATTCTTCAAGTGCAGGACAGTTTTACCATTGTTCTACCATTTGTTACCTGCAAAGTATATGTTTGTTGAGTTAAGTGAGTTAGTTAGATCATCAGGATGCCGTGACATCTGCCAATTGGAAAGGTGTTATACAAATACAGTACATTTACACACAGCCAGTGACTAGGCGTAGAATTAAAGATTAATCTTGGGACTTTAAGAATCAATATCAGGATGGTTTAAGATCATGATTTTTACCCATTAAGCTCTAAAGGTTATTATAAATATTTCTTGTTTCAGTGCCATGCCCACAATTAAAGGCTCATAACGCTACAAATAAAAAACTAAGTGGGTCAATTTTTTGGTCTGATTATAAAGAATACTTGTAAAATTTGTTATGAAAAAGATTTGGATCAATTATGAGACTCTCAGCCTAAAAAACTGCTGAAAATTTACAAACAAAACCCATCTAATTTGTTTGATTTGACATATATCTCAGGGTGTAAATAAGATATCTCCGAAAAACTGCTTTTGTTTTGTTTCCAATCATGTCAGTAATATATTGTTGATACGTCAAAGCAATCAAAAGTTATACCATTACGAATATAATTTATCCTAGTGTCCAAAAACGTCTTCAAGTGTCCAAAAGCCTCTCCACCAAAACATAATAATTGTACATAAGAGCAAATTAAACCTGCAAATACAATGACTAAATCAGGGTTCCCACGGATCGTTAAAAAGTCTTAAAATGTCTTAAATTCAGTTTTCCTACATGTAAGGTCATAAAAAGTCTTAAATATACTTAATGATACAACACATGTCTTAATTATCAATTAAAGAGTTCTTAAATTTGGGTGCGGAAAGATAGGAATCTTTATATGAACTAATGTGATTATCAAACTTGATCTAATTAAATAAATGCTTGCGGTTCATCCTTCAGAGTGAAAACGTGGCACTGTTTTTTCCAAGCATGCGGTGGCTTGTGAGTGTTTTCAGCTGTTGCTGAGCAGTTCACAATCATTAGGCCATATCGGAAATGTATGAAAAGCCATTATTAATTATCAAATGTTGATGATGAGGATGATGATATACTATTGATGAAAAATGACAATGTTTACTTTAAATTGTTTATATTATACATTGTAGAGTATTGTAGGAATGCACATTATTTATTCATTATCTTTTTGAATGAGCAGCTGGAAGCACTGAAGTGCAAACATTTCAAAATAAGCGTCCCTGATGTATTTCAGCCTTTAAAGTTAAAAGTTTTTCGCTGTGAATCAAATGTGGGTTTGTTTTGGTATGGGGATATGGTATTAATTTGATTTGTTCAGGTCTTGAAAAATGTCTTAAAAAATGTACATTTGATTTTAAAAACTCTGCAGCAACCCTGTAAAGGTTTGCTCTCTTTTCAAAGCATGCAGGCATGAGTAACAGGATCTCATTCAGTTCCATTCTGTGTCATCTGAGCCATCTTTGAGTCTTTGTCTTGTACTTTGCGCCATCTCCTGGTGACCATATGTAATTAGAATGAATGATCCTCTCTGCCCATATTTGGATGACTTCCACCTCTGGTTGCAGCAGTCTGAATCCACATATTATTGGTTTAGCTTTCCATGATGCTGGACAACATAGCCTACTACATAATTTCCGATGAAGTCCTCTGATCCAGGAAAGCTAAAGTGATTTTAGCCAGATAGCAAATTATTTGCTATGTGCACACTGTGCTTCATGTGGATTATTTAATGATCTGTGCATCCGATTACGTTGTGTGTGGGCTTGTTTTAATGATATGTGATATGTTATGTTTGTTTATTTATCGTGAAGGTATAAGAGAAAATGCGGCCTATAAGTAATACCTGATTACACGTAACATGCATGTCAAAGACATGTACTTAGCTATTACTTGCTATATTTATGTTGGTAAAACAAATAGGCTGGTTGTATTCTACTCTTTGAGAGCTTTCCAAAGACATGTGACACATGGCTTTATTTGATCAGTTTGATGTTATTACTGATAACAATATTATGTACAGTGCAAATGTATTAATAAATTATCAGAACGGAACAATTCTAATTTGTCTGCAAATTTCAAAGTACATGTTCAGATTTGGTCATAATGCCTACATGCATTGTAAAGAACAGCTTCTAAGCTTTAAAACTATACCTGTTTTGTGTTGGTCAAGACTGTAGTTATTAAAAAATGTTTCGTTATTGGGCCCACTTTCCATTTTGTTTCGAAATGCTTAGGCTACATAGAGTATGTGTTGCATTCTCAGCAATGCCAAAAGAGTGCTAAAGCGGACAGTCTTCTTATACACGTGCTTGCAGCGCATTCGCAAAACATTTCCATCTTGTCTGCTTGTGGAGAGTATATTTCTGTGCTAATCCTCACAAAATGTAGTATTTTATCTTGTTTTAGACATTTTTATGGAGGAAAAAAAGGACAGGAATAATTACAGTTTTCAGACTGGTTTCCTGAACAGTCCCACCATCTTTATGTGGTCGGACTAGGACTACACAAATATTTGTATTTTAAACGCGATTACAGTTTCTGCATCTCCAATTAAGCATAATTGTCAAGTTCGAATACAGGGCGTTCTGAGAGACTCCAGCCAGGCTTCCTAAGCAACCAATTGGCCCGGTTGCTAGGGTGGGTAGAGTCACATGGGGTAACCTCCTTGTGGTCGCTGTAATGTGGTTCTTGCTCTCGGTGGGGCGCGTGGTGAGTTGTGCATGGATGCCGTGGAGAATAGCGTGAAGTCTCCACAGTAACGCCTCAACAACCCACGTGATGAGATGCGCGGATTGACGGTCTCAGACACGGAGGCAACATGGATTTTCAACCTCCACCACACGAATTGAGACACTACGCCACCACAAGGACTTAGAGCGCATTGGGAATTGGCATTCCAAATTGGGGAGAAAAGGGGAGAAAATCCACAACAATAAAAAATCTTATTTAATTAAGCGTAATCGTCTTCGGTATTAGTGAGCAAGTTAGCATAAACGAGCAGCCTAGTGGCTGCAAATTGTTGATTTGCATCCTTTCAAAAGTTCGCTACTGACAAATCTGTTACACTTTTAAGCACTCCCTGAAATAGTTTGCCTACATGTAAGCATACGGTATTTCACATACTTGGAACACCATAATAATCCACCATAATTAATGATATGCATAAAAAAGTTTGAGACTACAAAGAAATACTGCGTGCAAGTTAAAAAATTATCACAAAAAGTATTATAAGTATTATATTTCAATAATATAATTTTCAAGTTGACTGGACTCCAAAAAAACTATGAAAAGTGTTTCACTGTTTTATAATTTTTTTTTTTTTTAATTACAGTGATACTATATTCTTTTGATTTTGGTGCAATAAATCTGTTCAACATTTTTTTCTCAAATTATACAAATTCTCAATAATAGTGATTTAATAATCATGCTTATAATTTTGGGCAAAATAATCATGATTATCATTTTAACCATTATATTGCAGCTCTAGGCTAGACAAACAGATAGTCTGGCCCTAAAGCCAATGTTGCTGTGTGGGCTGGTCTGGATGTTCTAACAAACAGAGCATTATTTTAAAAGCACCACAGAGCCACATTGTTTTTGGAGGTATTCAAACCTACGAACTTAGGTTTTCTCATAGTTGTCTTTGCACAGTAAGATGGGATAAAAGTAATTTGAACAAAAAACAAAAATCCCACATGTTTTGCAGTGTTGAGCTGAAACTGCACAAAAATATACGCCTCTGTGATCATGGAGGGCAACCCATTTTGGATGTTGTTGACATAACAAGACCCCCGTCCTTCACTGTAGTAGCTGTGCCACTGACCTCATATTGCAGAGGGGGGCGGAGGCGGGGTGGGTGGGGGCCGATGGGGGGTGACAAGTGATGGGGTTGCTGTGTAGACGCTTCACCCTTGAACCCTCGCCACGGTCTCTCTCTTCCACCAGTCATTCGCCAAGGACACAGAAATCCCATAATAACCCGTCTCCACGGCACCCCACAAGCCCAACTCCCTGCTTCCCAGATGTTTCCAATTAAAAAAGAGGCCTTTCAGTCTTTTCTGTATGCTGAGAGAGAGAGCAGGTTGCTAGTTTCATAGAGAGGGTGAGAGGAGAAGAAATGGCTTTCTTCTGTTACAAAAAGGCTGTTTAGGGCAGAGAGTGACATTTGTAAATTCATAGTGGCTGGACATTTGTTTTGATCGCAGCTAGGACTGGAAGATGAGAAGATGAATGGAATCGGTCATGTCTGAGTCACAAGAGGATTTTCACAAAATATGGGCCTTAAAAAGGCTTTTCTTCAATGCATGTCACTGGAGATGTGCTGCAAAAGAGGAGCTGCTCACATATAATCATCAAACACAGAAGTCTGTTTTTTCAGTTGGTGTGGTGGCAGCCACTGGCTGTTCTGTGTCTGACTCAATGTTGCCACAATAGAGACACCCAGCAAGTAAGTAGATGGAGGATTTTAAAGGATTAGTTTGTCCAAAAATGGAAAAGTTTTTCAGCATTTACTCTCCCTTGTGTCTCTCCAAACTTGTGGCTTTCTTTCTGCTGTGAAACAAAAAAGGAGAAATTTAGCCAAATGTTCCAAGCCACTCTTTTCCATACAATAAAAGCGATTGGGGACTGGCACCATTGAGGTCCATAAATTACAAAAAAAAGCACAATAAAAGTAGTTAATACAATTAGTGCGCTGTGCTTCAAGGGTTCAAAAACTGTAGCTTTGTGTAAGAAGCATACAAAAACTCTGAAAGTAATTAATTAATTATATATCATATTTATTATTTATTTACTTTTTCACCCAATTTGGAATGCCTAATTCCCAATGTGCTTTTAAGTCCTCATGGTGGCGTAGTGACTCACCTCAATCCCGGTGGTGGAGAACGAATCCCAGCTGCCTCCGCGTCTGAGACCATCAACCCGCGACCGTCTTATCACGTGGCTTGTTGAGCGCGTTGCCACAGAGACATAGCGCATGTGGAGGCTTCACGCCATCCACCGTGGCATCCACGCTCAACTCACCACACGCCCCGCCGAGAACGAACAACATTATAGTGACCATGAGGTGGTTACCTCATGTGACTCTACCCTCCCTAGCAACCGGGTCAATTTGGTTGCTTAGTAGACCTGGCTGGAGTCACTCAGCAAGCCTTGGGATTCAAACTAGCGAACTCCAGGGGTGGTAGTCAGTGTCTTTACCACTGAGCTATCCAGGCCCCCTGAAAGTCATTATTTACTGAAAATACGCTAATTTATGTTCGTATTTGCATTAAATTCAATACATCACAACGTGTTTGACATCATTAATGTCAAATCTGGCGCAGCTCATCTTGAGTTTGCATGTGTAGATGTGCAAATAAGAAAATTGCCATTTTCTCTTCACGCACAGCGATTTTATGACTATTTTATGACTGTTTTGGTCATTGCATGGAAAAAAACATGGACATTCTTTTTTGTGTTTCACAGAAAAGCAAATGGGTGTGCAATGAAGGTGAGTAAACAACGACAGGATTTTTATCTTTGAGTGAACTATCCATTTAAAGCTTTTATTGTATCTATCAGACAAACATATATTTTTTTTATGTGTATATATATATATATATATATATATATATATATATAAATTCATTCACTTTGTATTATGAAGCAAATTAATGGTCCATGTTTTATCCCATCCATGAAAATGCATTTGAAAGTCTTAATATGCAACAGCTTGGTGTAGATTGGATCTTTTTGGTGGTTGTCTAACTTGTATAGTATTTTTCTATGATACGGTCAGTGCTGATTTGGTATGGTGACCTGGTATATTATTTAACCAAATATTGCCAGCCTAGTGAGGCTATGCCAGAGCTTACTGCAAGATCAATGTGAGTCAGCAGTAGACCTGCATGGAATCTTCACCCGCAGCTGAATTTGAATGACTGGCATTCATAAAATTCAACAGCATTATTTGTTTCGTAAGTAGACTTTGACTAGCCTAATTAGGTAATGCTCTCAGGTACCAATAAGAGTTTAGAACTTTCAGCTTCACTGAGCACATTTAACCATAAAATTATTCTGTGCAGTTCCAGCTTCACAGGGGGGCATCCACAGGGTCAGACCCTCCTCTGTCCCACCCAGTCATGAGGTTGACCCACCCTGGCAACCAACCCAATTGTCCAGCACTTGACCCACCTTGTGTCTTAGAGCTGGATGCAGGCCTGTTTCAAGTAATCTTATCTGAAAGCAATCACTACAGGATAACAACAAAGATCAGTGACTCCCTGACTTTCTCATATTATGAGTAGACCTGCATGGAGTGTACATTCACAGAATTCTGCAGATTGCTTTGGAGGATTCCGTAGAATTTAAAAACTTGTCCTCCACAAACGTCCCTTAACCTTGCATGTTTGTTAAAGTCATAGTTTTTTAGTCATATATTGTATCTTTATTATATTTTTATAGAACATTTTTATATTTCTACTATGATCTTTAAAGTCATCCCCTTTAAAGCACCTGCACTGCAACCATACACATCTTCTGCTGTTTTTTTGTGCATCTCGGCATGAGTGTTGTTTTTAGGAAGCCATGTCCAGGTAAAATAGCTCAACTTAAAGGTGATGTAATTTCTGCACCACTAGTGCCACCAAACGGAATTGCATTTGAACATTGTTTATAAAAACTGCTTTCTGGATACGCCCCCCTTCTGCCATTGATCGAACAAACATATAGTCCCGCCCCCCAACTCACTCCATTGGTCAAGTCAATGCTATTGACTATCTGGAGATGGGTCTCTCAAAACAAACAAAGGAATTTTCATACTGCCACTAATACCCAGTGTTTATAGGTTTTAAGAAAATTACCTATGAATGGCTCATAATGGCCGTCTCTGCATATTAAGCTGGGAAAGGAGAAAGTATTGTAACACTGAAAAAGTTACATCCTTTCGTTTTAAAAAACGCATTCTGTTCCATTCCGTTGCTTTCCATTTAGCTGTTTTTGAATGCAAGAATGTTAAATGATCAATTAAAATTATTAAATGAACCCTTTGTACTTTCTAGGCTTGGGATCGGTGCCATTTTCATGCATCGATAATAATAATATTTTCCCCTATGATTATCGATATATTGTAATGTCTTCATGTGTTAATGTACCTTGTTTGCTAAGTCTAGTTTAAGTCAACAATTAGTGTTAATTGTTCATGTTTATGTTTAGTTTAGTTCATGTCTATATTTAGGGTTTTGGACTTCACGTATGTAAATAAACTGCACTTCTGTTCTTCATCTTCACGTCATCGTCTTCGTCATTTCCAGTGCCAGCACTCGTTACAGAATACTTAAAGCACCAAAATGAACCCAGGAGATCTACTAATTTGTCTGCGTCAAGGAGGATGTCTATAGAGGACTACGTGGAGGACTTCTGCATCCTGACAGATGAAGTGGGCTTCAATAAAATCTCCCTAAAACACTTTTTCCATGCAGGCTTGAATGAGCCGGTGCACACCTGGATGCATGGCAGTGGGAGTACCTTCAATCTGGCTCAATATATCTACTTTGCCCTGCAGATAAGTGGTTGATCTTTCACTGTGGGGGAGGCGGATAACCATCATGGTCGACGTGTAAGCGTCCCCCGTCATGGTCGACGAGCCATCGTCCCACTTCATGGCCAACGATCTAATGCCCATGCCTGCCACGGCCAACGAGTCAACGCTCACACCTGCCACGGCCAACGGGTCAACACCAAAGCCTGCCACGGCCAACAAGCTGAAAACCTTGTCCATTCCCAGAGCCAGCGTTGCCAGCCTTATCCGTCCTGGAGCCTGCGCTGCCAACTTTGGCCTCCTGGATGAGGAGAAGAAAGGCTTTCGTTTCCAAGTCTCTACCCATGTACACGACCACAGAGGTCGTTTCCAAGTCTCGGCCCATGTACACGCCACGGAGGACGTTTCCAAGACTCTGCCCATGTATATTACCACAGAGGTCGTTTCCAAGTCTCTGCCCATGTTCACGACCACGGAGCTCGTCTCCGAGTCTCTGCCCATTTATACAATGACGGAGGTCATTTGCAAGTGTCTGTCCATGGTCAGACCGAAGAGGTCGTTTCCAAGTCTCTGTCTATGCCCACGACCACAGAGGCCATTCCCAAGACTCGGCCCATACCCACAACCACAGAGGTCGCTCCCAAGTCTCTGCTCATGTTCACAACCACTGAGGTCTTTTCCCAGTCATCTAGGACACTTAGTTGTCGCAGCCATGCCACGGCCCGCTCCATGCTATGTCGAAGCCAAGCCCGGGCCGCTCCATACTATGTCGCAGCAAAGTCCCGGACTGCTCCATGCCATGTCTATAGTTTTCCATTAAATTCAACTCAAATCATTATCAAAGGACAAAAATTATTTACTCTAGCCATCACTGGATGATCTGTTGTAAAAATGTATCTTTCATATAGCCTACACAATGCATTTTCAGTTACAAGTATGTCTTTTTGTGGTTTGACAGTTTGAATGAAAGACCTTTTCCCGGCTACATTCAGAGAAATTGTCTAATAAACGTAGCACAGTTACACCAGTTTCACTAACCTACATACTCATCAACTTCACTTTGTTCATTCTTGAAATACAAAAACCTTTTTAAATTAGGACTGCCATCTGCGCCACTTCAGCTTGTCCTTTTGTGTCTGTGTGTGTGTGTGTGTGTGTGATTGTGACCGGCTTCAGTAAATGGAAATCGCCTATATAATGCCTACTTTACCTTTAATCGCTTCTGCAGCCCGCCCAGAAGTGCTGAGCAGTGAGATGGCAAAAATAGAGCGTCAGTCAAGAGCAGAGTGCCAATCATAACAGTGGGCATTTACTGTCAAGTATTAAAGAGAAGCAGTACCAATACTCAACGTTTTTGACAGATGGTCAGAATGAGGATGGAAAATGATCATGTTTTACAAATAAATGACTGTTTTTTTTGTGCAAAAAATTTATGTTAGAAGTTAATCTTAAGGAACATATTAAAATAATAAAAAAGGCATGTCATGACCCCTTTAACAGCTTGAAGAAACACCCATAAAAAATGGGTCCAGTCAGAGTCAGGTGAAACCTGAAACCAGCCTAAAAATACATGATCAATACAGAATACTTTCAAGCGTTGTTCAAGCAACGCAGCGACAATTTCCTTTTCGGCTGCTTAAATTTCAGCCAATTGCTGCTAGTGGTGTTTAAGGAGGGGAGTACTCCTTCACAATTCACTGAAAACTGGTATGGAATGCCCACTTTTCATGATCCAATCAATTTCGTTATTGATAAAATCCTTCTCGTTGAATAGCTTGTTTCAGAAATACTTCACATTAAAGAATTTAAATGAGTTTACAAATGCTGTTTCAAGTAATGTGCTTTTTCTTATAACTGGATTTTAAAAGAGTTTTGAATGCATTTCTTGCAGTTACCAATAAAAGTGTAGTAGTCTCAGCTCTGTTACGCCATATTACGCAAAGAAATTATGCAAGATTCCACAGATTTTCCCCTTCAATCAGTGCAGAAAATATGAAAATAATTGCACAGATTCTCAGTGGGTCTAGACATTATTTACAGATGTCAACTAACCCTGGGTAACTTCAACAGAAAGAGTGTTTTACTGACTGGTGCTTACCTCATTAATAGAGGTGTAATTGAGTTTACTCTAAAGGCTGTGAATTTAACAATAGTACACACCCTGAATGAAATGCTTTGAAAGC
The DNA here is from genome assembly GCA_032164185.1 of Moxostoma hubbsi. Taxonomy (NCBI): domain Eukaryota; kingdom Metazoa; phylum Chordata; class Actinopteri; order Cypriniformes; family Catostomidae; genus Moxostoma; species Moxostoma hubbsi. The sequence goes on from JAVLUX010000044.1 coordinate 12,551,319, forward strand.
TAGTTTAATGTTGTGTTGATAATGCAGCCTTTGTTTTAATGTTGCCTGAAGCACTGTAGCTCAATGTATTTGTCTTTTTGCAGCTTGGGCGCTGGTGGATCTGAAGATGGAGGACACTGTAGAGGTTTATATGGATGAGACTGCAGAGATCCCCTGCCTGTACTCCTTCACCGAGGACCCCAGTATAGTGATGGTGCAGTGGTTTGTGGTGAGTCCAAAAACCTCTCACACTCTTTCAGTCTGTACACTCTGTCTATATAGTAGTGCTTGCTAAGAGTGGGGAATGCATAGCCACATTCAATTCCAATTCCCGTCATCCTCAGCGGGCTCCTGGAGGTAACCGTGAGAGGATCTCCTACAGTGACCTGACCATGCAGAAGGTGGATGCAAACACAAGCTATAGCAATCGGATCACTGTCAGGTCAAACAGTGACGGAGAAACTCTGACGGTTCAGGATGTTAAACTGTCTGATGAGAGAGAGTTCTTCTGCCAGGTCAGTGGGATGGCAGCAGGCAATGGTGAGGGCAAGACACTCCTGAAGGTTTTTGGTAAGATTCTTCCTTGTCTTTCAGAACATTGTCCCTAAAACTGTGTCCTAACCAGTTATGACGTGATAAACAAACAAAAAGTCCAATAACTTCAATGTTAATCAGAGATTCTGTCCTAACTAACTATGAATGAAATGCAGTGTAAATTGATGGACACCACAAACACACACAAAACAGCGCTTCTGTGTAAGTGATAAAATTATGGCGAAAGGACCTCTTAGCACTATTTGATGCAAAAAACAAGCCCAGATGGGACTTGAGATCAAGTATTTTTCTGCCTATATAAGGCTCATTTTAATTACCACATTAACTATCACCAAAATGCAGAATGAGACGGTTTTTTTCTGCAAGCGCTCATCATGTGGCTTGACGCTGGTGTTTACACCCTGACGTGAATCATGAATGCGGCTTCATGATTGCTGTAGGAAAGGGGATAGCCACAGTCATCCGGCAGATTCTTATTGTGGAGGATGAGAGTTTAAGAGATATAAAGCTCATTGCAATAAACATGCATCCTATTTGAGGAGACTAGTTCTTTCAGTTAATCAAACTCCCACTTAGACTTTTGGAAATTTCTAATGTTATTTGAATTAGTGTGATTTTAGTACATTTCTATCTTTATACTGTTGAAAGGCTTTGTTTAGAAAATGTTAATAAAGCATTATATTGTTAAATATTGTTTTGTTTTCTTTCCTAAAATGGAAATAAATGCATTTTTGACAGGAAATTAAGTATATTTAGTGTCAAATTGTAGCACTTTCAAAATCTGTGATTAATTGTGATTAAAACTTTTAATCGACTGACGGCACTAGTTATAACATTTGGAAGTCCAATCAAATAATGAGTCAAGAAAGGGAAAAACATGGCTAATATTACCTCTGGTTATGGTTCTTTGAAGCTCCACCTGCAGTGAAATCTCATTGGCCGAAATTCCCAAATCAAATATGATTTGATTAACTGATATGAGTGATTTTGTCGCATCACACAGCATTTTCGCTCTCAGTGTGGACAGTAAAATTACTTTTCGCTCAAAACTTGATGCATCATGCCTGTTTAAGACACAGTGTAAAAAGTTTTTCCCCCTTATGCTCATACAGCATAAACGACAACTTTTCATTTTTAGCCCCTCCAGAGCCTCCAGTGATTGAAGGTGTTCTGTCTGGAGTTTCTGTGTCTGAGGACTCTCCAGCTAAGGTAAATCATACGCTCAAATTCTTCATATGAGCATATTTATGAATAGCCAAGTCAATAATGTATACAGTATGGTGAGTTTAAGCTGACTTGTCTTTTATTTGGTTAGATTGCATCTTGTGAGACCAGAGATGGCTTCCCCAAACCAAACATCACATGGTACCGTGATCACATCCCCATTCACCCTGTGAATGGCTGTGAGTAACGTTAATATGTTTGCATGGACCTTGTCCTAATCTTAAGCCCCCAAATTGACATTTTTCTCATCTAACTCATATGACTTTCTACCTTCTGTGGAACATAAACAAAGATATTTTGAAGGATGTATGAGCTGTTTTTGACAATACAATGTAAGTCAATGGGGCCCCAAATTTTTCAGGCTCCAAAAAGGACATAAAGGCAGCATACAAGTTATCTATACGACTTGAGTAATCATATACTATTTAATTGAATCCATTTAATTTAATCCATGTCTTCTGAAATGGTATGATAGCATTGGGTGAGAAACTGACCAAACTTTAGGTTCTTTTTCACTATAAATTGTATTTATTTATAGCTCATTCACACACTTCCTAATGCTTGATACATGCACTGACCGCTGTACACAATCTAGACACAATGTTGCCAGATTCGTGGTTTTCGCATCCAGTTGGGCTGTTTTGAAAATGTAGACACAAATTTCACACAAGAGTCGTTGTTTGAGTATTTTTGGGGATACTTTTAAATGTATGGCAACCACCAAAATGTTGTTGATAAACACAAAAAATGAGAATGAAAACTGCTTATTAATGTATAATGATACTGGGATTGAGTAACTGGCAACTGCATGCAGCGTAAAAGCATTATTATTTTGAAGCCTGCACTGTTTCAGTCAGGCAAGATATCAAAGATTTAGAGTGAATAAAGACTTTTGGTCTTTATTTTGTTCTGTTTCTCACCCAGTGATTGCATTACTTGCGAAGACATGGATTAAACTGTTTTAGTCATATGGATTACTTTTATGCTGCCTATGGATAACGTTTATGTCCTTTTCGGAGCTTGAACGTTTTGAACCCTCAGTGACTTTGTATGGACAAAAACACATCATGTTGTACATCTTTCAAAATATCCTTGTTTTTTTTCGCAAGAGAAAGAAATACGAGTTTGAGATGGCAGGAGGATGAGTAAATTAAAATGTATTTTTCAGTCCTCATTACTGTAATAAAATAGATTTCCTATATAATTCAGTTCTTATTCCATTTTAAGTTCATATTCATTTTAATGAATTTAAGTAATATGCATGACCCAAAAACAGCTATGGCTGTTCAAAGATCTGAGTTCCCTGCTGGAAAATCCAACAAAAACTTAAAAGCTTAAGTTAAAATGAAATCAAAATTGACCCAATTTACTTTTTTAATACACAGTGAATGATTTATTGGTGCATGTAAAACTTTAATCAAAAATGTAAAATAAACTTGCTCTGCTAAACCTTGTCACAAAGCACTCTCACTTTTCAACCTCCCCTCCAACATCCAACCATGATCCAGAAATTCAAATCCCACCCTATATTTTTTCGAAATATTTCAATGGTTTCTTGTTGACTTATAGGTGGTAGCTGGTTTTACATGGTTTCTAGCTGGTACTAGCTGGTCATTTGTAGTCAATAGCTGGTCCAAGCTGGTCTAGATAGTTCATGAACTGGACTGCTGGTCTTGGTCAATCTCATTAAAGCTGGTAATTCACCTTGGACCAGCATAAATCCAGCTACTGTGCTCCAAAAATAAACTAATTTACCACCTTTATATCACAATTTCCTGCCCAATCACCCAAAAAGGAAGATTATCTCATGATTTACTTCCATTTAATCCATTCCAGATGTGTATGACTTTCCCTCTTCAGCAGAACCAAAGTGAAGATTTTTATAAGCACATTTCAACTCTTTTTCTCCATACTATGCAAGTGAATGGGTGCCATCAGGCTATTGGCTATTTGATGGTCCAAAAGGCATATATAGGCAGCATATACATAATCCACACAACTCCAATCAATCAATTAATATCTTCAGAAGCAAATCGCACCTCTATTCTTTACAAGAAGTGCCATGGGGACCTCAGTTTAACATCTCATTTGAAGGACAGTATGGACAAATGTGCTTTATAAATATATTCACTTTGTTCCTGTAGAAGAAGAAAGAAAGTCATACACATCTGGGATGGCTTAAAGGTAAGTAAATCATGATAGCATTTTCATTTTTGGGTGAACTAACCCTTCAAGCTCTTACTTCTTTAATGTTGCCATTGATGTGTTTGTCTGTTTGTGTGTGTGTGATTATCTCAGTGGTGAACATTGTAACTCTAGTGACGAGGGAATCCAGTGGTCTATATACCGTTCAGAGTGATCTGCATTATAAAGTGATTAAGGAAGACAAGGATGCCCATTTTTCATGTGAGGTCAGCTACTTTGTCCCAGAAGCTGTCAGGACAGCTGAATCCAAAGGAGTCAACATCACTGTTCATTGTGAGTCCCTTTCTGGTTGGATGTTCTCTGTCAGTCATATGTTCTAGCAAAACGTGTTACGCCGCGATCTAACCAGTCTCAACCCAAAAAAGCGTTGTGTTCCATGTTAATCTGAGTTGTGTCCTATTTGACCACGACAAGCAACAAGACATATAGGATTGTTGGTCACTGTTTCAGTGATCCTGATCCATCAAACATTTTCTGATTGGCTGTGATGTGTCACTTCGCACAGCATTTCCACTTAAAAACTTTAAAAGTTTACAACAAAATGGCACCTGCATTTTCAGAATAGTTTCATGTTTTATGTCACATGTGATGGATTAAAGTTGGGTTGCATTTGTCATGACATGGCTACAAAATACTTTACTTTGTCAGTGTTGACTAAATAACTGTTTGTGAGAATTGCGTTGCCCTGGCGAGACTTGTCTGAATGCACAATGATTCATGGCCTCTGGGTCTTTGTGTATGTGCGTATGTCCCGTAGACCCCACGACCAGCATGGAGCTATGGAGAGTATCGCCCGAGGGCTTGGTCAAAGAGGGGGACACAGTGGAGATCCGTTGCCAAGGCAATGGGAACCCCCCAGCACCCATCATTTTCAACCGAGAACAAGTGAGAATGGGCTCTTTTTTTTCCACCCTCCTTTTATTCTGACCATTTTCTTTCTGGATGGGTAGCTGTAAAGCACTGAGAAAAGCATGCATAGGCGACATCTGGCCCAGACAGTGTGCTTGATATGCACAGAGTTAACAGTACCAGTACTGACTTACTGACTTGATTAGTTTAGCATATTGACTTCCTTGAAGAACTTAAAAGGTTATGTCATACATTTTCTTATCATTTTTCCATTGAGGTCCACTTAAAACTTTTATAAAAATGCTGTCTTTTAATATGAAATGAGTAACAATGCTTGCTCACGGGTTCAGGTTTGCTGTTGTGTCCAATATACTTCAATAACAGCCTCTTGTTAAGCCTGCATTACATTGTGGCATGTTTTAGGTGCAATTCAGATACATGCAACTGACTTTAAATCAGTAAATCAGGGTGAGCAGAGTGACTCCATTCAGGTGAGTTGTGCGTGGATGCCGCGCAGAATAGCGTGAGCCTCATCGCGCGCTAGGTCTCTGGGGTATCGTGCTCAACAATTCATTTGATAAGATGTGCGGATTGACAGTCTCAGATGCGGAGGCAGTTGAGATTAGTCCTCCACCACATGGATTGAGTCACTAAGCCACCATGAGGACTTAGAGCACTTTGGGAATTGGGTATTCCAAATTGGGGAGAAAAGGGGGACACCCCCCCCCCCCCCCCCCACACACACACAAAAAAAAATTATTTAGAGGCTCTATAAGGGAACCTCAAGAGATTGAATGCATCTTAATTTCAGTACAATAGGCATTCACACTGTGCGTTTTGTGTTTGTAAAAGTCCAATGTGGAGCTGGATTCCGATCAGGGTCTGCTGCTTCTGAGAGAGGTGTCTCGGGCAGACAGTGGTGTGTATGAATGTCACTCTCAAGACCTGGATGTGCTGGATCATGATGAGGTGGTGGAGACCATGCAGCTCACTGTACACTGTGAGTTATTTAACTTGTATAATCATTTGTATATTAATTTAATAAGGTAAGGATCTTGGGACAGTCATCCAGTCATCATGACATATTATTACACGGCTCTCTGGAGTACTTGATTCTGATTGGTCCAGTTGACTGTACATTATCCTGCTAAATACATGGCTCCTTAGTTACAAAATAAATGGACATGCAATATTGATTTGAGTTTAAAATATTTTATTATGAGTGGTTATTAAATATATGGATTAACAGACGGTTTGCACAGACTGTGATGATGCATTTCTGCCTTATTTATACAAATCTAGCAAACTTTTTTTTAAATATTGAGTGTAAGTTTATAACGTTATGCTTTGTGTTATATTACCCTGGAATTAGTTTTAAAAAATGAATTACCACAGCATCGAGGGGGTTTCTATTACATCTGCTGAGAGAGTGACAGTAAATTTCATTCAAATGTAATAGTGTATTTTTTCTTCTGGTCAACAAATGAGTAAGTGAAAATAATATTTGTTGTGGTCTCCCATTCACTACCATTCACCGCTGTTGAAATGTACCCTGCAAACTTTTACTTCCGCGTTCCTAAACCCGGAGCCAGAAAAAAGGTCTATTGTATAAAAAGGGCAACACGCTCTCACTGCGAAATCGGCTAATTTGTATGATATCGTGTGATGCACTCGTTTCAATCCCCGCACCTTTCACTACGGCCAATGAGGTCGTTGGATATCGTTTCCATCTAATACATGACAATTTCTTGCTTCTGTCACACACAACAGCTTCAGTAGGGGGGCAGGCAGCGCTCTAGCTGTACAGGCAACAAGCCCCTTCAAACCAACGAGCCGGGTGACATTGCACGGTAAAATCGAATTTACCTTTTAACATTACCTGAAAAAGCATGTTAACCATTTGATTGAAGTAAATGTACTTATTTGGCTCAAGTAAAGTGAACTAGGAATAGTCCATTTTACTTGAGCCAAATAAGTATATTTACTTACATTTGTTTTAAGGCAAATGGTTTCCTCGCTTTTTTTAAAGTAAACATTACTTTTTACAGTGTACCTTCTAGGGATGGGCGATACTACTTATTTTCTTTTTTGATATGATACCAAGTATTATCAAGACCAATATTGCAGATACCAACACCAATACCTCTATTAAACTGATTTTTTTTTTTTTAATTCTTGGGAAAAATTGGTCATTTTAAACATCGTTTTTAAAAATGCATACATTTGTTTTACATTTATTGGCCTAAAATGGAAATTATTAGACTCCTGTTTTGTTTAGCCTTATGAAAATGAACAATGGTATATATATATTTATATCAGTGGCGGGCCGTGCATTTTAAGTCTAGGCCTTCAGTGTGATTCATGCCATTAAGAAAACACAGTTTCATAATAAATAAAACACCCTATTCCTTTGGGCATCATACATTATGTCTCAGCAAACTAATAATACCAATTGACATTTATAAACACGTCCACGCACGAAAGCCAGAACTTGAAACGACACTTAATGCTCAAGCAAGCCTAATTTAAACTGCAGCATGACTGTTTTGTGAAATAAACGTCTCCCGGACAGACATTCAAAAATCATAATTTATCATATGAATCTACCAAGGAGGTCTATACCAGGAAAAATCTATCTAATAATATTTGCGATTAAAATGTTGCTTTCAATAAATTTCATTTGTCAGGGTGCACAGTTATGCTGCTTTCTTGGATATTCCTACATGATATCTCCAAGCATAAATGCATTCCATTCCCCGATATTCGGAAGATGACATTTAAGAAACAAAACTGCAATTCTCCCGTTAGTTTAGCAGGGGTTTGTCTCTCATTAGATATGTCTCCTAGCAATGCCTCCTGTTTAATAAATTAAGAAATCACACGGTCATGCAGAACATATCGTGTTTTTAAATCCATAAGGATCTCTTTCTCAATGGTTATGACAGTTGACTGGCCAGACAGCTTGGTTACAATATCGGAAGTAACATCAATATCGGAAGTGTCAATACTTTAAGATTGATCCGTCAATCCCTACAGCCCTCCACAGATGTGCTCTTGCACCTAAAAACAGCTGGACAGAGCACAACAGAATGCAGAGCTCAAGACATTTTTTCAAAGTTTCAAACTACCTTTGACCAGGCACAGTATCCTATAAACACAGTGCTCATGACTAGAGGCGCTGAAAACTAGTGAGATGCAACACAACTAAAGTAAGACGCTTCAAAAGCAATTAAAAATAGCTCAGAGAGAAGTAGGGCAATAATAGGGTTATTTTCAATGATATGGAAATAAAACAAACAGTATTTAGACTTTTAAGCCACTTTTTGTATTGTCTAAATGCTTAACTTGTCTGCTGATACAATATATATATATATATATATATATATATATATATATATATATATATATATATATATATATATATATTATTATTATATGTATATAATGTAATGTATTTGAATTATCTGAATTATAACATTTATTTTATATTACAATTATTTGAGTTTTATATACTGAATTATATTAATTTGTGGGCCTTTTGCAGTAAATATTGGACTATGGCGCTGGCAATGTCAAGGTCATGGATTTGATTCTCAGTGAATAAATGTAAACGTCATATTTCACTGCAGAATGCCACAAAATTGTGACCAAGTTTCAGACTTGCATCACATCATTTAGCAAAGAATCATTATCGAACTGAATTATTGTCAGAGCAAATATTTACACCCCTTTAAGTAGCTATTTAGAGCCAACACACAATTACATATTTGTATATATTATTACGGAGAGCATACAAAGAGAATTAAGGTCTTAACACAAAAGCATTGATAGTATCCACTGTCAGAAGAGAACACATCCTTTTAAGTTGATTTTAAGGTGGTAAGTAAATTAACTTGGGTATAATTCATGTCAAGGTTCACAGCGAGGTTTTTACTCTGAATTGTGGACTGTTTATGTGTGTTTGTGCAGATCTGGACCCAGCTGTGGTGGTGCCCAAAGACTCCGAGGTCATGCTGAAAGGGGAGAGTCTGACAGCCACCTGCAATGCCCTGTCATCTTTAGAGACCTCTAGTGTGTGGTTTAAGGTAAGACTGCAATGGATTGTCCATTCAGAGATTCACACCCCGATTCAGCATTCTAGACAGTCCCATTCACTTTCTGTTTACGCTTTGAGTTAATAGCTTTTTTGCAGCCCATCCTACAGTATCTTCTCTATATTGTTTACATCCATTTGCGTGTGCAGGATGGGCTTGAGATCGAAAGAGGGCACGTACTGCAGCTGCAAGATGCCACGTTTGACACAGCTGGACAATATGACTGTGAGGTGACTGTACCGTCTCTCCCAGGCCTGCAGACCAGCGGTTCTGTCCATATCATTGTACAAGGTAAACAAGAGATCTAAAGTATCTAAAACAGATGAAATTCAGGTTCAGAACGCAGTCCACTCATTTGTGTAATCCGGTATATCAAAAGCTTTGCTACTGGATATCTTCCCCCCAGGTGCGCCTCAGATGAATGATGCAGAGAGGGAGATTGAGCTGACAGAAAGAGTGGGGGTGTGGGTAAATTTGACCTGTGAGGTGAGAGGTCACCCCAAACCCGCCGTAACCTGGAGCATCACTGGCAGTCAGGTAATATACATACATAGCTTATTTATCAGCTCTCTGACCTCTGCTCATGTTACAGGGTGTTTTGAATTTGCGTCTTTGTCTTAAATGTGTGTGTGATGCATTCTCAGAGCTGGCGTGAGGTTGTTAAAAGAGAGACGGAGGATCAGATCTATAGTGTTGTGATGCTTAAAGTCAGTGCTGACACTACAGCCTTTTGCAACTCATCAAATGACTTTGGAATAGAGACCAAGACGTACAGCATCAGAAGCAGTAAGTCTCGATTTTTTTCTTTTATGAACACTGAAAGTTTGGCTTTGTCTGTTGTTGCTTTTTTATTATTATTTTCTAGCCTGCTTTTGAGAGTACCTCTGGTTTATCTTTATATATATATATATGAAATGTTTAAAAAAACGTTAGGAAATGTATCATCATCAGATTTATGATGCCTTTTACCAAAGCATTTACTGTATTTTTAACTTTGATGGGATAGTTCACAGCAAACTTAAAATTCTTGCTGCTTTTTCCATACAATGAAAACTTATAGGGACCACAGGTTGGGAAAATTACACCATAGCACCACTGTGTGTCCAACCAACGGTATTACCGGTATAACCGGTTTTGAACGTGGATACGCACCGGTATGAAAATTAGGACTTCATAGCAAGTCTAGTGCAAAGACTTGGTGCTGCTAAGAAATACACAGACATGCTCGAACAGTATACAATACATGCTGCTACAGCTGAAATAAGACACACGTTAGTTCCCCAAGAAGCTGGTCTAGATAAGTGATGCTGGGGTGGAGGTGGGTAAACGCTAAGAAAACTCTCATAGCTTGCACATTGAGACCACCTTGCCGGTAAGGCTTATTTAAATCTTTGATGTAATTTGTAAAAACAGTTTGTTTGGCTACCAACTGACTGAACTTCAAGCCATTCCAAACCTACAGTACATGCACTATATTCAAGATATGATATAATAGCTTTTTAAGGATCTAAACAAAATGTACGTTGTTATTACACAACTGCTTGTTCAGTCACTTGTCATAACTAGACTGGACTACTGTAACACTCTCATTGTGCAGTTAGACCTGTGCAAATCATCCAGAATGCAGCAGCACGTCTGGTCTTTAGTGAACCTAAGAGAGCACATGTTACACCACTCTTTGTCTCTCTCCACTGGCTGCCGGTTGATGCACGTATTAAACTCAAGGCTCTGATACTGGCATACAAAACAGTCACTGGGTCTGCTCCAGTATAGCTAAAATCATTTATTCAGATCTACACTCCTGCCAGAAGCCTTCGGCTAAGGAACGTCGCCTTGTTGTACCAACACAAAGAGGCACCAAAACACTTTCCCAGACTCAGTTTCAACATACCACATTGGTGGAATGACCTTCCCAACTCCATCCGTGAAGCTGACTCACACTCTGTCTTCAAAAAATGGCTAAAAACAAATCTTTTCCAAGAGCACTTAACACGTCACTAAAAAAAATAAAATAAAAAAAAAAACAATTGTTGCACTTAAATCTTGTTAAATCTTGCACAAAATTTTGAATGCTATTCTAATGCTAGTAAAACTTTGTAGTATGGCACTATTCGTACAAATGTCTCATTAAGATGAATAACTTATGTTCTCCTCTTTTGTAAGTCGCTTTGGATAAAAGCGTCTGCCAAATGAATAAATGTAAATGTAAATTAGCATAAAATATTTTTCTTTGTCATTGCTCTCACATCTCAGCTTTTTAAAAACCCCTGGTCACTATACGCTTTCATTGCATGGAAAAGAACATTCTTCAAAATGTATCAATTTTTGTTGCATGGAAGTAAGTAAATGTTCACCCAAAAATGGAAATTCTCTCATCATTTACTCACTCTCAAGCCATCCCAGATGCGAATGACTTTCTTTCTTCTGCAGAACTCAAATTAAGATTTTTGGAAGAATATTTCAGCTCTTTAAGTTGAATGTTCAAGTGAATGGTGACAGACCTTTAAAATCTCCAAAAAGCACCTAAAGGCAGCATAAAAGTAACCCATCAAATTCCAGTGGTTAAATCCATGTCTTCAGAAGATCAATATTTAAGTCCTTTTTTTACTATAAATATCCACTTTCACCTGACAGTGAAAGTGGAGATTTATAGTAAAAAAGGATTGAAATATTGATCTGTTTCTAATCCAAAATGATTGCAACACTTCAAATGACCAAAATGGAGTCATTTTGATTACTGTTATGCTGCTTTTATTTGCTTTTTGGAGCTTCACAGTTTTGGCAACAATTCAGTTGTATTGTATGGACCTGCAGAGCTGAAGTATTCTTCTAAAAAGTTTGTCTTCAACAGAAGAAAGAAAGACATTCACATCTGGTATGGTATGTGGTGAGTAAATGAAGAGAGAATTTTCATTTTGGGTGAACTATCCCTTTAAATAAAGTGTCGGTTAGACAATGCAGCTACAAGAAAGGAGTTTGTTCAAATGTATTTTATTTGACTGTTAATATTTGGCAAAGAAATTAAAAATGCTAATGTTGTCCCTTGTGTTACCCCAGTTCCGTTCTCTCAGACTCCAACGGCAAGAAAAACTTCAGGTAACAATTCTTTGATCTGCTGTTCAGTATGTCAATCAGAATGGATTGCTAGTTTTAAACCAACTTCAAGTTTAAAACCAATCCCAAAGCTCATCCCAACCAAACAAATAATGATCAGCTGATGTACTTGAATAATTCATTGGTTTTATATGGGGAAGTCTCCACAGCAACTCGGTTACTTTGGATCTTCGTCCCGGCCTCTGGGCATATTTAATATTCTGTGTGAAGAAAAGTCATATAGCAAAATAAAAAAGCAAAAACTGAAGCAGACATTACTTCAGAAAAATGGGCCCAGATCTGGCGCCAAGTGTTTTTCCAAGATGAATGTATAATTAGTGCAATGTGAATATTTAACAAATGTTTTAAAGTGCTGAGCAGGAGCCGCAATTATGGTCAACATTGTGGTAGCGGCCTGCTGTTTTATTGAGTAGATTTAACTCATAAAATTCATCGCCAAACAATGGTTCATGTTCTCTTTGTGTTTATTTATATTTATTTGATGAGGCTTCCTCAGAATTGTACTCCTCATTTGCTTTATATGACTCTTAGGACTCGTGCCTTACTAAAACACTCTAATTATAAGTTTCACGTAGTTCATACCAAGCTTGTTTTGTTTATAAGGTCATACGTCCTTGTCATGTGGCACACATTTTAAATGTCAGTGTTCCACCCGTTGTTTATGTAAAAAAGTGCTGCACAATTTGTCCTTCATTGCCCTTACCCTAACGTGATCTCATATGATATTTCACTTATGTTGAATGTATGTATTCCTTTCTTGCATTTCAGCATGGATTAATTGTCTCTTGTTGAAATGATAATAGTTCATTGGTTATCAGATATCAGTTAGTCATACTGTTGTTGACATCTTTCATTTTCTCTCTCCAGTGGATAATAGTGGTGTGATTATTGTGGTGATTATTGTAAGCATACTGCTGCTGGCCATCCTGGGCAGCGTCTTCTACTTCCTGTATAAAAAGGGCAAGTTACCTTGTGGACGCTCAGGCAAGCAAGAAATGTACGTAATACTGTATTCCTTTTCCTTTTCATCTATTTTAATATCACTGTGTCATAGGGTTGGGAATCTTGGTCTGTTTTTTATTCAGAACGTGTTTTAAAAAATACCGGACCGAATGAATTCCATTAATGTTTCATGAGCACACATCTTTCAGCTGATATGCACGGAACATGTTATTAAAATACTAGTTTCTTGTAGCACTATTCAGCAGCAGCGCTGCTCCTTTACTACATCTACAGCACGAAATACACAGCGCGAAAAGTGTATTTTGATTTCCAAACAAATTATTCTTAAAATCCTTGTTTAATTTATCTACAGCGCGAAACACATGGAGCAATGGAAAAAATGACTCTTATGAGCTGGTTCTTTTGAATCTACAGCGTGAAACACACGGCACAACCGGTGTAGATTATTTCCGAATGAATGACTCTAATGAACTGGTTCTTTTGAATCTACAGCAAGAAACACACAGCTAGACCAGTATAGTCCGATTTCCGAATGAACGACTCTAATGAACTGGTTCTTTTGAATCTACAGCGTGAAACACACAGCACAACCAGTGTAGTCCGATTTCCGAATGAACGACTCTAATGAACTGGTTCTTTTGAATCTACAGCGTGAAACACACAGCACAACCAGTGTAGTCCGATTTCCGAATGAACGACTCTAATGAACTGGTTCTTTTGAATCTACAGCGTGAAACACACAGCACAACCAGTGTAGTCCGATTTCCGAATGAACGACTCTAATGAACTGGTTCTTTTGAATCTACAGCGTGAAACACACGGCACAACCGGTGTAGATTATTTCCGAATGAATGACTCTAATGAACTGGTTCTTTTGAATCTACAGCAAGAAACACACAGCTAGACCAGTATAGTCCGATTTCCGAATGAACGACTCTAATGAACTGGTTCTTTTGAATCTACAGCGTGAAACACACAGCACAACCAGTGTAGTCCGATTTCCGAATGAACGACTCTAATGAACTGGTTCTTTTGAATCTACAGCGTGAAACACACAGCACAACCAGTGTAGTCCGATTTCCGAATGAACGACTCTAATGAACTGGTTCTTTTGAATCTACAGCGTGAAACACACAGCACAACCAGTGTAGTCCGATTTCCGAATGAACGACTCTAATGAACTGGTTCTTTTGAATCTACAGCGTGAAACACACAGCACAACCAGTGTAGTCCGATTTCCGAATTAACGACTCTAATGAACTGGTTCTTTTGAATCTACAGCATGAAACACACAGCACAACCGGTGTAGTCCGATTTCCGAATGAACAACTCTAATGAACTGGTTCTTTTGAATCTACAGCGTGAAACACACCGCACAGCCGGTGTAGTCCGATTTCCGAATGGACGACTCTAATGAACTGGTTCTTTTGAATCTACAGCAAGAAACACACAGCTAGACCAGTATAGTCCGATTTCCGAATGAACGACTCTAATGAACTGGTTCTTTTGAATCTACAGCGTGAAACACACAGCACAACCAGTGTAGTCCGATTTCCGAATGAACGACTCTAATGAACTGGTTCTTTTGAATCTACAGCGTGAAACACACAGCACAACCAGTGTAGTCCGATTTCCGAATGAACGACTCTAATGAACTGGTTCTTTTGAATCTACAGCGTGAAACACACAGCACAACCAGTGTAGTCCGATTTCCGAATGAACGACTCTAATGAACTGGTTCTTTTGAATCTACAGCGTGAAACACACGGCACAACCGGTGTAGATTATTTCCGAATGAATGACTCTAATGAACTGGTTCTTTTGAATCTACAGCAAGAAACACACAGCTAGACCAGTATAGTCCGATTTCCGAATGAACGACTCTAATGAACTGGTTCTTTTGAATCTACAGCGTGAAACACACAGCACAACCAGTGTAGTCCGATTTCCGAATGAACGACTCTAATGAACTGGTTCTTTTGAATCTACAGCGTGAAACACACAGCACAACCAGTGTAGTCCGATTTCCGAATGAACGACTCTAATGAACTGGTTCTTTTGAATCTACAGCGTGAAACACACAGCACAACCAGTGTAGTCCGATTTCCGAATGAACGACTCTAATGAACTGGTTCTTTTGAATCTACAGCGTGAAACACACAGCACAACCAGTGTAGTCCGATTTCCGAATTAACGACTCTAATGAACTGGTTCTTTTGAATCTACAGCATGAAACACACAGCACAACCGGTGTAGTCCGATTTCCGAATGAACAACTCTAATGAACTGGTTCTTTTGAATCTACAGCGTGAAACACACCGCACAGCCGGTGTAGTCTGATTTCCGAATGAACGACTCTAATGAACTGGTTCTTTTGAATCTACAACATGAAACACACAGCACAGCCGGTGTAGTCCGATTTCCGAATGGACGACTCTAATGAACTGGTTCTTTTGAATCTACAACGTGAAACACACCGCACAGCCGGTGTAGTCTGATTTCCGAATGAACGACTCTAATGAACTGGTTCTTTTGAATCTACAACATGAAACACACAGCACAGCCGGTGTAGTCCAATTTCCGAATGGACGACTCTAATGAACTGGTTCTTTTGAATCTACAACGTGAAACAAACAGCACAACCGGTGTAGTCTGATTTCTGAATGAATGACTCTAATGAACTGGTTCTTTTGAATCTACACACAGCTAGACCAGTACAGTCCTATTTCCGAATGTACGACTGTAATCATTCAGACAATGGGACATCAAAGTACCATGGTATTATCATCAAAAACTATAATTTTACCATGGTAGTGCCACAGTGCTTTTTGTATATGTAACTTGAAAAGACTCCCAGATAGCATAGTCTTTATTACAGTGCTTGCGGGGGAGATCTGCATTGATGTTCCTCTAACATTGTGATTAGGGGTTTCTTCTTACCTATACTCTGACACGGCTATAAATGACAGAACCCAAGCCTTAACTAAAACCTAAAACTTTAACTCTATTCTTTTGCTGCCCTGCAAGCACTGATATTTTCCTTAAAACATCATTGAATAATTTGTGGTACCAAATGCTGCAGTCTGGTGCATCAGTATGTTAATTTCTACAGCATTAATGCCTACAGCACCAAGGAGAAGACTAACAAGGATGACATTGTGGTAGAGATGAAGGCAAAAAAGATGGAGGAGTCTGAGCTGCTAAAGGGAGTCAACGGTGACAATAAACCACCCACTGACCAGGTAACTGTGAAGACTGAGATTTCAAGAACTAAATCATTAGTCAAAGATTAATGATCATAATTGGTAAAGACTATTTAAAACTGAAGTTATTAATTTCTCTGCCCCTACTTATGCCAACAGATTTGCAAAAATAATCAGTTTTCAGACAGATTCCATAAAACTCCCCCTGTTTTCCATTGGTTGACAAACAGATAGTCCCGCCCTAAACTCACACCATTCGTTAAACCATTGTTGCTGCGTCAGACTGGATAGGTTGCTCAAACAAACAGAGGAATGTTTTGATAGCACCGCAGTATTACACTTTTGGTGAAATCAACCTTAAACTAAACTGAACTACTAAGGTAATTTATTTTGTCTTTATTTCACCTGAACTAACAGTCTTATTTTCTACTCTTTCCTGGGGTAAAGAACACTACTCTTAGCTCATAAAACGGAGGCTTACCAGTGATTAAAGACCCTATTTTGTGCCTCCTTGCTGGCCCAACAATCAAGTCTTATGACCTGGAGGACTTCTTGTGGAGCAGTCATCTCTTCTGGATAAAGTGGACTGTACTTCTTTTTCTTGTTTGTAAGCATTTACTCACGTCTGAGTAAATGGAACTTATGCGAGCCGATCCAAAAGGGAAGATCGCTCTCCTTTTTCTACTGATTCTCCAACATGTTTTTTTTTTTTCAAAGACATTTGACCATGTTCATGAAACACAAGCAGAAGGAATTCCTGTGTAAATTGTTCATAAAACCATTTTCATGTCAATTGTTTCACTGAATTGAATGCGACAATTTACGCAAGACCGATTTTACCAACTATTTGCTTGTTTTATGAATGGGTCCCAATGTCCCAATGTCAGTTTTAGACATCAAAAATGTATATACTATAAATATATTTAGTTATTGATCCTACTTGTGACCTTTGTGTGCTTTTTTAAGCTCTGTTCAGCATATATTTTAGTTTATGTTATTTCATAACAGCTAAAAGCAGTTCAGTGTTAGTTTAAATATAAATGCAGTAATTTAAGGGAAAACATTACCTAATAGACATTGAGAATAACATCGATATGCATATACAACATATCATATACCCACAGCCCTTCACAATAAGAAACCCTGTCCAAGATAGACCCAGCAAGCAGATAAACAAGTCAGGGATTCAACCAATAGCAAGCTGATACATGATCCAACTTCATCAAACTACTGCAGAGCTCATGTATTCTTTGTAAATAGTCGTAGGAAAGGAAATTGTAGATTTTTGTGTTTTGACCTCTATTTCTGCCTCAACTGCAGTGCCTGAGGATAAGTGTCTTCAATTTATGTCAAAGTTAGTTACACTGAAAGCTTGTGTTGTGAAAAGTTGTTTGTTTTCAACATTTCTCTGTATTTGGTGAAGGGAAAAGTTTTGATTCCTTCAAAATGCCATGAATATTTGTACATTTTTATAAATAAAAGCATCATGTTTTTTCCTGAAAAGGTTTTACCCCTTAAAGTGATAGTTCACCCAAATATTCGCTCTTATCATTTACTCACCCTCATGCCACACCGGATATGTGTGACTTTCTTTCTTCAGCAGAACACAAATGAAGATTTTTAGAAGAATATTTCAGCTCTGTTGGTCCATACAATGCAAGTGAATTTTGAAGCTCCAAAAATCACAGTTAGCATAAAAGTAATCCATACGACTCCAGTGGTTTAATCCATGTCACCTGAAGTGATATGATAGGTGTGGGTGTGAAACAGATACATTTTTAAGTCCTTTTTTATTATAAATTCTCCTCCCTGCCCAGTCAATATCCACTTTCACATACTTCTTTTGTTTTTGACAATTTGCATTCTTTGTGCATATCACCACCTACTGGGTATGGAGTTTATTGTGAAAAAGGACTTAAATGTTGATCTGTTTCTCACCCACACTTATCATATCACTTCTGAAGACATGGATTAAACCACTGGATTCTTATAGAGTACTTTTATGCTGCCTTTATGTGATTTTTGGCACCATTCACCTGCATTGTATGGACCAACAGAGCTGAAATATTCTTCTAAAAATCTTTATTGGTGTTCAGCAGTAGAAAGAAAGTCATGCGCATCTTGGATGGCATGAGGGTGAGTAAATGATGAGATAATTTTTGGGTGAACTATCGCTTTAAAGAAATCTTTTGATTAGTAGGGTTTTATTTTGGTAGGGTTTTTTTTGTTGTTGTTGTTTTGTTTGTTTTTAGATTTGGAAAAGTGCATTTTTGAGGCAGTTTGACCTGTCATTCAGGCATTACTTATTATCTTATATTTTCATGTACATAATTTATACAGTTTCACTGACATGATGTTCAATTTGTTAATACAGTACAACACATACTTGACTGTTGTTGCCAAAGTTGACTCATTTTGAGCATATTTTTGTTCACCTTATTGTCCTTCACAAGTCATGGTTACTTAAAAAGCCTTTACAATAATGGATGTAACAGAGAAATACAGGCAACTTTTTTGTTTGCATGAGTTGCATTGTTAAAATGGCATTTTAGCAATCTTTGTGTTGTCTAAAGACTAGTGCGAGCCATTTGAGACTATTGTCAGAACACTGTTAAGCCTCCGCTTATTACACTGGCCTGTGGACCTTTCCTTGCCTGTCCATGTGAGAAAAATATGTTTTAAAAGTGCAAACTATCATTATCATTGTAGAGTGTTCACAAACACAATAATGCCATGTTTCATGTTGGTTGTATTGCATTTTTATATTTGCTTCTCATTTTTTGGCCCAAAACAGTAAATGAAAATACAAATAAAGATATGTTACATTCAATGTCTGTATCAGGCTTCTTGGAAAGATTAATTGTGATGGATGTTTTTAGATACTGTAGAAAATTAAATGACACAAGCCTATTCAGCCGACTCTTTGTCCAGTTCTTTTCTTTGGCGCACGAATTCAGAAGTGCGGAAAAGTGTTTTAACAGAGTCTGCTAAAGTGAGCTGTCCAGCACTTCCTACACTGCTGTTTCCATGGTATCTTTTATTGAGACCACTGCCTGCATATATTTGCAGTCATTCAATGTCACAGATTACACTGTTATAAAATGTTCTATAAAGTGTGCTTAATTGCAGTGTTAAAATATAGATGGTTATGAATAGCCCCTCTTTGATTACAAATAAACTACAAGGCCTATTTGAAGGTGTCTGTAGCTTATGTTATACTGTTTCACTTAGTCACATAGTAGGCTAAGTTTGTTTTGACAGTCTATAGGACACAATGCACACAATGTCAGTGCAATATATTAAACATTAGCACTGTCATTTACAGTGTGCAGATTCTGCAGAAGGATGCTTCACATAAAACAACATGATTGTGTTATAACAGAATGATACTGACAATTCTGCCACTGTTACTCATAACAGTAAATGACGTCAAAATTAGCATGAACTACATTCAATTTATCAACGTGTCAAACATTTCTGTTTCATGACTGGGTAGAATTGATAGAAAAAGAGAGTAAGGTTGCCCTCTACTTGTCACTAAGTTCAGACACAGCTCGAGCAATGAAGCTATCCTGGATCATCATTCCCTTTGAACGTTTTGTTTTGTTTATTTTCCTTAAATGTTAAACGTTAGTATCTGTGTTCAGATAAACCCCGAGTGATGTTCGTTGATAATATTGGGAGCGTTCTTTATCGCGCCGCTAGCATAGCAGTGGAGGATGAACTATAGTAAACTGCTGTTTTATCTTTCAGCTGTCGTGAAACAACTCTTGCAGCATTTAATAATAACTTCTTAATCATGACTCATTAATGAAATTATAACAACATTTTATGTATGTATTTGTATGAAACGTTTCCCCCAGCAAACTTTCGCCTAGCCATCCAGCATACGGTTGGAAACGACTGGAAATATGTTTCAAGCTAAACACTTTAACCCCTGTGCGACATTAAAGATGTCATTATCATTGTTTCGATCATTTGGGCTGTTAATACCAAAATAAATTTAGCCAAAGGTGTGTATTTTGGGGGAAATTTTGATATTTCAACCTCAGTTCCTAAATACGTCTATAATACACTGTGTACACAAAATAGTTACACTCAGGACCTTAAGGACAAAAATGTCCCCATTGAAACCCATTAAAACGGCAATATTTGATTCCAGGGAAATCATAAAATCATGAATTATATGATAATATGCTTGCATACCGGAGCCTTGGCCTCAAATTTTATTAAAAAAAAAAATATAGATATATATATATATTTCCACCAGATGGCGCCATTTTCTCCTCATGTTTACCCTATGGAGCAAATACATGCTTTTTTCCTATTGTCTGTTTGCTGTATTATAGAACACTGCAAGCCAATTGAAAAAAATATGCAACAAAAATTTTGTGGGTGTGTTGGTATGGATGTATTGAGAAGTGTGTGTGTGTGTGTGTGTGTGTGTGTGTGTGTGTGTGTGTGTGTGTGCGTGTGTGTGTGTGTAAAAACAACAGTTGCATTATATAAACAAACTGGCATTTAAAGAGTTAAAATCCTGAAAATATATATTTTGTAGTTATGATCATGGACGATGCTGGTTATTAACTAAAATATTAACTAATTGAAAGTGGAAAATAATATTATTATATAATATTAATATGGCAGTTTTTTTTTGACGGGGACATTTTTGTCCTCTAAGGTCCTCTGAGCAACTTTTTTTTATTGATGCACAAGTGTTAATGGAATATCACTTATCCAGATATGAATCTTATAAACTTTATAAAGGAGTTGAATTTTCTAATTTTCTTTCAGTCAAATTGTTTTTAACAACCCTTACAGAAAGTACTGTGGCAGGCAACAGTACCATGTTACAGAGATTGGTAAGGTAGCTTGGTATACATACTTCAAACTATAGGATGGTACTGAATGATTCCCTTTCATTTACCATGGTATCTTAAAGGTGCACACAGTAATTTTTGATGCTGATTCTGTCGACGGCATTTAATGATACATTCTCAAATTATAGCATATCTGTGGTGGATAATCTCTTTACTCAAAACAACGAACACAAAACGGGTTAACCTGGTGCCGTTCATGTTTCACTTTCGTTATCACCTAAATGACCACTGGAGTTGTATGGATTACTTTTATGTGGCCTTTATGTACTTTTTGGAGCTTTAAAGGTCTGGTCACCATTCATTTGCATTGTATGAACCTACAGAGCTGAAATATTCTTCTTAAAATTTTAATTTGTATTCAGCAGAAGAAAGAAAGACTTACACATCTGGGATGGCATGAGGGTGAGTAAATGATGAGAGAATTTTCATTTTTGGGTGAACTATCCATTAAGGATGCATGTAATGTTGTGAACAATACTGACATCTAAATAATAGTATGTGTATGTTACTTGCCTGTATGTGTTGCACTACTAGCAGAAGCGCATCTCAACCTCATTTGTTAATACGCTGTCTATCACACTAATCCTGTTCCCTACAGCAGGTAATGCTATTACCTGCCAATGACATTGCACAATACTTCCTTACATAGCCCATTTCCCAACTACGTTGGAGCTTGAATGAAATTAAACTTTTGGAGGTTTTGAAGAGTACCCATCTTCCCACTTTTAGCCCATAGGACGGGCCGATGAATGGCTCCATGTTGTTAGGAATTTAGCTGGGATGGGGTATATTGGGAGGAAAGAGTATTATCTCATAAGAGGCTCAAGCTGCTTGAAGCTCCATAGAGAATAGGAAGTGAGTGATCAGAAGCATTGTAAGGCTGTGATTGTGTCTGCTGTGTCAGGCCACTCTCAGACAGGAAGGGGTTTTGTGTTGAAAAAGGTTGCTGAGTGCATGTCTGGAGATGTCACTTGCAACTGGACGACTTGACAATGCTGCAATGCCAGAATGAGAGATGAGGTAAAAACTGGAACTACGTTCATGGACTTAGTAAGCAGCATTGAGCTCCAAGGATGTTTCGGTTCATATATGTATTGAACTTTATTTAAGGTTTGTAAACTGAATTTCTGCAAAATACATATGATACATCTGAATCAGTATCAAACGAGTGTCGAAGTCAAAATTGTTGCTACATTCATCTGCAAGTCTATTGATTGTGTGCAGTCTTATTGACTTTTACATGAAAACATTTCCTTTCCAGTACAGAGATGCCCTTATTCTTTGTGGAGACAAGTTGCAGCCTGATTGGCTGGCTCTTTCTGTATGTGTTGCTGTGTCATTTGAATGGTGAGAGAGGTAATGAGTGGAACTGCAGACTGGTAACTCTGATCCATGGCATCCTGATAGTCTGTGTGACTGCCTATATTGGGTTTATTGCTGGGCCGTGGCCTTTCACACACCCAGGTGAGTTCTCCTGCCCTGTTTTGATGTTTATTAAGCTTTTTACTAATTATTAATGGAAAGCATCACTTTTACTATTGCTTATACTGTGTGTTAGTTTATTTGTGATTTTTTTTAAACTATAACGTAAACTTATTTTTCCCTAATGGACCTGCTGGCTGGTCTATAGCGTTTAAGTGGTTGATTTTTGGCTAGTATACAGTTCCAACACCCTGAAAAACTCCATAGATAGCAAGATTTGCATTCACATATTGCTATTTTATCCATGTAAGATTTTCCGATAATGCTGTAAAGGCATTACAACCAGAGTCCAACATTATTGCAGACTCTAGGGCAAAAATGCCTCCAAAAGTGAGAAAAATGCGCCCTGAAATGAATTCATACAGTATGTTTCTTCACCTTCAGACAATTTAATGTCCCAGGTGGTGGTGGTTTTTTAATAAAACCAACAGATTTCAACTTTCTGACAACAATATGGTCACATTAAAACTAATTTGGAAACTTTACCAGGGCTTCAGTATTTCTTTGGGTACTTAAGAAAACTGCCTTTTATGTATATATTTTAATGTGTTAGCCTTGTCTTAGACCCAGACTTTCAATATTAAACTATTCAAATATAATATTAAAATACAAATTATTGCAAGTTTAAAACTATGATAATCTAAAGAAATATTAAAATAAAGAAAGCATTTAAATATTTTTGTGTGAAAATGATTTCTAAAAATGTTTTTAAGTTACGACTCTCCCACTGTTGTGGCATCATTTCCACCACACCAAATACTTTTGGCCCCAATAAAGTTTTTTAAAAGTTAGTGTACTTGTTAACAAAGTTGACAAAATTGTCACAGAAGAGCATGCTTGAAAGATTAAATACACAGTAGGTGTAGAAACCAAAGAAAATTCAAGGTTAATATCACTTGTGTGTAGAGTATTTTTTTATTGGGCGTCATTTCCAATCAAGCCAACACGCTCTCACTCTCACAACGAAATCGTCAGGATTCGTACGCCTTTTCTAAATTTGGCTAATTTGTATGATATCCTGCGACTGGCTACACGCGTTTCCCGCGCCTTTCACTACAGCCAATGACGTCGCTGGACATCATTTACGTCTAATACGTGACAATTACTTGTTTCTGTCACACACAACAGCTTCCAATCATGTTTATACACTCTACTGATTTGTTAGGTTTAGATAAGGGGTTTGAGTAAGGGCATTATATTAATAAGCATGTCGTTAACGCCTCCTGCATGGAACTCGCTCTTTCTTCCGCATTAGACACCCGGGAACTTGCAGTGATGAAGTCGTACGAGTTTATGCGAACTAAATCGTGCGACATCACACGAAATAGCCACCTTCTAAATCTACGACTTTTCTTGAGATCGGGTTGATCAAGCTGTAATTTTGCCAAATTATACAAAAAGTGTGAAAATATAATTACATTTTTGTTTATTTATGATACATAAAATGCTAGCTATGTAATTAGCCTCAGCAAGACAGTCTGCCTTTGTATTTAAAAAAAATAGAAAATTATTTAATTTCTATCACTGTCATTTCCACCACAGAATTCCATTAAATACAATACAGAATTTGTCAAAATGACACTGTGGTGGGAATTTTCATGACTAAGAAAATACGACAGATCTTGTGACGCATGTACATCATAGGACAAAGCTAGAAGACAAATAAAATAAACTAGCTAGAGTGTGAATCATTGTTTTAATTTTTTTTAATGATTACTTCAGGGAAATTCACAGGGCAGAAAGGGCTGGTAGTTGAAGAAACACCCTTTTTTCATAATAGTCTATTCTAGGTCTCAGTTACACATGTCAATTTACACTATATGTTTGTTTTAGTCACTTTAAAGACCATTTCAATTAATTGATTCAATTGTATTGATATTTATGATTAAATATTGGACATAAATGGACAGACAACACGTTGTGTGTTATATGAGAAACACTAAGCGCTCATAAACATAAAATCATTTTCAAAAGGCAAATATTGCCCTTTCATAAAAAAGGTTAATTTCTAAATTGATTAAAACTGTCTGTCAGGTTTAATAAACCCTTCCAAATTGGATCTGACTTCTTGCCACCAGGCACTGAAAACACATCACACCAGATCCTGGCTCTGGTGCTCAGCCTGGGATACTTCCTCTTTGACATGGCTTGGTGTGTGTACTTCCGGACAGAGGGTCCGGTGATGCTGGCCCACCACACCATGAGCATCCTTGGGATCCTGCTTGCTCTTGGACTGGGTGAGTCGGGCATCGAGACCTGTGCTGTTCTCTTCGGCAGTGAGATTACCAACCCGCTCTTGCAGGCTCGCTGGTTCCTGAAGCGTATGGGCCGCTATGACAGTTTGGCTGGAGATGTGGTGGACCTGCTCTTCATTGTCCTATTTGCCTCTGTGAGGATCGGTGTTGGGAGCAGAATGCTGTACTGTGAGTTATCCTCTCCAAAGCCATCACTAATCATGAAAGTAGGTGGGGTGGCTATTTACTCCCTCTCGTGGATCTTCATGGTAGACATTGCACGCTTTGCCTGCCGGAAGACTCGAGCCAAATACAGGCGATGGACAGAACAATTCAAACTGGATGATGTCAGAGGACGTGCTGCTAAAGTGCAATAGGTCATTCTCCATTTGGGCTGGTACATTTGCATAACTGTTGATGTGTGTGTAGCTAGACGTTATTACCACGAAGCCTGACCAAAGTACATTAAAAGGATTTTGGGTAACACTTTACAATAAGGGTTCATTTGTTAACATTAGTTAATGCACGAGGTATCCTGAACTAACAAAGAAGAATATTTTTTTTACACAATTTATTAATTTGGGTTGATGCTAATTTTGAAAGTTAGTTAATTCATATTAGTTCATAGTGCATTAACTAAAGTTAACATATAGGCTACAGCTTTTAATGTTTAAAATGTATTAGTTTATGTTGGAATTAAAATGAATCAAGATTAATATAAGTGCTTCAAAATTATGGTTCAGTGTTCGTTCATGTCAACGAGTGTAAGTAATGTTAATGTTAACCTTATTGTAAAGTGCTACCGAATTTTTTATCTAAGCTTATTTAGGTCAGTAGTTGATTTGTTTTTGTCCTGACACTATGTTTACTTAAAACTATTGCTTGTAGGAACATATTTTATGTGTTAGATAGAAAAAGCATTGGGTCAATGACGTGACACTCTTCTTTTTTCCCCCATCTGGATCTATTAAGTTATCAAAAATACATTAAAAATGAAATAAACACAAAATGACTTGAATACACCTCTACTATGATGAACATGTTTTTAATTTCTGAATTCAAAGTAATTCGATTACTTTAAAAATATATATAATTCCGGGGCTTCAAAATAAAATAAAACGATTAAGTGTAAAATAAACAAATAATGAAATACATAAAAACGACTCAAAAGCAGTGAAACAACTTTGTTTTAAAATATTATAAACATTTGGAAAAACGGTGATGTAACCAACATGCCATAGCAATT
The DNA here is from genome assembly GCA_032164185.1 of Moxostoma hubbsi. Classification (NCBI taxonomy): domain Eukaryota; kingdom Metazoa; phylum Chordata; class Actinopteri; order Cypriniformes; family Catostomidae; genus Moxostoma; species Moxostoma hubbsi. Next base: position 12,577,347 of record JAVLUX010000044.1, read on the forward strand.
CTGTTGTCGTTTGACAAAATAATTAAATAAATAAACAAATACAGAGAAAAACCCTTTATACCCTCATTTGTGTGTATGAAAAATATTTTTTACATTTTTAAAGAACATTTTGTTCAGGTCAAATGAGTAACCCTTAAAACAACTAAAAAAATGTATGATATTTGGAAATAAATAAATAATTAAGTTGTGTTTACACACATGTATTCAAGGAAAGTATTTGAAGTCTTGTACTTGATAATAACGCCAGTCTTTATATTAGGGCTGTTGATTTAATGCATCAATTCAGTGTGATTCATTTTACAAAAAATAACATATATGTCATATCATTTTTAAAATATTTAAAGATAACTATGTACAATTATATATTGATATAAATATGTATAATCATTATATATTGAGTTATTGTTATATGGGGGGCTTTCTCAGCAAATATTTGTATATGCGATTAATCGTGATTAATTAATCGGGACACCATGTAATTAATTTGATTAAAAATGTTAATCGATTGACAGCCCTAATATATATACATGTATATATTGTTTGTTTGTTTTGTGTAGAAAATGCATTTATTATCATCTTAGACAACTTTATTTGTCAATTTTTCGTTTACATTTTTTATTAAACAGCTTTTTAAACAAAAACAAAAATTACAATAATTATCAGATTTTTAAAAGCACTTAAAATATTTTGTCTGGAACTTGATGGTATTCCATTAATTATTTTATTTTAATATTATTATTTGTTTGAGGGCTATATTTACAGAACAGACTCGGGCAGCACTTAGTAACCTGTTGATGACCAATTGAACATGAGAATGTGATTAGGAGGTTCAGTACTATGCAGATATTTTGTAAAATATGCATAAGTCCACACGAATAAAGCAATGCTGCACTATAAAGCAAATTCACGTGTATTTGATTATTCAGATAAAAAGTGTTCCAATCAGTTTGACTTACACAGCTGTGTGCAGCTGATTATGCTGCTTGCTAACTAACTCCATTCTTGTTGGCTGATTATTAAAAGGAAGGAAGTATAGTGTAAAGACATGAATGATACTGTATTAAAAGATCCTCTAGGCCTCCATCTTGTGTTTATTTTTATCACTATACATGTTATTTTATTTATATCATGTCTTATGTCAGATCTTAAAACACTGCCAATAACAGCATCCTTTACACAGACCTAGGGAAATATCACCATTATAAACACTGCAATTATCATCATTCATAGATGTGAAAAGCTTGTAAACAGGGCTGATGGCTGATGGCCGATGGCTGTTTCATCTAATGAAGCTGTTGCCACTAGATGGAGCAATAGATTTAAACTGGTTTCAAATGTGTAGCCAAATAAATCACAGCTCTACTGGTGTTTGAATCAGTGCATCATTTTCTCCAAAATCGGATTACATTTTAATTTCTGTATAGTTGTTATAGCCTACTTATCTAATGATAATAAAACTGATAAATCTAGTCCTCGTCTCTGTTGCTCCATGATGGAAAGATGACCATGATTAATGACAAGATACTGATATTAAAACAGCCGGATGTGTTTATATATTATACTTACACATCCTCAAAACATCCCGTCTCTTTCATTTGACTAACAGTCAAACCTGCTTTTGAACACATCATCTGCATGTGTTATTTTATTATTAATAATGATAATAATTGATTGTTTTTACCGATTATAATGTATACATTACGCAACTTGATTGACTTGTTTATGTGACGTGAACAATAATCTTAAATTGCCACCATTAAATAGTATTGTGCAAACACTTGGGAAACAATAGTACTGACGGGTCAGCGGAAGGATACCCCAAAAAAGTGTGCGGCGAGGCGCACGCGTAGGAATCGGGGATGTAATTTTACTGAAAGTCAGGAATTATCTGGATTTTTGCGATTTTTTTTTTTTGTTGCTGTTCCTAATCGTTTTTAATCTTCGTACAGCGCGAAACTGACACATGTGACAGCACATAGGCTATGTGTGTGTTTCCGGTTTTTGCGTTTTTAGGGACACGGAATTCGTTGTCTTCAAATTTTAGTGAAAAAAAAGAACGGCTAAAAACTACGGAATTTCGGAAAACATGGAGACAAGCAGGGAAGGACCCGACTGAGCCAAGGTTTCCAAATAAATAATTCCAGAAGCAAGGGGGAGGAAAATATGCGTAGCAAGTTCGTCAAATTGGGATTTTATTCCATCGCAGTTTTGAAACAAACCCTTTTTTAACAGAATTCCTGAATTGGACACTTTACCGCTGTCCCTCGCGCAAACATCAAAGGATTTGAACGTTTAACTGAAAATGTGGGACTTTTGGAAGTTGGACTAGTCCGGGACGGAATTACAATGAAAGAGTGGACCGTGTGAATGTTTTAATCAGTTCTTGGAGTGAATTTACACAGATTGGACTGGCCAGATACATTCCTCTGGGGAATTCAGAGTGTTTAGGGGCCTAAAAAGGATGTATATTTAGGTAACCAACTTACTTTAGTGTTACTGTACAAACTGAGTTGGTGGGACAGCCTGTACTGCAAACTGTGTTTCTTACAGTACTGAGAACTCCGCGTATGGGATTAGGTTCCGTTTTGGAATGCTGGAGTATTTCAGTGGGGGGAAATGAGAGAAACCCGTCGAGAGACGTACTAAGTTACATTTGGGACGGCAACATTTCCGCTGAGTGACTGAACACCATTTCGACTCGAAATGCAACCGGACAATCTGTTTAATTGAACGGAAAAGGCTAAATATTACCAGCAGATTGTTCCGCTGTCTTTACTTCCAGTTCCAGCCTCGGTTGGGATCACAAAGGCGACTGTATCCACACAGGCGAGGGGGAAGCCTGTCGGTCTGTGTGCAGGCATTTTGGCTGGGAAAATGACTAAACTTCTCTCTCTCTAGGCTACTGACAGAGTTTTCTCCATTGATCACCTATGTGCAATACGAGTGTGCATTCAGACTGAAGACTGCTGAATGTGTGTTTGTGTTTAGCATCGATTTCCTTTGCGTTTGTGCTCTCACTGAAGGGCCACAGTCAAATGACTCAGACTGCTACAACCAAGACGGACAATCCGTGGGAATATAACACATAAACCTGTGCTTTCATTCAAGAGAAGACATTCTTACACATATACTGACGAACTGTCAAAGCGACAACCGGTTGTTGTTGTTGTTTCAAACGCAAAGGTGTTTTACCATGGTAAAATGCTGATTGGATAAGAGCTGAAGAAAATCAAGAAAGGAAAGCCCAATGAGCGGCACACAGTCCACGCTTGCTGAGAGGTAATTGATGACACAATCTTTTACACTGTAATTTTTGCTTAAGTGACGTGTCTCATGGGGTTTAAGGTACTGTTTATCCATTTGCCAAACATTGTATTATTATTATTGGGGTGGATCTGGCAGGCATAAACACATTTGCTTTTGGCTTCACTGTTCTCTTGGGAATATAATACACACAGAAACAATTCAGTTTAATAATGTTTGGACATGGGAATAACGTGGTATTCTTTGAAATACCACATGTAAACAACTTTGCATATGAATATCGAAATCAATTATGTTTTTTGGACATGGACCATAGTCATACCATGGTATGCTGTGATTATAACTTGGAGTACCATGTAAAAACCATGGTATGTGAATGTGGTAATCATTCCGCATGGTATATTTCAGAGTATCGTGGTATTATCATCTGATACTATCAGTGTCTCTAATGATTAACCATAATTGACCATAGCCATATTTTAATAATGGTCAAACCATGGTAACCACAAAATTAACCATGGTTATGACACGTATGGTTACTACTACCATACATGGTTTACTATAGTAAAATCTTGCCTACTATATGGATACCATAGTATTACTGTATTAAAACCATGGTTTCTGCCAACAACAACATGGTTACTAAAGTCATGGTTACTAAAATATTACTATAGTAAAACCATGGTTAATTTTCCTAAGGGGTATCCTGGTACCACCACAGTACATTTGGAATTCCTAAATTATTAATATTATTTTTGGTACCAAAGCATTTTTTAAAACACCTTGGGTTACCATTTAAATACCATGGTATGTATGGTGATCATTCAGCATGGTATGTTTCGGAGTATTATGGTATTCCCATTTGCACTCCAAAAAATAGCTCTTTGGCTGAACGTGATTTAATTGTGGACTGTGGTTCCAATCCACGTGTTTGCAATGAGTCTTCTTAACTTAAAATGGCTAAAAATGAATCGCAACACAAACACTATGTGTAGAAAAGCCTAGTTGAATTGGATAAACCCAACAAAATGAGATGTGTCAATGGAACTCAAATATATCTTTTTGATTTTTTATGAAATAACTTGTGAAACTGAATGTTAGCATGCTAAATACATGCTGGTTGGAAGCTCTACAAAGTGTAGTTGAGTAACTATGTTATGGTTAACACAGCAGTTGGTTAACGGAGCTACGAACGAGCAATCAATTTCACATGTGACATCTACCTGTCCTCATCGTAAGCTCAAGCTCTACTATTCACTATAATGGTAACCCCCAAAACTCAAAACAAACAAAAACTCTTCTTCTCAACAAAACATTAAACACGATCAATTTGACCATTTACTCTACCTATCGAGTCCCATGAAACGCATCTGGGAAATGGGAATTCCCTGCCCAGTTTCATCAATGCTACATTAACACCACAAAACATTTTCATGATGTCCCCAACTCAAATGGATTACCGGTAAGTAAACTTACAATTTACAAATGGAATTGGATATACACAGTGAAATTAAGTTGTGGAAAAATGTTCATTAGTTCATTTATATTAAGTAAATTTAACAAGCAACAAAAATATTTTTTTTGAGGGTGATACTATCGTTATGTCCCTTATGATTAGCCATAGTTAACCATAACCATAGTTTTGCCATGGTTAGTAAAATCATGTTACTACTATAGTAAAACCATGGTTAACTATATTTAAACAAAAATACCATGGTATTACCATTTGATACCATCACTGTACCAGGGTACCGTCACTTCTTCATAAGGGAATCCAAAGACAACTTTCAGCATCATTCCCAAATTATGTAATCGGCAATTAGACTAATTACACTGACTGTTGCTGATATAACAGGCTTGTCCTACTCCCAAAACATTTTAATGTAAAAGTCAGTGTTTTGAAGCATTGACCCAATGGTGTGCTGTTGTCGCAATAGTAAAATGCTACTGTGATTGTGTTTTAAAGAGCTGAAATGTAGAGAGATACACTTGATGATATTGGACGGTATAAGATCAGAACAGATGTCCCTTGTTTTTCCTGGCGAACACATACTTCATGTGTTCGCTGATGTTAAAAGAACATGATGGGTGACAGCTTTTATTGTGACTTGGTGCTCTGTTTAAGCGTGATGATGAAGTCCATTTCGGTTTAAATATTATCTCTGGCCATGTGCAGTCGTATCATTTTCAAGTTAATATTATTGTTTACCCCCCATTAGAATCTCATCAATTTGTAGAGTTGAAAAACAAGGCAACGAATTATGACCTTATGACCTGGCAGTATACATTTACCTCATAAGCAGTCGAACAATATTGTATTTATTCAGAAGCTGTCATTTTTCCTTTCGATTGTACAAATGTGTGCTAACATTTTTCAAAACAAATGTGTTTTAGAGTAGCTAGTTTTGTTTGAAAGGTTGTTATGTTTTCTATTTGTTTGCCAGTGCATTAGTCATTCAGAGCACAGTGGATTGATTGATGTGTATCATGGGCTGTTTATTGTTGTTTGTGACAGAAGCCCTGTAGATATGCGCTCAGTATATCACTCAGGTAGCTTGCTGTGTTCTAGTAATGCCGGAGAGGCACCGCGGGCTTGATATTTCTCTTCTTGCGGTTTTCCACATCTTGAGTTGTTACCTGTATTACTATAATGGCCACACCAGACCCAAAGAGCATGCTGTGTAAGCTAACAGTTTTGCCATTTTATCGTTTTCACTGGCATAATCTGTGTACTGATACCCATTTGTGCCATAAAGGAACTGTTCACCCTAAAATGAAAATACTTTTCAATATAATGAAAGTAAATAAGGATTTGGACTGTCAAGTTCCAAAAAAATCACAATCCAAGTCTAAAGACGCTCAACAAGCCACGTGATAAGATGCGTGGATTGACGGTCTCAGACACGAAAACTGAGATTCATCCTTCGCCACTCGAATTGAGTCACTACGCCACCATGAAGACTTAGAGTGCATTGGGAATTGGGCATTCCAAATTGGGGAGAGAAAAAAAAATGAATATAATTGGACATTTTAATCCCGAATTACCACAACTTGAAAATTAAGGCCATTATGATAATCTCATTAATGCAATGTCAAAACAATGTTATTATTTAAAAGGATTTATACATCTTAGTTGTTCTCCCTTGGTACTGTCCTTTTTCACTGATTTTAATCTATTAAAATGTAACCAACAGCATCTTTTTACTGTAATGCATTTTTTTTATGTTACAGTAATGAGAATCATAATTTAAAACAATGTGAAAAGTGGAAGTAAAACATCCAGGTGCATTATGGTAATGAGATTTGGGCGATAAAATGTGATTAGGTGTCATGAAAATAATGTCACAATGCAAAATATTTTAATTGCCCTAAATGCAGGCTTCATTTACGCAATATACTTCAGAACGGTGCCTTTTTCATGCATTGATAATCTGAAAATGTTCCCGGTGATTATCGATATATACCAGGATGGATGACAAGGTGCTTTCTAAAAGTTGAAAAATTATTTTCTATGAAGGTACATACACGGCGCGGTCTCGTCGTCTCTGGAGGCTGTTAAAAATCTGCAGCCATATGGAGAATAACTTGCATAGTTTTCCATTAAATTTGTACCAAATCATTATCAAAGGACATAGATTATTTACTCTAGCATCACTTTATTACAGTGGATATTAAAAGTCTACCCACCCTTGTTAATATGCCAGGTTTTTGTGATGTAAAAGAATGAGACAAAGATAAATCATGTCAGAACTTTTTCCACTTTTAATGACCTATAATGTGAACAATTCAATTGAAAAACAAACTGAAATCTTTGTGGGGAAAAATTTAAATTAAAAACATTACAATAACTTGGTTGCATAAGTGTGCACACCCTCTTATAACTGGGGATGTGGCTGTGTTCAGAATTAACCAATCACATTCAAACTCATGTTAAATAGAAGTCATTACACACCTGACATCATTTAAAGTGACATTTTCTTAGTTGTATCTCAGAACAAAAGCCATGGTCCGCAGAGAGCTTCCAAAGCATCAGAGGGATCTCATTGTTGAAAGATATCAGTCAGGAGAAGGGTACAAAAGAATTTCCAAAGCATTAGATATACCATGGAACATAGTGAAGACAGTCATCATCAAGTGGAGAAAATATGGCACAATAGAGACATTATCAAGAACTGGACATCCCTCCAAAATTGATGAAAAGATGAGAAGAAAACTGGTCAGGGAGGCTTCCAAGAGGCCTACAGCAACATTAAAGGAACTGCAGGAATTTCTGCAAGTACTGGTTGTGTGCTACATGTGACAACAGTCTCCTGTATTCTTCATATGAATGGGCTATGAGGCAAGACGGAAGAATTTTCTTACAAAGAAAAACATCCAAGCCCGGCTGAAGTTTGCAAAAACAAACATCAAGTCTCCCAAAAGCACGTGGGAAAATGTGTTGTGGTCTGATGAAACCAAGGTTGAACTTTTTGTCCATAATTCCAAAAGGTGTGTTTGGCGCAAAAACAACACTGCACATCACCCAAAGAACGCCATACCCACAGTGAAGTATGGTGGCGGCAGCATCATGCTTTGGGGCTATTTTTCTTCAGCTGGAACCGGGGCCTTAGTCAGGGTGGAGGGAATTATGAACAGTTCCAAATACCAGGCAATTTTGGCACAAAAACTTCAGGTGTCCATTAGAAAGCTGAAGATGAAGAGGATGTTCACCTTTCAGCATGACAACGACCCAAAGCACACATCCAAATCCACAAAAGCATGGCTTCACCAGAAGAAGATTAACGTTTTGGAATGGCCCAGCCAGAGCCCAGACCTGAATCCAATTGAACATCTGTGGGGTGATCTGAAGAGGGCTGTGCACAGGAGATGTCCTCGCAATCTGATAGATTTGGAGCGCTTTTGCAAAGAAGAGAGGGGAAATATTGCCACGTCAAGATGTGCCATGCTAATAGACTCCTACCCAAAAAGAAATCAAAAGGTGCTTCAACAAAGTATTAGTTTAAGGGTGTGCACACTTATGCAACCAGGTTATTGTGAGTTTTTTTTTTTTCATTTTAAATTTTTCCCCCTCAAAGATTTCAGTTTGTTTTTCAATTGAATTGTTCACATTAAAGGTGGAAAAAGTTCTGACATGATTTATCTTTCTCATTCTTTTACATCACAAGGACCTGAGATTTTAACAGGGGTGTGTAGACTTTTTATATCCACTGTTTTTATTGTGTATATGTATCATATAGCCTACACAATGTATTTTCAGTTACTAGTGTCTTTTTGTGGTTTGACAGCTTGAATGAAACCTCTTCAAAGATACCTACAGAGAAATTGTATAATTTGTAATCATTCAGTTTGCGAAGTTACACCAGTTTCATACACTAACCTGCAAACTCATCAACATCAGTTTCATTTTAGAAGGACAAAAAACCTTTGCAATCTTTGTGTGTATGCATCCTGTGCAAGGAGTGCTAAACTATCCGTCCTATGTTGTGATACCTGTGCCTTGTGACCTGCTTCAGTAAATGTTATATCACCACCTTGTGGTCTCCCAATGCTATTATGGGGAATAGGAAAGCATGCAAGTTAGGCTTCTGATTTAAATGTTGGCTAATGTTAATATATTGATGCCTCAAAATATTGATATATTGATTATTGATCGGCGCATTATTTAATTGATATTTTTTATGATATGCCTATTAATAAGGGTATAAATATGACCAGGACATTTTCCAATCATAAATATAAGAACCAAGCTTATTTAATGGACAGACAGTGAATGTTTTGTTGCTTCAAAGGCCATTATGTGTTGCTTTGATCGAATGTTTTCCTCCGCTGTGCATTTGGAAGCTCAGTCTGGGAGTTTTGGTGGTTAGTAAAAGGGACATGTGGCATGTTGACATTTTTGGAGAATAATCTACAGGCTGCTTATGAATAAAAATCCCTCTAGGCTTTCTACACTCACCTCTGATTATTTTTCTGCACAATTGTCTTTCTGACAGCAGTGATATTTTGTCTTTTTCTTGTGGAAATCTTTTGTACGTCATCGCTTCAACCACCAAGCCCTCACAAAGGCTGTTTTGTGTTTTCAAAATAGCGCAAGTATGAAGAAGCCATTCAAGTTGTGAAATTTCCAAAGAAACACTTCTTGCAATCTCAAATACATGCATTGCGTGTTTACGTACTTGCGTAGGATTTGTTAGCTTAGTGATAATTAAGATTCCTACACCGCCTTTGTTTAGATCTCAAATTCATGACTGCTACAACTTGAAGTTTTTGAGGGAAAATGTTGCTTACCTATAATTATTTTAAGGTTACAGAATAAGTCAAAAGACTTGAATTTCGATTCAGTCTGATTTGCACGGCATAAAATGGTCTGTAATGTTTTTGTTATTCAGTGGATATTATGAAGCATTATCTCAAACATTAGCTTGAGTCCTCGATACCTCCTAGCACCGAAAATATTTGCTGAAATGTTACTACTGTATATACTTCAGAAAATGTATGCATTTTTATTTGTAGCATCTGGATTCTCAAGCATGTGGCAAGTGTGACAGGACTGAGCATTTACAAAAGCCTGTGCCATGATGTAGCTTGCTCTTTGTCACAGCATTTCGCTGATCTGTGGTCTTTTTTTTTTTTGTTTGTTTTTTTACCCCCCGAGGCCCTCTCGGGAAATGGTGACATCACTAATAAACAATGTCTGTCAACTCGACCAGGCCACAAGCTCTTCCTGACAGAGCTGCTGGCCACCAGCAGTGAATCATGGAAAAGCTTGAAGCTGCTTTACTTTAGTTATGACATTGTCATTTTATATTTCTTCTCATTTCAAGTGCTTTGGACTTGTCTCTCTGCACAGAGCTCTGTTGAAATCACAAGATGCTAATAAAGACAGTAGGACCTGTTTACCAGACAGCCTTTTACGATTAGAAAATTCCTATAGAAATCTTACGGTAAGAGAAGTCTCTAATGATCTGCAAAAATGATTGAAGGGTCAATGATTTTAAACCTGCCATCAGTAGGGCCCTATGATTTTCATGATGTGGAAAACACGAGCGGAATCACGGAACCCAGTCATAAAAAGGAATAAACTATAAAATGCGGAATGTCATAGATTTGACACATCTGGGATAAAATAAATGTACAGTATGAATGCGCAATTAGTCAAAAGATAGTTACATTTTAGTTTTTGCATAAAAATCAATTATTGAAACTAGTGGAAAATTGTGTGGTTAAAAGAAGAACTCTCTTTCTTGGCGGTTGATGTGTTCTTAATTATATGTATCTAAATTAATCTATTTTTGTCTGCTAATAACATGAAATATTATTACTGTATTACATTGTATTACAACCAGTCATTGGCAATTTCATAACTTTAGACTTGTAACAGAAGCATAAGAGGGAGAATAGTTTTTAACCCTTTAAGCTCTGGAGGTGTTTTTAAAGATTTGCTGTTTCAGTGGCATACCCACAATTAAAGGCTTAACTTGACAAAAAACAAAAACAACAACAACATCAAGGATGGTCAAGTGTTTGGTATCATTGTTTAAATGTAAAAAAATAAAATTTATTTTATTTTTTATTTTTTTAATGCATAGATTATAATAAATTATGAGACTCTCAGCCTAAGACATTTTAGCCTAAAATTAACTTTTTTTCATTTTACAATATATATCTCAGAATGTAAATTAGGTAGCTCTGAAACATTGCTTTTGTATTGTTCTCAGTCAAGTCAACTATATGCGAGTATCGATTTTGTGTTGAGACAACTAGGCAATCAAAAGTTATAGCATTACAAAAATAATTTATCCTGTCCAAAAACATCTCCAAACAAATAAAGCATAATAATTGTACAGTACGTAAGATCTAATAACACATGCAAATACAACAATGACTAAAGGTTTGCTCTCTCTCCAAAGCATGCAGGCATGAGTAATGAGATCTCATTCAGTTCCATTCCGTGTCATATGAGCCATCATTGAGTCTGTGTCATGTACTTGGTGCCATCTAGTGGTGGCCATATGTAATTGGAGTGAACGATCCTCTCTGCCCACATTTGGATGACTTCCAGATCTGGTTACAGCGATCTGAATCCTAATACGATTGGTTTAGCATTCCATGACGCTGACAGCATTTCCAATGAAGTAATCTGGTCTAGATGTTTTAATGTTCTGATGGCGGATGACAAGTCTCAGTTGTAGGGATGTCACAGTGTGAATTTTTGAAGGTATGATTATTGTCTGATTAAAAAAAATCACGATTTTTATGATTATCTGCAAATTTACCTATTATGCAACAATAAAACCCTCCACAAACATATCACAACTATAAAAATAAAGTTTTATTGCAGCATTCATTAGGACATGCAGTTAACATATAGGTTATCCTACTCCTAATTTGAATCTCTGGATGGTGATCCCTCAGGTGCTGGAACATATTAGATGTTTTCACCGCTTTTGCTGACACTTTTCGTCTGTACGTTTTGCATACTGGATACCCGTCTTCAACAACTCCTGTGTCAATTTTTAGATAACCAAAATGTAATTCGCTACTTCGGCGGGATTGTTCCGCCATGTTTTGCTGAGAGTTTCATGTGCGCTGAAAGTTAACGTTCTGCGCGCTCCCCGCCTTACCTTGAGAATCACCTAGTGAACTCCGTTACCATATTAACAGCCTCGCAGACCAGCCAGGCAGAGGGCATGACACACGTGCAGCGCAAGTAGTTAGACCCACACCGAAAGACTCACTTTCAGTACATTATTTTAAAATAGACAACATGGTTGTTTTTTCAGTTTTTTATCTGTAGCTTCCAAATTCTTACGGTTTAATAACCGTGACCATTTTAATCGCAGTTAATTGTGAAATCGAGTAATCACGACATCTCTACTCCGTTACCATTGGATTATTATGTAGCTCATTGTGCATGACACCACAGAGACTCACAGCCTGTGGAGGCTCATGCAACTCTCCACGATCCACACAAAAATTGCCACATGCCCCATTGAGAGCGAGAACCACTAATCGCGACCACAAGGAGGTTACCCCTTGTGACTCTACCCTCCCTAGCAACCGGGCCAATTTAGTTGCTTAGGAGAGCTGTCTGGAGTCACTTAGCACAAAAATGAGATTTTTGATAATGTAACAAATTTATTAAAAAGAAAAAACTGAAATATCACATTGACATAATTATTCAGACCCTTTGATATGACCTGAGCATGTGAGCAGAGTGAAGTAAGTTGACGTACGATTGCTCAACTCCAACGCTCAAGTTTAAAAGTTACGAGCACTCATGAGCAAGAGCGATGTTGGAGCGGAGTGGCATGAAATGAAAAAGAAATTAGGCATAATGTTCTTTGTCAACTGTTCTTGTTTATTTTTTGCATCATATACAAAAAATCCCTCATCATATTGGCATACAACCTAATATTTAATGGCGCAAATAACAACTGCACAAACAATGCCTTCATATAGGTTGCGTAAAAAAATAGCCTTGTTATCTCTGCCCTATTTGGACAGGGTACTTTTTACAGGCTATGCGTTCCTGCGCCGGTAAAGATAATAGCGTCTTTTATCTATCAAATGCTCTGTAAAAATAAACCCTGGTATTCTTATCACATGTGAATTGACATGTTGATAAAAAGCCAGTGAATCTGCACTGTCCAGCCTGTGAACCCTTTAACTCTTTGATTCTAAAGTTCACCAAGTGTCTGAAGTGGATGTTGGCCATTGAGAAGACACCAGAAAATGTAATACGTGCTTCACAACTTCATCTAACCCTGGCTGTTGCATTTTGACTGATGCATGAGAAACAAACAAACATGATTTCTTTTGATTAGGAAATTTAGAAAAGGACACAAGTACTAATTTTATGATTTGAGCAGAGTGAATGGGAAAAATTGCATGAGCCCTGTGTTTCGCAACATATATTCTGGAGGGATGGATAAAATTACATAATGTGAAAAGATTGTCTATTTTTAATTGAGTATACTATAGGCTTAATGGCTTGCTATTGTAACCAGTTCTGTTGTATTTTGCCAGATAGGCTATATGTTTAATACTTCATAATTAATCAGCACAGCTAAATAGCATAAGTTTTCTGATGGGTTAGTTAAGCTTGACAGCAGTGTGTAAATACAGTCAACATTCTCATCTCTGTGATTTATACAGACATCGCTTATCCCGTGTGAAACAACAGTAAACCTTACAGACGTCCACGGTAGCCTAATAAAATTATTTTACTTGACAGAAGTATGTCCGGGAAAATAATCTGTGTTTTGAAATGCCACTACGCTCTTTTGAATCGTGCATTCTGTTTGGAGCACCTCGTGAGTGGCCGAAGTGGTGCTGACTATAGTCTCGTGAAACTCGCTCCTGGCTCCAGTGAATTTCTGATCGCTCCGCTCCGTTCTACGCTCCGCTCACATGCTCTGGCTATGACACTTGAAATTTAGCTCAGGTGCATCCCATTTCTCTGGATCATCTTTGAGATATTTTTACATTTTGATTGGAGTCCACCGGTGCCAAATTCAATTGATTAGACATCTGTCTATATAAGGTCTCACAGCTGAAAATGCATATCAGAGCAAAAACCAAGGTCAAAGGAACTGCCTCCAGAGTTCAGAGACAGGATTGTGTTGAGGCACAGGTCTGGGGAAGGCTACAAAAAAGTTTTGGCTGCATTGAAGTTTCCCAAGAGCACAGTGGCCTCAAATTCTTAAATGGAAGATGGGGGGAACATCCAGGACTCTTCCTAGAGCTGAGAAACAATATTATCTGGTCTTTAGACCAAAGCGTCAAGTCTGGAGGAAACCATGCACCACTCATCACCTGCGAAAACCATCTCAGCGGTGAAGCATGGTGGTGGTAGCATCATGCTGTGGGGGTGTTTTTCAGCAGCAGGAACTGGGGGACTGGTCAGGGTTGAAGGAAAGCTGAATGCAGCTAAATAAAGAGATATCCTTAATGAAAACCTGGCCCAGAGCGCTCAGGACCTCAGACTAGACCAAATGCTCACCTTCCAACGGGACAATGACCCTAAGCACACAGCCAAGACAATGCAAGATTGGCTTATGGACAACACTGTGAATGTCCTTGAGTGACCCAGCCACAGACTGGACTTGAACCCAATTGAACATCTCTGGAGAGACCTGAAAATGGCCGTCCACCGACGATCCCCATTCAACCTTACAGAGCTTGAGAGGATCTGCAGAGAAGAATGTCAGAATATCCCCAAATCCAGGTATGCAAAGCTTATCACATCATACTCAAAAAGACTTGAGGCTGTTATCGCTGCCAAATGTGCTTTAAGTACTGAGTTAAGGGTCTGAATGCTTATGTCAATGTGATATTTAAGTTTTTTCCTTTTTAATAAGTTTTCAAATTTATAAAAAATCTGGTGTTTGCCATTTATGGGGTATAGAATATAGCTTGATGTAAACATTTTTTTTACAGCATTTTATTATAAGGATGCAACATAACAACAGACACGCTCCTTTATGAAGATAAAATTACCTAAGGAAATACAGATCTTTATGCTTTGTAACTCTATGCTATATACAAATAAACAGCTTTTAGTCTAAGTAAAACAGGATGCCTTTTGCATTCTATTCATTCATGAATCTATCTGTAGATATTTTTGATATTTGAACCCTCTATGCTGCGCATATATCTGGTTCACTGACTGAATGTTTTTACTACGAGTGTGGTGAAGTGTAGAATTGTTTAGAAAAATAATGTTATGATGGTCAGAATATTTGAACTGGTCTATCTAAAGTAATTTGTTAATTAAAAATATTCTGAATTTTCTCCTTGAAAACGCTTCTACCGTCTCTATAGACTTTATTCACGATAGCGCCATATTTTATTTGGCCATTTTTGACTGGAATGACAATGAGGCTGTGAGGGATAGACGTACAGTCTCTTCAATGGGCTGCACTGCAGTTTTTCAACAAAACATTGAAAAAACTTCTTTCCAAGAACATTCAGTATAGGGCTGCACAATAAATCGTATTTTAATCATGATCACGATATCTATCTCTCATGGTTAATTAAGCATAATCGTCTGTGATATTAGTGAGCTAGCATACAGAATGTGTCAGCCAAATAAAGTTGCAAATTGTTGTCCATTTTCATTATAGGCTGTCTACGGATGATGGATCAAATCACAAGCTCTTTCCTAGTCCGCTTTCACCTCACCTGACCAATCACGCTCTCTTCAGACGTTTGCTACTGACCAATCACTGTTTCTCTTCGAGCACACGCTGAAATACAGAGCCGCACTGCAGATTTTAACGAGTCTCGTATGTGCGGCACACGAGGATAACGATACGGCGCTCTGTGCTCGATGCACATGAAATTAATTACATCTCGTGCTTTCATAATGTATGTTTCATACAGAACAGCTGTGCTCTGAGTTTGGTTCATGCACATCATTAACATGCGCTGACCGGGTTATTTTAAAGCGCTACAAATTTACCTCAGTTGCACATTTGCCTAATGCCAAATATATTTGGCCATAGCAAGTGTGTAACAAATCTAAAGGAACCTCATGGCACTAGGGTTGTGTGCAGCGAGGAAGAGACGAGATCATTTCTCCATGTATGGAAGGACCACAAAATGCCACACTGTCACTTCTCTGCACTCTCACCTTCAAAGTAGACGCTTAAGAATGTATAGCAATTCTACGCAGTCAATTATTACAGAAATATATTACTTTTAGCCTAAATATTACTGTAGGGAATGGGGATAGAATTATAATGTTAATAATAATAATAATAATAATTTAAAGAATAGATCTTAAAAGAAGATATGTGTAAACACCCGAGTAACTGTTTCTATTAGCAGTAAAGAATGGGCAAAACATGCCTTAATTTTGGTCAAAAGTAAAAATAATTTAAAATCTAGCAGCACTTGGTAATGTTCGAACTCCAGTGCAAAGGTTACTTTACAACAAGCTTAACTCAGTAATATGGAGCACTTAACTACATGCTCGTGTCTCGTCTCTTTATTCTTGCGTCAACTGGCATATAGTGAAAATGAATGACGGGATGGCGAAGGAGAACACGAGTGGGGAGGGGATTGCCACGATCAAATGTTTGTTGTGAAATCCTAAATGACGTGTCCAAAAAACGCAATGATAATCCGTTCACATGAAAATCTAAAGGACAGTAATGCAGATATCCCCTATAAAATATTTTGAATAATCATATCAACAGTCTAATCTAATGCATCTCAGTCTTAACTGTAGGCTATTATGTCCCGCATAAAATAGAACTTTTAACAACGCAAAGCACCAACTGAACTAATCAACATGTTAATATTGCGTGGTTTGAGTTTAATCTATTGCCATCTAAATGTATTTTAGTGCCATAGGCTAATTTATGCGTTATACATTTGCAGAAGAAGAAGCTCAGCAAATGCAAGAAATAAAAGTGTAGAGGATTCATAGAATTAATTCTAAGAAGTGCAATAATTAGACAATAATACATAGGCCTAATAATGTTTTGTTTTTGTTCTGGTAATTTATAATTTTTTTTCCTTTGGTAATTTATATTTTTAATGTAATGCTTTTTTATTTTTTTGCATCTAACAATTTATTTCATTGATCAAACCCAGATAATGCTGCCGATATGACCTTATTACATTTGCATGTTTAATTCCACGAGTGATGTCCAGTTTTTATACTATTATTTTAGTTTTGCTCTGTTTAGTCCAGTGTTTAATAAAAATGACAGTCTGATCAAATAGGCTAATGTGACTAATGAAGATGTAAAAATCCCAATATTACAATATTACTTCTGGTTCATTCATCACACAAGTGTCATGATTAAGGAGAAGAATTTTATGAGCAATTTCAAATGTTCATTTTGGCCCTTGTCAAAGGTAATTTAATTTAATGCACCCTCTCATTGCGTCTGACAAGCTCTGGCTTGCAAAGCTGATAGAAACCTGTACTAATCATGAACCACACCCCAGCAGGCTAGACACTGGAAGAGAAAAGTTCACTCCCATATGTTCTGTAGCCCACATTTGTGAGTAATAAACACATGATTCTGTAACCTTTTTTATATTTTATATTTAGGCATGTTTGTTTAGGCATTGGCTGTTGGCCAGTTTTGACTATAGTAGAGTTGGGCAAGATTAGTAAAACAAAAAGAGAGATCTATCTCTCACGTTGTGGTCACAGGGAACCAGGGAACAGAAATAGATGGGGAGGGAAGGGGAGGGAACGGAGCTAGTGCCCACCAGGAAGTGACACAATGTCATTGTTTTACATGTTGCGGTTATTTAAACTGGGCTAAATTATAGGCTGGGATATCTCACCAGTGTTTATATATGATCATTATTACTCACAGTTCTTTCACACTGCACTGTTGAAAGGGATATGAGCAAAGCAGTGCTGTGATTTATTTTTAAATGTATTTTATTTTACTGTTAACATGTCTGATATGATTACTGTTGGTTTTGCATTAGAAACACACATTTCTTGTGTCATTAAAGGAAGTTAAGCTCAGTCAACAGCATTTGTGGCATAATGCTTATTACCACCAAACATATTATTTTGACTTGTCCCTTGTTTATTACAAAAATCAGTTACAGTAAGGCACTAGCTGTAAAATGAAAGTGAATGGGGCCAGCCCATAAACTTTAAAATACACAATGTTCCAAAAGGAGAGCCACAAGATGTAAACATTATTTGTGATAAAATTGCTTTCTAGCCTTATCAGTGTTATCCAATATTACTTCTTGCCATGATGCAAGTGCTTTTATCATTCTAAAATCGTGTAGAACTGAGATTTAATCACACTAATTTAGCGTCATGTTTACATCTTTCAGCTATACTTTTGAAACATTTTAACATTTATGGACTAGCCACATTTACTTTTAGCCACATAACAATTTTTGCTTTTGTTTTTAAATAAATTAGGGATGAGTCCTTGTTGTTCATGTACATTTTAGGATGCATAAGCCTATTGAAGATGCATAATATTGCATCCCATTATACTGGCTGATATTAAGATTACTATAAATCATAATAGATACATAGTGTTTATTTTTATGATTCAGTGTGCACTCCATCACATACAATTACATTTACATTTATGCATTTGGCAGATGCTTTTATCCAAAGTGACTTACAGTGCACTTATTACAGGGACAATCCCCCCTGGAGCAACCTGGAGCTAAGTGCCTTGCTCAAGGACACAATGGTGGTGTCTGTGGGGATCGAACCAGCAACCTTCTGATTAACAGTTATGTGCTTTAGCCCACTATGCCACCACCGCTCCTATTTCCTAGTTCATACTTGGTGGGACCAAAATTATTAATAGAGCAATATTAGATTAATAACTATAGTAGTAGGCCTGTTTAAAGTGAAAACTCTGTATGATTTTTAATGTCTCAAAAAGCTTGGCTGCCTACAGTTCCCACAGGAAGTGTGGCTGGGGTGAGTGAGAGAGAATGAGCGAGAGAGACAGGGACGGGGTTAAAGACCCGTGTTGAAAAAGTAGGAAGTAGCTGCTTTTGGAGGCTGGAGTTATTGGGGCCAGAACAGCACACAGAGTCCTCGTGCTACACACACGTGATAAGCCCTTTGACTCTCCCAGCTGCGTCACCTTGGAAACTGCAAGTAATGTCGTTGCAGCTTTCCAATCCTACCATGCCAAAAGAGTAGTTAGGAAAAAAAAATCTTCTCACATCTGACTTTGGGACGTGTTGACAGCTGACTCACCATTCCCTATTGCTGCAAACTTTTGCCACACTACAGTCTCCAAATTTAGGTGCTTGTTAATGTTTAGGGGCTGTTCACAAAGGACGCATTCACCGTGTTATAAGAACATCGTGCTGAGTTAAAAACAGTGTAACTTTTCCAAACACGTCTTGGAGACTTGCATGTTGTTCCATTCTGTTTCACGTCTTGATTTTTTTTTTTCACAGGAATGTATCCTGTGTGAATGGCCCCTTGCTGCTGATCTCATGGAATGCTTTATATTGGGGTTTGAGAAGGATAAATCTTGAGAAGGATAATCACTGTAAAGACCAACTTTTTAAAACATCTTGCTCCCTTGTTGTCCATAATGAGGCTTTCATAATTTTTGTGTCATGCTTGAACTTTGTCTCAGAATTGTGGTATTCCCTTAGAGTGCCAGACTTGTGAAAGGACAGTTACTTCAGGTTGTCCTAATCAATAAAGCATTGATGAAACCGCATGTCATTAAAGAGGGATGGAATGACACAATGTCTAACATAGGCTAGAAAAAATTTAGCTCTCGAGAAATGAGCTTTGAGTTGCTGCTTTATTCCATTAGAAGCATCGGCCTTAGAGTCAGAGAATTTATGGATTGGCAAAGGTCACCCATGCTATATGAGGCCGAAGTAAGTGCAGACAAAGCCAAGAGACTTTAGGGCCTCTGAATGCCAGTATGCAGCCAGAAAGACTCATGACACTGACTAATTGCATGATGTGGTTTTAGCTGTACTGTTATGGTAGAGGTCAAAATCTCAGTCTTGTTACCTAAGAGATCTTAGCGTCGTGTTATGTCAGGCTATATAGAGTTCAGTGCCAGTTGTGGCATTAAGATAGACACTGCTGGATTGTGGTTACACGCTTTCAAATAAAAATTGCTAATAAAAATCTCCTTCGGTTTGACTAATAAAATAAGGTATTCACGAAACGACTCCTTTTTTCAGTCGGTAGTTGTGACATCCTCTGCGAAAATAGAGTTGTTTGTAGTCGGCTAGTGAGACGCCGGCTTAAAGGGTGAAAAGAAATGGAGATAGAACTGTCCATTATAGAACTGTCCATTTAGGGCTGCTATTAATGATTATTTTGATAATCAATTTATTCGAACGATTATTTGAACGATTATTCAACTATTTGGCGATTATTGTAGCGATTAATCATTAGCTCTTAACCGATTATTCAGCTTGTGTCCCGACTTAAAAGGTTGTATTAAACGTGCTTACTAACAATAAACAGGACAAAATCATCTTTTAAAGATACATCTAAAAGACATTCACTGAATTAAAGGGAAAAATATGTTTTATTAAGTTTAATTCAGTAAAGAAATTCACTGCAAAAAAAATCCTGTTGTTATCAAGTTTCTTCTCTTGTTTTCCATTTAAAATGGTAAAAATCATTTTTGTTGACAATTTTTTAATTGTCGACGTTGTTGATAAAGTTGACTAATCGTTTCATCCCTATGTACATTTGAAGAGCTCCTATGTTGCACTACCTTTTAGACACACATTTCTGAAGTCTCACAAGCTGGTCTGCCCATGAGAAATTTGATAAGTTCATCGAGGCATCTCCATGCGTTTCCTCTGGTTTCCTTCCAGCAGAAAACAAAAAGATCATTATAGTTACGGTGTAGCTAGCCCTGTCACAGGTAGGAATTGGTCCTGTGTAGCAGGTAGGTGATTACATCATCCATACTGGGGCTGGAAGGTAAACTGAAGAGGCTATCAGGGGTCTCAGATATGCCAATACTAGCCTCTCCTGAGTCTTCATAAATTATTTGACCAGTGCTATTTATCTATAGTTGTGGCCCTATGCTGTTGAAGCTTTTTCAGCTCCCTCTTAACCTGGTCTACTGAGTTGGATAACTTGACATTGGGAGTATCAGTGATGCCGGTGTCAAAAGGTGTTTGATAGTGACAGCTGTGAGGTTTGTGTATGAGAATGGCTGGAGAGAGCTGTAGCTCCAGGTGCATAGGTGGCAATAGTCAGTTGGAATGGAAGGTCATTGGGTGGTGAACCACAGAGGACCCTTGTTGAAGAACTGGTTTAGTTTGTTGGCCATCTCCAAATCAATAGAACTAGGCTAGCATATACTTTTTTCGAGTGCTTGCGACTTTTAAAAGTATACTCTTTTGACTGTGAGTCTGAATGGACACATAAGATGCATGCATACTTTGACTGATTTGTGGTACCTCTTTGTGAAATCAAGGCACATGTACAGATAAAGTGCAAAGAAATTTATATTTTCAGCATATCTAGAAAATTTGGCTGCACATGGACAGCTTGCATGGACTTCGTTGATGGTGAAATGTACATTATGTGCACGGTGCGTGAGCCATAGTGGCAATCAGAAAACTAAAGTTCACATTAGCCATCACTTCCCCAGTTCGTATGAAGCCAGTAATATTTCAGTGATACTTTTGTACTTCTGCAGTTTGTACTTGCTCTCCCTCAACTTCCATTTAGGTTTCCTTTGCCAGATTTACATTTCCTTATCCCTCTTCTTAAGGGTTCTCTTCTTCACATTTAATTTAGCCTTCAAGGAACTGGTCCAGGGTGCTTTAATTGTAGGGAATGGTGTTGTTTGCACAGAAGTTAATGTAGGCCTAGCCGTTAACACAGTCCACTTTGCTGTCAATTATACCTGTGCAACCCTCAAAGACCAGGGGTGGTTTAGTGGTTGAGGTTCCATGCTGAAAACCGGAAGACTGCTGGTTTGATCCCCTGAGAGTAGGTTGCCAAAGACTGTATTGTTTGAGACTGTTTAGCCCAAGATGGACCACTTGTATTAAAATTAATGGGAAAAACTATAACACTCAATAGGACAGATGTAGAAAAGGTCCCACCTTACACGTAAAGTCCCTTAATTAAAGTCCCACTTTACACGTAAAAGAGCCAATCACCTTTTAGATAGAGACATCACTTGTCAATCAGCTCCAGAACGCTCATGCGCATTAGCTGGACCAGCCTGATAAATAGTGATTTTTAGCATGATCTGAGCCAAAGGAGCACATTTTACTGCTGCCTTGAAATATGTTATTTAATCATAATCTTGATGAACCATTTCAGTCTTTCCCCATTTAACTAGATAGGAGATGTACTTTTATGCCACTTGTATCCATAGAAAATAGCTTTTTTGCAGGATTTGTATAATGCCATTTGCTATCCATAATATTTGTCCATAGTCATACAGAATAGAAAGTCTCCTGTGGTTGCTTAATAGATTTGTGTTATTTCTGAGTTTGGGTGATTTACGTACCCAATTTAGCCAGATGAGACCCAGAAAACTGAGGTCACTGAGGCAAGTACTTGCACTAGGGCCTACAGTGCCGTTTTCGTGCATCCCACTCTCTTCCCCCACTTCTTTGCTCTCCAACCCAGTGGAGCGAGTCTCAACACACCCTGATCACTATCTCTGCTCTACACAGCTGGCAACATCTGCTCCTGTAAGGGAGATAAGAAGGGCTTGGCCACTCCACCCTGCTACACGTTCTACATAATATCCATGCCAGTCTGCTTCCTGTTTCAACAGACCATTACCAAACCCAACTACAGAACCGTGGCACTGCACGTCTGCCTGCTCCTGTGTCTGGAGGACTCTCACAGATTATTGCATGACTCAGGGATTCAGACCTGACTAGACATTTGGCTTGATCAGATTGTGCAGTGTCACATAATTAACAGAAAATGTCATTGTGAATTTCTGCTTTTGGTTTGATCAGCTTGTTGATGCTGCTTGCCAAGTAGCACAATGTTCCTTAATCCATTTCGGAACATCCATTTTGGTTCTGGAACAGCATTCCTCTCAAACAATCAGAAGGGTTAGGAACAGGGTTTGGGTCAGGGGCAATCAGATTATAGGGTCAAGATTAAGAATAGGGCAGGGTTAGGGTAAGGGACAATCAGAGTTTAGGGTTAGGAATAGGGCTGGAGTTAGGAGCTTAAACAACATTCCTGTTAACCTATTGTTTCTCTCTGATTTTAGAGGTAGTTAATTATTTGGTTTGGTAATAGGACTGGGATGTTTGTTTGATATTAATGTTGTTCCAAGACCAACACAAATGTTAAACCAGGAACATGTTGTACTTTGAAAAATCACAGTCCCCTAATTCTTCAGTCTTAACAAAAAAAATCTGATTTTTTGTAAAAGAAATAAATACAAAATCAAGATTGTGTAATCGTAAGCTTCATCAATGGTTTCCATAATGCTCTGTCAACAATGTAGCTCTATAAAATTATAAATAATTTTGTATTCTCAGTGTTGGTTTAGGAGTTTAAATGGCTAGTTATAGTATGATCATTCACAAGGCGTTTCTCAACAATTGTTTAATAAGATTTAATTGGAGTTATCGGACTTCAGGAACATATAGGAAATCATCAAATCCTAATTGTTTCTTTTCATCTGACCATT
Source organism: Moxostoma hubbsi (assembly GCA_032164185.1). NCBI lineage: Eukaryota > Metazoa > Chordata > Actinopteri > Cypriniformes > Catostomidae > Moxostoma > Moxostoma hubbsi. The sequence continues at coordinate 12,600,752 of JAVLUX010000044.1, forward strand.
CAGATAACTGAGTGAGCGAGTAGTATGTTGCCACACCTGAATAGGCCCCAGCTGTAGGGCGCTGTTGAAATTTCAACACACTCTCTAAGTAACCAGTGACAAAAGCAACTGCTGAGCCCAGCCTTTTGTTTTTGTTCTCCCAACAAAGTGCACAAGCCTACCTCCCCCGGCGTTACAGCACTGGGGACATGCCTGTGCTACTGAAATCTATCAACTAGAGGAGGCAGAGGCTACTGACAGACCAGAGAGTTGCCTGGAAACATAGCCGAGACGTGAACGAAGCGATTTTGGTATTCAGTATCGCGCTCAGTGTTCACAATCTCATTCCTGCTGCAGTGCTTATCTGGTCTTGAAAGCATTCTTACCTCCTGTGCTCTGATCTCTCTCTCCATCCATACTTAAATTGTCATTCACTCAAATCGAGCAGCAGTTGTTTTATGGCTTGTTGAAAGCTTTTTGGCATTTCTGTGTTGGAGAAAACTGTAGTAACTGATGAGACAGGGAAGACTTTAAATTATTACACTCTCTAAAGCTCGGAGTAAAAATTTACTGAGCTGCCTTGCTGTCTACAGCCTACGTAGGCAGCTGCCTTTTTAGGCTAGAAGCATGCTTCATGAAGGTACGCATACACAGTTGCAAGCAGATTCACTTTGCTGAAATGTCTTGTCCTCATTGTGTGGTTTAAATGATTGAAAATCATGCCTTAAATGTTTTTAGTCTTTAGGCCCCCAGTGAGCAAGCCAAATGCAACTGTAGCAAGTGCTATACAAAACGCCATGATGTTAGTTCATGGAGAAAAATATTCTTGGGAGAATTCAGGCACAGTTGTGGGAACAAGTTCCCCTCTGATTATATAGCATGAGTATAATGCCAATAGGGATGCAAATTTTGGAAAATTCTTTTAACTGACTAACTTTTATAATAAGTTAATAACCGGTTAACTGATAAGCCATGAATCAAAAAAATGACCAAACAGGAATGACAAAGCTCTATACTGGGTGAAAAAACAGGCTCTCGTGACAGATGTGCATATTTAACAATAGTTATTACATCAAAATTTGAATAAATAACCGTATATTTCCTTACATTTCTTAAACTAATTTTTAATGGATCGCTGAATGAACATACAAGGTGATAACTTTTAACAGTATAATGGAAAAATAAAACCTTAGCATACCCACAAATTATGCTGCTGGACAATCCTAATTGTTTTTTTTGTTTTTTTTTTTTAAATCAGCATATTTTTACATGGGTAAAATGAGTATGGCACTCAGCCAGTGACCGTAACCGCTGTGACCTGAAACGTGCTCCGATGGCACTGAAGTCCCACCGTGCATCACATTCCATCTCCCTTGCAACTTGGGCTGAAAACATATGCTCTTAGGTGTCGTGCTATATTAATGCATTTGTCTTTATATTGTGGAAGGCTTTGTTTGGAAAATGTTAATAAATCATTATATTGTTTTATATATTCTTTTGTTTTCTTTCCTGTAATGGAAATAAATTAATTTAAAGAAAAGTATATAAATGTCAAATTTCAGCTCTTTTAAAATCTGCAATTTAATTGTGATAACTACAAAAAATTAAGCGATTAATCCTGCTAAATCAGGTTTAATTAACTGACAGCACTAATATGAAACTTAACAGGTAACCAGTCCATTGACGATAAAATTGGGCTAATATGATCATTTTCCTTGGTCCTAGTCAGGACTCTAGCTGCTGCATTTTGAACCAAAAATAATTTGAAGATTATTTATGGAACCTGTGGGACATCCAGTAAAGCATTACAATAATCTATCTTGAGGTCATGAAGGTAGCTTTTTGGCATCAGAAACATATAGCATGTGTCGTTACTTGGCAATAATTCTGAGGTGGAAGAATGCTATTCTACAAACATTGGAAATGTGCTTTTCAAAGGACAGATTGCTATCAAACTTAGGCTAACACCCACATTCTTAACTATAGAAGATGATACAATACATCCATCGAGAGATGTATTCTAGCATCTTATGTGTAGAGGTTTTTGGTCCAATAATTAGTACCTCTGTTTTGTCAGAATTGAGCAGATGGAAAAGCAATCCAGTCATTGATACATTCTGCTAACTTTGAAAATTGGGATATTTCATCACTTCTCTAAAGCTGAGTATTGTCAGCATAACAGTGAAAACTAATTCCATGGTTCCTGATAATGTCTCCCAGGGGAAGCATATACAAGAAGAAAAGCAGAGGATCTAATACTGAGCCCTGTGGCACTCCACACTTCTACATGATCTGAAAACTCAGATTCTGCCCTATTCTTTATCATGTTGTTTGCACAAACAAAGTGGTGGCGGATGGATAATAAGGACCTAAATCATGCTAATGCCTGTCAGTCTGTTAGTTGACTTTGAAATTACTAGTCGGTCAATGTTTTTCCCCATTAAACTGTTTTTACATTTTACACATTTATGTGTGGCTTTATATTATTTCAAAGGCTGTGCTTAAATGACAGTCATATTAATGTTACACATTTTAAATATAATTAATAATACAAATATTATAAAAAAAAGAGGATATCTGCAGAAGATGTATACAAAGAGTCATTTCACCTCAGGCTTCTTCCCACTCTCAATGGAGGCGTGCGCATGAAAATTTTCTCGCAAGACCATCAAAGTAGCAATAGAAATCACTTTGGTGGTGGTGGTGCGGGAAGTTGATTTCCGAAATGTTGGCTTGCAAGTCGCATTGGATGTTTTGACATATGAGTCTAATTTAAATCTATGCTTGCTTGCAAGTTATTTACCCAACAAGCTGGCTTTTTCAAGAGCAGGATAATCGCCTCGGGTGAGTCAGGTCCCGTCTTTCACCAGACCACGCTGACATGTGGATTTTGTTATCACAAAATTATGCTTTTGACTAAGTAGCCTAGAAAATTACTGTTTTAGCCTAGGTATACAAATTATTTTACCCAGCTAATCAACAAGGCTATTTTCAACAACGTTCCGACTGCTTAACTGGTTAAACTCTCTGTTTAGAACAATACATTAGGTTTATTGTACAATTCTCACAGACCTATTTTTTTTCTATCCTATAGCTATTTGTTTTTTACACTATAGATGTTATTGGTTAACGTTTTAACCAAACAGCTGTCATATTACTGTAATAATAGGCTAATGCACGTTGTGAAATACATGCAACTTTTAAGCACATTTTCTCTCTCTCATAGATTTAACTTGCCTGTGAATTATTTTAAACAATTTCCTTATTGTTATAATATGTTAATGAACTTTTACTTTGTGTTTTCCATTTAGAACAGGCCATTAGGGTTGCTGTTGGTCCTGCACTATTCATTCAGTTGTTTTCAATAAATATGCCTGTATTCGCTTATGTTGATTAATTAAATGTGTCATGTTCTATATTTAATGTAGCCTCCAATGATGACAATGCAAGGCATGTACGTCACAGATAAATGTCAGCTGTTTTTCATCTGAATTTAGCTTCGGAGTTGGCTGTTGGAAGTATTTTAAAAGGGTTGCATAAACGCAATGTTTTTTGAATGTTTTCTAAGGGTTTCTTTCTTTTTAGACTAGTCGACTCCAACATTTTCATTTAAACTTTAGTGAAACTAGTAGTTCCACATATCCCTAGTTGAAAAAATAGTTCTACCCAATCTATAACTTGTTGTTGATTGAGTCACCTTAGCTTAGTGCAACATACAAGAGATGAGATAATGATCTGAGATGTGGCACAATTTCTATATTATCAACATCAACTCCATAAAACAGAATTATATCTAGTGTATGATTATGGCAATTAATTTTGTCCCTTAAATTTTGTCAGACCCCAACAGAGTTGAGAATATCATTAAATGCTAACCCCAATGTATCATTTTCATTATCTATATGAATGTTGAATTCACCAGCAATTAACAATCTATCCACAGTAACTACTAGATCTGAATCTCAGAAAGTCTGTAATAGGGCCTGGAGGGTCTGTATACTGTAGCAAGAATTATAGACAATTGAATTTTTACACTTTAACACTTCAAAATAATAAAATTTGCATCCTGACCTCTGAGTAAGACCAAGAACATCACTGTAAATTGTAGCAACACAACCTCCTTGACCCTTTAGATGAGGCTCATGTTTATAACAATAACCTGGGGGAGTAGACTCATTTAAACTAATATATTCATCCAAATTTTAGCCAGGTTTCTGTCAAGCAGAGCGCATTAAAACTGTGATTTGTAATAATTTAATTTACAGTTGATGTTTTGGATGAAAGAGATCAAATGTTTAATAGCCCAAATTTATTAATTATCTTTTTTGCCAGTTTTGAGTTTGAAATCAACTTTTTTCTAAATTACTTAAAGGTTTTCTGTTTGGTAGTTCGGGGAACAGACACCGTCTCGATTTGATATCTAGGTGATACAGTCACTTAAATATCACCAACATTAACATTATCATTAAATGTTTCCAAAAGTCTAAATAGGAGGTTGACTCATTTAAAAAACTAGTTCCACATAAGTTGTATATTCATTGCAATGGACATTAAATCCCTTAAACTGTCATCCTCCACAATATTAATCTGTCGGTAGACTGTGGCTATCCGCTTTGTTATAGCAATCATGAAGCTGCATTCAAAGCGCTTGAAAACGAAAACTTCTCATTCTACTTTTTGGTGATGGTTAAGATTTGGTGTGCTTCAGTGGTAATTAAAACGTGCTTACGTAGGCTGAAAAACACATGATTTCTATCACAAGTCACATCTGGGCTTTTTTTTTTTACATCAAATAGCAATAAGAGCTCCTTTCTCTTTCATTTTATCACTGACAGGGAAGCGCTGTATAACAACAACAACCTCCGCAGGTCTATCATAGGAGAAAGCGTAACGAACAAGTAGCGTAAAACGACAGTATGTGTTGTAGTTTATATACCCTGTCTAAAATCTCAAGGCAGCTAGCAGACAATTGGTTTAGCCAGTAGGTCTGCTTCCTGACCTGGCCCCAGGTGAGTCAAACACTACTAGAGAGGAGAACGGCCCCTTCCCTGGAGGGATGGAGACCGTCTCTCTTTAGCAGGTCAGGTCTACCCCAAAAACTCATCCAATTGTCTATAAATCCTATGCTATTCTCAGGACACTAATGAGATAATAGTCATCATACCACTAATGACTTGTTTTCAGTCATTAGTGGTATGTTTAATTAGATACTTTTAGACTTGTGTAGATAAAACTGTATGACTCAGTGCCTGGCTGTACAAAAAAAGCCAGCAATTGAATCACCCCTCAGGAATTGTCTGGTATTTTTGGCATTCAGGACATGAAAGTATTGTTGTTGTGCCTTTTTTTTCCTTTTTCTAATCAAGTTTCTATATATAGAGCTGGGTCCTGGACACTCCCAGAGATTTTCGGAGCTCTTAACTATTGGCTCTGAGTGTTTCAAAGCAAGCTGGCCAGAATGGACAACATTTTTACCTGTTCTTTGAAAGTCAGCTTTCAATGACCGTGGATAAATCCAAACCTCACTTTATAAACTTCCCCACCACTTAACACCATAAATATTGTATGATTACATTTATCATTGAGGGAAACTGCAGTCTTTGCTTACTCTGCCTGTTGTTCAGCTGGTCAAATCACAGCAAGGCGCAGGTACATGCAGTAATAAAACAAGCATACTTCAGTGACTTTTACTTAACCCGATTCTCTGACCTTCCACAACTTAGAAAACACAGTTACTATGCCGACAGTGTCAGGAAAACATGTAAGGTTCATCTCTAACCTCAAAGACAACAGCCATCTGATGTTTTTGTATTTGGCTGCTGCTTGTAGTAGCTAATGAAGGATGATGTCCTCTCAGTGTTTACCATGAATCAAATGAGTTGATAGTGTTCTCCAGTGTGGTCTCTTGTTGATAGAGCTGTGTTAGCTGTGAGTATAGAGCCAAAGTATTTTCACTTTATAACACACCCTGGGATGTTTGAAAATATCTATCTACATTTAATTCAGAAAGTATTCAGACCCCTTCATTTTTACCACATTTTGTTTTGTTGCAGTCTTATGCTAAAATGCTTTAAATTATTTTTTTCACATCAGTCTACACTCATACCCCATAATGACAAAGCAAAAATCTGAATATTGATAACTTTGCTAATTTATATAAATAAATAAAACTGAAATATCACATTGACATAAGTATTTAGTCCCTTTGCTATGACACTTGAAATTTAGCTCCGGTGCATCTAATTTCTCTTGATCATATTTGAGATGCTTCTAGGCTACACTTTGATTGTATTCCACTGGTGGCAAATTCAATTGATTGGACATGATTTGGAAAGGCACACACCTGTCTATAAAAGGTCTCACAGCTGAAAATGCATATCAGGGCAAAAACCAAGCCATGAGGTCAAAGGAACTGCCTGCAGAGCTCAGAGACAGGATTGTGTTGAGGGAAGGCTACAACATTTTTTTGGTTGCATTGAAGGTTCCCAAGAGCACAGTGGGCTCCATAATTCTTAAATAAAAAAAGTTTAGAACAACCAGGACTCTTCCTAGAGCTGGATGCCCTGCCATACTGAGCAATCAGGGGAGAAGGGGCTTTGTAAGAGAGGTGACCAAGAGCCTGATGGTCACTGGTTGAGCTCCAGAGATCATGTGTGGAGATGGGATATACTTGTAGAAGGACAACCATCACTGCAACACTCCACTGATCTGGGCTTAATGGCAGAGTGGCCAGATGGAAGCCTCTCCTCAGTGCGAGACACATGAAAAAGCACCTAAAGGACTCTTACAAGGACTGTGAGGAACAAGATTCTCTGGTCTGATGAAATGCAGATTGAACTGTTAGGCCGCAGTTCCAAGCGTCATGTCTGGAGGAAACCAGGCCCCGCTCATCACCTTCGCAATACCAACAGTGAAGCGTGGTGGTAGCATCATGCTGTGGGGGTGTTTTTCAGTGATAGGGACTGGGGAATGGTCATGGTAGAAGGAAAGCTGAATGCAACAAAATACAGAGAACCTGGCCCAGTGTGCTTAGGACCTCAGACTGGTTCACCTTCCAAAAGGACAATGACCCTAAGCACACAGCTAAGACAATGTAAGTGTGGCTTATGGACAACTCTGTGAATGTCATTTGTGGCCCAGCCAGAGCCCGAACATCTCTGGAGAGACCTGAAAATGGCTGTCCACCGATGATCCCAATCCAACCTGACAGAGCTTAAGAGGATCTGCAGAGAAGAATGTCAGGAAATCCCCAAATCCAAGTTTGCAAAGCTTGTCGCATCGTACCTGTGGTAGACAGGTACCATCTAGTGTGTTCTGTGCTGCCTGTCGCCATCAGCTTCATCCATTGGCAGTTCAACAGGGGTTTGGAATACTCCTTATTTCCAATGATGACACGCCACACAGAAATAATGATGCATTTATTAAAGGATTGACATCAGATTAGATACTTCTTGATACAGACATGCACGATCTGAGCCTGCTCTTCTAGAATGTCCTCTGTTGCACTGGGAAGTATAATTAATTGGTTCGTTCTGATATTTAATTGAAACAAGAAATTATTTATGGGCTTCCTGTTGCCATTTGAGCGAGGACACACTGTAGAAGAGAGTGCTTAAAACACTTGCAGATCTATGTTCTTTGCATTGCCACTGAATGGATGTCAAAAAGAAAACAATGTGATTAAATGAGTATAATATTTTGCATAAGACGCATCACTGTTCCTTTATAAGTGTTCTTTGTTAGTGAAATACCTATAGAGCCTACACAAGCATAACATAGAGCACAATTTATGATTAAAACTTGCATAATAAAAAGCTTAAAATATTATTTTGACAGCAGAGAAAGGGGCAGTAGGTCAGAGTAGCTGCTGTTCAGTTTTTTAATTGCGTCTTGTTTACCATGCTTTGTGGGTTTGAATTTTTTGCTGTGTCATCACCATACATATCTATGCAACCAAAGTGTTTATGATTAAATTACTACTTGAGCACAAAATTGTTTACAAGAGCACAAAGTTCTTCATAGATATAGCTAGCCTCTTAATTTTGCTCTCAAAGTGCACCAGATTGATGCATTTTACTTAAATTGTACAAAACCCCTAGAGGTTAAGTATTTTTTTTTTGAAGTTATCAAAATTCTGGTTTTTGCTTTGTCATTATGGAGTGTAGATTGATGTGGAATCATTTTTTTGTAATAATTTAAATCATTTTAGCATAAGTCTGCAACATAACAAAATGTGAAAAATTGTATGGGTCTGAATACTTTCTTGATGCACTGTATCTCTCTCTCTCATTATTGATATTATTTTGATGGCTGTGTAAAAAGACCCAACATTGTGTATGTTATACTGATTTTGATGTGCTTTTTTTCGCCAATGCATCTCCTAAATATTGCGCATGTCTGGGTTGTTTTGTGCCCACTTATTTTGTTATTTTTATGTCACTAATGTCATAAGATATTTCAACCCATTAATTCCCAGATTTTTCCTTATTGCTGTCTTAATACAGCAATAAGTACCAAGAGAAGTACCATGAAGTCACAAATGTTTATCAGTTTCTGATACAAATCAGAAATTTATATCAGTATTTAACAGTTAAATGTATCTTTTTAATTTGAATTAGAATAGACAGTTTGTGGTTTTCAAGCAATGAAGCAGCCTGGGGCATTAATATGGATTTTACAAAATGTACAAACACAGGTGTGTTTACAGTGGCTTCAAACATGGCTTGTCCAATCAGAATATAGTGTCGTAACTAGTGGTGTGTACAAATACAGATTTTCAGATTCATCGCAATCTTTATTTGAATGATCCCGATATTGATTCTCAAATCCTTAGATGTAAGTAAATCACTTGCATATGGGACCAAATTTTGCACTATACGACTAAAAATGTCTGTGAATAGCCACTGGCTGTTAAATTTTCAGATTTCTTTCAACAGTGATTGGATAGTATTTTGGCGAAGAGTTAAGCATCTGTTTGACTCCAAGTGTGTCCAAAAATGAGATCCATGCAATACATTTGTTATTGAATAATTTCTCTTTTGTAGAGCTGGCAGAGTTAACGCATCAATACATGTGAGTAATTAAAAAAGTTTAACACGTACATTTTTCTTAACCGTGATTAACGCATTTACCGTTAATACAGCAGAAACACTGGTGTGAAGGGCGGAACCTTTGTAATGTGTCCTTCCAGAGTTATTACACTGATGCACATGTTACAGCGCCAGAGCCTTTCTACCTAGGAGAGCTTACATGCTTTGCATAAAACAGCATAACACAGCAGTCCCATAGATATTCTATGGGCGGTACTGTCGTTTTACGCTACTTGTTCGTTACGCTTTCTCCTATGATAGACCTGCGGAGGTTGTTGTTGTTGTTATACAGCGCTTCCCTGTCAGTGATAAAATGAAAGAGAAAGGTTATTTGATGCTATTTGATGTCAAAACAAGCCCAGATTTTTCAGCCTATGTAAGCACGTTTTAATTACCACTGAAGCACACCAAATCTTAACCATCACCAAAACGAAGAATGAGAAGTTTTTGTTTTCAAGCGCTTTGAATGCAGCTTCACGATTGCTATAACAAAGCGGATAGCCACAGTCTACCGACAGATTAATATTGTGGAGGATGACAGTTTAAGGGATTTCATGTCCAATGCAATGAATATACAACTTATGTGGAACTAGTTTTTTAAATGAGTCAACCTCCTATTTAGACTTTTGGAAACATTTAATGTTAATGTTGGTGATATTTAAGTGAATTGTCTTTATATTGTGGAAGGCTTTGTTAGAAAAATGTTAATAAAGCTATTGTTACGTATTGTTTTCTTTTTTAAGATGGAAATAAATGAATTTTGACAAGAAAAGAAGTGTATATATAGTGTCAAATTCCAGCACTTTTAAAATCTGTGATTAATCGCGATTAACTACAAAAAAAAAAAATGTAATCGACTGACAGCACTACTGTTTTGATATCCTATCTGTACTTGTCAGCTGTTATATATTTTTTTAGATATGAAATGGACATTATATCTGAAATATACCCAAATGAAACCGAATCGAGAGCTTGGGAATTGGAATCAAATCAGGAATTCGTTATCAATTCCCAGTCTTTATGTAAAGATTATTTAAATATGGCAACTTTATTGACTGCTGGGCACACACCTCTCTTTCGAAATTCCCATAGCAAAGATTTTATTCTAGCCTATGCAAAGATTGAGAAGGGGTTTTCCCTTCTGTTCACTGAAGTTGCCAGGTGCAGTAAAACAATTGTGGTCTCCCAAAAATATTTGCAGATGGTTAAAGATTGGTATAGTCTTCAGCAACTTTTGTTGTGGGCTAAGCATCTCTGATATAAACCTCAGTTGCAAAAATGGCCATATTAGTTGGAAACTTAAATTAATTTCCATGAATCATCTATGATTTTGCATTTGGCTGCCACTTGTAGTAGATAGTACTACTTTCAGTGTTTACCATAAGTCTAATGTGTTGACAAAGTGCTCTCCAGTGCTGTGTCTTGTTGATAGAGCTGTGCTAGCTGTTAGCATAGAGAAACAGTATTTTCACTTTTGTGCACCTAGAGAACAAGTTCAGATACATCAGATTTCTGCATTTATAAGAAAAGTTCAGTGGTTGTTTCTAAAATCATTATTAACAATGTCATTTGAAAATAGTCTGCTCTCTTGAGGTACTCTTTTTGAGGTTTGGGGGGTATAAGCCTGGATAATCTGGATAATATTTTGAATTGATGGAGCTTTTTTGGGCACTATAGTCTCAATAGTTTTTATTTTTTCTTTTGTTAATGAGCCGGCTTAAAGAGTAGAGTTTAGACGGATATAATTGAGCTTGTGTAATTGGAGCATTCTTGAAACGTTGATCTGTGAGATGATGTGGAGAATCACAAACTCTGAATGCCATACAACAGAGACTGTTAGCAACACTGCTGTGGCAAAGAGCCGGAGTATGGAAGCACCGTCTCTTTCTTTTTTTAAATTGTTTCGTCATTGTATCAGCATAGTGTTTAATTGGAATGCGTGTCAGCCATCTGTTATTAAATACACAAAATTGCTTCACTATAATTCTATGCACATGAGTGGCATTAAGGCTGGGTGATGCATTAATTAATTTTTTTATATATATTGGGTATGATTTTTTTTGGTGTTGTAAAATTAACCAACACTGTGATTTGTATAATTTTAACTTGCTTTAATTATTTGTCCTTTAAGACTTCTTGTGTCACTTATTTTAAACTTATACTACATGTCTGTTGAATGCTTGTTTCTGATTGGTTAAGAGGTTATAAAGTGTGCAATTATTTTTCAAGTAAATGCACAGCTATGAAGAAGTCCCAGGTCTTGTCCGCATAATGGTTCCATATCACTTGTCATTTCAAAGAGCCACGCTGTCTACCACATCAAAAGAACCAGTTAAAACAAACACATTGGTTAAATTTATCCAATAAAAATGACAAATTAAGTCTATGATATACCACATTTATTTCAATTTCAGTTGAAAAGTGGCCTTGCGCTCCTCTCTCTCTCTCTTTCGCTCTGTTGTATGTTGTATTGAAACTTAACATGTGGCTGTAAAGGGATTAATGGAAAGGAGGAGGCGAGAACGGGCTTGACAATATAAATTATATTTAATTAAGAACTTAAACCAAAAAAACACAAACACACACATATGACGGATAGCAGCCCGTAAACGCTCTCTCTCTCTGCCGCACCACTGTCCGCAGTCGGCCTTAATCCCTCTCGGAGGCTTGATTAGCCTGATAAGGGGCCGGAATCATGACCCGGCCCCACCCTCCACCCTGTCACAGTGGCTTTGTTAGGAGATGAGCAACATTATCCACTTCACCTGTGAGTGGTCACAATGTTTTGGCTCATCAGTGTGCATCAGTTTAGTAGCTCATCAAAATGTTTAAAAATATCAAGATGTAATTTTTTTAGCTTTGTTGCCCAATCCTAAAGAGGATTAGTGTCTCTTTTGGCAAGTCCTATTTTACCCATACATGTACTGTGTTCACGCTACTACCGGTAGTTTCTTGGTTGTTTCCTCATGTTTTAAAATAATACAGTGACATTCTTTCTTTTCAGTCATTAAAAGTTGTTCAACAACCAGCTTCTGGGTGTTTAGAAATTTGAATACTGTTACAACATCTGGCTTACATTGTTAGCTTACATGGAAATGTGTAACTGTGGATTAATGTAATTTAATGCAATTTGCAAAAAAATCTAAAGTGGTAATATACTATTATAGTTATAATGTAATACATGTTCTTTTGGAAATCTCTATTGAGTGGCACATACAGCAAGTCTTGAATGATGTCATACATCACTAATGTATGTATGCTGTCATTCATGGAAATTAAAGCGTTTGGCCCGAGGGAGCTGCCAAGAATGTCTTGAACACTAAGCTTTCTACAATCACACGCAACATTATAAATCATTCTCACACTGCTGTGGCCAGTCTGTAGGCCTAAATCCTGTTTGTTTGGAGCTCCCGCAACAGTTTTGCACTCGTTCTTAAAATTATAAAAGTGAGAATTCAGGTGAGTTATGCTAGTCTGTGATCAGTACTGCAATGCTGTTGTCTGGAGGCAGAAGCTCATGTCTGGGATTGTACTGCAATGCAGCCGATGGCGGTGGGTTCGAGACTGGGCAGGTCTGGTGAGTCAGCTGTTAGTCTCGGCTTGTGTTCATCCTGATCTTTTGACATTTGACCTCAGGCTCTGAGCTGCCATATGCGGTGTTCTTCAAATGTTCAATTGGTCTTGGCTTATAGGTAATAACTGTTTAGTTGAATATTATATATCTATGCCCATCATAGTAAGGAAAGACTAGGAAAATTTTTTTTTAATTATATCAGCCGATGATCTTTCCACACAACTCTCCAGTACAGTGATTTGTCACACAGTTTTCAATTTCTAATCATTGAGAATTTGAAATTGAGAATTGAGACTGAGAGCTAGCTCAAGCCATGCTTCAGACTCAAGCCCCTCCTTTACACACAAGCCAAATGATTATTTTTTGTCCTTTTTATAGTAGTTTTAGACTTTTCCCACCGTAACTAATGTTGCGGCTCGACTCCACTCTACTCGCATTACTTTTCTGAGCTAGCTTTCCAATGCTGTTTAGTGCCGCCTCAACGTGGGTGGGATTATAGGCTGATTGTCATAGTTGCGCCACCTTTACTGCCGTAACATCATCTTAAACAAGACACAAACTGGCCAAAACAATAACACAACCACTAGCTGTTAGCTGCTAACTCATTGTGCTGAATAAAGCAGTTGTTGTATGGTGATTTTACACAAGTGTGTAACAGTTAAATTGGCCTGGTTGTTTTAAAAGCAAGCTTTCCTGTAGCTGGTCAACTAAATAAAGTGAAGCTTTCAAGCAGTGTATAGAGTTAACGTATCATCTTCCATCGTAGATTTTCAGGACACTCTCCCTCCCATTGCTCGCCGGTTAAGATGGCGTCCATTTAATCGAACCACTTCCACTTTTCCTTGATGGTTCTGTAGTCACAGTTTATTTTTATTTAATTTTTTTTCACTTTTCCACACTGTTGGTAGGTCCGGTGGTAGCTGTGTGCGTTCAACAGCTGAGACACTTCCTGAAATAATTTTTAGTTTAGTTTTTCACTAATAAGAGGAACGTTTGCACCTTGTATATAGACCACGGCGTGGTTTTGCGCACAGCCATTTCCTTTTACAATCCGAAAGTCGCATGAACAAATGATACTGCTATTGTTGTAGCTAACTTTAAAACTAGCGGGTTGATGTCCCAAGTCGCAAATCCAGTGATGCTGGTAGAGACGATTCACTCTGACCAATCAGTGATCTGCAGAATTTTGACGTCACATTTAGTATCGGCTCGGCACTAGGGCTGGGACGACGCGTCAAAAAATACGTTGACGCAAAATATTTGCGTCAATTCGTCAGACCCAAAATAAAGATGGCGGTGCCGGAGAGTATTAACAACACGAGTGGCTCCTCAGACTATCAGAAGTGCAAGGCGGCACGCACTCGTTCCTCTAAAGTATGGGAATTCTTTAATTTAAAAGGAAACAATTCCGTGATATGTCGTCTTTGCAAAATGGAGATGGCCTTCCATTCTAGCACCACGGCAATGCACCAGCACCTGAAGAGGCGCCACCCGGGAGCAGCTGCAGATGACAGAGCACCGTAAGTTTTTTTTCAACTCCCCACTTTGCACTCGATGTTGGAGTAGGCTATAATACGTTGTCGACACCTAAAGTTTTAGTTTATAGCTATTAATAATGCACTTATAGCTATGAATGTCGTGAAAAATACATAGAGGACACTGACAACGCGCTGACAGACAGGACCTAGCAGGTAACATTTAATGAAGTCTCAACTTTCAAATTTGGTCAGTCAAAGAAAATTAAACCATAAATAGGTCTACTATTTTGTGGCTCTTTAATGTGTCGTGACAGATTGCCTCAGTTAAAGCTGCTCGTGAACCGATCATCTTTTTCTTGGTTAATTTATAGCATCAAATAGGCTAAACATGAATGTAGTGTAACGCTCTTGATCAAAAGGGGCCGGATAGCTTGCCTAAATGGTTGTAGTCAGGTGTAAGCAAAGACACACAAGACGTAACCGATATTCCACCGTGGTGATTTATTATCAGCTGTCGTCGGTACCACGTACACATGGGAAGTTGGCAAAACACACAGCTAACAACAACTGGTTAGAAATAAAAACAGAATAAGAGCAACAGAAACACAAAACGGGCTTACACGCATACATGCGATGTTCACAGCTCGCTCTTCCCATATCAACTGGCTTTTCTATTATGTAGAAACCAGCCAATCAGATTGGCGCTTGTAATTTTGTCTTGCCATTTTTGTGTACTGTATGCATTAATGTGCAGTCACATTTAGCTTTGCACTGCAAAATTCCACGGGCAAAGAAGATTGTAGTTTAGTGCGTGTGAAACCAGCTAAAAAACTAATTGCCAAGCATCCTCTTAATGCTGTGTTTATACTCCATGAGAGAGAGTAGTTAAAAAGAAATTCACTGCTAAAATGATAGCCTTGTCCATTATGAATATTCAGTGTAGCTGTATACGGAGCACCGCCCACAAGAGGTCATTAAAGAGGTCATTGCCAGACCAAGCAACTTCCTTTTGGTTAACGCAGTGAATTCGTCTGTCAGTGTTCATTAAACTTGAACTACATGCAAAATTCATGAGGAGAAATTCTTCACGACCGGAAGTCCATACCAAAGAATTTCATGATTGCTCTGATTCCCATTGAGATGACTGTATTTTCTCCATGAAATTTCACCATGCTGAAAGAAATGTGACCGTGCCTTTAGATAAGTGTGACATCTAAAGTCGAGAGACTACTGTTTGACTAAAGATGAAATCTCATAGCCAAGTGTATAAAAGTGACACTCATCTTTTACTGTTATTGGAAAATATGCCTTGCAAAGTCAAATGCATTTGCTAGCAGATTTGCTTGTATGAGGTGCATACTTTGAGGAATAAATATAGAGGTTGTTAGCTAAATATGAACAATTTGGTAAAAAATTGCAATTATTTAAAAAAATATTGTGATTATGATGAATATTAAAATATGAAACCATGTTTTGCACATGGAAAAAAGCATCACAATCACTTTGCATCTGTCCGCTATCAATTTATCCAATTTGTAAAAGGGTCAGCTAATTTTTCATCATAATTGTTTTTAAACCCAGCCAACTTGAATATTTTATTATTGTAATATACCTGACCAAAAAATTAAATCCCATATCAGTCGGGCTCTAGTAATGACTTAACAGTGGTCTTGGAAGTGGCATGGAAGATGTTTGCTTATAGTTGCTTTTATAGTATTCAAATAAATGCAGGGCATGGACTTGATATACTTGACTTGAGCATGCATATGAGCATGTATACCTTTTATATAGTTGACATTTAGCTTTGATTCAATCACAACATTTTAAGTAATGCTTAATGATGCATTCTTCATACAGTTGATTTGAGAGGAACGACAGTAACCTGTAAGATTGTTAGTGATTTTTATTGTCGTTGTTTTTTGTTCTCTACCCACTTTGTGTAATATAGGTTAGTAACACTTGTGATTTTGAACCCTGTTGTGAATTTATCAGGGATACAATTTAAAGTTAAATGGTTTAATTTCTATGCCTCTAATGGCACCAAATGGAATTGCAAAAATAGTGTTTCCAAACAGTTTCCCAAACATTCATACTGACCCTTCCGCCTTGCTCTTGTCTTCCATTATTTCGACAAACAATTAGGCCTGCCCCAAACTCATACCATTGGTTGATTCTGAAGTTGACGTCATGCTGCTCAATCACTCTCAGGAAAAACAAATTCATGATTGCTTACTTATAGTTGATTTGCTTATAGTTGTATAGTTTTTGCACATTGAAGAGAAGAAAGTATTTTAACATTGAAAAAATTGCACACCTTTTAAAACCTTTACCACAAAACAATAGATTGAGGGAATTAGGGGAACAAGATTCCCTCAATTTACGATGCGTGCATGTACATTTTTCTTCTCCTCTCTTTCTCTCTCTTTCCCTGCCCCCACCAGCCCAGCCTAATCATAATAAAACGTGAAGAGACAGTGTAGCGTAAAGAAATGTGCGTCCCTGAGCACACCCATTCTGTCGCTCTCATCGTGTTTATTGGGGCAGAAGGAGAGATCGCCCTGGAGATGAGACCCCATCCTTCAAGCACTTTCAGACAGTGATACACAGTGAAAGGGGGGCAATGGGGCAGTAGGTGTGGCCGCTGTTAACATTACACATTTGATTCGTGTTCTGCCATGATCATGCATATTAAAAAAACTTGCTAGCAAATATGATTTAAGGAAATCCAGAAACTATATTGAAACAAAATGCTCATTAAACAATCTCAATTGGAAATCAATTTTCTCAGTCTTAATGACTGATTTCTTCATTGTTCAGTTGGTTAGACTAAATGCCCTCCTCTCTGGTAACAGGAGGCTTATTAGATGTATACATTACTTCAATGGAATCTAGCCTGACAAAAAAGTACTACAATGGTACAGTGTATTATAATACCATGGTACATGATACAGGCGCTGTACAGTCATGGTACAGGTGTTGATACCATCTTAATTTGTACTGAGTACTGATTAAAGATTACCATATTTATGTATTAGACCTATTGTATTAACATGGTACTCCAATATACTTTGAATGTACACCATGCTACCGTACACATAAAGCAGAGTATAACCATGGTACCATGCCCAGAAACCACAGACTTACAATGTCCAAAACCATGGTGATACCTTAGTTCATGTCCAAAAAACAGTGTATTTCCACGATACATGTCCAAAGACATTGTATTACCATTGTTCCATAACACATGGTATTACAATGGTACCATGTCCAGAAAACCTGGTAGAATCAAGGTAGTAATGTCCAAAAAACTTTTCCATGGTACTATGTCCAAAAAAACATAATATTGTCATGGTACATATAAAAAAGAACATGGTATTTACAAGGTACATATGTAAAAAAAGGTTTCACCATTATACTGTCTAAAAACATGTCATTACATGATGCTATGTCCAAAAAAAACATAGTATTACCATGGTAGATGTCCAAAAACCATGGT
This sequence comes from Moxostoma hubbsi, assembly GCA_032164185.1. Taxonomy (NCBI): domain Eukaryota; kingdom Metazoa; phylum Chordata; class Actinopteri; order Cypriniformes; family Catostomidae; genus Moxostoma; species Moxostoma hubbsi. Next base: position 12,618,368 of record JAVLUX010000044.1, read on the forward strand.
ATTGGCATGGTACAAGCTGAAACAACATGGTACTGACATGGTAGAATTAAATAAAACATGTTGCTACCATTAAGCTGTCTAAAAAATGCCTATACCATGGTACATGTCCAAAAAAACATTGTATTACCAAGGTATAAATGTACAAAAACCTGGTATTACCATGATACATGTCCAGAAAAGCATGGTGTTGCCTATTGCCAAAAAACATGGTATGACCATGATATATTTCCCAAAAAATATGGTATTACCATGATACATTTCCCCCCAAAATATGGTATTACCAAGGTATACATGTCCAAAAAACACCACTACCATGACACCATTTCCAAAAACATGGCATGATACTTTTTGAAACTGCATAGACTCAATAATGACATTCTTACTCCCTCTGCTGCAATACATTGAGAATTTGTGCAGTCTCGTACTAACAAGCTTTAGAGCTTAGAGAGGCAAAGATGAACAAATTGTTTAAAATAATACCAAAAACCTGCAAATTACACATTAATCCAAATGCTGCCTTTGGCTGTCAAATGGAGGGAAAAAGAGGTGCAAAATGTGCTCTGAGCAGCTTTGCTTAATCGTTATTTCCTCTATTACACTGGAATCATATTACAAGTCTACAGCCATTGTAGAGTTATTAACATTGTTTCTCAGTTCCAAGTTCAGCTGGCTTAGTCAGGGCTCCAGACTGAAAAAATGACTTGGGAGCCATTGGCTCCTAAACTGAAACATTCAGGAGACAAATGGCTGTTTTTAGTCAACAAAAAAAATAAACAGATTTGCTCGTTTTATATTGCTGGTCAGAAACACGATAAAAAGCAGAAGAAAATGAAGACAGCTGATAATTAATAGAAGGTTTAATAAACATATGTAGTTGAGAAGATAAGTTTGCATTCCCTTATGTCTCACAAATGTTCATAACCCTTTCATAATTTATACAAATATATGAGATAAAATATATGTTATTTTTTTATTTAGTACTGCTCTTCAGAATCTACATGACAGATATTTACATAAAGTATAGTATGCATATAGTAGTGTGTTGTCATCTTGAGCATCAATGAATCTTTGCACTTTGTGTAATAGTTGTGTACAAGTCCCTCAATTGTCCTAATTGTCAAAAGTATATAAATATTAAAAGTAATGAAATAACTGGTTAATTAAATGAAATCCCAGATGCAGTTTATTGTGCTACTCCAATCCCAGTCAGTAATATTATACTGACAAATCTGATGAAACTGCATATGAATGCACTCATGTTTGATCTTATTGACTGACATTTCAGTCTGTTTGTCAGACAAATCCATCTTATTTGTCTTTGAAGACTTTGGTAGCAAACTACTCAAATGGAGTACTATTATTGTGCTTTTAGGCTTTTTTTTGTGGTCTTTTTTGGAATTTGACATGGTGACTAGGAGCTGACATTGTATAGAAAAGAGCTGCATATAAACAATAACTTGCAGGTGTGGAAAAGCATGAGGGTGAGTAAGTAATGACACCATTTTTTGATATATTCATTTTAAAAACAATTTTCCAGAGATGGAGCAATGCATTGGAAAAAAGAGAAAAGTTGGAGGCGAGAGGGAGCGAAGTCCTGAGAATTTTAGTTTTGGCCCAGTCCTGCCCCCTGCCTTCACTGCTGCCCACCCCAACACCCCTTCCTTCACACATTCAGGAAGCGGGAGACCCTGCCAGAAGCCCTTTCTGTTTCCGGGAATCAGGCCCACAGGGCTGCTGTGTAGTGGGCCGGCTCTGACGTGAAGCCATTGTTCCCATGCGGGGCTCCATTGTGGAGGGGAAGGAACAGCAACAAAAACAAAATCCACCCTCGGAAGGAGCTGAGAGGGAGGGAGGACAAGAAGTCTGAGCTATTTCTGTAAAGAGACTCCTCCACTTCTTCCCCGAGAGTAGCCTGATGAGATACTACAACTCTTGCATGTTTGGTGGCAGATTTATCGCATTGATCCAACCCAAGAGTCAGACATATTAACTTTCCCCAAAATTACAATTGACGTCATTTAATCACCCTCATGTTGTTCCAAACCTGTTTGACAAGCTAGGACAGTGTGTGACCTTTTTGTCTTATGTTTTGAAAGCAGTGTAAAGATTGACAGCGATAAAGCCAGGTCACAAGGGAGTTCTAACGGCAGAATTAGATCCTGAACTGGTAATGTACATGAAGCCATTGGCAAGACACACCAAACAGATTATGGGCAACGAATGGGGCGAGTTTTGCACAGTCAAGCACCAATTTTTGCAATCGTTTTTGGTGCCACTAGTGATGCAGAAATTACATACCTCATTTTAAAAATTTAGATTTTGAAATAATATTGTATCATGCACACTTTCAAATAATTGAAGTAGAGCTGGTGATCCATGATGTCAATTTGTAGGCGAAACAGGAAGGCTAATTCTCCGTGGGTTCCCTCGTGAATTTCTTCTGGGTTTTTATAATGTAGTTTTTTCAATTTATTGAAAATTCATACCTCAAATGTGAATTTTAAGGCTGCTGTGTTTTACAAAAATGTATGTTGCTAACAAGTATCTAGTTAAGGACTACAAATACCACAAGCATGATGGGATTGAACATGCCTGATGAAACGGAAAACCATAATAGTTCTTAAGTAGCAACTTGTTAGCAACATACTTTTAAAGGAATCTTGAAATGCTCTCGAAATCAGCCATATTTGAAACTCATTCGGAAGAGAATGAACAAGCCCCTCTAGCCCCTCGACATTATAAAACAAAATGTCAGAGTTAACACATAACGCACATCCAACATATTGCATGCGAATATATTAAACCGCTCATCTCAAACACAACACTTTAACACTCAGTACCATAAACAATCAAACAGTCATGCAAATTGTTGCATTTGAAAAATTTGATAAATTCATGAATGTAACCGTTTACACATTGTTTTGCGTCAGGTCCAATTGCCCTATCCTTCAATAGTAGTTACTTTGCAAAGAATGAATTGTATTATGACTGGTTCACTAGTAATCTATGCTGATATGAGCTAAAATATCATACAGTCCTGAAATACGATGATGACCCATCCACATGACACACACACATAGATCAAGCACAGTGTAAACTAGACACATACAGCATCACATCGCACAAATCGTATCAAAACAGTCAAAGATGTCCATCTAGCATGTTTTCATACACCAACAATTAAAAATAGTGCAGATGGGGGAAAGAACGCGTCCATGACACGTTTGTGCTCAAACCAACGAGAGGCAGCAGCTGAATGAAAGAGAATAGCGCCGCCTCTTCAGAGTTTTAACTTGACACCGTACCTTTTTAAAGCGGCCCGAGATATGTATCAAGCAGTCAAAGATGTCTGTCTAGAGCATTTATATATATAAAAATAATAAAGAATAGTCCAGATGGGTCCCCTTTGGTGTTCAGGAATAGTGGGGCCACAGTAGGCCTATTTGTCCTGCTATCTTTCTCTGAGGGCGAACCGAAACACCAGTGGGCAGGGCCAAAGATGTGATGATTTTAAGTATGCGTTAAGGTTGTTGCTGTAGAGGCAGTCATGAATTAATGTACCCCTTGTGTCTTAGTGTAGTCACAGAAGTAGAGAACGAGGCATTTTGTGCAGCTTGGTTTCAATAAATGTTTTTATTGCATTGGGGATTAAGTTTTGAGTTCTGAAATTTACAGTATGTTTTGTAGCAGAATAACCTCTTATATGTCAAAATATCAAGGAAAATTTGTGTCCTCATGACTTGACCCCTTTAAAAAAAAAAAAAAAAAAAAACGGCAGCTTCAAAATTCACATTTGGAGTATGACTGTGTGTACTTCATGGTGGAGGACAACATGTCCAAATATCTTAAAGTAATGTTTAATACCACATACCTAATTTTACTCCTAATTCCAAAACTGCCATGATAAAAACCTTTGGAAAATCCAGAGGGAACACATGGCTTTAAAATGCTAATTGCTCTATTGTAGAACTTTATTAGAATTAGCATATGAGCATTATTTGTTTCATCCTTTTTTAAAACAACTTTGTTTGTCTTCCAGGTTTCCCAAAAAAGTGAGCAGGTGAGTGCACTGCCTCCTTTTGTAACTCTTTTTTTAGCAAAAGAATCTGAACACCCTCATAGTGCCATTACAACGAAAAGCACAGCGGACCGACAGACATCTAATGCCGGTTTCTGCAGACAGAGATAGGGGCTGGTGAGAGTAGACACAACACTGATGCTGCTGCTGATATCAGTGTGACATAATGTGGAAATTAAATGCTCAGATTCACAACATTAACGCCACAACAGTGAGGTTTTAACATAAATATGGAAATTAACCATGTTTTTGAAGTTATCCCAAAATAGGCATTACCATATGGTTATTTAATATATAAATATTTGAGATATACAGTTAGTGATATAAAATCACTCATACCGTAATGTAAGATTTTGCTCCTAACACCCACCCATGTTTATAAGTCTGTAATTGTTGAATTCTCAGAGAATGATAGTTTGCATTGTGTTGGCCAGAAATGTTTTGTCTGGTCTCTCTGGGCCTGTTTTTGGACAGGGGGCATGAGTGTGACCTTTTGTAAGTGGATCCACATTTCCTGTCTAGTATTTGTGTGCTGCTGGATAAGAATAGCCTGATGTGGCATTGATGACGACCTTTTTCCTGATTGTGTGTGTGTGCGCGCGTGTGCGCGCGTGTGTGTGTGTGTGTGTGTGTGTGTGTGTGTGTGTGTGTGTGTGCGCGCGCGTGTGTGTGTGTGTGTGTATGTGCGCACAGGACAGGAAGTATTCTCAGCAAGGACCATCCCCCAGACAAGAAGCCCAAGAGTGACAAGGCGTCAGTCCCCACCTCGCATGAGTTTGACCCCACAGGTAAGAATTTGCCTGTTTGTCTGCACTTCTAAGATGAAGACATCTCTTAAATAATGCATAGTCCCCCTCTCTCTCTCTCTCATATTTAGAAAAAAATATTGTGAAGCAAAACATAATGTTTCAGTTGTTTCGAATTGAAAGCTCAAGGTAATTGACAAACTGTTGCACAGTGTCTTAACCTAACACGATGTAACGTTTCCAATGAGAAGTAATTTGCCTGTCTACAGTGAATGCAAAAATTGCTTGGTGACGCAAAAATAGTAACAGCAATTCAGAGCATTTTTTGTTTAATATTCAATATATATATATACTGTATAAAATAATATAAAGTTTGGGCCAATGACATTTCAACATGGGTGGAGCTACCCAGCACAACACAGCCGAAATAAAAACCAAGCAATCAGCAACATGCCATGCCATTGTCATGACTGGTGAAGACAAAAACTGGATATTTTTTGGGACAAAGGACATTTTCCGTAAAATTTTTTCTGATAGCTGATATGCAGAAACAATTTTGTTTGAAAAAAAAAAAACACAATAATTAAGTAAACAATCATACACTACAGCAATAAAAACATAATTTTAAGAGAAAATGAAAATTGTGTCATAAATTACTCATATCATTCCAAAACCATATGACTTTCGTTTACGGACCACAGAAGATCGTCTTTTCAATACAATGGAACATGATAATTGACACTCTTTTAAGCTTAAAAAGTACCAAAATAATCCTAAAAGTAGTCCATGCGACTTGAACGTCATATTACAAGTCTTCTTAAGACATACAATTTGTTTAGATGAGAAACAACCCAAAAGTTTAATAATTGAAATAATAAAAATCATGGCCAATAAATACACAATCATAACTGCAATGAGAGAAGCTTGTTCACAGTAGCAGTTGTGTTCTTTAACTGTAGTTGTTTTTAGCGCTAACAGATCCAGTTCTTGTGTGAACAGGTGAATAATTGTCTGTTACATCAAATCATTTATGCAAAAAACACATTAATATATTAAGTTAATTTTCATTTGGACGTTGTTTCCTTTTGTGGTGTAATACCAGTGTTGGGTGCAATTCTTGACCTACACAAAATAGGTGTCGTTTTAAAGCTTGGACGCTGTACTTTACAATGCGTATAGGCATTATAACAAAACTGAACAAGTGCTTTGAAATTTGCAGACAAATCAGAAGTATACTGTTTTAATAATTTATTAATAATTTTGCACTGTACATATTATTGTAATCAGTAAAAACAACACACAATGTGCTATCTGCCCCAAAACAAGTTATCTTTCCTGGATCAGATGACTTCATCAGAAATTATATAGTATGTTGTCCAGCATCATGGAGCGCTAAACCAATAGTTTTGGGATTCAGACCACTGCAACCAGAGGTGGAAGTCATCCAAATATGAGCAGAGAGGATCGTTCACTCTAATTACATATGGCCACAAGGAGACGGTGCCAAGTACATTACACAGACTCAATGATGGCCCAAATGACACAAAATGGAACTGAATGAGATCCCGTTACTCATGCCTGCATGGTTTAGAGCGAGAACATACCTTTTGTCACTGTTGAATTTGCATTTGTAATTAGTTCTTATGTAGAATTATTATGTTTTATTTGTTTGGAGAGCCTTTTAGACAATCAACAAAGAGTGTTTCACTTAGATTATTCAGAGCAAAATTCATGTTTCTGGATTGTGACAGTTTGTATATTTAGCAGATATTGTGCACATTGCTCTAAAGACCAGTGAACAGCATGTCTGTGGATTTTTGAGAGATTGATTGCAGACCAGACATGTATATATGAACAGCTGCTGCTGGACTGCTTCATTCTGCATTAAGATAATTGCATCAGGAGCATGTAAAGGCCTGTGACATCAAAGCGACCACAGGGACCTCAATCATCATTTATATGCTGGAGTAGCACCTTGTTTAAGCACTTAACACTGATTTTGACTTTTGGCTGCCACTTGAATAACATGTTCATGAATCAGTCTCAGTAATGCAACCCATAAGGCCTGTTCACAATAACACAGTGTCCAAACCAGACTCTACACAATAAAGTGACAAGCATTAAAAGCCTTTTCTTTCATGTAAATTTGAGTTTTTGTCCTAACCAACTGTGACAAGTAACAGGACATTTTGTTCGCTTGGTTTCTATTTATGCAGCATCACACTGGGTATCCCTGCCTACAATGAAATCTCTAGTAAAATGGTCTGAATTCCATCTCATCATAACCGTATATTAAACTTCAAGTTTAGTTAGTGATTCTGATGGGTTGCACAGCATTTTCATCCTCACTGTGGACAGACATTTTGCTGGTTGCTGCCTGAAATGATTGCATTGTTACTGGTTAGATCCATGCTTTTGAAAAATTCCTATCAAAAGTATCCATACTGAGTTAAATGCTAGAAAAGATAAATGCACTGCACTCATATACTGTATATGCTTTGATCATGCAAAATACAACTAATCTGACAATATAGATTAGATTCTTGTTTGAAGAACTATTTAAAAGCAATTTCACATGAGCAAGAGTGCTGTTGTACTGAATATTAGCATGGCTGTTATTTACCTATGGCCTCATCTCTACGGCCAAATCACAGCTGTGCTGATATTCAGTACAACAACACTCTTGTGTGATATTGTTTAACTATCACAGTATAATGATGATGTTAGTGGTCCACTGTGAGTAATAATATTATTCAGATGTTTAAAATTGAAAGTACTTGCTCTACTTTTTGCTCAGTTTGTCTCAAAGACTTTTGTAACTTGTATTCGGAGACTGTGATATCAGCAGATTACAAATGTTGTTTGGTAAATTCTTTGGAAACACACAATGGAAAAAAAAACCTTAATTAAAATATTATTAATACTTTGTTGCAAGGTAAACATTCACTCTTGGCTTGAAAGTGTGCATTCTTTAATTTTAACATCCTAAATTTTGCACTAAATGAACAGTGAAGCTCCGTTTTCCCATTTATTTATTTTAGGATTTCAGAAAATACTTAATAAAAGTTTTCTAAGCCATATATATATATATATATATATATATTAATCTCTTCTCTGAGATCCACTGAAAATGTTAGTCAAGTTTTTTTTGTGCATTTTCAACCGTGTTTTTTGGCCCTCTGTCTGAAATGCTTGGTTTTGTCCTATGATTGGCTAACACTGTGCAGCCCCTCGAATAGAGACATTTTTTAAACTCAGTTGAAAGAAAATGTATATGCACCAAAACACCAAAATGTCAGGGATTACACATAACGCACATCCAACACATTGCATCCGAATATATTAAACTGTTATTAAATCTCAAGCACAACTGTTAACAGTCACACCCTGTCAACGCCGGACGCGAGAGTTGCATCAAAAGCAATAGAGCCTATTTTGATCAATGATGCTGTCTACCATGGAAGCATCCATTGCGGTGCATTGTGCTGACAGTAAACAGCATCCCATTCCAAAAACACAAATATATGGTTTAGAATATTTGTGTCAATGCGCCAGGTGTAGACGGCCTCAAGCCATTGCAATGCGTTGACAGACACGCCCCCGGTGTAAAAAGGGTGTCAGCACCTTCGCGTAGTCAAGACATATAAATATACATGATTGAAATTGTTTACACATGGTTTTTGCGATCATGTCCAGGTGTTTTTAACTGCCCCATCCTTCAATAAATGTTCCTTTGCAAAGTTTGAATCATATTTTGACTGGTATGATATGAGCCGGACATTCAATCGATTCTGAAATACGCTGTAGACACATCCAGTTTCCAGTATCATTCCATCATGTTTTCATACACCAACAATTAAAAATAGCGCAGATGTGCGAAAGAACGTGTCCGTGAATCGTTTGTGCTCAAAACAGCAAGAAAGAGAGATTCTCCTCTTCAGAGTTGTAACTTGACACCGCATCTTTTAAAAGTGGCCTGAGATATGTATCAAGCAGTCAAAGACATCTGTCTGTGCATGTTTATGTAGAAAAACATTTCAATCCAGACAGGCACATGAAGGTGTCCTGTGTAAATCCACTTTGGATGAATCTCCCACGAAAAGCCAAGTGTGCAATGACGGAAAAATACACTCACCTAAAGGATTATTAGGAACACCTGTTCAATTTCTCATTAATGCAATTATCTAATCAACCAATCACATGGCAGTTGCTTCAGTGCATTTAGGGGTGTGGTCCTGGTCAAGACAATCTCCTGAACTCCAAACTGAATGTTAGAATGGGAAAGAAAGGTGATTTAAGCAATTTTGAGCGTGGCATGGTTGTTGGTGCCAGACGGGCCGGTCTGAGTATTTCACAATCTGCTGGATGTCCCTGGATGTGCATCCCACAAATCTCCATCAACTGCAAGATGCTATCCTATCAATATGGGCCAACATTTCTAAAGAATGCTTTCAGCACCTTGTTGAATCAATGCCACGTAGAATTAAGGCAGTTCTGAAGGCGAAAGGGGGTCAAACACAGTATTAGTATGGTGTTCCTAATAATCCTTTAGGTGAGTGTATGCTTTGCATATGCAGATGTGTTTGGCCCTTGTAACGTCACAATTTCAACGTATTCCAAACGAGACGTTTATGCAGCTTGGTTTAAATAAATGCTCTTTTTCTATCAAGGAGGAAGTATTCAGTTCTGAAACTTAGAGTAGGTTTTTATAGTACAATGACCTCTTGTATGTCAAAAGATAAAGGAAAATGTGTTTCCTCATGTCATGACCCTTTTAACGTCTTTCAATAGGGCATGAACTATTTCCCTTACTTTTCTGGCTTCAACTTGTATCTGGGTTTCAAACCTGGATCTGAAGTCAGGATTTATTTATAATCTATAATCTTGCATAGGACTAGACATGACTGAAATTATCGAATCAAGCACTACATAACCCATGTTGCTATGCGGTCTGGCAGAATAACATATTAATTTCCAGTGCTTTGGACTTTAAATCATTTCAGTTTTATGGTTATGCCATTATGTGGGGGGCCCAACCCATCCCAAGCTCCGGATGTTGTCACAGGGCAGTAATCCCTCTCTCACTCTTCCTGCCGCGGAGAGACTGTAGGGATGCACAGATGTGCGACGATCAGAGGGAATTCTCAGTTGAGGATGGCCGTTTATTTTAGCAAAGGATCTAGCTGAGTCATCAAGGAGGATATACAGGGTGTGTCTCAAATGTGTTTGAGTCATCACTTTAAAAATGGGTCTCTGTTGGGCATGGACAAAATATCTAATAATTTGGTAGTAGCTTGTGTGTCTCGTGAACACAGTATCTTTTGAGATTATAAGGTCAGTCTAATTCTAGAAAATATTACTTTATGTATTTACTTTCAAATTTTTTAAATGATTTTTTTATTTTTTTTTATTAGCGCATTTATTTTTCTTTGTGTCAGTGCATTTATTGACATCAGTAATACAACCTACAGTGGTCCCAAAAAGTATTCAGACTTAAAAAAATGAAAGCCATTGCATTAGATAACAAAATATCAAAACAAATGGCATTATTTTTAAAGAATCAAGCACAACTGTTAAGCCAAACATTTCACAGAAAGAAGATTGTTGTAAATGAAGAATAATGGATATACTGTTCAAAATTAAGACAGCCTTTTTAGACACAGTCTGGTTGTCAAACGTTAGTGGAACAGTCCATAGTTAATGTGATGAACTACACCTGTATACATTAGTTACTTCTTTCTTTTTCTATGGTCTTCTTCATTAATCATATTATTTCTTTTGCTTTTTCTGCTGTTTGTGTGTATATGTGTTTACCGCATGTTATCTGCTCTCAGATCTGACTGTTCAAAGTGTAGTAGCCGACGGGAGGCCAGAGTCATGTGGTAAGCGCCATTGAGTCACTGCCGGTGCTATGGGGTTTTGCTGTGGTGTGTGTGTTTGTGTGTGTGTGCCTCTCTCTTTCTCCTCTATTCACCGTCCCACAAACACACTTATTGCACTTATTCTGTGGCATGTCTCTGTGGCAGACTGTATCTTGGTGCGGGAAATAATTGGATCCACTCAGAGACATGTTTAATTATTGGTCATCTTGAGCTTTATGCATGAGTTAAGTGACATCCCTTGTCCTCACACACCTTAACCTTTTCGCTACAGTGTCTCTCACACTCTGCTGGCCACTTTAGATCATTTCTAGAGGGAGTTCAATTTTAAGTTATGCCTTTTGTAAACATCTGTTTGAATATCAATGAACAGAAATGCAATGCTTGAAACATTTTATTTTGCCAATTCTTTGTGGTTCGTTGATCAAGACCAAGTTGTTAATTAAGATTTAAATGTAATAAAAAATAAATAAGAATATTAACTTTCATGTGCTATTTTGACAATCTCCACAACGTTGAATATTAGTTACTCACATTCAGTAGAACTTCATAATAGTATTCACATGCACTTTAAAGTTTGATTTTAGCCTGAAATAATAATTAATCTTTTTAAAGATTTAAAGATCGGCCCTTTTTTTTGCGAAGTTGGACTAAGAAACTTAGATAAACCCAGAAAATTCCAATCAGAGTCAAAGAATCAAAGTCAAGCCAAGTCAAGTCTTTTGATAAAGTATTGAGCTACACAACAATCTACTACAATATCATTGCTAACAACATGGAATTGATTTAACTGTTGCTTGGTGCTGACAATCAGGTTCCACCGTAGACCTCACCGGGTCAAACTGATATCAATTTTTTTCCCTCCCCAATTTGGAATGCCCAATTCCCAATGTGTTCTAAGTCCTCATGGTGGCATTGTGACTCGTGACCCTTAATTTTGCGCATCTTATCGCGTGGCTTGTTGAGCGCGTTTCCACGGAGACGTCACTACTATTCTCTGCGGCATCCACGCACAACTCACCACACACCCCACCGAGAGCAAGAACCACAATTTAGCGAAAACTAGGAGGTTACCCCATGTGACTCTACCCTCCCTAGCAACCGGGGCCATTTTGGTTGCTTAGGAGACCTGGCTGGAGTCAACTGACATCCATTATTAATTACAACTCAACATATGCATTTGCCATTTTTCCACCAAAAATTTATTATGACTCATTAACCTAATTATTAAAATTTTCCAAGTGCATATTTCAGTCATTTTATGACATGTAGTAAATCAGATATTTGTATGCAAATAAAAAAACAAGTCCGCTTTCTCTTTCATAAGAAATTTCAATTAGCATTTTTTTTACTTTTTTAAAAAAAATTTTTAAGGGCTTATCTATATAATTTTATTTGTCTTCAAACACACTTTTGGGTGTGTGGAAAAACTTTTGTGTATGTATCTTCGTATCCATGTACTGTGTGTGTGTGTGTATGTGTGTGTGTGTGCGTGTGCCTGCCTGCGCGTGTGTGTGTGCGTGTGCCTGCGTGTATGGAGAGTGCGTGAGGGAGAGAGAGAGACAGAGGAAATCAATTGGGCACAGCAGCAGAATGTATGAATGTGTGCGTGCAATTGTGAGTATGAGTGTATTTTTTGGAACTGTACTACCATCTTCTTGCAAGTTTTTATATTAACCAAATATAAACTGACACGGTGGGTCTATGAAGGGACTTTTTTCATAATTTCCTTTAAAAAAACAAAACAAAAAACAAGCAAACAAACATCAAATTTGTACATTTTACATAATCAGGTTTAGATCACCTCCGTAGAGGATGTCACGAAGTTTCAGGCTGAAAAGTGTTTTAAACTCTAAAACGGGTCAAATTGACCCAGAAGGTCTTTCAAGGGTTAAAGGCACTTTTTTTTATCAGATTACATAGAGCCCTTTTTAAAAACTGTTGTTTATTTGATACATACACAATCAAAATTTCAATTAGAGTGACAGCAACAAACTGGAACACATAAGTTTGCCCTAAATCATCCAGTGAAACTAATTTATATAGCTCAGTCAAAAACATGATTACAAACAGTGCATGAATATCTACTTATATAAGCTAGAGACTAAAACATAAAAAACTACATTTAATTAAAATGCTACAAATATTATTATTTGTGTATATAAAATCTAATTAATCGACTTCTAAGGGCAATTTTGATTGTTGGCTCAAACTAATTAGTTAATAGTTTTCAAACAGTTGGTTAAAACTTGCCATTCAAAAGAGCAGTTCGCTAAATTGAACCAGACTTCCCAAGGACATTTTAGATGGACATTTTCCATGAACTGCAAAGAGGTTTAAAAGATGTATGAGTCATGCCAGTTTGGCTCATGCGTAGAGCAATTCAGTCCTGTTTTATTGACTGTATTTATCACAGATGTTGGGTACACAAGCTACATTTTGTGCTGTATTTTCACAGAAGCATATACTTTTGGTACCTTGACAGCTCTTCTATTAGAAAATACATGCCCCTTGTTGCAAATTCCCAGTCCAATCACTTTAGGAATGTGGTTCCATGGTCTCCAAAAGAAAGATGTCTGAGACTTTTCTGCTTTTAAAATAAAAAGTTTACAGCTCCATTTGAAGCAATGCTCGCATTACCATTTTATACCGAATTTTTAAACTTGATACGTGGCTGGACTTTTCTTGATGGAGACACAGTCTTCATATACCGTATGCTTCAGATATGCTCTGCCTACCTATTACAAAGCTTGCAATAGATCCTCGATTCATGCTCCGTGATAGTTTCCATCCAGGATATAAGAGATGAGTAACTGCCCCAGTATTCTCTAATATTTGTATTGTTTATCACAAGGGCTATGGGCTTCACCATAGCCCATGTGGGGGTTTGGTTTATAAATGTAACACTTTTGGATGTACATTGAAAACTATTTGATCCTAAGCAGTAACAAGCAAAAATGACAGTCATTTTAAAAGTGATCCAGATTTTGTCAACACACTTTATGCTGTTCTTTTAGACAAAGGAGATTAACACTAGTGGATTGGTGGACCCTTGTGACAGTCCACTTCTCTTTGACCCTTGGGAGTTTACGTACAATGGATTGTGATAATAGTAGGTTGCCTATTGTCTGAAAATAGGGTAATTAATTATTTCAAGAAACACATTTCCCTACATTTGCTTGGTGATCTCCAATAAAGAACTTAAAAGAGAAACGTAACTACTACACACCACAGACTTAAGCTAGCTCGGTTAGGTCCCGAATTATTAAACAGAAATCAAACTTTGGTACACCTCAGCACCAATACTAAGGGCAGGTTGTTGCTGATGTTGGGAGTTGGTGGAGTCCACAGTGTGTGCAATAATTTCAAATTGGCTAAAAATCACCCATTTATTGATCTGTCACTAGCCCAACGTAACATGCACACGCTCTCAGTCTGTCAGAATGTATGTGTTTTTGTGTTAGTAACAGTAATGGGTAAAAATGCACTTTGTAGCCATCATACACATAAATTACTTTTGAGCTACTCTTAAGCCATGCATGTAAACATACTGCAGACTGATCCGGTCTGGTCTGGTGAGATACTTGTCCCTGTAAAAACTGTTTTTAAGTTGTCAATCAGCTCAGCCATTAAACTTGATTGTTTCTAGACTAAACATTTGTGTAGGCAGATCCTGAATGGTAGAGTCTGTGTACACAGAAAGATGCAGATTTACAAAACCGTAGATACACCATGATCTGCACAAAATAGATCTATAGCTAACTTTTTCTGTGTTACTTCTATCCCAACTATAAGTAATCCATGCATAGGTTCATTTTCTCGAAAACTGAAAACACTGTTTCTGTTGCACTTTGAAAATCGCTCTGTTTGTTTTGAGCGACCCAATTAGACCTGCCCCAATAACGTTACTCAACCAATGGTGTGAGTTGGGGGCTGGACTACCCCATTGGTTGGTCAACGGCAAACGGGCGTATTCAGAAAGCTGTTTTGAAGAAAAATATCATTTTTTTCAATTCTGGTGCAGAAATGACATACTTCAGCTTTAATTTGTGTAAGTTCACAAGCTTTTGGGATCATCACCATGGCTCTTTCCTGCAGATGTGTTGTATCCTTTATCTTTTGGATATTTTTTTAGTCTAAATCCTTAACTATAATGACATTATTCTTGTTTAACCCTTATGTTGTGTTCTGGTTTACTTAATCCAATTGGAATACAATTCTTTAAATTTGTTCATATATGGTATCTGAAAACACAAAAACAATTTGGACCATTTTCTTTCCATTTTATTGGTTTTATTTCTCTTTGTTACACCTGTTGTGTTCCTGGTCAAAAATGACCGGCCATTGGAAATGAATGGATTAGACTACAAAATACAGAAATACTAAGTGTTCAGGAGCATCCCAATCCTTTAGATGAGCACATATGTGGGTGTGTGTTTGCACACACAAAGTCCTCAACATACACACACACACACACACACACACACACACACACACACACACACACACACAACGTGTGTTGAGCGCCCTTTTTTGCATCGTCTTTCCATGTAGACTCTTTGAGGAATATGTCAAGATGTACTTATCATATTATGTTTTGTTTGGGCTTGTTTGAATCGGGATAGTCTGCAGTAAGTTACAATGTCATTGTCAATGTTATATGTATGTTTCGGGAAGAAATAAGGAAAAACATGACAAGTCATATAGATATGACTTTTCATAATTCAATCAATTTCCAATGCATCAAATCCTTTTCTCATTGAGTCGATTGTTTCACTTCAAACACCCTTTCATGTTGACTTTAATTCTAAATGTCTGACACTTTTTATTGAGCATTCTTCTACTCCCTAATGAAGTTGGGCTTGCTGTGTATATGTTTACAACAGTTTTATAGTTTTCTTACATAGACTTCCTACAAAGTCATGAGCATGGTTGTGAACAGGAAAATAAACAGTTTTAATGTTTGTGTAATTTAAAAGCTATTTGAGAGTTTATATGGCATGCTCAAAGTCTTTTAGGAAAATCTGTGTTAGTGTGTTCACATCCACATATCCACTATGTGTGACCTGAAATAGCACACTCTACTTTATCCAGCTCCTTGAGTGGTACTCAGAGAGTCCTCATCCTTTCTCCTGAGCACTCCAAATCTTTCCATTCCTTTAATACTGACACACACACACACACACACACACACTCTCTCTCACACACTCTCTCTCTCTCTCTCTCTCTCTCTCTCTCTCTCTCTCTCTCACAGGGCTTGTGCAGCGTTGTGTTATCATCCAGAAAGATGAGAATGGCTTTGGGCTGACAGTGAGTGGAGATAACCCTGTGTTTGTTCAGCTAGTAAAAGAGGGTAAGAAAGACAATCTCTCTCTCTCTCTCTCTCTCTCTCTCTCTCTCTCTCTCTCTCTCTCTCTCTCAGTTGTCCTTGTTTGGCACTTTGCAACTTGATCACACATAAATATAATTCTTATGATTGACTAACGCACATTTGACTCATTTAACTACCCAGGCTTGGATAATTAGCCAGTTATGTAACAGTACAGTGTAATTATGACATCAACAGCACTAAATAAATTGTTACTTTGCCTGGTAACTGCAGCAAGGCAGTGCAAGACTGTATACATGTTACTGGTGACCATCCTTACACAAAAGTGTGGTGGTATCAGATGTATATACCATGGTACTTTGACATATACTACGGTAGTAACTGATTAGCATATTAAGGCATAGTTCACCCAAAATGAAAATGTTCTCTTCATTTACTCACCCTCATGCCATCTCAGATGTTTATGACTGACTTTCTTCTGCTGAACACAACGATTTTTGAAGAATATTTCAGCTCTGTTGGTCCATACAATGCAAATTAATGTTGACCAGAACTTTGTAGCTCCAAAAAGCAAATAACGGCAGCATAAAAGTAATCTATAAGACTCCAGTGGTTTAATACATGTCTTCTGAAGTGAAATAATAGGTGTGAGTTTAAGTCCTTTTTTTACTACTTTTTTCTCTTCCCTGCATTGTATGCTCCTACAGAGCTGAAATATTCTTCTAAAAATTTTCATCATAAACATCTGGGATGGCATGAGGGTGAGAAAAAGATGAGAGAATTTTCATTTTTGGGTAAACGATCCCTTTAAAATGTAATGGTATTTACATGGTACTTTAAAGAATGCTGTGGCAATGGTAAGATGTTTTCATTCCAGCAAAAAGGTTTGATCTTTCTTTCTCATCTTTTGCAAACAGATGGAGCTGCCATGCGAGCTGGTGTTCAGACGGGCGACAGGATCATAAAGGTGAAGATCATCACCCATGATGGTCATCGTCAGTTTTATAAATCTGATAGATTTAATAGTGTCAAGATTCAGCTACAAAGGAGTACAGCCTACTGTTTCAGACAAACCCTAGATACTCTTATTAAGGGCTTGTGTCTTTAAGCCCTGGAGCAAAAATACAATAATAATTCTGACAGGCTCACCTGATGTGGACAGGAAATCTATGGTGCCTCGCTCTGCCACCTGCTGGCTGCATGGAGCAATGTAGCTTATATTGACATAATGGTTTTACACGGAGGACTTTTAAAGGTGCACTAAGTAAATTTGTACAGTTTTGTACCGTAGCAGCTTCATGAAAAGGCCAATGTTTTGGAAAAACTTCCCATTGTATTCTTACAGGTTTATTCTATGTTAAAATTAACCGGGTCCACAGCTGGTCCAAGTCATGTACATATGCGACAAAGATGCAATGCCAAAACATAATTGTCAGAAGTACTCTTCATTTCTTTACGTGAAAAAAAACTATTTTAATGTTCAAAAACGTACTTCATGCACCTTTAAATAAATACATCCCATACTGCAACGATTCTCTGTAAACCCTTAATGCTGCTCTAGTGGCTCTGTTGGGTATCATCTATATATTTAATATTATCAGTGTGTTTTACATGGTCCTTTTTTTTTATACAGGTCAATGGGACATTAGTAACGCATTCAAATCATGTAGAAGTCGTAAAGCTAATAAAATGTAAGTAGCCTATACTTCACTTTAATCATTCGACTGAAGTAATTCATCGTTAAAGGGATAATTTTAAAATTCAAACAATTCTGTCATCATTTACTCACTCTCATGTTGTTCCATTACTATATGACTTTCTTATTTTCCATGGAGCACAAAAGGTGTTTGGCAGAATTTTAGCCACAGTCACATTCACTTTCGCTGATAAAGAAAACATACATTTGAAGTGAATGGTGACTGACTCTAACATACTGCCTAACATCTTTTATGTTGCACAGAAAAAAGAAATGATGACAGAAATGTAATTTTTAGTTGTACTGGCCTTTTAAGAAATACAATAGTGTACCATTTGATAGTTTTAGTAAACAAATATCCAGTTATTCTCCTATCACTAATTGCCATTAACCTCTTTATTTGTCTTACTCAATTTGTGTGTTAACAGCGGGTTCCTATGTAGCCCTGACCGTGTTGGGGAGACCACCGGGACTGCCTCAGATCCCCCTGTCAGACGGTGAGGGTGAAGAGGGGACTCTTTCCTTGCTCACCTCCCCTCATTCCCCTGGACCCATCGTTCCAGACCGCTCCTCTTCCTCGCCCAGCCCCTCAGAGCGCAAACCAGCCCCTTTGTCTGTATGGGTAAGAGCAGCAATAAACAGGCAATAAATCTCCACTTCTGTAACGTATCACTCACTCATTTGCCCCTTAGCGTCCTCTGTGTATGTCTCCCTTGAAAACATTGCCCTTTCCTTCTCTCTTCCCTGTCTGCTGTCCTTTTCTTTTGGACGTAAATCAGCAGCAAAACTGGAGAGTTTGCATATTTGGATTTGAGAACTTGTACAATAAACATTTGTACTTGTAAGATGAAATTTACACTCACATCTTGCAAACTTGCAAAATAAAAATGTTATGTTGAATGTTGCAATCTGCACTCACAGACAATAATTCAAAGCTTGTGTTTTGAATTCACTTTTGCAGACAAGTAGTCACAAATGTGTAAAATGTTATTCACATAAATACAACTACAGACCCAAACTCTATTATACATAAACTTTGGTACTTTAATTAAATGTCTCGCGGTACAACCACAAATCTCACTTGTGCACTTGTAAATACTGATGCGAGAGAGCAAGACCAGTGTTTGGAGGGGGAGGAGGGAATTTAGTCGTTTTATTGGTTGATGCTTAGCCGATGAAATTGGATGTTATTGAACGAGATGATGTCACGCCACAGCGCCAGCCTGGGCATGTTTTGGGCAAAGTGAAGGATTTTCTTTAAAGAGTAAAACCTTTAATAATACATTTATTCGTCAACTACTACACTCACGAAATTCTATTTCCCCAACCGGAATATTCTTCTGGAACTCTATCATTAATAACAAAAATTGGAGGAAAGCATGGATGTTACCATATAAATATGATAATAAGATCAAATAAGTGCATTTTAAAATCTTGCGCAAAACTTACCCTTGTAAGCTACTTGTATCTAAGTGTTCTGATGTAAATAACTCATGTACCTTTTTTGGGAACAAAAGTGAAAGTCTTGACCATATGTTTTTCTTTTGTGAGTCTCCATTGTTTTTCCAAGTTAATGTTAAAATATGATTTTTGTGTCAAAGACATATCCTATTTTAAAAATGAAAGCAGATCTTTGGAAAGCACTGTGTTTTTTTTATTCTGGTTGCAAAATTTTATATACACAAACAGACATTTTTAAATAAAATTACCTATATTTGCAGATTTCATGCTATAAATCCAGTGCTTAATAAATGTTGAGATATATTAGCGATAAAATTTTTTATGTCTTTTCTTTCTTGTTATGATAAGATCTTTCCTGCCTCCTGAGTGATGTGAATTAGAAAAAAAAACTTCTCCTTTTCCCCCCCTTTGCTTTGGTTGTACAAGTGATGCAAGTGTACAAGTGCTGCACTGTTGAAATCAGAAGTTTACATACACTTAGGTTGAAGTCATTAAAACTAATTTAACCACTCCACAGATTTCATATTAGTGAATCTACTTTGTGCATGACATGAGTCATTTTTCCAACAATTGTTTACGGACAGATTGTTTCACTTTTAATTGACTATATTACAATTCCAGTGGATCAGAAGTTTATATACACTAAGTTAACTGTGCCTTTAAGCAGCTTGGAAAATTCCAGAAAATTATGTCAAGCCTTTAGACAATTAGCCAATTAGCTTCTAATAGGAGGTGAGCTGGATTGGAGGTGTACCTGTGGATTTATTTTAAAGCTTACCTTCGAACTCAGTGCCTCTTTGATTGACATCAAGACATGGTCTAATGAAACAAAAATGGAACTGTTTGGCCTTAATGACCAATGTTATGGCTGGAGGAAAAAGGGGTAAGGCTTGCAAGCTGAAGAACACCATCCCAACTGCGAACCATCATGTTGTGGGGGTGCTTTGCTGAAAAATATGTGGATATATTGAAGCAACATCCCAAGACATCAGCCAAGAAGTCAAGGTGTGAAGATTTAAAGTTGCATTGCCAGATTTGAGAGGTTGTAAGTGCCGATTTGTGGTTGTACTGCGAAAATGTACTGATTGACTGTGTTGATGAAGTTTATGTGTAATACAAGTTTGTGTCTGTAGTTGTATTTATGTGAATAACATTTTACACATTTGTGACTACTTGTCTGCAAATGCAAATTCAAAACAGAAGCTTTTAATTATAGTCTGTGAGTGCAGATTGCAAGACATTTTTATTTAGCAAGTTTTCACATCAGAACTGTGAGTGTAAGTTCTCCAATCCAAATATGCAAACTCTTGAGTTTGGTACTGATTTACCTTTGTATATCCTCTTCATTTCCAGCCTTTCAGAGCCAAAGTTTTTCCTGGGTCAGAAATGGTCTTTGGTGGTGGCTGATGTACACGGTCATGATGTACATGTGCAAAGTTGGTTTATTACATAATTGCAATGATGTAATTATGTTGTTGCAAATAAGTTGTTTTTATTTTTTTTTACTTGAAGGTGCAGTGGAAAATCAAAATAAATGTAATTTTATTAACACCTTATTTCTATAGGGCTAGTTATAATATTCTGACAGTACCCAGTAATACAGCACCGTACTGTTGAGACTGCTTTTAGTGAAAATGTTTATTCCACCTCCATTGTGCAGATAAAACTATAAGCAAGCCATTTGTAGGCTAATTTTAAATCAAACACGGTGTCTTTGTGGCGTACATCCATTTATTCATACATCTAAATGTGTTGGGATAACAAGGGCAGGATCTCTGATTTCATTATGACTCACTATATCAGTGTGTTACTGCATGATAAACTGCAAAAATGTCATAAAAGATAAAGAAAGTGTGAAAAACTGGTGATGCAGTTGAACTTTAATCTAAGCACAAACACAATTTTGAGCAGATTCTTCTTTTATTTTAGTGGAGTTGATGTAACTATACAAAAAGTTAGAGCTGGGGCCGAAATCACCCTCTGTCCATGATATAGTACACTTTTTTTGGGTGTTGTCCATTTTGTTCTGATATTCGAATTCAGAGTGAGCAACTGCTTCCTTGCACATTTAAACTCATTCTTACCCACCATGCACTCTTATTTTGAGTATACAGCTGACGTACACTCGTCAATACTATATTGCTCATAATCAGACAAATCATTACTTAGTTAAAATAACAAAGTATTGTGATATAAAATCATACAGATATATTTGACAATTTGTAAAGGTAAGTTAAAAATGATTATAGTTGAGGTTAATGTTGATTTTTATTTTGCCGATAATGCCAAGGGATTCGTTTATTTAGAGGACTGTGCACAGTGGAACTTTTTCAAATATTCGGTTATGTATGTAACGTCTTCATCTACCAATTACTGTTGTGTTATCGATAACTAAAGTACTTTATTAGAGTCGCGTGAGGGCACTATGAGCACGTCATCTCTTCACTGCGCTCAGAAATGATGCCCAGTTTGGATTGGAGAGTGTCAAGATATTAAAAAATGATGAATAAATACAATAATTTACACTTGTTTAAATGTTTTTATTCTTTTTGACAGTTTTCTTTTTATTATTATTTTAACCATTATAAATATTATATATATTTTAAACATGACAAACATCATGAAGATTTATTGTATACAGCATATACCATTTTATACGAATAACAAGTATTGTTATTGTTGTTGTTATGATTATTATTATTATCCTACATGTAAGATAAAAGTACATTTGTGATAAAGTTGTTTCTGTCTCTCTGAAGCACGGTGCATATGTCAGCATCCAAATTCACTCACTGTTTTCCTTTACTCCTTGCTGAAATAGTGCACTCACTGACATCCACTATACAGGAAATAGTGAGTGACAAGTGAGCAATTTCTGATAAAGCAACTGTTTACATGGAGATGAGCTCTGCTAACCCCACCCACAGGAATCACATTGGTAGTGCAAAATCAAGAGCTATTTTTACTGAAGAATTAAAGTAAGTGCTTCTACAAAAATGGAAGTTTCACAGTTCTGCTTTTAAATCCTCTGGCCCACTTGCCTGCTAAGCTTCCATTATAAGGGGTAGTTCCGCCAGAAATAAAAATTTTCTCATCATTCACTCAACCTCATGACTTGAGCTCATTCACATAAGTGCAAACACATCAACCACGTGACATTGTGACAGCTCTCAGAGTCTTCGATCTCACTTCCTCTATGGCAAGAAATGAATAAACGTTCAGAGCGCACTGTGATGTTTGATCAGAATCTGTATATGGTGTTAATAACAGGCCATGACGGAGGAGTACGGCAGGAACCCCACACCTAAACTACTGAAGGAAATCCAGGAAGCCAAAAAGCACATTCCACAGCTCCAGGAGCAACTGAGCAAGCCCATGGGGACTGGACAGGTACACACACATGCACACACACTCTCTGACTCTCTCTCAGTTATTCACTTTATAGAAGTCTCAAGAATTGAGTGGACTGAATATAAACTTTGGAATTTTAACTGTAACATTTGTTTGGTTTATTGTTCTGGTTAGGGTAAGTTCAAGTGCTTACACACTTGCATTATTGCCATGGTACTCAACATGCAACCCATAAGCCATCTTTTTGTGGCCTGCATGATGTTTTCATTGCAAAAAATGATTAAATGTGCATTAATTTTGTTGGAGAGTTAGGGTAACATATAACGGAGTTGAGACGACATCTCCCAAATGTGTTGTAGGATGGCTCCTTATCTCCAAGGCCAGGTGAAGGGGAGCTAGAGGATGGACGGGGGGACTCAGATCAGACCCCTTCCTTGCAGGGCGATGCTGGAACAGAGCCACCATGGACCGACAACACAATGAGCCCTGTCAGTACCCCTCCAGATCCAATGATCTCCATCAGTCCTAACCTTCCCATTTCACACATGTGCTTTGATGCTGGTTCTTCTGAATCCGTGCAGGTTACTCCTAGTCCTGTCCCAGAGAGCCCATGCCAAAGAGAGACCCCCTGCCACAGCCCAAAGACCACACCTCGAGACAGCCTCAACTCCTGCCCTTCACCGGATGCTGAAGACATGCCTGACCTAGTGAGTAAACCTCTTCACCTCGTGCCGTCTTGTGTAGTTCTGTGTGTTTAATGTGCATTTGTCATTTAGGAGTCTCAGTCAAGTGTGGGGAGCCCCTCCTCTCATGTGGTCCCAAGTATCATTGGTGCTGAGGATGATGACTTTGACACCGAGCAGGAACAGGTAGGGGTGTCCATATTCCTGTCTCATTTATTTGTATTGTTCCAAATCCTAGTGATCTACCTTGACAGCATCAACCTTGGTAACATCGGAGCACCATTTCAGTTGTAGAACATTTCAATATTTACCGTTAACTATAATATTTTATTCCATACTGAAAAGTTTAATAGAAAAAAGTTCCATCTAGTTAAAAATAAACTATCGAACCTAATGTATGTGTGTGCTATGTATGTTTTGTGATTATTGGAGCTTGGCAACATGCGAACATCAAAGTCTTGTAAAGTCTGTATAAGTTTACTATCACAGGATATCTGTTTCTTTGTTTATTACAAGACAAATGAGTACCATATTCATACAAATGACTACTATATCATGTTAATGTTCTGTGCAACAGAAAGTGTTGGGTGTTATCCAATTACAAAGTAATTAGTTATTGTAACTGAATTACTTTTTAGTAAAAAATGTGTGCAATACATTACATTTTAAATACTTGTAATCAGATTACAGTTACTGACTTTCAATTAATTTAATAACTTTTAAGTACATTATAGGGTTATGCTTATTTCTTATATATTATTTATGTAGAATACATGAATTATGGCCCTGTAAGGAGTCATTGTGAAGGAGAAATGTGTGGTGCGGTGTATCACTTGAGTGCAACAATATTAAGGAAATATAGGCATTATTTGAATTTATTGAGTGGAAATGTTTTAGAAAGTAACTTAAAAGTAATATGTAATGTGATTACTTTTCAATGAAGTAATTAGTAAAGAAATCTGATTACAATTTAGAGAAATAATGAGTGATTTGTAGTAGATTACTATTTTTAAGTAACTTCCCCAACACTGGTGACAGTGGTGAATTATCAGTGGTCCATATGCGTGTACACATATATAGTTTACATGGTATTTATTACTCAAGGTGGCGCTGATG
This sequence comes from Moxostoma hubbsi, assembly GCA_032164185.1. NCBI lineage: Eukaryota > Metazoa > Chordata > Actinopteri > Cypriniformes > Catostomidae > Moxostoma > Moxostoma hubbsi. The sequence continues at coordinate 12,642,707 of JAVLUX010000044.1, forward strand.
TGTCAGTGATCGATTTGATTTACATTTAACATTGCTGTTTGACAAAGCAGCCATGTGGAAGTAAACTATAACAGGTGTAACACATGAACAGTATGATTTGACTATTGTCATTTTGGTGTAATACTGAAATTATGTAAGATATTTAGACTCAATAATTGCCTGAGAAAATATATACAGTATGTTCAGGGTTGGCGAGTAACGGAATACATGTAACAGGATTACGTATATTTAAAATTCAAAATATAAGTAATTGTATTCCACTACAGTTACAATTTAAATAATTGGTAATTAGAATACAGTTACATTTAATATTTGGTCCTTTCAGATGGAAAACATTTATACATATAAATGATGCAATCCAAAGTGCATTTGAACAGCAGTGAAACACTTTATTATGAAGTGTCACATTCATACGGCCAGAAGAAATAGAAATAAACCTTGTGTAAATTGTCAGTTTTACGCTAAGCTAAAATGCTATTTCTTGCCATTTTACATGCACATGTTACCAGACACGATCATATTTTTTTATCAAGAAAATTCACGGATAAAAAAAATCAAATTTTTGATAATCATTTTTGCATTGTTTTCCTGTAAATATATCTAAAAATCCTTAAAACAAGATCAATTTGATTTATCTTGTTTTAGAAACAACGCTGCATAACATATTTAGGTTTTTCAGAGAATGTATTTTCTACCAGTGCTGAAGAAGTAATCCAAAGTATTTAGATTACATTACTGAACATGAGTAATCTAATGGAACACGTTACAAATTACATTTTACAGCATCTATTCTGTGATCTGTAGTGGATTACATTTCAAAAGTACCATCCCAAACCTGAGTATGTGTATCTTATATATTATGTGTAGCTCAATATGTGTTTGACTGCCAGTTTCGCCTCATGATATTTCGGCATTGAAGTAATGAATCCTGTTCTATATTTGTTGCATCATCTCTTTCATGAATGAAAAATAAAACATAAAAATATATCAGAATGTACTGTATTCCTTTTTTTCGTAATTGTCTTGAAAAATTTTTTTACACTATCTTGGCATTTTGAATATCCATTTGTAATATATATATATATATATATATATATATATATATATATATATATATAATTTTGTCATTACAACTCCATGCATTGGTTGGCGCTGTAGATGCATGACGTTACTAAAGGAATAGTTCACCCAAGAAGAAAATTCAATCAGTATTTGAGGTGATTGTATGGCTTCAGAAGACTTAAAATGTGTTTCCATGTGTGAGTGCAAATGTTTTGTCATTTTTGAATCAAGATGTTTTTTTATGCATAGTGATCAGTTTGTAATAAGAAAAACAGGTTCAAATTTAAAGTAATCCATTACTCATAATTGAATGTGTTAAAGTACCTGACATGTTCACATGTTCTGCCCTAAAGTTGAATAATATATGCATTTCTCTTTGTACTCTCTGTTTCTCTAGATGAATGGCCAGTGTAGCTGTTTTCAGAGTATAGACCTCCTGAAGTCTCGGCCTGCTCACCTGGCAGCTTTCGTCCATCATGTTGTCTCTCAGTTTGACCCTGCGCCACTGGTGAGACCAATCCCACCTCTTTCCCACAAACCCTCTCACAAAGACATGTATTTTCCAACCATCTATCAAAATAAAATGACTTTTTTCCATTTATTTATTTTATATCTGTTTATGTGCATTTATGTATGCTGGCCTCTGATCAGACGAGGCAGACTACTTAAGTATCTCTCTTTCTCATCCTGCAGCTGTGCTACCTCTACGCTGAACTCTACAAGCAGACCAGCTCCAAAGAGACACGGCGAATCCTCATGGATACCTTCTTCGTAGACAAAACAGCTGTGAGGAACCTTAGAAAAGTCTCAGCTTGTTAAGCTTTGTGTAGATGAAATGGTCTATAACTATGAGCTTTGTGTGTTGTTTTTACACAGAGTTTGAAAGTGACGGTGCCTGATTCTATCATAGCTGACCTGGGTAAGAATAGACCTCTGAACTGATGTACAGTATTGATCTGATGTTGTAAGACAGCTATCTCCTTAATCACATTATCATAGATTGATTGATCTTACAGAGGACTTTTAGCCACATTGTATGCATGTAATTGCATAAGATACCAAAATATCAAACCAAATGGCTTTTATTTAAATGAAAGAAAGACCATGCACACTGTTCAAGCAAAACAAAGTTCACAAAGACGTTTGTTAGGGTTTAAATCATACAGTATTAAACAATAGTTTAGACACCAGACATGTTTATATGTCTGTAATGAATCTAAGATGTGCTACCATCAAATCCCTGACTTCCCACGCATCTCATTTCCACTTGTCAATGCAGAATGACATTTCAGTTTAGTTGCTTTGCATGTAATGAGAACAACTTTTATGGATGTGCATGTGAATGTAGAGCGGACTGCACACTCGGTTAACGCCGAAAGGAGGAGGCCCGAGCCTATCTCAGAGGACACCCACAGACAGTATGTTCAGCAGCTGCAGGACACACTTCTACCTGACATCCAGAAAAACCTAGAGGACTTTAGGTAAGATAAACTCGTCTAAAACACGTACGCGTGATAAAGAACATGGCAAAGCCCTCCACACGCACTCACTCTTCAATATCAATGTACAAGCACAAGTGTCAGTCATCCAGTGAGCTAGATTCCCTGACTGTATGGTCACATCTTTTCTCAAGTATTTTGATTTTGTTTGATATGTTTTGTTATGTTGTTTCAGGCACAAGCGCAGTATGGGTCTGACACTTGCAGAGGCGGAGCTGACCCGTCTGGACACTGAGAGAATGAAAGACCGGGTGGCTCTGGAGAAAGAGCGGTCCTGTGCTGAGCATATCATCTCCAAGATAGAGGACGTACTGTAAGTGCACACATGCATGTGTCAGAAATGAACTTTTCTATAAAGCCAATATTTGCCCCCCTGGGTGTATGTTTTTCTAACCAAATGAAAGCACTCGAGTGAATTCATTAACCAACCGCAATAACGTTTAACCATCGCAATCAGCACTGTAATTGCACTGTATCTTAAGTATTTAAATCAGGTGTCATTCCTTTCTGCGAAACACAACTTAGATTGCGCTATTACTGCCATATGAAAGCAGGCTGTAAAATTATTTTTATTTAAAAGAGATATACATATCAGCAGTAATTCTTTAAACAATGATCAGGTGATGGAGAAGAGTGTCAGAACCTTGCATATATGCAGATGCGCAATGAAGCCAAGCACGCTTTCGTCATGTTAAAACGATGATTCATGTGTCTTGATTAACAGTAGTCAGTGATGCTGTTCAATCCTACCAAAGTGTGTTGGATCACGGTGGTCTGCTACATCCTTCACTGTATAGTGCACAGGATCGCCCTACCTTGGTGTATACTTACAGACAATGCCACTTAATAGCTTTGTTGGTTCCTTCTTTATCTGTTTCTCTGTGTCTGGCAGTTGGATCTTTCACACACCAAAGTTACACACAATAATCTCAGTACTGTTTTCTTGAGCTGGAGTGGTTTATGTATTCAGGGAAAATCAAATAGGGTCATTCTATGAAACGGGCACCTTTTCGATTTTGAAAATGATGTGTTTTGCTTAACAAATACATTGTGTCATTAAGGTTAATATTACTATAGCTATATATATATATATATATATATATATATACACACACTGTATTAATATATGTTGGCATGTATGCCTCTAGAAAGGTAACAGGGTTGACACAATTACAGTTCAGTTTTGTAGGGGAAAAAAACTATTAAACAGACTAATATTGTGATTAGCAGACTAGCATTGTGAGTGAACTCAGGTTCAGGTTTAAATCAAAAGAGGGCAAGAAATAAATACATGAAAGTAAAAATACATGAAAATGTGAACTGAAAGTCTTGCGTGTGTGCGTATTCTCTCACAGTTTGGTAAACGGCGGCTTGTGTTTTGTTTCAGGTTGACGTCACAGGCCACAGAGGAAGATAAGTGGTAAGGGGAATTCTCATGTCCACGACCGACACATTACATCATCTCAGAGTAAACACTGTACTGCCACATAAATTAAAACTCAATTTTTAAACCAAAGACTGCATTATTTTTCCCACACATATTTAGCAGAACCTATACTTGCCACCATTTGCCTTATTTTTTTACCATTTAACATTTGCCATGGTAATACTGGGGTATTGTACTATATGGGAAGCATTCTGTACCATGGTATATCACTTGCAAAAAAGTACCATAGAACTTTGGAATATCACGATTTCAATGGTCATGTCATTTAATGTTATGAGGGATTGAAGTAGGGTGAGCAAGCGTCCTGTTTTTAAGAGTTGTGTCCCGACAATTCTCTAAACAATGTAATTATTGTCAAATCAACGCACATTGATTTGACGATACTTTCCTTCTAGTCTTTCAGCAAATCCGCTGAAATGTATCTGGTTACTACAGCAATGACGTCATGCGATTGGCGCGTGCTCTTTGTCGTCCTGTCAGTCCGCGCAAGTAGAAAATCAAAATTTTCAACAATGAGCTGAAAGAAACCGATCAATTTCTTAGTGTAACTCGTGAATTTGTAAGCGAGTATTTTTCGGTCACTGTTAATGTTCATTTCCACACGAGCACGGAGGTAAATCAGACAATGTCAGATTCAGACAGATACACTGCAGTTTTAATGTAATACAAGCACTTATATTTTGAGATGTGGGGGTTGTATTTTGAATTATAGTTTACAATGTTGTGAATTTTGTGTTAAAATGTGTACCTGACATGATAAGTAATTTCATACTTACACATGCAATATGACATCATATGGATAGAATAGGCTACGTGGAATTTGTACTTTAAAAAAAAAAAAGCTCAAATGTGGTTAAATTGTGAAAAAAACTAAATCTTAAATAAAATATACATTTTCACAAACTATATAGCCTATACAGCATAAGTTTCAACACCCCTTTCAGAAAGTATACAAATAGCCTATTAAGATTTAATATATAAAATATATACATTTTTAACGTAGTACTGCCCTTCAAAAGATACATAATACAAAATGTGCTCTTATGTACACCAAATCATCCTGTTCACCCATTGGTGGTTCTTGTGTTGCCTCCTTGAGTGTCAGTAACTGATTGCATCTTTTGTAATAGTTGTGTATGAGTCCCTCAGTTGTCCCAAGTGTCAAAAGCTGGATCTCATCATATAGCTACTGAAGAACTCAAATGTGCAGACCAAAATATATCCAAACCAAATAATTGTACAGTAGTTGGGGGACATATTCACTGCTCAGGACAAAGCAGGGATTCACGAACAATTATTACACAAACAGTCATTGATCATCAAGATAGCAACACACCATATTAAAAACCATGGGAATGTAAACGTCTGAGCAGGATCATGTGTGTACAGTCAGTTACTATTTTGTCCTGTGGAATATATGTGAGGATCAGTTACCCCCTTCTAAAATATCTGGTCAACCTGTTTAAGTTATTTTAGAGTGAAGACTGGGACTAACTTCTGCGCCACACGGCTTACATTAGATCGCTAAATATTGATTGAGCAGTATACTGTATAGGTGGTGGTATGTGCTGCTTCATCTGTCAGTAAGTGACACAGCAGTGTTGTAGAGGAATATATCTGATAGAATGGGTCTGATCAGAAGGTAAAAGTTATTTCCACATTCTGGTGGTTGGGAGCCGAGGTATTCAAGCCTTAAGTTACTTTTTGTGAAATTAGTTGTGAATAAATATATATGACTCTTCGTGTGCTCCCTAGACAAATACATTTAGAGAACATATTGACGTGTTGTGTTCCCTTCAATTGATTGTCAGGAGGTCGGGTCAGGAGCCCTTATGGGCGACAGCGGGGACTAAGGTGCTGTGTGTCCACTCAGATGGCCGACAAGAGCGTAGAGCCTCATGTAGCCTCTGACAGGAGCCTGTCAGGACTATTTTTTTCGTTACGCATTGTAAGAACAGCTTTGTATGTTCTTCTGCTAAGGTAGTAGCTGTCAAAATAATTTTCTGCATGCTGTTAAGAATGGCTGCATGGACTGAATCGAGTCTTTCTCTGCTGGTTATGATAGATCATGAAATCTAAAATGTATCCCTACTGAGAGACAATGCAGTGTGTGTGTGTGTGTGTGTGTGTGTGTATATATATAATATATTTACTTATTGAGAGGGCACGCAAAACTTATTGAGAGGCAAAACTTTTTCAGAATAAAAAATCCTCTAAGGGTCTCCGTAAGTTTTTGTCTTTGATTTGCAAGTAATTTTTTTTTCTGTGCTGCTGTTGGCACTGTGAAGGCCTGTTCATACCAAGCGCAACGCAGCAGAGTGACACAAAACAGCGAGGAGAATTTGCAGCAATTTTTGGCATTAAAAAAGTCACAAATTTCATCAGTCCGTGTATAGTTTTGCTGAATGAAAGCAGAATGTGGTCTATATCAGTAGACCATTGATATCAATAGCTTTGAGTGCCTGTTCCTTGCACATGATGCAAAAGTTATTTTTTGGGGTCGGGAGTTTTTGTCACCAAGCAAACAAATCTGGGAAATGTTGTGAAGATAAATATTTCTCTCTCTCTCTGTCCCTTTCTTGCATTTTCTCTAACAGTAGCACCATGCAGTTTGTGATACTGTCGTATATGAAGCAGTTGGGTGTAAAAGTGAAGGAGTCTCGAGGGCTGGATCACAAGCCCAAACTAATGAACCTTTTCCCTAAAATAAAGGTACAAACTCCGCAAATATCCTCACTCAGTCTCCACATGACTCCATGAAACCAGTGAAATCAAACCAGTCTCTGTGTCCCCTAAACAGAAGAGTATAAAACCTGAGAAAGATGGAAGCGAGGAGAAATCCAAGAAACCACGATTTTCTAGTGTCTTCCCTCCAAGACGGCCGAGCAGGATTGATGCTTCATCACGTAAGTTGATCGATTCGTTTTGAAAGTCTTACAGTAGCATAGTAAAATGATGTGCAAATACTGGTACACCAAATCTTTGCAGCTATGTAGTCATTAGCTTGTAAATATAAAATGAGTTATTAAATAAATAAATAAGCCATTTACCTCTCTTCTTTAAAGGGAACTAGTTATGGAAAACAGGATTTTGTTTCAATATACTATGTAGACTCAATCTCTTGTTCTCAGCCAATCATAATAGTGATAATTTATGTATAGAAGTTTTAAACAGGCTGTTTAATTCTAAGGGTCAGAGAAAGGGTTGGAAATAGTCATGGTACACATGTACAAAAAAGGTGTGTAATATAACACAAAATATACACAATATGACCTCTACCAGATAATTTCTTATGAAAGGCCTCTCATCTGCAGTTTTGGTTTCTGTTAGTGGGAAATCTCTGTTTGACATTCATGAATTCTTTGTAAAAGCATTGTGTCATTTCCCTTTTTGTGGTTTACCTTTAGCTTGTAGAGAGAGAGACACACACACACACACACACACACACACACACACACGCATAGATTTTCAGGGTATCAGGCTTTGACGGTCAAAGAAATGCTGGAAGGATCAAAGAATATTAAAATTGTTATTTCCAGGCCTGGAATGGTCATGGAAATTAATAGAATCTTAAAAATTGGGAATTTTTGTCATCAATTTAAAGTCATTATTCTTGGCTTTATACTGCAGTCAACAAGGCTCTGGAGACAAAACAGCGCTCGCAGAAGCCTCAGCTGCCGTTGGGTGCTGGGGAGCAAGCAGACGGGTCATCTCCTTCAGTACGGGGCAGTCAGTCCAGTGAGGGCTCAGACGGCACCGCTGCTCTGATCACATCACCTCCTCACAGTGCACCAGCAGCACAGAGCACAGACAGCATCAGCCGAGACTCTGACACTGGTGAGACGCTGTAAAGACCGTCTGTTGTCCTCCTCATCCACTCTTTCAAGTGCTCTTGTACACATAATTTTTTAAAATCATTATTATGCTTGTGGATATTTAAAAAATCTGATAAAAATTCCTCTCATACCATTTGTGATTGATTCCTCAAATACTGCATCTTGTGAGAAGAGGTGTGCTATTTCTTTTCTAAGCAATCTCACAACCTTCAAAAAACAACTGAAGGCATGAGCACTTGACTAGAGCACTTCCTATAAATTAAACAAGCCCTCTTTTCTGTACTGTAACTAGGGACCATAATATCATATATCCCTTTTCCACCAAAATTGCGATTTTTATTCTCTTGCTGAGCCTGTGCTCTGCTGGTTCATGGCTGGGGCAATCTGGAGCCTATCGTAAACCGGCCGCGCTTTTCCACTGACCCGAGAACCGAACGGTGACGGAACAGGTTACGGTCTACATGGTAGTTTCACATGACTGCATCAGACATAAAGAACCCTGGTGCACCTCATTGTATTTGTATACAGCTTTTACTCTTGTTTTTGAGGACATATTTAAACATGTACAGTGAGAGGGAAAAAAGTATTTGATCCCCTGCTGATTGTTTACATTTGCCCACTGACATTTGAAATGGTAGGTTAATTTGAACAGAAAATCCAGAAAAACGCATGTCAAAAATCTTAAAAAAATTGAATTGCATTTTAATGAGGGAAATAAGTTTTCGTCCCCCTCTCAATCAGAGATTTCTGGATCCCAGGTGTCTTTTATACAGGTAATGAGCTGAGATTAGGAGCACACTCTTAAAGGGAGATGGACACTCTTAAAGGGAAAATGGGTCGTGGATGGGTATTCCAGCATGACTGTGACCCAAAACACACGGCCAAGGCAACAAAGGAGTGGCTCAAGAAGAAGCACATTAAGGTCCTGAAGTGGCCTAGCCAGTCTCCAGACCTTAATCCCATAGAAAATCTGTGGAGGGAGCTGAAGGTTCGAGTTGCCAAATGTCAGCCTCGAAACCTTAATGAAGATCTGCAAAGAGGAGTGGGACAAAATCCATCCTACAAGAAACGTCTGACCTCTGTGATTGCCAACAAGGGTTTTGCCACCAAGTACTAAGTCATGTTTTGCAGATGGGGTCGAATACTTATTTCCCTCATTAAAATGCAATTCAATTTATAACATTTTTGACGTGTTTTTCTGGATTTTTTTGTTGTTATTCTGTCTCTCACTGTTCAAATTAACCTACCATTAAAATTATAGACTGATCATTTGTTTGTCAGTGGGCAAACGTACAATATCAGTAGGGGATCAAATACTTTTTTCCCTCACTGTAGTTTAATGCAATCCATTGTTATTACATTGCTCAACAAGATTGCCAGAGACGACATCTATGCTAAAGACGACAGGTAATGTAATGTAATGTAATTACATTATATTGCATGAACTATGGCTTAACTTGCTAATTTCCGTAAACTGTAACAGTGGAATCATTATTAACATTGGTGTAGCAGATGGTTGTATTTGGATTTTTGCCATTGCATATAATATTATTGATTGAGAATACCACCGTTTTACTTACCAGATAGCCATGATCTTCCAAACTTAGTGAGTAGCAGGTCAAAACTCCCCTTACAGAACAAAACAATGCACAAAATAAGATGACAACAGTTTAAGAAAAGCTAGCAAAGTTGGCAAATATGCCGAGGACATCAGCGAGCCACAGTTTATCACGAGTGTTACAGGCAGAATTCAATGCCCCGTTTAGAAAGTAGGCTGGTCGGTGTCTAAGTCCAAAACATTGTTGCTCTGTTCACTGTCGCTTTTGCTTATGTCCTCCTTATGATCCCTGTTCTCCCTTAAGTGTTTTTCAGTTTGTTTATGATTTGAAGGCGGCACGCATCATTTCGTGCTATATCTTCATTCTCATAGAGTATTTTTTACTTGGCGATCTCTGTAGTTTATCTTGGATCTCTGTAAATACCATATTGCAAGTAAAGCGCTCATTTCGTCATGTTACCTGAATGCTTTGGATGTTTGATGATTTTGTGGGTTTTTTATTGCTGTTATAGAGCGAAGAAGTACTCCTTGCTGCAGATGGTAGCTACTGTTGTTGTTTGGGAAAACTTTATCATGGTGACTAAACATTATCTCGCCCTCTGTCCCCTGACGTAATCGGTTCCTGCATAGAGACCAGCATGCTGTTGGGGCCAGTGTGAAACCAGGTTTTCAGCCCTGGAACGGCCTTTTCTGCAGTGGAAATGTGCGGAACGTATCGAGAATTCACACTGGCACAGAATACCGCACCCGAACCATGTCAGTGGCAAAGGGCTAATAGAGGCTCGACTGTCCTGAATCTTTTCTCTTCCTCTCTCTCTCTCTTTCCACTCCCTCCCTCCCTTTCATATTTCAGCTCAATCTCCAGATATGTATTAAGACATTTTTGTTTGTCTGCTTTGTTATAAGCCCTCCTAGTCTTTGTTTTCAGGGTCACGGTTCGACCGCTCAGATCTGCTTCTAACTCGTCCTTTTCAGGAAATAATTGGCCTGTTTTCTTTCAAATTTGCTTTAAATTGGAGGTCTTATTTTGCTGGATTAAGCTGGAGAACTTTTTTCTTAGATGTTGTAATATTAATATTTTCTTTTTGAATGCGCAATTGGAATCAGTAAAAAAGCAATTGGTGTTTTTTGTTTCAACGTTGATGGTCAAAACATTAATAACCAGCAAAGGCCATTTTTAATATGAGTCTATCTTACAAAGCTCCCCCTCCTCTGCGCTGAATTCTGAGAGCTGATGGCTTATGTTGTTCTGATACGAGTCGTGTCTCTGGCTGTGGATCAGGTGGAGTTCCCTTTTCAGCAATGCCCCGACTGGGAGAGGGTGCTGTCTCAGGAGACCCGCAGGACACGTCTTCTTCAAACACTCACTTTGACTTCAGCCCCTGTACCCTGGAACATCTGCAGGAAGAGGAGCCTGAGACGGAAAAGTGAGTCATCCAATCTGCATCCAGAAATTCCTAATTATTTTTCAAATCTTCACTGTTTTGCAAGTGCTTAAATCGAGACTAGTCAATAATTATAGATATATAATCATTGGTTACAATTAGGTATGCCATAAAATATCAATATATCGATTATTGATCGGCACGTTATTTTATCAATATATTTTTGTGGCATAGATATACGAACATATGACATTTAAATCAGACGTATAATTTGTGTGCTTTCCAATTCACTCAGTTGGGCTTCTGTTAAATATCTGGCATAATAGCATTGGGAGACCACAAGGGGGTGATATAACATTTACTGAAGCGGGTCACAAGGCACAGGTATCACAACATGGGATGGGTATTTTAGAGCTCCTTGCACAGGACGCATACACGCAAATGTTACGAGTGTTTCAGCACTGTTCATCTGGAGGTTTAATCTCCGAAGGAAAGATTACCTTGACATCGCCTGTGTGTGATCATGACCGGAGCCGAAGTCATAACGTCATAGCGTGGCTTTGATCAAGACAAACAACACTCTTATTTACATATTTGAATGAATTTTACACTTAAATCTCTTTATCTGACATGACATTCAAAGCACTTTTAAATGGAGAACAGAGGACTCTCCTCGACCACCAACGATCGGGTAACACAAGAGTAATGTTCGATTCATAAGAGCATGACAAACAATATTAGCTTCATCAACCCTACCAGAAAACATATCCAAACATTACAGCAGGTAAACAACTTTGCCAAACGGATAACAGATAAACATCCATCTAGATTGCAGCAATGCTGCCCTGAACTGTGTGAGTGTGACTGAACTGAGTTGAACAGTGTAGTTAGTTTCTCCAGACGGAACACGAGACAACCGTTACTTCTTTCCTGTGTGTGCGTACATGATGTAATGACACAAGGATGAACGTCATAAGCCAGCAATTTCACACCAAATCGAACCCGACAGCTCAAAATACAAATCATTTTTATAGGCTTACCGTAGTGAACTTGGGTAAAGTAAGGACATTGTTTTGAACACTGATTGTATATGTACTTGATCAGTACTGGCAATTTGTTCATTTTTAACAAAACAAAAAAAATCGTATATAGTTCAGATTTAATTTTCCCTGCAGCTCATGTTTTACCAAAGTTGTGTTGATAAATATGTTTGAAAAGACAAAGACTATTGCACAATGGCTTGCCCTATTTCTATCTGAAAAAATGTATATATCCTGATATATATATATATTGATAATCATAGGGAAAATCTTCCGATTATCGTTGCACGAAAAAGGCATTGATCCCAAGCTGATGTTACAATCACATTTCTGACCTCTTACCAAAATGGTTTGGAAAATTCAACATTGTCACACAGAAACTCAGTGTGATATAGTAGTCATTTGTATGAATCTAGTACTCATTTGTCATGTAATAAACAAATAAATAGATATCCTGTGATAGTAAACTTATGTAGATATGAAATGATCATAAAAATTGGATTTATGGAAGCGCAAAAAAAAATTACAAATAAAAACAACAGCATCTTGACATATTTCGGGTCTTTAATGACCCTATACACTAAAATGCTTTTTTTTTTTTACACTATTCAGAAATGAAAGGTTGAGGAATACTAATACTAAAGAGGTTTGTGGGCGTAACCCCTAAAAATGGATGAGGTACAGGGGGGTGGAAGTGGGAAATTGCGTACCCAATGTTTATACATCAGGCCCCTGGTGTTTACATTTCTTGCTCCATTGTAAGCATGTCTGTTAACCTTACCATATTCTAGCTTGGTTGTCGTCATTTTGTGTCCTTAAATGTCCCAGATTACCCTACTTCACCTTATCCATCCTTGTAATTGGCAGAATCCATACCCTTAAAACATTCTAATTTTGGAAGCTTTTCTTTATTTTGGATTTGCATTAAACATTCCTGCAGAAGATACTGACAAGCAGCTGCTCTCTGATAATCATGCAGTTTAGATTAAGAGCAGTCTTGTCTATCTCTCAGCATCCATGCCACAGGCCTCACAGCTATATCTGTTCTCTCTGTCTGTGGTTAAGACATGCATGCGATGGCTGAAACAAAGGGTTGTAGTGTAGTGCTCTCCTCTGTAAGTGATCTTATTAGGACAGACACTCTGTGAAGACGGATGGTAAGGAGCTACCTCATGACTGGGGCTCTTGAGGAGACAGAGGGAGTACCAATAATGACAATGGGGCTTTTAGAAGGTTTGTTTAAGGTGTTGGTAGTGCTGTACGGTAATCAGACTGTGTTTTACCTTTCAGGACACAGGACACAGGGACCCCCAGGCCTGACCGGAGGTGAGTGATCTATTTTAGTGGTTTATCGATATGGAGTTGGAGTACCTTTTAGGTAATTCAGGGGCCATATTTGTAATGCGTGTGGGCAGCTACAATATTTTCAGCAAGTACAGCTCCTATCTACTTAAATGGGGAAATAATGAAATCTCCATAAATATAAGAGTGGGGTGTTTTATCCCACTCTTATTTATCTGGGGGTTTTATATTGCCAATGCCAATATCAGGACAGCAAGATGGCCCATTGGCCAAATAATTGTAATATTTGCATTACACAACAATGTGTATTTAACAGCAATGGGAAGTTCACAAAATTGCTTAAAATTGTATGATTACATTTAATGCACTTTTATTTTACATTTAATATTTTCTCAGAATCAGGAGAATCTATCACTTTTTTTAATCTCCAAACTTTGCATGGGAAAGCATACAAAAATGGCCGATTAATTGGCCTGACTGACATATTGGTCTATCACTACTCTTATATGTACAACCATACGTCTGTTCTTTGGAACTATGTGGCAGAGCTTTGACTGACACTTTTGCACTTACTGTAAAGAGTTGATGTGTTTTTTGGTTATGTGCCTTTTCTTCGCTTGGATTTTTGATGTGTTCAGTTTAGTTTGTGTTTAGTTATTTAGTGTGTTTGTACAGCAGAATGGAGCTGCTGAGCTCTGGAGATGTTCAGAGTGAAGATGATCAGGTAGCTGAGGTGGAGCTGGAGCATCCTCACTGGCAGACGCTGGTGAGCAGAGATGTGTTGGCCACACTCACCCCTCAGGAAATCAAGAGACAGGAAGTCATCAATGGTAAGTGACACCCTGAGCATTCACTGGTTCATTGTATGAGCAGTGGTGAAGTTGATACTCTAAACAATGTAATAAGCAACGAATGACTTTCGTATTAACAAGAGAACAGCAATTGTAACTGGACAACTTAGTTGATGAAAACATTTACCAACCAGTCAAATTTCTTACCAGCCAATTTTCTTTTTTTTTCTTTTTTTTTGGTTGGAAAAAAAAATTGGTTGGAGGTGGATTTTACAGACATGAGAGACAAATATACAAGTGTTTAAAAGTGAACTTTTTTTTTTTTTTTTTTTAATTGTATTGTTTTATTATTTATTAAATATTTGATTGCCAGATAGTCCATTTTTAGAATAAATTTTCAGATTATTCACTTAATACAGCGAAAACTAAATTCGTATTATAAACTATATGTTGTCATATGAACGAGTGAGTCTCATGAGTCTTAAGTACACTAAACACAGTAATGGTTCTCTGTTAACTTGGAGTAAGTAGCACTTTGTCTCATCTCAAGCTGTAGATACAGTAGCATTGATAGTTGCTACTGTGCTTAATAGTTATACAGGGGACACAAAGTATTTTAGTCTGGTTTTCTGTCCGCATCGCTGGAAGAATGAACGTTCTAGAACCGTTATCGAAACCAAATGTCATGAATATCATTCAGTTTTAATTATAAAGCGATCATTACCAGAGAACTTGTAATGTGTGCTGGTGGGTAATTACACATTACACCCACATCCACTGGAAATTCCGAAATGTAGACATGCAGAGCCCCCTTGAAAAGAAAAAAACAACTGCCAGAGTGGCCTATGATGCTGCAAAATTCACCGGCCAAATAGAGGGTGTTAATTTTGGACCCTGACTATCCACCTTATTTTTCAGAGAAACTAGGGCGCCGCCATTATCAAACTTGAATGTGTACCACTTCCGTATCAGCCACTTCCAGCTATTTTATCGATACAAAATACTACATTATGCTGCTTTATATTACAGGCTGGCAATGTATGTCGTCATATCATCATTGATTATGATTTTCATAAACTCATTGGTTTTGAATGCATATTTTTACCTTATATCGCATTTTGCCATCGTTGTATCACACAGTTGCACAGGCAGAATGAATGAGAGATCAGGCACTGACAGGACAGTCCTCCATGCCATCTGACATGCCTACAAAACCAGCAGAGAGCAGAAAGACGCTGCTGCTTTAACTTTCTGTGCACCAAATCTGCATCTTGTTTCATCTTGGCAAATTAATAAACTTAATTTTTCTCTCCGTTCATGTCAGAGAGCATTCTCTCTTTCTTTGCGGTGTATAGTAAACAGACACGCAGATCAGCATTCAACATGGCTTATGAAACATCGCCTTTGGAAATAAATAAATAAAGGCATCATCGGAGGTTATGCAGGTACATATAGCCAGTAGCCATATCTCCCTACAGCTCTTGCCTGGTTGCCCAATAAAGCTAAACAGGGTTGAACCTGGCCAGTACCTGGATGGGGGACCTCCTGGAGAAAGGTTGATGCTGGAAGAGTTATTAGGGAGGCCAGCAGGGGGTGCTCAACCTGGGGTCTGTGTGGGTCCAAATGCCCCAGTATAATAGTGGACACTATACTGTAAAAAGCACCGTCTTTCGGATGAGATGTTAAACCGTGTGTCCTGACTCTCTGTGGTCATTAAAAATCCCGTGTCACTTGAAAAGAGTAGGGGTATAACCCTGATGTCCTGGCCAAATTCCCCCCACTGGCCCTTGTCTATCATGGCCTCCTAATAATCTCCATCCCTGAATTGGCTACATCACTCTCCTCTCCACCAATAGCTAGTGTGCGGTGGGCGTCTTGGCGCACTATGGCTGCCAATGCATCATCCAGGTGAATGCTACACGCTGGTGGTGGTGGTGGTTGAGTAGATTCCCCCAATACTATGTAAAGTGCTTTGAGTGCCTATAAAAGCACTATATAAATGTAAGGAATTAGATAAATGGAGGTTTACATGGAGACAAGAAACACTGCATCATCAAGGTTTCGGCAAAGTAAGAAGCAGGATTTTTTACCTTCTTTTCAGTACAACAACACACAGCAACATGTGAATGATTTACTTTTACCATAAATACTGAAGTTAGAAATTATCAAACATTGCGCCATCATTCTGCTGTACATCTGTGGTTGTGGGATAGCTTTTAAACATATCACTAAATTCTGAAAACTATACTAATTTATAAACACTAATGTAAAATATTGTCTGTCCCTCACGCCCGTGTATATGTGCTCAAGTGCCCTGGAGGAATCCCGGAGTTTGACATAAGAGGGAAATTGAGATAGGAAGTTTAGGAAACAAGCACAGCAACAACTCTGGAATATCTAAAAAATAAAGCAAAGCAATGGAAATTAAAATAAGTCTTCCTTGGATGTCATGATTGTTATTTACACAAGCATTGTGAGGATATTACAATGCTATGGAGAAAGCTGCTTACTGACCAATCCGTGTGCATATGGGAGAAAAGTGTATGCGTCTTCTACAGTGCATGTAAACTGGAACGCCACTTTCAAGTAATAAGCCGCTTTCTGGTTTCCATGTAAACATAGTCACACTCATGCATACTCGTATGAGCATACAGTTAGTTTTTTGTCTCATGTTCATCACAGAGTTATTCTACACTGAGAGAGCACATGTGAGGATGCTGAGGGTTCTGGATAGTGTGTTTCACCAGCCGCTGAGCAGAGAGACCATCCTGCCTCCTGCAGACATCAAAAACATCTTCACCAACCTCGACGAGATCCTTCAGCTGCACAGTAAAACTCATTACAACTTTACTTAAACACTTAATTTTTGAAATGTCTGAAATAACAAACATTTCTCCTAAACAATTTCTTCTTTCTTGCCTGTCTTCAGTATCCTTAATGGAACAAATGACAGCAGTTCGGAAAAAGACTGAGACTGTGGTCATTGACTCAATAGGAGACGATCTGCTGTCCTGGGTAAGAAAGAAAGATTTTAGAAAAATATACAGCAAAATACATGTATTAAATACTTAATACGTCCCTTGAGGACGACAGATTTCTTTCCTGTGTTGATGTGATTCCTATTGAAACAAGAAGGGCTTAACATAGCCTTTAGATACGTTACAGCCATGAACCATTATTTGCAGGTGGTGTCATCCTAGAGAGTATTTTATTTGACAAAGATTTGCATAATGCTATGAATGCAAGATGAGTCATCAGTATTTTTGGTCTGTTTTATGGAATGGAAAGAATGTAGAATAGAAACATCTGTTTCTGCTTCATGATAGTTTTGTCAATGTTTACACTGGCATATAGTTGCCCTCAAAGCTAACAGACATGGATTTAAAGCAATAAAATGCCTATTTTGATCTCATGGGCTCTTTGAAGAGGATTTGCAGCTGGAAAAAAATAGTTTGTAGTAGTCGGTCATGATGGTTTTGAACATGATAGTTAGCTTGTTTCTGTTTCTGATGCTAGAAACCGTCTAAAACTTTAGATTTTCTAGGAAGGAAGTTCCATACTCACTCCTGTCTTTACACACAGTTCAGTGGGGAAGAGGAGGAGAAGGTCAAGAGAGCAGCGGGCACATACTGCAGTAATCAGCCTTTTGCACTGGAACTCATCAAGAGCAAACAGAAGAAAGACCAGCGCTTTAACTCCTTCATACAGGTCAGTGTGTCAGCAGTTTAACAGTTAGTTGTTCGAACAAAATAATTTAATGGATTGAGTTAGCGTGAATATCCACCTGTAAATACAGTTTTATTGTTAACCATTGTTTTCCTTTATTAAAAAAAAAAAAAAGGGTATGGTAAAAGTAAAGTAAAAAATAAATGACAAATTCAAAGGCGTGCATTTTCTAGTGTAATCCATGCATGGAGAAGAGTTTTTTTATTGAGTTTATTTGTGTGGCGAGAAGCGGTTTGCGATGTGTGATCAAGAACTGCAACAATGATTTATCATTTAATAAGAACCGAGAAGGTGATGACATGATTTTGTGGCCCAAAGTGTCAGATAAAGCTGAGGCTACACTGGACCAAAGTACAGAGATGGCGGGTCGTCCCAAAACATGTGCATCACGGTGCCAACAGTCCTATTGTTGAATGCTTTAATCTAAAAGTGTTTCCAGGGAGTGGTGTAAGCCCTGTGAATTCATTTAAGATTAGGCCTGTTGTGATTATTAAATAATCGTCTGATCGTGCGGTTAGTTGGTCTAACTTCAATTATTGTGCACTTAAAATTCCAATCACAATTTTAATGGCCAAATATACACTGGCGGCCAAAAGCTTGGAATAATGTACAGATTTTGCTCTTATGGAAATAAATTGGAAATTTTATTCACCAAAGTGGCATTCAACTGATGTCAGGACATTAATAATGTGAAAAATTACTATTACAATTTGAAAACAATAAACTTAAACTACTTTCTCATCAAAAAATCTTCCTGTAAAAATATAAACAAACAAATCTAAACTTTGATAGTGAACACAAAGAGCTCTGGCTTCACTTAAAACAAGTATGTAATGGCAAATGTTCCTGGACATAGCAGGTTCATGCACACAGTGACAGAGGAGACACACGCTTACTCTGTTTCTGTGGAGTGATAAAATGATGTAATGAAATCTCAAAGGTTTTGCTTCATGAGTAATAATAGCTCGTGGGTTTAATCAAAGAGAATTAAAATAATGCGTGAAAATCAAGAAATTAGAACAGAAATGTTTTACTATAGCTGTTTGTTATAATATAAATCTATAAAAAATAATAATAATATAAAAAATATAAAATTAAATATGAGTTCCAAAAACAACAGTGTACATGTAAATTGACCAAAACGAGAGACATATTTGAAGTATTTAGAAATATTTTTATATTTGATGAATGAGTTAAGTTATTAAAGACTTAAAAGTAAATTATATATCTCTATTTTTTTATTTATAAGTTCAATATTTAAACAAGTTCTTAAGGTGTACTGTATGAAGCACACGTACACTTTAAGAAATATGAAAATATATATGACAATTAATTGTCACAGCCCTAAAACAAATGTAAAGCAATTATTTGTTTGACAATTAATCTTCAGACAAATTTCATAATCGTGACAGCCCTACTTAAAATGTATTAACTGATGTGCTAAATTCCGAGATGAAAAGAAAGTGTTGCCCCAAACCCTATTCCATGCCAGCCCAATATCCAATTACAGCTCTCTCTCTCTCTCTCTCTCTCTCTCTCTCACTCACTCACTCACTCACTCACTCACTCACTCACTCACTCACACACTCACTCTCTCTCTCTCTCTCTCTCTCACTCACTCTCTCACTCACTCACTCACTCACACTCTCTCTCTCTCTCTCTCTCTCTCACTCTCTCACTCACTCACTCACTCACTCACACACACTCTCTCTCTCTCTCACTCACTCACTCACTCACTCACACACACTCTCTCTCTCTCTCTCTCACTCACTCACTCACTCACACTCTCTCTCTCTCTCGCTCTCTCTCTCGCTCACTCACTCACTCACACACACTCTCTCTCTCTCAAATTCAAATTCAAATGAGCTTTATTGGCATGACTGTAAACAGTGTACAATGTTGCCAAAGCATTGAGTAATAAACACATTACAAACATAAAAAAGAAAACAACAATAAAACATGTACATACAATAAATTAATAATAATGATTATAAAATATAAATGAAAAAGTAAAATACAGAGAGCAATGATGAAGGGAGGGAAAATATTATATTAAATGTGAGTATGAATAGAGCTGTAAACTGATGAGGGGTCAGTCTCTCTCCCTCATGTGATGACAGCACGACACATACTGTGCTGCCAGCTCAACACACTCGACTCTCTCTCCCATTAGATACGACAGTTTGTCTAAATCATTTATGTGCTGGAATTCAGGTATAATTTGAGTTATCTGTGTAAAGTGTGTGTTTCTAATGGTCTCATATTTACTGCAGTGAGTGAGGAAGTGAAGTTCATCCTCCACAACTCCTTCAGTGCAGTGCGAACACAGTCTGTCCTCTCCGGGTCTCCGGTTCTGTCTGTGTCGACCCGTCTCTACAGACAGACTGTGTTCACTCAGACGATACTTCGACAGAAGTTTTCTTTGTCTATAATCTTTAATATGGATCAGATATGGGGCCAATTTATAATCTGTCTTGATTCTGTGGAAGTAGTTTAATTTATGCACTTGTGTGACTTTGTGCTGCCAATCATGGATGTATTCTTCCTGTGTTATTCTTCCTATCTGTTTGAGTTTGGCCAATCTGAACGGGATGGGTGAATTTAATTGATATTGTTGTATTAAATAGCTCATTGAGTCAGTCTCTGGGTGCGCTGTCCTGTGTGTAAAGGCACAGTGATGGTAATAATCTGGAGATGCGTCGGACAAATGGAACCAGAATTTAGCCGCTCTCTTCTGGATCTCAGTGAGGAGAGGGAACCGGCCCAGCTCTGCTCTACACCCCAGACTCGGAGCATTTCTGTGAATTCCCAGGATGTTTTTACAGAATTCCAGGTGGAAAATTTCAACAGGGCTTTTGTCCCAAGATTCATAATTTAATTTATATTTGGGGCCCCAGATTTCACAGCCATACAGGAGAATGGGTTTGATGATGCTGTCGAAGACTTTCAGCCACAGTTTAATGGGGGGGTTGAATTTAAATAATGATTTCCTGATGCTATAATATGTTCTACGGGCTTTATCAGTCAGATCTTTTATTGCTGAATCGAGCTGTCCTGAAGCAGAGATTGTTAGACCCAAATAATTATAATGGTTGGTATGTTGAAGAATTGTTCCCCCGATTGTGAAGATATATTTATTGCTCATGATGCGATTCTTTTTCTGGAAGATCATGACTTTGGACTTCTCCATGTTTAATGGTAAAGCCCAATCTCTGCTGTATGTTTCCAGAATGGAGAGGCTTTGATGGAGCCCCTCTTCATTAGGGGACAGCAGCAGGAGGTCGTCAGCGTAAAGGAGGCATTTGATTTCTCTGCCATCTAAGATCGGTCCAGGGCAAGATGACTTCTGAAGGGTTGTGGCCAGTTCATTAATATAGATATTAAATAGAGTTGGGCTGAGGCTGCAGCCTTGACGAACTCCCTTGGTCTGATTGAAATAATCGGTTCTTTTGTCGTTAATTTTCACACAGCATTGATTTTCAGTGTACATGTCTTTGATGACATCATATGCGTTTCCTCCGATGCCACTCTGGAGGAGTTTCAGGAAGAGTCCGTCATGCCAAACAGAATCGAAGGCCTTTTTAAAATCAATGAAGCAGCCGAATATTTTGCCTTGTTTAGTTTGTTGAACATGTTTGTGTATCAGTGTGTGGAGTGTGTAGATGTGATCAGTCGTTCTCTGTTTGGGCATGAATCCAATCTGACATTTATCCAGTTTACTTACTTATTTATTTATCTCTCACTCACTCACTCACTCACACACACACTCTCTCTCTCTCTCTCTCTCTCTCACTCACTCACACACACTCTCTCTCTCTCTTTCTCTCTCTCCCTCCCCCTCTCTCTCTCGCTCGCTCTCTCTCTCTCTCTCTCCACAAACTTAGACGCCTGAAATACAGAGCATATCTGTGAACAAAAGAGTAAATGTCATTTTAATATAATGATGTTTGGATTGCAGGAAGCGGAGAGTAACCGAAATTGCCGCAGGCTGCAGTTGAAGGATATTATTCCTGTGGAGACGCAGAGACTCACAAAGTATCCTCTTCTGCTGGAGAACATCGCCAAATACACAGGTTCAGCAGCCACTTTATTAAACGCCGATATTACGTTTAGATTATTTTGGTTTTTGTTACCGGTTAATTGTCATTTAAAGAATCGTTTAGCCATTTGATTGTCTTTTTTTGTTCTTTGTGACCTTAAGACACATACACCTTAAGAAGAGTAAATAATATTATAGAGAATTACACTCACTTATAACTTTATTAGGAACACTATGGTCCTAATAAAGTGACCGACATGATGTTCTACTGTTGTAGCCCATCCACCTCGAGATTCGATGTGTTGTGCATTCTGAGATGCTGTTCCGCTCACTACAATTGTACAGAGTGGTTATCTGACTTACTGTAGCCCTTCTGTCAGCTCAAACCAGTCTGGCCATTCTCTGTTGACCTCTCTTATAAAAATGAACTGACGCTCACTTGATGTTTTTTTGTTTTGGGCACCATTCTGAATAAACTCTAGAGACTGTTGCTGGTGAAAATCCCAGGAGATCAGCAGTTACAGAAATACTCAAACCAGCCCGCCTGACACCAACAATCATGCCACAGTCCAAACCACTGAGATCCAAATTTTTCCCCATTCTGATGGTTGATGTGAACATTAACTGAAGCTCATGACCCGTATCTGAATTATTTTATGCATTTCACTGCTGCCACATGATTGTCGTATTGGCTAACTGCATGAATTTTTATCCGTCGTACTGGTTTTCATTTCATTTTTTTACTAGGGCAACATTCATGGCCATAGCATAATGGTATATACATGACAGTGAATATAAAATAGATTTTTGACTCCAAGCGAGTCTGGTGAAACCGGTGAGTTCTAGGGTGAAGGTTCTACCTGTCAATCAACCGCTGCACTCAAACAAGTTTTTTCAACTTTGCTGGTTAAACCGCATACATGCATACATACAAGTTCATGGAACTTTTTTACAGTGTACGTGATATCAACATAAAGTGATACAGATGAGAAGCACACACATATCTGAAGCTCAGTTACAGATACTCCACTAAAATTACTGACATTTCTGCTCTAAACGTAACGTGTGTTCGATTAGATTAATTGCAAGTATTGTCCAAAAAAATGTTTGTGCTATCTTTTTGTTCTTATACTTTTTTGTGCTATATTACAATGCATTTACACACTGACTTAACGAGTGATAAATGCAGTCAAGAAATCAGAGACCATGTTGAAATCAGGACACAATTGGTCAAAAGAGACTCATATTATCTGCTACTATATGGCAGTGGCACCTGTCCATTTGTGATCGGTTGACCCGAAACGCATCTTTAATACCAGGCAATAAATGGCACACACACGGCGAGAGAGAGAGAGAGAGAGAGAGAGAAAACAAAACTGATGCACTAGTTAAAATGGTTTTCTTGTTTCTATTTTATCTGTCAAAATGACAAACAGCATTTTGAATTATCCATCAGTGTTTCAAAAATTGGTAAACGATGGAGAATTTTCAGTTAACACAACCCCTGGACCAAACAGTGATCTGTCGACTGTGTAATAACTGCGACAGGTTTAATTACACACTCATGTATGTGTTGTTATTGAAATGTGTGACTGATGGTCATGTGTTGTGACTGCAGAGAACCCAGAGGAGAGAAATAAAGTGAAACAGGCTGGCGAGTGCTGCAGAAAGATTCTCACTCACGTCAACCAGGAGGTGAAAGAAGCTGAGAACAAACAGGTCAGTAAATAAAAGTGATTTAGTTCAAAGTGGCCTCGGGTCAGATTGAAAGATCAGTGATGAAACTAAAGCATCCCGGGCTGATCACTGTTTCTCCGCTGCCCTCAGAGGTTAGAGGACTACCAGAGACGACTGGACCTGTCCTCGCTGAAGCAGAGCGAGAATCCCATGATCGCTGAGTTTAAGGTCAGACCTTGCATTTCTGTGATTAAAGATTACATACAAGACATGAAAAGTCCTGTTCACACTAACAAGACAAAAAAAAAAACAAAGCGACCTGGTCGTTCCGTTCTTTAATGCCAATCTGACCATACAAATCTGACATGCTTAATGTAAAGTATAACCTAACCTGATAGCACAAATTTCACAGTGATAATGTCATATGGGCAGTGAGTTGTTTTCGTCCTGAATGTATCTGAATTTCATCCCAGTCCAAAGGAATGCACATTGTACATGACTGTTTCAGTTCAAAGTCTTGTTTATGGTGAATGTTTACTCTTGGTCTTAACCGTTATCTGTCGGTGAGCTATTGTTACCAATAAAAGTTTTTTCTACCCTCCCTCTAGAACTTGGACTTGACTAAGAGGAAAATGGTGCATGAAGGACCCTTATCCTGGAAAGTCAACAAAGACAAAACCATTGGTGGGTATGCCTTGTCTCAGAATTCACCATAGACCAAACCTAATTTAAAAATTCCTGGAAAACAGGAAATGAAAGAGTTTGTTGTGCTATGACCATTAATGGAGGCTACGCTGCAAAAACGGGGTCATTCGTCATCGCGTTGACGTGCACATTAACCTACATTTACATATTAGCGTCTCTTCAGTATTCAGCTGCTTGGGCGGCCCATTAGTTCTCATTACACATATTAAAGGGATAGTTCACGCAAAAATGAAAATTCTCTCATCATTTACTCACCAACATGCCATCCTAGATGTGACTGACTTTCTTTCTTCTGCTGAACAAAAATTAAGAATTTTTAGAAGAATATTTCAGCTCTATTGGTCCATACAATGCAAGTGAATGGTGACCAGAAAGTTGATGGTCCAAAAAGCACATAAAGGAAGCATAAAAGTAATCTATAAGACTCCAGTGGTTAAATCCATGTCTTCTGAAGCGATATGATAGGTGTGGGTGAGAAACAGATACATATTTAAACCACTGGAGTCATGTGGATTACTTTAATGCAGCCTTTATTTGCATTTAGGAGGTTCAAAATAATTGTCCCCTTTTACTTGCATTGTGTGGACCTACAGAGCTGAAATATTCTTCTAAAAATCACAATTTGTGTTCTGCAGAAGAGATAAAGTCATACACATCTGGGATGGCATGAGGGTGAGTAAATGATGAGAGAATTTTCTATTTTAGGTGAACTACTAAACAAAATGATCACAATTATTCAGGCCATATAATGCTAAAAAAGTGTATAAATTGGCTTTAATGTAATAATATTAAATTACTAGTGTGTGTGTGTGTGTGTGTGTGTGTGTGTGTTCGTTCAGAGCTGTATACACTGCTGCTGGAGGATATCTTAGTGCTACTTCAGCGGCAAGATGAGAAGTTGATCTTAAAATGCCACAGTAAGAATCTGGCAGGAACTGCTGAGACCAAACACATCTTTAGCCCCATCATCAAACTCAGCACAGTGATGGTGCGCTCGGTCGCCACTGGTAAGCAGCGCTGCCTTCAGAAAACTCTCAAACAGCTGTGTGTAAAGATGATGTGACTCCTGGTAAAAAATATATTAGGTAAAACCATTTGTGAAGTATTAGCACTCTCCTAAAATCAGTGCCAAATGAGTCAAAAGGTATTTTATGGCTTTTTCCATGAAACTTACACACAGTGGCTAGCACATTTAAGAGTGTAGTTGGACTAAATGTATTGTGTGAATGTGTTACAGACAACAGGTCATTCTTTGTGATCTCTATGTCTGATAACGGAGCCCAGATCTACGAGCTAATGGCTCAGACTGTATCTGAGCAGAGGACGTAAGTGCTGCACTTTAAAGCCATGATTCCCTTTTAGCTGTCATTTACGTTAAGATTTGATGTTTTTGACTTCTGCATATTATCTTAAGGGATTGTAAAGAGTTTAGGTCTGCTGTTACCTCTAAAAACCGAATACATTTTTGAATTTTGATTGATTTTCTCATCACTAGGTGGCAGTGTCTTATAACACAAAGAGCAGACTGCATGCAGACCAAACTACAAAACATCATTCCATTACCTCAGACTGAGTGAGTTTAAGTCCCTCCATCATTCATGAGAGAACTTTAAAGCCCTCTGTTTTACTAACGTGATCATTTCTGACATGTTTTCACAGTGGGGAACGTGAAGAGGTTGAGTTGATGAACTCTGGCGTTCAGAAACTTAAAGACTCTGAGCCCATTTCCTTAGGGAGCATTCAAACTCCAGGTGAATGATTTCTTTAAATAATTCTGTCCACTTGGATAGAAAAAAATCATCTGATTGACAATCACAGTTTTGTTTTTATTAAGGCTGTCAATAGATTCAAATTAATCGAATTAATTACATGATGTGCCGATGAATTAATCAAATTAATCGCATATTTATACATATTTGGTCATAAATATAATATACATTCTAAAAAAATAAGAATTCAGACAGTTAAAATGCATTAAATGATTGTGGCAGATGAATAAAGCATTGATGAGACAAAAAGATGCTTTATAGGGCAATATATTGTTTATTTCCAAATTATTAAATGTAAGACTTTTATTGGCCTGCAGTTCACAGCCATCTTTTTTGTATTGGACCCTTTTCACAGACTGTGATGACACTTTTCCTCCTTATGTCGCAGCATAAATCTAACACACTTTTTTATATTTTAAATGTTTAAATTATTTAGTGTACATTTAGAACATTGTACTTTGTATTATATTACCCTGGAATTTGAAAAAAAAAAAAGTTACCACAGATTAGGGTTGCTCCGCTACTAAAATTTGGTCTACGGTACGATACCAGCCCTGGTACCTCGGTATCGATACTAGCTTGATACTTTAAAATAAAAATAAAAAAAAATGTTTTTTGATTAAATTACACAGAAAATTACTGGACTAAAATAACTGCATAATATATTATAGATACAAATGATGCCTTTACTTTTTTAATTTTTCTGGATTCCATGTTAAATATTTTAATAAATGTTATGATCAAATTGTGTTTAATCAAATACATACTGTACAGCTTTAATCAAATTAAAATATAGCAATTTTCAGCAATATAGAGCCAATAATAATATTTCAACAATAATATATATATATATTTATATATATTTTCTAATTTAAAAAAAGATACTCAACAGCTTTACATTATTAATGACAACATTAAATTAAAACAAACTGATTACCTGAGGCAAAACGCTGCCATGGCTGAATCACAACATGCTGACAATTAGTACACTTGCTTTTGTGAATTTGTTTACAGATAATAATATAAATAACATAACCATTTAATATTATGTTATTGTTATTATGAGTATTATTGTGACTACTTTGAATATCACACTTTTATATAGCAATTATATTTTTCTGTCTTCAATTTCATGCATCCAGTCCTCTTATTTCAGTACGACTTTTATTTTGAAAGACATTTGAAGTTCTTCCTTTTTGTGAGGGGTTCATAATATCAGCTTCCTGTGACTGGTGATCTAAAATCTCCGAGCTGCAACAGTGAAAAGGGTTATTTGAGAGTTCACAGCCGATTATACACTAAACACACTGCTCTGCAGATGGATACCATTGGACACACTGCATGAAAATGAAGCATTAGTAGTGTGTGTTATGTTTGTGTGCATGCCTGCTTTTGTGTGTGAAGGAGATGACTCAGCAGGACGGCGCCTCTCATTCGTTCTGTGTCACGCATGTGACTATATTATTTCATTAAACGACATAAAAGACATCCTTCTGCTGTTTAATGATCACACTTGGCCATATTGATACTTTTTATTATTATTATTTTCAAATGGTTTTTGATTTCATTTCAAAATTACATTACATTGGCAGCATACTTTAATATGGTACCGAAATTAACAACAATACTATCATACCCTTTTTAATTTTTTTGTATCGCAATATTTCGTTAGTACCGGTATACCACACCTACCACAGATGAAATGAGGTTTCTAATACAGCTGCTGGGGGGAATGACAGTTTCATTTTCTGACTGTCATAATTCATCACTCTATATTTTTTTCTTGATTTGGAAAGTTCTGGAAATGTACTAGTGGCTTTTTCTTTTTAAGTTCTTTTCTTTTTTAAGAAGCTAATGTGTATGCAAAAATTATATTTGCCGTGGTCTCCCATTCACTCTGCAATTGTTTACTTCCGCATTCCAAAACCCGGAAGTGTGAAAAAGGGTCCTTTGAATTCGCGCCAATGTACACATACATCGGATGGATGCTTTTGGAGCATCTCTCTTTGGTTGTGTAACATAAAGTAAAGCATTTTTATTTCACTTTATCAAGTTAAACTTATTTTAAAACATAGAAAATCATGTCTCCGAATCCGTACATTCGGATTGGACTCCGTCCATCTGTATTTGAACACAAGAACGCATTCTCATCTTTTGCTAGTTTCAAGCTAGTCTGCTTAGCCAGACCTTTGTCTAAACCTTTAACTAATGAGAGTACTGTGGGCAGTCAGTGCCGTCTGAGGCTGAATTACTCTGATGGTTGCAATATTCCATATTACGATCCGGGGACATGATGAATTTTTTTAACAGGCTATTTTTTTATATAATTAATCACAGCCTTAACAAGTTAAATTGACTGCCCTAGTTTTTATGTAACATTTAGCAACCGGTAAATCTGAAATAAATGGTACCACAATGATAGACTGGCAAGTAATGAAGTGGCAGCTAATTTAACTAATGGCACATCAGTCTCCATGTACAGTCGCACAGTCAATACCAAAGAATTTGTGGACAGTGTGTGTGTGTAGACTTAGTGTGTGTAGGCAAAGTAATATATATTATTTATTTCACAAGCATAATTCGAAACACTCTCTAGTTTACTTGCTTACTAAGTGCCTCTAACAAAATGTATTAAACCTCCCAATCTTTGTTCAAATAGAGTGATTACTGTAGTTGTTCAGAATATTTTTGGTTGTATATTTCCTTTGTATAGAAAAAGATGACACAGAGGTCATGCAAACCCCACCAATTAGCACCAATCCGTTTGAGACCAAATCAGATGAGGAAGAGGAAGAAGAAGAAAACTCACAACAGGATCAGGGTGAAGATGATGAAGCATTCGTAGTGGCTGATCTGACTGAGAGACTGACATTCCTGAAGCAGCGTTCGAGACTGGGCATCGCCATAGATGAGGACGAGGCCGAAGCCTTTGAGCTCCAGCCACTCAGAGCGGATGAAGCTCTCAGAACATGTGAGTGCAAAACACCACCATGGAGTCATGACACACAGTACTGTGCAAAAGTCTTTGGCACATACGATGTTGATCACAAAAATATTTGTCTTCAGACGGTTATTTTATATCTTCTGATTTAGTGTAATAGGAAATATCCCTTTTAAATTCCCCAAAAATTTTTTATGTTTACTGAAGATGTACTGAAAAATTCCTAACATTCTAACCCTTCAGATCCATTTATTTCTCACCCTTTTATGTTTTGATTAGTGGCAGCACTGAGACAGCTCCTGATCAACCACATGTCCTGTCAGGAGGACACAGATAGAGACACTGAAAGAGCAGAGCAGCAGCAGCATGTGCAGAGGACAGACTCTCAGCAGGGGACACAGGACAACGCTGTAAATGCATCCTCAGTTGAGAACGGCTCTGAAAGGACAGACAGAGGCGAGACCAGATTAGAGAACGCACAGGAACTGCCCTCTGGAGACACTGGCTTCTTTGAGACGCATGAGGATTGTGGTGAGTGGTTGTCCTCTTATAGAGAAATTATATTGTTTCTGTGGAGGAATTCATAACTTAATTCACATTAAAAAATATAGTTTTTAGTTGTATTAACAGTATTTTAGGAAAATAATGGTAAATAAAGTCAATATCTGATTTAACCCCTTCAACTCTGCAGACCATGGGCAGGTCCAGAAGGGGACGCTATGTCAAAAAAAGGTTTACGCTTATAACGTCTCCGAATACATAAGTCAGGCATATGACGTATCGTTTGAAAGCTCAGAATCTGAACTTTTTATAGTTATCCATCACTTCTGCATTTATGTTACATAAAATAACAAAATAAGGCCTCAAAACATTCACGTTGCAAATAAGCGTCACCTAGATGTAATGTGGTAGAAATATTAATATGAATATAAAAATATTTCAAATTGCACGTAAATGGATTAATACCACAGTTCATAAGATTTTCAAAAGAATCATAAAGTGAAATATAATTTCTGTAAGTCATCAAATACAAATGTCTTTTTTATGTACAGATCACTGCTGCTGTAGGCCCCAAATAGCTTAAAACATTATATCTGGTTTACCTTTGGGATTTTTCAAAAAGATTAGCCATTTTTTACATCTATAAAAATAATCCAATGTTATATCAAATGTCCAGAACAAAATATGTGGTCCAGGAGGAAAATCATGCTAAAATAATTACTGAAAATATACTGTATGCTATTGACTATTGATAACATGTTGTATATCATCACAATGGGGAGGATATCAGCTTTCTAATGACACCTAGATTGAGCTTCTAGTCCACTCAGAGGCCGAGATATTTGATGAAACAGCAATGGTGCATAAACTGACAGTTAGAGCATGACACTTGAGCAAAATGCTCGTAAATAACAAGCTTATTCAAAATTCTGATAACGTAAATGTACTAAATGTAAATGGGTATGAGCACAACAGGTGCGCACATGTTATAAGTTGGTAATAACGCAGATAAAGTTTACATATAAAGTGAAACATAGGAAGAGGCAAAAAATTACGTGTGCTGACTGGTATTTGCTCAAGCTGCTAAATAATATTGGATTATGTATATATATATTGTAAAAACAGAGATCAGGTTCCTCGAGTCTTTGGGGTTTTTTTCACCACTAAATAACACTGAAATACGTTTTTTCCTTCCTATAGTCACATTTGCACAACTTTATATAAACTTAATCAAATCAATCTTTAACTTGCGACATCCTCCTGTTTCACTCAACCGGCACTTTATTTTAAATCAGCACGCGTGAACTGCACAGCCGTTGGGACTCAGTAGGCTGCTCCCAGGTCCTAGTGCCTGCCAGATATAATCTCTGTCAGTGCGACTTATAAAGAGATGCAACTTATCCTTTTTTTTCTCTGAACAATGCAATTTTGACCATTTGTGACTTATATTCAGGTGTGACTTTATTTCCGGAAAATACAATATAACATAAATAAATTTAATGAAAGTCTTAATACCATGATACCGTAATAACGCAGTATGTTTTGTGAAGGTTATCTTACCGTGAACATTTCATACCACTACACACCTATTTGTGGGTGTTTTTAGCATATCGTATCGTGAAATTTGTGTATCGTCACATGCCTAGTGTGTGTGAGTGAGATATGTGATATATCACCCTCTTGTGGTCTCCCAACGCCATCACGTTAAACAGAGACCAACTGAGTGAATTGGAAAGTATGCATATTGGGCTTCTAATTTAAATGACAGCTAATTTAAATATATATGCCTCAAAAATATATTGATCAAATACCGTTCAAAAATCGATATTTTATGGCATCCCTAAAACATATACAATATATTTATGAATAATTGGAGTCCAAAATAATTTTACCAATTTTTGTTAGTTAGTCCACAGTATGTTTAACAGGTGAGCTTTTATATTTGAGTGTGAAAAACTGCAGGCGACAGTCCAAAATGCACTAGAGTTAAAGGTGCACAAAGTATTTTATTTAATTTTTCTAAAGAAATGAATGGTACATTTTTGTGTCGTTTTTGATGTCAAATCATTCTGAATCAATCGTTCATCAGCTTTTTCACAAACTTGTGGAGTTCATGTCGTCATTAAATCATAGCAGGGACACCTAAGACATTTGGAAATTCATGTTATTTTTCCATTATACTTGTTACTGTGCTATTATTGTCAGACACTTTTAGTTGCAGAATAATTATTAACAGATCACAAATACACCTGCAAATAGGGTAGTTCTACAACGGCATCGATAACCTAAAGCATTTGCTTTTGGATGATGCTGCATCCACAGCAGTAGGTGTCACTATAAAGTCCAAGAAATTACTTAGTGCATCTTTAACTGTTGACGTAACAATATGCCATATCATCGAACTATTTCATTCTCTGTCTCAGCAGGCAGTTTTATGGTGCTGGAGGTGTTCGGAGGCTCTGGTGAGAGCAGCACAGATGATGATGTACATGGCAACATTGGGGAGCCAGTGGCTGGTGGAGACTCAGGCATTGACTTGAAGAAGCTGCTCTCTTCCTCGTCCCAGAGCAGTGGAGGACCAAACCTCAACAGACAAATTATGACTCACATACGTCTACTACAGGCCAGCCTGCTGCACCTGAAGGTAACAAAACCGAGCTAGCTACAATATACAATTTTGAGGTCGACTGATATTGGATTTTATAAGGTGGTGGAAAAGACTGAGAACCGTTTAATCAGCCGATAGTTTTAAAAAACAGTTAATTGAATGTTACAAAATTGTCTTAGTCTTACTTTACTATAACAGGCATAGACATAGAGGCTATAAGGTTACTTATCGTGTAACCAAAATCTCAATAATAACCAGACAAAAATTATGATTTGTGCATAACATTGGACTTTTAACTTTAAACAAGCCAGAAACACACCAGAGACTCCGACTTGGCTCCATTACAATGATCTATATTTAAGTATTTACCAATTAAGCTTTTTATAGCCTATAGATTCACCAGATTAAGGGTTTTGTAAATATATTTTTCATCAGGTGAGATTTTATGAGGAGTAAAGTTTATTATTATTAACAAGATATGAAGTTGGAGATGCAATGTATGTCTTGATGGGGTACATTTCCATGTAGTCGAATTTTTCTTTGCATGCCCTCGCTTCAATTCAGAACACTTGATTATCTAATCAAAATAGCAAAATATATAATTTAGATACAGCAAATCAGTCAGTGATTGTTTTATTTTATCTCAAGAGGCTACTGTTATATTGTCGAATCAAGCCGTTCTAACTGTAGAATCCTTCAGCGCTGGCCACAGAGGAACACGGAGGAACAAAAAAAATATAACAAACTATTGACATAGATTGTGCCATTAACCAAAAGTTCCAAAAAGCAACTATCAGCAATGATTAATTGGTAAAACCGATATTGGTCTGCAACTAATAAAAATCCAGCCTGATCTCATGAAATTTATGCAACAATGTCAAAATTATATGCTACACAATATTATGTGCTTCAGAAAACTTTGGCAGCAGTTTCCAAGATAAATGTCCAGCGGGGGGCACCAAAAGCGAGTGAAAGTATGATGTAATCACACAACGTTTTTAAGGTGAACATTAGATGGATGTTTTAATGAATAAAATGGACGTCCCTAACCTAAAATTTTAAACTAAACATAACCAGTAGTGTAAAAAAAAAAATGAAGGTGAACAGTCCAGGGACAGATGGACCTAGTTGAAATGTGTAGACGGGCGGCAGCCAAACTCTCCATCAACTGGCCGTCACAGCAGGTGGGCCAGTGTTGCAGAGAGAGACCTGTATGACGGTAAATGGCGTCCCAGCATTCATCGTGGAGATGCGGCGTTTTTGGGACAAGCCATTTTCTCACAGAGTGCGTGCTGAAGGTTTCTCTGGGCTAGATGTGCATGGGATGGATGATTGATGTTTGTCAAGTTTGCCTGAGAGAGAGAATACAGACTTCCTGGACACCTCAGTGGAACCAAAAGCCCTTTTCGGGGCTACAGTTTCTATAATGCGGTAGCAGTGCAATTTGTGAAAATAATGTAATGTGTGAAAATAAACAAAAAGCTCCCGAATAATGTCCAATTTAGAGCTGCAATCCCCAGCTCCGCCGCTAGATGGGCCACAGCACCATCGGTGAGCGAGAGCTTCAGCAGGCCCTCTCTGCTCATGCAGAAATTTGGCACGCATGCACAGACCACCCCCGGGTTTTATCTACAATAGAACGGTGTTATCACCTGCACATTGCTGTAAAGCCACCTCTCTTCAACAAGGAGTTAATGTCAACAGCAGAGGGGGATTCAGCTCAGATTTTGGAGGAAGAAATAGCCAATTTGCTGAGCAAAAGAGCTATAAGGGTGGTGGCGGTGGAGGACAGCTGTCAGGGTTTTTACTCCAGGTATTTTGTCATCCCCAAGAGAGTGGATTTGCGGAACCTCATCAAACACCTCAGAAGGTACAAAGTTCAAAATGCTCATGCTCAAAACGTTCTATCAATTTGTTTGTCCTAGAGACTGGTTTATGTCAGATGATCTGAAAGATGCATATTTCACACAGAAAATTCCTAAGGTTTGCTTATCAGGGTTTATCCTACTAATTTTTGATGGTGCCTTATGGACCGCCATTAGCACCGAGAGTGTTCAGCAAGTGTGTGGAAGCAGCACTAAAGCCGCTGAAATGAACACGTCTCAGTGGTCCATCACGGCAACAAACAGAGTTAGGAACCTTCTCGTTCGACTGTCTTCGACTATTGAGTCTGATGGCCTTGACGGTGTTAGTCATTCCATTGGGACTATTGCGATTTGAGAGAGTTTCAGCACTGGATAGCAGCGCAGCACTTGTATCTTTGCCATTGTTTAAATTGCAGAGTTCCATTGACGTCAGAGGGGATGCTCGCGCTCGTCATTGGAGAATGCCCACTTTCCTTCACAGGGGAATGCCTTTGGGAGCAGTCTCTCTTAGGAAAGTGGTGATGACAGACATGTCACTCACATGAGGTTTGACCTGTGTCACTATGCAACGCTCACAAACTTTCTGGAGTTACTGACTGTGTTTCTAGGATTGAAGCACTTTGTACAGTTCGTTCAATGCCACAATGTCCTAGTCAGATCAGACAACACCACAACAGTGGCATACATTCACAGCAACATCACAGCTTGGCACAAAAGTTGATTGTGTGGAGCGGTGCCTGCTTTCTCTCATTGCAGGTGACGCATGTTCCAGAAGTGGTGAACATGGGGGTGGATCTCCTGTCCAGGGGGAATCCTCTGTATGGAGAGCAGAACATTCACCCTCAGGTGGTGAGTCAGCTGTGGGAGAGATACGGGCGAGCTGCCTTAGATCTCTTTGCATCGCACGAAAATGCTCAGTGCCCTCTGATCTTCTCTCTGGCAAGAGACGGTGCTCCTATGTATGTGGGATGCTCTAGTGCATCCATGGCCATTCGCACCACTTTACATGTTTCCCCCACTGAGTTTAATCATTCCAACTCTTGAGTAAGAGAATACAGTCACTCAGTCATACTGATCGCCCTGTACTGGCCGGGGAAACTGTGGTTGGCAGAAATAATACAACTCTTGCACGGCCAGCCTTGGCCCCTCCCGCTGCACAGGGGCATGCTGTCGCAAGCACAGGGAGAAATGTTTCACACAGACTGAGTAGCTCTTTGAGCTTGGTCCGTGAGAGGCTAAATTTGAGTGTCACGGGTTACCCCTGAGGGTGATTGAAACGACTCGGAGCACTAGGGCAGCCATTGTTCCGTATGTTTTATGTTTTCTTCAGGAACTTTTGGATAAAGGCAGGGCCTTTTTACCATCAAGATTTATCTCGCTGCTTTATCTGCCTGTTATTTGGGAATTGACTCAACACCCACAATTGGTCAACACCCACTTGTTTGCAGGTTTATGAGCAGCATTTGAACAGGGTGAATAAACTGCTAGTTTCGTCATGGGATCTGTCCGTGGTCCTCCTTTTGAGCCAGTTGAAAGTATGGATTTGAAGCTCCTTTTGCTCAAGGCAGCTTTGTTATTGGCTCTGATGACAAAGCGAGTTAGTGAATTCCATGCTTTGTCGGTACATCACTCTTGTATGCGCTTTGCATTGGATTTGTTGAGAGTGTCTCTTAAAACGAATCTAGCCTTTGTGCCTAAGGTGAGTGACTCCTCGATCAGTTGCAAGCCGCTGGACTTGCTGGCTTTTCACCCGCTGCCGTTTCCTCGTCTGAGGATGAACGGCTTTATTGTCTGTATCCAGTTTGTACTCTACCTTTGTACATATTCAGAATGGATGACGAACGACTTTCTTGTCTGTGTCCAGTTTGTACTCTATGTTTGTACGTGGAGAGAACGAAGGTATTGAGGAAGAGTAATCAGTTTTTGTTTCTTGGGCTGATTCTCGTTAAGGACAGACCCATATCACGATAGCGCCTGGTGCATTGAGTAGTGGAAGCTATTATATCAATTTAGTATAGTTGGGGTTGCGACCTCCGGAGTGCTTGAGAGCTCATTCTACCAGAAGCAGGGCTACCTCATGGGCGCTGTTTAAAGCTGCGTTCACACTGCCAGCAACACAACAACCTCATCTCATTCATTTTCAATGAGAGCTGGCGACACGTGCGATGGCAATCGTTGGTGACCAGATGTGGGCGTGTCCAGCGACCCGACAAATTTGAGAAAAGTTTTACTTTATGCAAATGATGAGCGACTTTTGGGTGCAACAGCCAATACGAGAGAGGATGGTAGAGCTCACCTGATCTTTCTCTCTCTCAGCTCCTGCAGTGACGGAAAGATGGAGGAAAGGCTACTCCATACACACCAAACTTATCTGCCAGCCGCTGGCAGTGTGAATGCAGCTTAAGCGTATTTCAGTACAGGGCATTTGTCCGGCTGCAAATTGGGCGTCGCCTCACTTTTGTCCGATTTTACAGACTGGATGGTACAGAGTCGTCATTGGCTCATTCAGTCCTTGGTGTTGGTAGTCAAACTGCCGATGTGTAAAAATATACATTCACAAATCAACAACAAGGAAGTATAGCAATGTGTTCTCAATCCCCCCCCATCCATTCTTTGCAAATTGATTAGGTGGGTGTACATTGGACACTAAAAGTTGGTTGATGGTCTACTTCGGACAGTATATCTGCAATACAGGAGTTGGTTATATCCCATAGTGAGATATCTAATGAATGTTAGGAGAAATTTAGGTTACACATGTAACCTGGTTCTCTAATAACAGGAGTGAGGTATCTCAGCACACTTCCCTCCTTGCAGTTGCAGAGAATGAAGAAGAGATCTGTGGCGGTGTCTTGTATAGGAAGTTGGGGCTCCCTTATCACTGCTGTGATTGGTCTGTCATCTGACAGACGTGGTGTCATTGCTTCCCGTGTCAGATACGCCTGAGGCAAATTTCCATAGTGAGATACCTCACTCCTGTTATCAGAGAACTGGGGTTACATGAGTAACAAAGTTTGAAATATGTAGTTATAGTAACGTTCCTTCTATGAGACTAGGTTGTACAAATCACATTTTAAGAAGGTGCAACTGCCCTTATCAGTAAAAAAATTAATTGTCCTTGAATCTAAGAAAATAGATTCAGTACCTTCAAACTTGCAGCTCTCTTGCACCAAATTGAAGTAATGCTATATGCTATATGCTTTTCAGGATATAGAAATCAAGTATAACCAACAACACCAAAGGCTATCTGAGGAAACGGCTACTGACACAGAGGAAAACAAAGGTAGGTTTAGTATATTTTGATGTTACACAAACTATTAAGGTTCATTAGATGTGCTTTCTTAGGAAAGCCTTACATATTTTATTGCTCGTACTTTGGGCTAAGGGTTTGAACAAACCCCTCCTGAGTATTACATTTCAGCACAGCTTTTCCTGTTCTGCTTATGCTGCAGACATCAATGCTTCAAATATTGTGGCTTGTTCAGGAGTTATGATTTTCACCTGGCAGATGATGAACTGACAAAAAAACAAAA
This sequence comes from Moxostoma hubbsi, assembly GCA_032164185.1. Classification (NCBI taxonomy): domain Eukaryota; kingdom Metazoa; phylum Chordata; class Actinopteri; order Cypriniformes; family Catostomidae; genus Moxostoma; species Moxostoma hubbsi. The sequence goes on from JAVLUX010000044.1 coordinate 12,679,988, forward strand.
CAAATATTGACTAACATTGAAGGAGGGACCCAAGCCATATCTAGAGACAAGAATATAAAATATTGTGGGGGGTGGGCTCTTTCGGCTTAGACAGTAAAAAACAAAATAACAATCCAGAGCACCTTAGCAATGACCTAGCAATCATCCAGAACACCCTAGAATTGTGGTGCTGAATTTTAAATAGGCAAGCACCACTTACATTTGAGAAAATATAACCGTCTTTCTCACTCTTTTAGATAAAAGTTAGTGAAGTGGGTCTCTCTCTCTCATCTGTTCATTGAGACCGGAGGAAACACACGGACACTGAAAGTGCTGTTCCACAGCCCTGCTCCAGCAAAGTCCTCATACAACGCTAATGCTGTACACCAGCCATGCACAAAGACAGAGATTGAATGGACGGGAGATCTGGAGTTTCTATTTGCACACTCGCAACACAGGATGGCTCAAATCAGCAAAGAAAATCATGGTACTCCGACAGTGATTGCCATTTAAGGAAACGTCATCGCCTCTCACACAACCATATGCATCATTCCTTCAGAAAGCCTCCTTTTAGCCCAAACTACAATTTTCTTGAAGGTTATAAGGAAGGAAAGCCTCAAGATGATTGAGCATAAACCTCTACTTCCCCATGATTTCCCTCAATATTAGCCAATGAAAATACTGCATGTATTGTGTCACGTGATTTCTTTTACAGATCTTTGACCTAACCGTGTCTCAAGTGAGTTCAGAGCCATCCATAAAGCATGTATGCTTCATAAGGATGGCAGAGTAGTTCGATTTTTACACACTGAGTGCCAAACAAAAAAAATCGATTTGTATGTGCGAGGTAAAGGTTTAGATACCATTAACTATGAGTGGTGTCGAAAATCTTAAGCTTTCTTAAAATCAGACGTCTCTTAGGGGAGAATCAAGAGGATTGGCTGATGCTTTTGCCATGATGCGGAGTAAAATGCTGTCTGGCACTGAAGGCATGTAAAATCCAAACTCTGCATAACGCTAGTATTGTGATATCATGAGTCTGAGGATTGTTGTGCTCCTCATGCTTCCTCTTTATATAAACCACATTCTATTAAATGAAGCTACTGAAAGAGTTTTCTCTGGCTTATGGCTGTGAGAAAACTGGACCTTTCCTAATGTCATCTGGTTGGGCTCTGCCCGACCCGTCTTATGGATTTCCTTGGTTTTGAGAATGAAGTTAAATAGAAGCTTCAATGCAGGAACTTGATAGACTCTTGATGGTCTATTTTAAATGTAATGTATTGTACAATTATGACCAACACTGCATCTCTTACAGAGACCCGATTTTGTTTTGTCTTTCTTTTGCTTTCTAAAGCATTCAGTCATGTATTATTTTAACAGAAACTACTAAAAAAAAGAAAAATAAAGAGACTGCAAGTTATTCTTTAATATTAATGTAATCTGTATTTTTATTATCTGTCTAGACGTTTGAGCTATTATATTATTATGGAGCATTATTAATATGGTCTTGGCTTTCTGTTGAGAACATGAATAGCTCTAAATAGATGAGATTTTGACTGAACTGATGTATTGTTCAAGGTGGAAAGATATTGCACATTGTGTCTTCATTTTATCACATTTATCTTTGAGCTGGGAGGATAACTTGTTTTGGATTTATGACCAAAAAAGAAAATACACAACTCCATCTTTAGCAAATTTATTCAATAAACTGGAAACACAAACGGTGTATTTCATTTCTTGTCCAAATCAATACTTTGTGAACACTAAGGTGAGCTTAAATTGAAATATTACAAATTACAACGTTCAAATCTTTAGAGCTAAATGAATGTATGCTAATGGCTTTACATAGTAATTCTCAATATGAGACAAGCAGTATACACCAACACTTTCCCTGCCACAACTGAAGTCCTTTGTTGTTAAATTAAGATGTTATGCTTGATTGTGGTCAGGATAACATTTGTCATTCAAGGACTTCAGGAGTAACCAAAATTCACATTTCATAAATCTCCATTACTGAGGCCTTTTTGTTTCTTGGCTCCTTTCTTATCTCCCCACTTTCTCTTGCCCCTGGTTTTGGCCTCCTCTTCTCTGAACTGATGCCTGTGGGATAATTTAAAAAAAAAAAAAAAATGTCAGAAACAAAAGAAAGAAATTTGGCAATTACATATTTTTTTTTTTTTTTTTTCAGTAAAAGCTGACCTAGACTGCCAGCGCCTGCCACTATTCCACACGCGTCCAAACGATGGCAGCCAGTTGGTATCAGTGTGTGAGCGGTGGTCAAAGTTTGCCCCCACACGGTTGGGAGGAAGCTTCCGGAGTTTCTCTCGTTCCTCTGTGGAAGATAAAGAAAAACAGCAGCTTTATATGCACAAATCAATGGCCAGAAAACCCTCAAATTGCCATCCAGTTCATGCGTGTATATAATATCATACTACAACGATGTGCAATATACAACAGAGTGCTAAAAAGTTGACATTTCTATTTATTTATACATAAAATCAAAAAATGCGATTTAACAAGATACATTAAACATGCAACATAATGAGATCATGTGACAGTAGCCAACTTTCAATCCATATATTTGTATGCAAATTTTGGGATATTGCATTAAAATGTAAGATTAAAACAAGAATTTATCAAATACATCCCTGGATGTGCCTAAACAAGTCATGTGACTAAATGAGGTGTTCACCCGTTTCTATTTCTGCTTTGTGCAAATTTCTCCAGAAGTGGCAATTTTGTTCTCTTGGAAAACATGGCATGGAAATGCTGCTGCATTTGCAAATTTTGTTTTCATAATATTTCGATTTTTCTAAATTTGGGTGGAAACCCATCAATGTAGCATGCTCCGTTTGAACAGTGTTGCATAAATCATACTGTTTCACATACCATTTAGAAGCAAACAGTAGGCACTGTTTCGTAATCTAGTATTGACCCCCCCTCGTACACATGCGTGGACAATGTATTTTGGCTTCGCTATACACAGCGCATAATTTAATTTAATTTAATCCGACTGATGTCAGTTAAGGGTTAAACGTACACAGTCATGTGACAAAACATGGTGCCGATGACAGCTTGTCAGTTTGTCTTTGAGAGAAATGCCAAAAAAACCACAATGTCTGGTAAGAATCCCAATTAAGTTTTTACATTGAAACCTGTTTGAATCAAAAAATTAGAGTCTCTAGTTTAATCCGATAAGACATTTTTTAAATTTGAGGGATTTATCGCGAATCACAACGCTGCTAAACACAATGTACACTTGTGTACTTTAGCACATTTTTTTCCTAAGAAATCCTGTTTTATTTTAACATGGTTGGCAGTGATTGGATGCTGATGACCGTTACTTTGAATCAAAATTAATTATGCAAATTTTTGATGTAATGTCTGTAACATCTCAAAAACATGAATAACCAACACTCCTGGAAATATAAACAATTTCATATTTATTTATTTGACTTTCTATAGCTTTGTACCATTTAAAATTTTCACAACTTAGTCCCGCTCTCCACATGTGGGCACATACAGTTCTAGTAAAACTATTTGCTTTTAAAAATAATTTTTTTTTTGCATGGTTGTAGTTCCAAATCAAAAAGGGAAATGGAAAATGCACAAAGCAGTCACACTCGGGTCTCAGGAGGGTAACAATTTTTTTCTGAAAGTGTTCTACACGGTCAAAAAAGCCAAACAGTGTCACAATTAGAGAAGTACGTACTGTGTTTGAGAAAATCCTGAAGTGAGGGACCCATTTCCTGCTGGACACTGCTTGAACCCTCATCAGGGTCCTCCAGAAGCCACGGCGGCACAGCTCCTATAATACACACACACACACACACACACACACACAACACATCCATGTCCTTCTGGTCAGCATCTCCTCAAAGAATAAAACAAAAACCATACAAAATCAGTTTTACTCACCAGAATGGACATTGCCACTCCTGGAAGAATCCTACAAATAAGGGAAGCAAATGGCCAAATCAAGGTCATGTCTGATCCAATTCATTCATCCAATCAGTAATTACTGCATTCACATGGTGACAAGAGTTTACCTGGTAACCAATTAAAGTTAATCCCAGTCCTGCTTCATTCCATTGACTGTGTGATGGCAGATTGTCATGGCTTGGCTCTGGCCGTGCCTCCGTTTCATAAGTGCCCCTGTGGGAACTTATTTTTAAATATAATCATACTTTAGAGAGCCAAATCATAAAAATGATTAAGATCCAAAACAGACTGACATTCAAGTACGATGAAACTGATTGTTTAAGACAGCATGTTTATAATAAATCAACAACTGATTCCACTTTTAACATAACTGCACACTAAAGGCCAGAAACATTCTTTACGCAAGTCTGCATACCAGGGGTGGTACAAGGGTAAAATCTGGGATAGGACTTTTTAGGATAAGCAACTGGTTGCCCTTCGCCGGTCCCCCTCGTTTGCGTTTTAGCGTCGGTCTGGATTTGAGGGGGGAGGGCATCAGAATATTCTGGGAGAGGGGGCACAAGCCCCCCCTTAATCACAGACAGGATACATATGAAGATGCAAGCACATGGCCAACGAGCGGTCCGGTTCAAAATACAAATAATGTGTGATCAGTGTAATCCGACTCTCAAAGAAATGACTCTTATGAGTCGGCTCTTTTTAGTGAATAAACAAGACATAAGTCGGAACTGACTGAATTGACTTAAAAATAAATCAAGAACTGTTAAGGGGCGGTCACACTACACTTTGCACTCCATTCAAATGCATCTGAACGTAGCGGCGTGGAAACGCAAACTCACGCGAAGAAATTTCATACTACACTGCGTACCAAAGTTCAAGCTTGGTGAACTCTGAATTTGCACAAGAGCACACATGACCAATAGGAGACTAAAAGGTCACACGCTGACCTCTTGGCTCAATTCAAATGATACATATTTCAAAGCTGTGAGATTTATTGGTGCAGGAAAGTGAGTAGACAAAATGTTTTAATATAATATTATTTGTTTTTTGTGATTTATTATTTACTTACACCAGAAGTCCTCCCATGTGACATCATATCCTGGTCCGTTGCGCAAAAAAGAATGTGCGCGCTCAAAGCCTAGAGTGACCACCCCTTTACAGTGTTATGTGTAATTACAGCTCATGAGACTTAAGTTACTTAATGGTTGTTCATATGCCAACATGTAGTTTAAAGTTTTGTTGATTTGTCTCATGTCTGTCAAATCCACAAAAAAAAAAAATCAAATAAAACATTTATTAGCCTGCAAGAAATTGGCTGGTAAATTTCTAGGCTTGTAGACTGAAAAGTTCATTTCAGACCCTGTTGGTATCGGAGCATAAAGAGTTTGAGTACCAGTAAATGACAGTACTTATATCAGTGCATCCCAAATAAAGACAACATGTAGTTATTTTAACAGTTATTTTACCTGGCAGCATGTTCATTGTTGTGCTGGCCCAGTTCAGCAGGCTGTAGCAGTTCTGGATCAGGCTAAGTTTGATTCAGGAAAAGTCAACAGTAATGGCCAAAGTCTTTTTAACATAATTTTCCCAAAAAAGAGACATACTTGGACAAACACAGGCTATTCTCAAAAGATGACTCAGAACCGTCAAAGTTTATAACATCACAAACATTTTCATCAATCAAACCAAACGGATGAGTACTGAGATATGGATACACTTGGAGCATCCCAGGAAAACAAACCTCTGATAATGCCTGCAGGACCTCCAGTCTGTGCTGCTCCTGAGATCGGATCACCGCAGCTCGCTGAGGATAAACAAAACAGACATGGTTAAACATGTTTAATATTCTAGACTCTTAACTACTTTTCAGTACTACAAGAAATTACATGTTTACCTCTTTAATAAACACATCCTCTTTTTCCTCAAACTGTTCAAGAGCCTTGGCAACCTCAGACTTGAATCTACAAAAAACACATGCATTCTTCGTTTATTTCTCTGTGGCAGTACCACGTTATAGTGATTTTAATTTGTGCTCTGCACAAATATGTGCCAGTCTACCTCTCAGTTTCCTCTTCTGTTGTGATGAACTTGTCTCGCAGTTTAGGATCTGCTTTATTTTCCCACCAAAACTTGTGTGTGTTTTTCCGGTGCTCTGGCCTGAAATGAGAAGAGCTCGGTAAGTTCAGTCTAAAACTGCATATGTGTGCATTTCCTCATGTGTGGTCCGATCTTACGTGCTCATGTGTTCCAGCAGTCCTCCATGCAGCACAGTGATGTTACTGTCAGACACGTGTTTCTGCACCTCCAGCCCGCAACAATAACACCAGAATTTAACATCATGATCGGGACTGTATTTCTCCACCTGAGGATTTTTGATGGTCCGCCTCGCTTCTTTGACCTGCAATAACATTTGGGAATATTATTTTAAGCACGTTTGTACCCATTTGTCCACAAACTTAAATGATGACTATTGTAAACAGCATGGTTTGGATAACATGCATCCTATCGATTACATACAGATATTATTATTATTATTATTATTATTATTATTATTATTATTATTGGAGATTTTAACAAGGCAAATCTCACACGTCAACTGCCCAAATACAGACAGCGCATTACATGCCACACCAGAGACAGGAATATACTGGATAATTGCAACACAACAATAAAGGATGCATATCACCCTGTCCCTAGAGCAGCTTTGGGACTCTCTGATCACTGTATGCTTTTTAAAAAAAGTGTTTTATTATTATTAAAGAATAGAATCAGAGATATAGAAAGGTATTGCATCAAAACTATTAACTATTTAAAAATCTGCACTACTGGTCAGACCAGGCCAGCAGAAAAAAAATCCTTATCATGCTTGTCCTATAGGGATGTTATTAACAATTTTATTGATTCCAAACATAAAACAAACACAACATAAAAAATATAATCCCCCCCAAACATGTCACAAACAACGAAGTAAAAAATAAATAAATATATTATTATTATTATTTATTTTATATATATATATATATATATATATATATATATATATATATATAAAATTTTCAAACATCATCTCCCCGCACCACTACCTAAATGAGGTTGCCCCAGCCAACTTCCATCCCAGGAGGATGATTTTTCTACCACTCATGACTCCGGCTATGACCCAACTTTTTAAATATCTGTCCACAATATTAACACCTGTCCCATCACCCAGGATACGGAGGCTGCGGCTAAATGAAAATTCAGTGTCCGATACCTCACACAAACTTCTGAACCCCTAACCAAAATTCTTGGATCTTTACACGTCCCTAAAAAACATGTGTTGTGTCCCGTCTTCTGATTGGCCCTGCCAGCAGGTGGGTGTGTCTTTAAGACCCATCCTATACAATCTAGATCGGGTCCAGTAGAATCAATGTTTCATCTTCTTTCAACCTACATGCAAAAACTAAAATCTGCTAAATCTGTAGTAAGGACTGTAAAGCGATAGACCAATGAAGATGAGCTGGATCTACAATGCTGTTTTGACTGCACTGATTGGAGTGTTTTTGAAGCTGCAGACACTAATCTGGATGAGCTCACAGATACTATGATCATATATCAGTTTCTGTGAGGACATGTACATTCCTACTAGGACTTATTTAACACAACAATGACAAACCATGGCTTACAGCAAAACTCAGGCAGCTTCTTTAGGCCAAAGAGGATGCTTACAGAAGTGGGGATAAAATCTTGTACAATCAGGCCAAAAACAGTCTGACAAAGGAGATGAGAGCGGCTAAAAGAAGATATTCTGAAGCTAACAACCCTGAATCAGTGTGGAGAAGACATTACCAACTACAGGACACCATCCCCCAACACTGTAGGGAATCAACAATTGGCTGATGACCTAAATGTGTTTTAGTGCAGATTTGAAAAGCCCAGTCTCACACCCCTCACCTGCTCCGACCTAAATTCCCAGCTCATGCAAACACTCCACCATCATCCCCGTCCCATTGAAATTCAAGAATTTGCTCGATTATGTCGAAAATCAATAACATGATTATTTTGGTTAATATTGAGCACAATAATATACATTATTATTTAACACGATTGTCATGGACTTCGGAAACATCATGCATTTATTGAACCTTTTTAAAAAAAGGTATTTTTAACGGTGGATTTCCTTGAACTTGAAATGTAAACTGCACTGGATATGGGAAGAGGCTACTGTCATATGATCATTTTTCAATGTCACTTATAAAGAAAACACTCCATCGCCATAATTTATTGCAGCAAGATCTACCATGTACAATAGAGGCAATACATTAATCACAAAACCAAAACTTTAGTCGATTGTCAAGCTTCACTTTTTTTGTGGCCGTTTCTGCTGCTGCTATCGAGTTAGCACACTTACCTTCTCCATGAATTTGACGATAACGACTTTAAGCTTGCTCTTATGGCTTTTCCCATAGATGTGTCCTTTTCCTGAAAAATCAGTTTTCCTGCAGATTGAACAGTAAAAGGCCCCCATTTGGCTGCTTTGGTCGTGAGCATTCAGAGACTGCAAAAGGGTTTTCGCATGTGATATTTTTGTAAATAGTGACGTTGTGTGACACCACATGTGCAACACTGACCGCTTGTGGTTGGGATGAAAAGTGAAGAAATCAACATCGCTTGCGTGTATTTTATTTACAAGAAAAAGTAAAAGGAAACAAACAGACACACGAGCAGAAAACCACCACATAATGAAAACAGTTTGACAATTTTAAATAACAAAAAAAATGCTTGTTAATTTCATGAAGGAAAACTATATCATGGCGGCTTCAGTTGTCCAGCCTGATGATTTCCCGTCAGGAACAAAACTGGATCACAGCTCCATCAATGCTTGAATCAGATCTGTAAAACAGGCACATTTGAAAGTGAAATCACACAAATTACAATTCAAGCCCTTTTGAATGGGTCTCCACTTTTTTAAATCAATACTTTCCATGTAAATTCACAAATTGCAATATCTAGCCGATGAAAACGGAGCAGAACTAGAAAAATATATTCACTTTTGAAATGTCCATGAATTTGCCATGGCTTCATAGAATTGTATTAATTGCAGTGACTTTTCAAAAAATTCCCTGATAATTAAATGTGTAAAAACCCTGATTTAACCCTTTATTAATGGTCGGGTCATTTTTGGTTTTAATAAATGTTTCCTTAATCGAGCAGTACAAGGCTTGGAGAATTCTAAACTTGATAAGAATTTGGACTAGATTAGGTTTTATCAAAATTAATGGGTGAGGCTAACACACACACACACACACACACACACACACACACACACTTTTAAACTATATATTCTATCCTCTAACACAAAAACTTTCTGCATTTTAAGATTCAACTTTATTGTCATTGTGCAGAGTACAGGTACAGAGCCAATGAAATGCAGTTTTTTCGCATATCCCAACTAAGCTGGAGTCAGAGCACAGGATCAGCCATGAAACAGCACCCCTGGAGCAGGTAGGGTCAAGGGCCTAGTTCAAGGGCCCAACAGTGGTATCTTGACAGTGCTGGGGCTTGAACCCCCGACCTTTTGTCAGTAACCCAGAGCCTTAACTGCTGAGCCACCACTTATCTCATTTTTACATGTGTGGCATCATTGCAAAATCTCCCCCTTTAACACAAATGGTTTAAACAAAATGCTACAATTTTATAAATAATTGACTTTCTATTGTCTAAATATACAATAAATATATCCAATACATAACTTGTAAATTAAGTTTGTTAGAACATTGGATAATAGAAATCAGCCAATGCATGGAGCACTGAAGCCATCTAATAGCCATAGTTATGGTTTCATGTAATTGTTATGTAACTCCAGCAGATGTCACCAGAGACCCCCAATGGATGACATAGTTTGATGATCTGACAAAGTACTGAAATGAAGGATATATATATAGGAATGAAAATAACAATGTGCTTAATTTTTTATATGAACATGAATGGAGCAATTGAGTTATTTAGAGATCAATAAGGTCAAAAATCCCATAAAAATCCCCAAAGAAATGCATAACTTTAATGTTTTTACTTTAGTGATGGTAGTGTTATTACATTTCTTTAATTTTGGCGTTTCCACATTTTATGTATTGGGTCAAATTTGCCCCGAAAAGATGAAACAGGGTTTTCTATTGAGAAGTGCAAAAGGGTTAATATTCCAAGCTGCAATTCCTCACCTGGATAGTTCATGCTTCTCTTCAGCATTCTGAAGGAATCACCTGAGAGCGAGTGGATTTCATCTCTCAGCCTCTGTCGGCCGTCCAGTGTGAGGTGCCACAGACACGACTTCCTCTTCCCATCTCCAGACACCTGCTGTGGGGTCTTCTTGAAACTGTTGCTGAAGCACAGATTATGGCGGATTGTGTTTTTCCACCCATCTGGAGCTGTAATGAAAAAGGGGAAGTGCTCTCTAGAGAGAGAAAACGATTAATAAAATATCTGAGAAACACTAAATAAAACATCATTCATGTCATTAGATTAAGAATGGATGGGAAAACAGTAAAGACAAGGTGAGCGGTGTTCGCTACCAGAGACCATTTAGCCAGAGACGGACCACTGGTATAAAAATTAATGGGAGAAACTGGAATGGCCAACACCCAATGGCTGTGGAAAAGGAAGTCCCGCCTTAGAGGTAAAAGAGCCAATCACCTTTTAGATTCAGACATCGCCTGTTAGTCATGCGTGTTCTCAACATACGCCTCAGCTAAACCAGCCTGGTAAACAGCTGTTTTTTGTGCCGTCACCTGAGCTAAAGCAGCACAATTTATGATACCAATGTTGTCAGATTTTTCCCCAATCAAGTACCTGTAGATTGGAGCTGTACTCTTATGCTGCGTGTACTCGCATAAAATAGCTGCCCAGGAGCATTCCAAAGATGGCCGCCAAGTGGAATGACTTGCCTTGAAAGGGATTTTGTCACCACCTAGATGTTAGGATGCTCTGTGTTGCCATTGTTTTGTTATATGGTAGCTTAGGTATTTTTTTGTGCTTTCTTCGGGTAAGGCACTACGAAAAAGACGGTCATCACGACTGTGTATATTATTGAATTTGGATGGAGGGAGCCAAAAGTGAAAACACTGGATACCGGAAAATAAAACCGGCTTCCCTTATGAATCGTGGAACATTTCTACAATCTCTGGTGTTCTGAGATGAGTTTTCAATGGTTCTTTTTAATTTGACATGACATCTAAAAAAATGCAGCGCTCCTGCACAAGACACTGAAAAACCAGCAAGATGTGGCACAACAGTCAAAGACATCTGTTTTGAGCAAGTTAACATTGATAAACAGAGCGGATGGATGCAACAATTTCAGTGTGAAAGTCGCTTTGGATAAAAGTAAATGTTTCAAATCCCCAATTTAGTATTTCTCACAATAGTAATAGTGATTCTTGTTTTAGCATCCACTACTAATAATCATATAAAAGCGCATTGGGACCTGGTGAAGTTATAGATCTGCTGCACGTTAAGACTCCCAGACCGGCTGCTGCTGAGCGCCACGGCGATGAGGATGCAGTAGTTAACAGGTGGCCGAGGCCACCCTCCGCTCTTCAGGTTCATACTGTCCTGCAGGGCTCTCTGAAGCCGTCGGTTCTGTGTAAGACCAAGCTTGCGAGTGGTCTGTCTTGGTGTCTTCACCTTTCGAGCACCCTTCACCTTATGACAAACGGGCACATCTACAGAGGAAGCGTCGTCTTCATCTGTGAGCTATGACAAGAGACAAGACATTCTTCAGGACCAGTTAAACTAATTTTAAGTTTGTTTTTTTATTATTGCCAAAGCAAATGGCAAAAGTGAATTCATTCTGTGAAATCATGGCTAAGGATTAGTTTCCCCAAATATGAAAATTCTGTTGTACTCACAACTTGTTTTTCTTATGTAATGTGATTAAAGAGATAAAGGTAAGGTAGGACTTGATTTTATCTATCAGGAATATTAGACTTGATTTGGAAAAGTGGGCATTTCATTCTAGAATGCAACTAGACCTGAATGAGAGTTTGCAATCGATAATAAAGAGGATGACATTTTTTGTCACATGTATTACACCATATTTTTTGAGCCTTTATCTATTGGGAACCAAAATGGTGGCCTGGACACTTAATGTCAAAATCCTCAAGAGCATCTCGATGCATCCCAATGCAAACACTTTTTAAAGTGTATGATTTGCTATTGTTGTTGGAACCTTCACTATACGGCTACCTGGCATTAAATTACCACTTGAATTCTTGGCAACATTTTAGTAAGGCTGCATTACCTACAGCATTATTTATTTGACATCATTTTCCCCATCAAGTACTGCAGTGCATCTCCTCCTCATGGACTGCACCAAATTTGCCAGTTCTTGCTGTGAGATGTTACCCCACTCTTCCATCAAGGCACTTGCAAGATCCCGGACATTTCTGGGGTGAATGGCCCTCCTCACCCTCCGATCCAACAAGTCACAGAGATGCTCAAGAGATTGAGATCCGGGCTCTTCCCTGCCCATGGCAGAACACTGACATTCCTGTCTTGCAGGAAATCATGCACAGAACGAGCAGTATGTCTGGTGGCATTGTCATGCTGGAGGGTCATATCAGGATTGGTACCACATGAGGGAGAAGGATGTCTTCCCTGTAACACACAGCGTTGAGATTGCCTGCAATGACAACAAGCTCAGTCCGATGATGCTCGGACACACCGCCCCAGACCATTACGAACCTTCTACCTCTGCTCTCCAGAGTACAGGCCTCGGTTTAATGCCCATTCCTTCGTTGATAAACACGAGTCCGACCATCACCCCTAGTGAGACAAAACCACGACTCAGGCACTTTTTGCCAGTCCTGCATGGTCCAGTGAAGGTGGGTTTTTGACCATTGGCGACATTGTTGCTGGTGATGTCTGGTAAGGACCTGCCTTACAACAGGCCTACAAGCCCTCAGTCCAGCCTCTCTCTACTATTGTGGACAGTCCGAGCACTGATGGAGGGACTGAGCATTCCTGGTGTAACTCAGGCAGTTGTTTTTGCCATCATGTACCTTTCCCGCAGGTGTGATATTCGGATGTACTGGTCCTGTGCAGGTGTTATTACACGGGGTCTGCCACTGTGAGGACGATCAGCTGCCCTTCCTGTCACCCTGTTGCGCTGTCTTAGGCATCTCACAGTACAGACATTGCAATTAATTGCCCTGGCCACATCTGCAGTCCTCATGCCTCCATGCAGCATGCATAAGGCACGTTCACGCAGATGAGCAGGGACCCTGGACATCTTTCTTTTGGTCTTATGTTTCATTAAACAAGCATGGAAAACATTGTTTAAATCCTTTACAATAAAGATCTGTAAAAGTTACTTGGATTTTTACAAAATTATCTTTAAAATACTGTGTCCAGAAAAAGAAACATTTCTTTTTTTGCTGATTACACACACACACACACACACACACACACATATATACATATACATATATATATATATATATATATATATATATATATATATATATATATATATATATATATATATATATATATATTTAAAACCACCTGCCAACCTGCATCTCAGAGTAGCATTCTTATCACCACAATTGTACAGAGTGGTTATCCGAGTTACCATAGACTTTGTCAGCTCAAACCAGTCAGGCCATTCTCTGTTGACCTCTCTCATCAATAAGGCGTTTCCATCCGCAGAACTGCCGCTCACTGGATGTGTGTTTTTTTTTTTTTTTGGCACCATTCGGAGTAAACTCTAGAGACAGTTGTGTGTGAAAAATCCCAGGAGATCAGCAGTTACAGAAATACTCAAACCAGCCCATCCGACACCAACAATCATGCCACGGTCCAAATCACTGTGATCACTTTTTTCCCCATTCTGATGGTTGATGTGAACATCAACTGACCCTTGACTGCATGATTATATGCACTGCTGCCACATGATTGGCTGATTAGATAATCACATAAATATCTAGGTGTACAGGTGTTCTTAAAAAATGTTTGGTGTGTGTATATAGGTAAATACAGGGTCCATTTTAACATTGTTGAATTTGTGTCAGGTCCTTTCTCCCTGACACAAATCATCTCTCATTTGGAGACAAAAACAGGCCATTAACATGACGTACTGTAATATCAAAATCCATTTGCAAACAATGCATTACCAGAGATCTATATAATATGGCTTTACTCATACCTGATACTCGCTGGAGAGGGAGGTGTTGTGCACTGACTCATTCAGGCAGGTTTCATCAGGTAGAATCACTGGGCGCAAACTTTGTTCCAGAACAGGTGTGGCGAGTCTTGGCACAGCTCCCAGTTTTGGGGGTGTTGGTGTTTTGGGGTAACTAATAGGGTACTTTATGGGACAGGCTAAACTGGGATTCACCATCAACCATAGATTAGGTTGTATTTCAGGCTCTTTATAAGAAACAGAAACATTACAGTTGAAGTGCGCAGGTGTGTAACATTGAACGTTTGACAACATTGTTGTAGAGAAGCGGTCTCTATTAAAGAAAATAAATCATACATTTGTATAGGAATTGCTGTCATAATTTGAAACAGTGCATTCACTAGAGCTGGCAGATATTTAAAAGCCATTTTCAACCATCCACGCCTCCATCAGTGACCCTTGATCCTATATATTTATATGACTGTCCATCAGAGTGCTAATGGGGGTCAAATAAAATCCTACTGAATAAACTGAAAATCATACTGGAGTTTTTCGTTTAATGTTGTAATCCTCAGTAAGTGTCATTCGGACCGGGATGGGAGCCCACTAGAGAGAAACGCACCTGCGGCATTGTGAGGGAGCTGATAGTTGCTGTCAGTTCCAGGTAATGATCTTCTCGAGATTCTCGCGTAATGCCACTGTGCCAAATACTGGTCACTCCGTTTGTCATCTGCGACACCAGAATGATTTCATTATGCTGAGAAACCAGTTAGTTTTCATGCTCGACTGAGATATTCAATCATTTGTTTTACCGTGATAAAACTGGTCGGTAGTTGTCGTTAATTTTATTTCCTCGTTCATATCCCAGTCATGCAAACCGGTGGCTAAATGAAGGCCGAGAAATTTATTTTTGGATTGAAGTTGTAGGTACATTGTGTCACCTACACGTAGACTTCTAAAGGACTGTATAAGTATCGCATTTATTCGACGAGCTGTTGTCGTCATATCAATAACGAAGATTTCGCTCATTATCGTGGCAGGTGATCATCATTAAGCTTCATTATTAGACTTCAACAGTGCTCTGCGTCGGAGTCTTCGCGAATGTTTTTCAACACGAATCTGTGTAGTTTGTACATTTTATGTTTTTTGCAGTAAAGCTTAATAGGAAAAAAAAAATAAATCTCAAGGTATATTTTATATATACGTCTTTGTGTCCGTCTGTGCTGTGAACATACACTGACCTCTTCGACGTCTATTCTGCGGTCAAGTTACCGTCAAGTTCAGCAAAACGCAGCGCTTCACTATGACGGTATTTTTGGTGCAAAACAACTGAGCACCTGTGACAGTGGAAATTGTAGTTGTAGTTGCATGTCCCATTAAACATCTTTCCTTTAGAGGTTTGCTGACCTAGTCAATGGATTATATGTAAGAGTGACCCTGACTGTTAGGCTACTGTATCAATTTGAGTCATTTTACTGTACAGTTTGTTAATTAAAAAATGAAAGGCAAATTCACCCATATGCAGAGCACAGTTCATTTGAATATAACGTTTATCCTCTAACTTAATGCTGTTGAACTGAATACGAAGCAATAACCACAATAGAATTACCCCAAATTAACATCAACACTGAAATAAGAGCGCGTGTTTTATCTGTCAATCAGACGCACGTGAAAGTTGCATTCGTTACTATAGCAACAGTAAACTGCGGGCGCATTTTCTTAAGAATCATCATTGCCTGGTAGAAAGAAAAAGTAAAAAAAAAAAAAAAAAGTTGCATTTTATTACAATTAAATGAAGACCATCATGTCGTGGTGGTACCATCTGATGGTAATGATGTAAAAAACAACAACAACAAAAACCCCCTTAGTTGCAAATGGACTGTTTGATCCATGAGAAAGTGAAGTTCAATTAAATAATATTCATTGTTAATTCTCAGCCCCCTCATATATATATATGCATTTTAAAACAAGTACATGACACTGCATCACTTTGATTTTTCTGTGTTACCAACTCTCTTCCCTTATCTCTCTGATCTGTCACTTGTTGTATCTGGATTTTCATTTAAATAGATAATTTAAAAGTTAAAGTTCATCTCAATACCATATAAAACATAAAATGTAAGAAGACATTCTGTGTATGATGTCAGGAGATTATGTCCCGGTAATTTTGTCCAAATACTACATTAAATTAGTTTAAATTTAATGTTAATAATCATGGCATGTTTGAACAAGAACTCAAAAATGAAACTTTACGAGTGTTTGAATATGAAGATCTGATCCACGTGCCTGGACAAAATTTGATTTTTGGGGTGATTTTGCCTTTAATTATATTAATAACAACCTATAAAGGAAAGCTTTTTATGATGTGTTTGAACATGAGGAAGTGATGCAAGTGGATGAATTTTTGGTGTGATTTTGCCTTTCATTTTTTCAAACACTGTACAGTAAAATGACTGGAACATGTATACAGTAACAGCAATGGTCACTCTAATCGATAATCCTTTGAAAATGTGAGCAAACATATAAAGGAAAGCTTTTCATGAGTGTTTGAATGTGAGGAAATGATCCAAGTGCTAGGATACACTTTGAATTTTGGGGTGAATTTGCCTTTAAAATTGTAATTGACCTACAGGATTTACAATTTAAAGTTTATTACAAGGTACATAGGAATAGTTCATTCCAAAAGGATTATTTAGTGCAAATCATTAAAAGAATAGCGGACAGGTGATCAATTCATTAGAATCAGAATCAGAAAGAGTTTTTTTGCCAAGTATGCTTACACAAACATGGAATTTGTCTTGGTGACAGATGCTTCCAGTATGAAGAGAATCCAACCATATACATACATACAAACATATACATTTAAACATATATACAAATAGTGACATAAAAATAAGATAGATAAAACGAGAGAAATATAAAATGGCAATAATGTTAGAATATTGAATATGGTTGTATTGACCAAAGGAAAGTATTTTGGGCAGTTTTAATTGTTCATGAGGTGGATGGCCTGAGGGAAGAAACTGTTCATGTGTCTGGCTGCTCTGGTGCTCTGTAGCGCTGGCCAGAAGGCAACAGTTTGAAGAGGAAGTGTGCTGGGTGAATGGGGTTAAGAGTGATTTTACCAGCTCTTTCTGTCTGTTCCGTCAGGATGTGTACTGTTCTAGCAGGGTGGGTAAGGGAGTACCAATAATCCTCTCAGCTCTCTGAACCATCCTTTGAAGTCTTCTGATGTCTGACTTGGTAGCTGAACCAAAACAGACAGTTATTGAAGTACAGAGGACAGACTCAATGACTGCTGAGTAGAACTGTATCAGCAGCGCCTGTAGCAGGTTGAACTTCCTCAGCTGGCAAAGGAAGTACAACCTCTGCTGGGCCTTTTTCACAATTGAGTCTATGTGGGTCTCCCACTTCAGGTCCTGTGAGATGGTAGTGTCCGTATATTAATGGGGATGTAATTTATTACAGCAGACAGTTATATTAGCAAACAAGGTTTGAACATTACCCGTAACAAGATCAAACGGAAGTTCACGGCTTTTTAACACTTCTGTGTACAAATTGGAAGGCTGCTTATTGGATCAATACAGGTAAACATCATATTATGCAACTACATTCTACTTTACAGAAAGTTTATAACCTACTAGCTAAGTCTTGACATAAGAACAGGTGGTGCAACCAAATTAAACACTAACTTAGTTACAAACTAACTAGAAGTTACTTAGCCCTTATTGTGAACTTAACATCCCAACTTACGTAAGACCTTACACACAGCTGGTACAACACTACCCAGGAACCTGAATGACTCCACTGCAGCCACAGTGTTGTTCAGAATGGTGAGGAGGGTCAGTGTTGGGGTGTTCCTCCTAAAGTCTACTGTCATCTCCACCGTTTTGAGCTTGTTCAGGTCCATGTTGTTTTGACTGCACCAGATGGCTAGCTGTTCAACCTCCCTTCTGTATGCAGACTCATCATCATCTTGGATGACTGTAGTGTCATCTGCAAATTTCAGGAGCTTGACAGAGGAGTCCTTGGCGGTGCAGTCTTTGTATACAATGGAGAAGAGTAGTGGGGAGAGCACACATCCCTGGGGTCATCAGTGCTGATTGTACATGTGCTGGAGGTGAATTTCCCCTGTCTCTCTAGCTGCTGCCTGTCCGTCAGGAAGCTGGTGGTCCA
The DNA here is from genome assembly GCA_032164185.1 of Moxostoma hubbsi. NCBI lineage: Eukaryota > Metazoa > Chordata > Actinopteri > Cypriniformes > Catostomidae > Moxostoma > Moxostoma hubbsi. Next base: position 12,698,235 of record JAVLUX010000044.1, read on the forward strand.
CTGACAGATAGACGTGCTGGGTTAATTTAGTCCATAGGAGAGCAGGGTTTATGGTGTTAAAAGCCGAACTGAAGTCAACAAATAGTATCATTGCATAAGTCCCTGGTATCTCTAGATGTTGAAGTATGTAATGCAGTCCCATATTGACTGCATCATCCACAGACCTGTTTGCTCGATATGCAAACTGCAGGGGATCCAAGAAGGGTTCAGTGATGTCCTCCAGGTGGGCCAACACCAGTCTCTCAAATGACTTCATGACCACAGACATGAGAGCCCTGTGATTTTGGGTTTCATTGGGACGGGGATGATTGTGGAGCATTTGAAGCAGCAGGGAACTTCAACCTGCTCCAGTGATCTGTTGAAGTTCTGTGTGAAGATAGTCAGCACAGGATTTTAGGAAAGTGGGTGAAACCCATCTGGGCCCAGTGCTTTTCTTGGCCTCTGTTTCTGGAAGACCCGACACACATCCTCTTCACAGATATTAAGTGCAGGTTGAGTAGCAGCAGGGGAGGAGGGTGGTTGCAGGAGGTGTAAATGTTTGTTTGTTGTGAAGGTCGGAGCAGGTGAGGGGTGTGAGACTGGGCTTTTCAAATCTGCACTAAAACACATTTAGGTCATCAGCCAATTGTTGATTCCCTACAGTGTTGGGGGATGGTGTCCTGTAGTTGGTAATGTCTTCTCCACACTGATTCAGGGTTGTTAGCTTCAGAATATCTTCTTTTAGCCGCTCTCATCTCCTTTGTCAGACTGTTTTTGGCCTGTTTCTGTAAGCATCCTCTTTGGCCTAAAGAAGCTGCCTGAGTTTTGCTGTAAGCCATGGTTTGTCATTGTTGTGTTAAATAAGTCCTAGTAGGAATGTACATGTCCTCACAGAAACTGATATATGATCATAGTATCTGTGAGCTCATCCAGATTAGTGTCTGCAGCTTCAAAAACACTCCAATCAGTGCAGTCAAAACAGCATTGTAGATCCAGCTCATCTTCATTGGTCTATCGCTTTACAGTCCTTACTACAGATTTAGCAGATTTTAGTTTTTGCATGTAGGTTGAAAGAAGATTGTATAGATTGTGTCTTAAAGACACACCCACCTGCTGATCGGAAGAAGATGAACCAGACAGTGATCAGAGAGTCCCAAAGCTGCTCTTGGGACAGAGTGATATGCATCCTTTATTGTTGTGTAGCAGTGATCCAGTATATTTTTGTCTCTGGTGGGGCAGGTAATGTGCTGTCTGTATTTTGGCAGTTCACAGATGAGATTAGCTTTTTTTAGATCTCCAAGAATAATAATAAGTGAGTCCTGGTGTTGTTGCTCCATGTCTGTGATGTGATCAGCCAGCTGTTGCAGTGCTGCTCTCACACACACGTGTGGACGAATGTAAATACTCGCCAGGTTAAACGAGGAAAACTCCTGTGGCGAATAGAACTGTTTACAGTTGATAAAGAGTTAGGACAGCACATCGTCTTCAGTATTGTTACATCTTTACACCAACAGTTGTTGATGTAAAAAAAACATTCCACCGCATCTTGTTTTCCCTGTTAAATCCGCGGTGCGATCTGCTCTAAACAGCTGGAAGCCCGGTAGATGGAATGCTCTGTCGGGGATGGCTTCACCCAGCCAGGTTTCCATGAAGTACAATGCAGCAGAATTAGCAAAGTCCTTATTTTTGCAGGTGAGGAGAAGTAATTCATTTGTTTTGTTAGGAAGAGAGTGGAGATTTGCTAGATGGATGCTTGTACTTTTACTTATTGTATGTAAATGTATGGCTGCAATGTCTGGACCTGTCTGCACATAAGCTTTTCACACTTGTTCACTTGTGTAATGGCGTAGTGACAATGAAAGTGATTTGAGGTTTATTTTTAAGTTCATTTTTGTATAGACTCCTAAAAATAAATGGAACATTTCCACCATTATTGCATAGGGGGAAAATACACACATTGACCTTTGTGGCCCTAGCATATTGTCACTTGGGAACTTTAAGCTGTTTATTAACACTGATTTAAGAAAAATAAATAAATAAATAAATAAAATAATAATAATAATAATAATAATAATATATACATGTATATATATATATATATTATGAAATACTATCTTTAAATTTTTTTTAAAAACTTTCCAGCATATCTGAATTTAAAATATAGCCATTATGACTTTTCAGCTTAATTTAACAGTGAGGAATTTAGTAAACAATTCAAGAAACAGCAAAAACATAAAAGGAAACATACACAAACATCAAACCATTGTTTTGGCAACTGAAGTTGTAATTAATAACTACATTTAAAACACTGTTGTGACATCTTGTGTCAGTATAAATGTGACAACCTTCCTCAACCTGACATGAAAATGATTGGTTAACCTTTGGTTAAAAAGTACCCCTGCTACAGTTGACCCTTGTCTTATGAAATAGTTCACCCCAAAATAAAAATCTCATCATTTACTCACCCTCATGCCATCACAGATGTGTATGACTTTCTTTCTTCTGCAGAACACAAATTAAATTTTTTTAGAAGAATATTTCTGCTCTGTTGGTCCATACAATGTAAGTAAATGTTGACAGAACTTGGAAGCTCCAAAAAGCACATAAAAGCAGCATAAACAGACTCCATTGGTTAAATCTATAACTTCAGAAGAGACAGAAGTGTGGGTGAAAAACAGATCAACATTTAAATCCTTTTTCCACTATAAATCTCCACTTTCACATTCAGTTGTGGGACTTTCAGCCATTTCAATATTTAATAAATTCTATAATAGTAAAAATCTTAAAAAAATAAATAAAAAAAAAAGCAGTTCATTTTTAAAAAATGATCCTGCAGGAAATCTGACAAGCTAGTATTTTTTTTTTCATCCACCAGCCACCTTGGTTGGTAAGCTAAAAAGTTATTTTCAGACCCAGAATGAAAAATCTGTTAGCATAAAGGTAGGCGCAGCTCCTGGTAACACCTACTGATGACGTGCCCCAGTTGCAGTATGAAGCATTTATTTGGAATTTGGAAGTGTGCCAGGGTCTTAAGTGTCCCAAAATTCAGTGGATGAACACCTTGCCAGTTCCTGAATTTGTGTTCACGATTTGATTCACAATTGGGGGGAGCTGTTTGAGATGCACCCAGTGTTTATAGTTTTCGAGAAAATTAACCTATGATTGGTTTACTAATAGTTGTGGCCGCATATTAAGCTGGGATAGGATCAAGTATTTTAACAAAGAAAAGTTACATAATTCAGCTTTAATGTGGTTTTTATTGTGTTCACTTTCTAACCCAAAAGCTATACAACAGGTTTAAGGTGTTTAAAATCAGCATACAAAAGAAAGCAAGCATTTGTGAAGTTGGACTTAAAACCTCATAGTTTCTGAGATGTTACCTTTGTGACATCTAGCTCCGGTCTCCGCAATATGCAAACAAACCCCATTAAAGATTGAAGAACCAAAGACATGATTTCATAATATGTAAGATACAGGAATTATTTGAAATGCACTATAGATTAAATATATATATTTATACATTGTAGGCACAATTTGTAACTTTTGGTTATAATTCTGAAATGTTTCAGTATATCTGAAATGATTTTAATTTTGAAATCATCTGTCTTTGAAATTGGAGTGATTTAATCTAAAGTGCATTGCATCCAGCTCATTTTGAGACAAACACAGTAATAATGATGCCAATGAGGAGGAGAGCCATAGCCACAGACAAAATGATTGTGATAACCAGCATCGCTGCACTGCGGGCTGGCAGACCATCATTTATTTGACGGTAATCAGTTGCTGGAAAAAGACAAAAAGACCGTCATATCACAACAACTCCCAAGCCAGCTCAACTTTAATATTTTCCTTAATTTAAAAAATGTGCTTTGTAATAACTGTACTCTATGCTCCAAAAGAAAAACACCATGCATATTTATTTCACGTGAGTCCTGAATATTCTACCCATTATTATCACTGGAAGTATCCCATTTACTGGTTAAAATAACACCGTCTGTGGGGAAAATATCTGACAGTTTCGAGGCATTTTTCTATAACTAAGGTTGATGGGACATGACACAAGTTTGACATGCAGTATTTGACATTCTTTCTCTACAATGAACCATATCGATATCTAATTTAGCAATTACTGTACAATTACTGTAATTACTGTATAATATTTTGGTAACACTTTGCAATAAGGTTCCATTCGTTAACATTAGTTAATACATTAGGTATCATGAACTAAGAACGAACAATGTATTTTTTTACAGCATTTATTAATCTTTGTTAATATTAGTTAATAAAAATACAATTATTCATTCTTAGTTCATGTTAGTTCATTGTGCATTAACTAATGTTAATATATACTTAATTTTTGTTTTTAAAAATGTTTTAATATATGTTGAAATTAACATTAGCCAAGTGCTAAATGCTGTAATTATTGTTAGTTCATGTTAACTAATGTTAATGAATGGAAACTTATTGTAAATATTTTGAATGTAATGTAAACTGTTACCGTTTGGAGTCGTATCAGTCAAGGCTAAGCTGATCTCATTTTCAATCTTGTACCACATGCTGAAAGAGAAACACACTTGACTTTGGGCTTTTTTTTATTGAGACAAAGCAACACACTTGTGCGAGATCATCTAATTGACCTGTTGTTTTTATATAAATATAATTATAAATGCTATAGACTAACCCTAATTCAATCTTAACCTACCCCTAAATAAAAATCTTTTGCATTTTGAGAATGACATATAAATATATATATTTTAAGCTAATTAAAATCACTATAGATGAACCTTTTGCAACCCTTTGCAAAATAATAAAAAAAAGTTTTATTTAACCATTAAAAGTTGTTTATGCAAATGAGGATGACTTCGAAGGGAGGTTTTGTCAAATTAAACTGACACACACACACACACACACACACACACACACACACACACACACGTGGTTCACCTGTATGTTGTTCCATTTTTTAGTTCTTTCAGAGGGTAACCCAAAACTTGTATTGCATTCCTGCTGACAGGACAGGATGGGACCTTGAAAGACTGTGTATCTGCAGACACATAAATAACCAGGAAGATTAAGTCAGAATTCTTAATGTTTTATCCCATCACAGTGATGAACAAAAAAATTCTTTGCCACTGCATGTTATGTAGCTCATGCATATTTAGTAACTCATTTAACCACATTTAATATCTTATATGCCAGAAAGATAAATATAATGCATACTGTTTTGACTGGCAGACAGTTCCTGGTACAGCAGATCAACAGTCTTGTTTCCATAAGTGGAACATTCAGGTAGACGAAGTAGAAAAGAGTTTGGGAATTTGCTTGCCATCACCCCGTCTAGAGCAGGATTCAGCAAGCTAATCTGTAATTCTAAAAAGCAAATATAAAACAGGAAACCTCTGAAAATAAATGCTTAATAAGTGTTGTTAAATATCATTTACTGACAACATTCATTCAGCACATCAGTAGTTCCATCAAGTTATTAAGAAAGGGCTTTCTCTTTTATGCTGTGAAATATTTCCATTTCCCACCCATTTAAGCTTTCTTTTTTCACCCCATCCCTGATGTCTCTGTCTTTACCTGCTAGGTTTAGGGGAAAAACCAAAGCCCCCAGGACGAAGAGTACAGCCAACATGTTGTTCTGAAGAGTCCAGGTGTATGGAAGACTCAGAATGCTCTGGATAAAACTGGGATGGGAAAATACAGCATGTCTGAAACCGGAGAAGCAAGACGGAATCATATAATCGAGTCAATCATTGGGCACAGCAAACAGGTTTGGCTAGGTTCATTTAAAATAACAGCCCTTCCCTAGGATACACATTAGGGAGGCCTTAAATCATGAATGTATGATCTAACTGCGGCAGTATATCCAATATTATAATATTATTATATTAAGACTCCTGTACTTGAGGGATTGTGTTTGACATTTGTATGTGTTAACGTCATTTTAAGTATTTTTTTATTATGATTATTAATTGATGATTAGTGTAAACAAACAGACATGAGGAGGATTTTATTAACATTATTTATCCCAGTATTGTGTGACAGCATTCAACATGACTGGCCTCTAGTGGAAAAAGAGGTTAAATATGTTACTGGATATTTTTGGATTAGCATATTACCAATCTACTCTTCATTTCTGCAGTATACAGTACTGTGCAAAAGTATCAGATGCTTCTCAAAAAGATTTGTCTTAAGAAGATTATCTTCTGCTTTGGTGAGTAAATAGGAAATATCAATTTTAGATTCCCAAACATTCCTGTGGCAAATAGAATAGAACAGAAGAACAGGGAGCCCTGCAACAGATGGCATGACCCCCACAGAGCCCCCCACTGAACATAAAGTCAATCAATCCCAGGAAGCTCAGCGAGTATTGACGCTGACTATCACCCCTGGAGTCGTGAATTCGAATCGAGGGTGTGCTGAGAGACTCCAGCAAGGTCTCCTAAGCAATCAAATTGGCCTGGTTGCTAGGGAGGGTAGAGTCACATGGGGTAACCTCCTCATGGTCATGATTAGGGGTTCTTGCTCACAGTGTGGGGCGTGGCAAGTTGTGCGTGGATCGCAGAGAGTAGCATATGCCTCCACATGCTGGGAGTCTCTGCGGTGTCATGCACAGTGAGCCACGTGATACTATTTAGTAAGAAGAACTGTCGCATTCAATATATATATATATATATATATATATATATATATATATATATATATATACATACCGCTATACTTGAGAACAAAAATTGCAAATGCAAAATGAGCCCAGTGGGGTAAGTCAATTAATCTAGTTTATTTTTCTTTTATATATCTGATTGGACGAGGGACGTTCCATGAGCACTGATGGTCTCACACCATCAGCACTCTGACACTTCACTGTGTGTGTATCACTCAGCTTGTGTTCCTGCCGTTCTAAACTAAAGTGTAAGTGTAGTGCATATCTGTTAGGAGTTACTGTCTTTATTTTTGACATTACATATGTTAGCCAACAGGTGGTGGCAAAAAAATCATTTTTGTGTTTAATATGAGCCGGTAAGGTGATGTGAAGTGAATCCGTGTCAGCCAGTGTCTACATAAAACAGCTCTTTGTGATCACTTGTATTACTACAACACTACTAAAGCTAGGAAATCACTTTAATCGGCTTTAAACGAACAACTTCAGCATTACGGCTCATCACAGCTGAGAGACAAAACAGACTGATTAATTACACAATGGGTGCTGTTTAAAATGGTGGAGAACGTTGCGGTTTCTATAGTGATCGACTCTTGTGCACTGGCTACCGTGAAATAGGGAGAAATACGCACGCCTGGACGCTATTTTTCCAATGAGAAAGCTGATCTTCAGAATCAGCATCTCAGGTTGCATCTCTGCTAGGGTGTGGCAACAGGTGATTGCACATGCTCCATCTCTCTGTCTCTCTCTATCTCTCTCACTCACTTACGCACACACATTCATAACCTTTTTATTCAATAACTTGTTCGAAACAGCAAAAGCTGTGATACTATTTCTGAAGTGACATTTTTTAAGGCTTAGAAGCATCATTTGGTTTCAACAAGCAACAGTAGATCTGATCCGCCGCGTAAGAAAGTAGTTCCATGCACAAATGCGTTTTTATGACCGTACTCGGTTTTTCCGAATTTTTTATAATTTACTTGTATATAAGCAATATCACACGAGCAAGAGTGCGATATGGCCCTACATCAGCACTGCTGTGATTACCTACGGCACTCGTGTACTCCTGCGGCCGAATCACAGCAGTGCTGATATATATATATATATATATGAATTCTCTGAAGACAAAATTTTATGTTTTATAAAAACATTTAAAAATTTTTATATTTGCTTTAAAAGTAAATCTTAATGGTTTTTAGATATTTTTCTGGAAAACAAGACTAAAATTGCATGACGTTTGTAGTAACGTTGTTCTGCACTGCATGATTGAAAAAGTGGCAGATGTAAGAGCTCATTTTTAATAACAATCAAACAGTGAAAAACATTTTCCAGCTCTGAAATATACAACAGTGTTATTCACATTAAAAAAGCAAAGAACAACAAACAAACAAACAAACAAACAATATATGGATAATATTAGTAATTAGAAATAAAAGCAAAAAATTCAAGAAACTTCAAATGCTTTGGACAACGTTGCAAAAATTGTGAAATGTTAAATTGTGTGATGCTAATTTTCCATGCCAAGCATCACAAAAAATTTGTCCCTGCTAGCAATCCTTACAAAAATGTAGAAACACAAAACTAGGTGCTTGCTTAATATTTACTAAAAATTGTAAACTGTATAGGCCTGTTTATATTTACCAGAAAAGGTTCCTTATATGTTGCTTCAAAATGACCGCACACATTAGAGCCAGCTTTTACAGTCTTGCCCTCGACCAGGGCCAAGAACTGACAAGAATATTGCTGCATACTAGCATCTAAAATAGTCATTTACACCTTCATCGTAAAATTATCGCATTACGCATTGTTGAAAATAACAATGACAAATGTTTCTAATAAAGCAATATGTAAACAATGCATACAAATATCAATGGTCTTAAAAAGGTTATTTTTGGTGTGCAGGTTTTCACATCATTCTCAATACAATTGGCCAGATTTAAACCTTCATTTCCAACAATATCGGCACACATATGAAAGCAGAATGCAAAAAAACAATTAAAGGTTCTGCATTAAAGCAGTAATTTTCTTCGTAGTAAGATTGCATATCTAAACAATGTGCCATTGCATAGTGCTTTTTTCCCTTTGGTAATAAACATTGTAGCTCTATTCACAAGCCCTTTGAACTTTAGATCACGAGAAACATAACAGTGGTTCTCTGCGTTTTGCCTCCATGTTTAGTGCAGGTTGTAAACAATTCCAAATATATTTTTCCCTTCTATCACAGAGATCTCTCTGGTTTGGTGAGTTATGAAGTCAGAGACTGTTGCCTCAGGACGTTAGTCTTCGGCGTTGCTCAGTGGTGGTATGATGCGGTGTTCCAGCGATACCATGATCTGAGGAAGAGCAAAATTATTAATATGTGACCTTTACTGACACTGGATGCATGTTAAGTGCAGCTGTAATATTGTTGTAGGCCTTTGCTGAGAGCTTTAGGGATAGCTCACCTTAAAATAAAACATTCTGTTAACATCTACTTACACTCATGCTGTTCAAAACCCACTTTTTATTTTTTGTGAGTTTTTCTAGCTCAGTGGTTCTCAGCTGAGCCCAGCCAAACATGCAAACTGACATGTGAGATGAAAGTGTCATAGAATCAACAGAAAATGGCATGGTTGCTTCATAAAATGTGCTTTTTATGTCACAGTTGCTTTTTTCACAATATCGTTTAGGTTTAAGTCTTGGTTAAAGGCCTCTGCACGGGTGTAAAAGCCTAACAAACGGGCTTGAGGTCATTTAGGCCTTGTTCAGACTGCCACTAAAAATCAAATTTTTTGCACATCAGTAATGTATGCAGATGAGTTTTTGATAGTCTGGACAGCAAAAAAAAAAAAAAAACACATAAAATCTGATTCAAACCACATCGGGAGGTGGTTTCAAATGGGATTGAAATCTGATTTTTTTTAAAGATGTGTCTCAGTCCGGATGCTCTGGCTGCTCAATTCGGATTTCAAATTGTCTTTTGCATCACTCTTAATGCTACACACAACAAAATGTCAAAAATCAGTGACTGCAGCACGTAACTTATTTACCAGTCTCCAGTTCTGCACTGCGACTGGACAGAGCGCTTATATGGATAGCGAGATGATGCACCTCCATTTTTCCCGCATCGGTTTTGAGAGATTTGAGAGGTGAACAAATAATTTCTGTTTCCTGTGTGAGCAATGCATAGCGTATACGGCTGTCACGTGACAAAAGAATGAACGCGTGCAAACATTATGTCGTTGCTCAGCTGTTTTGAACTTCTTTTTAGCTCTGAGCGAAGAACGAAGAATCACTTTGTAAGTGTGCTGGGGCCTTTAGGGTAAGGATGTCTGTTCAAAACTCATTTGCTTTTAGGACACTATTGCTTTGGTTTACGCTAAAGTTTTAGGTTAGGAAGTTACGTTTTACTCATTTAAACCTCCATCTAATATTCACCTTAAAAACCTTGTCTGATTACTGCACCAATTTACTCACTTTTGGCGCCCCCTCTGGACATTTCACTGGGAAACTGCAGCCAAGCGTGTAATGAAGCATGTTATTTCATTTTGTCAAACTGATGCCACTGTCACACAGTTTTCATGAGATCAGGCTGCTAACTATACGCGAATATTTGGTTAGTTGTATTTTATTGTTTGCATTTAGCGTTGTTTTTTCACTGCTGTCTGCGACCCACCAGAACCACTGATCTGGCCAACATATGATATAACATATTCTCTTAACACAACTCTTAATAATTTGTACAAGATGGGGAAATTGAAAGATATGGCTCACATGAAAAGGTATGACTTTCATTTTAATAGTGACCAAACCAAACAACAAACAGAATTTCTAATCGACACATTTTATCTTGCCTCCTATCCTACACTTTATTGTATGTCAATAACCTGTAATACACTTCCCTTGTCTCACTCCAAACTCGATGTCTTCTTTTTACATTTTAATCTACGGTTATTTTCCTATTAAGATCATGATTAGGTTTAGTGTTTGGGTATGGATAGGTTTCGGTTAGGGGTTAAATGTCGAAAAAACTGTTATAGCATTATTAGTTGGTTTGTTTTATTTTTCTCAGAGGGAGGAAAAGTCATATGAGCCAACTCAGGTTGGATCTAGCTGAATGTCCAGGCTGCTCTTTTGCATTCAATGAGAGTCAACTCCTTTTATCTTTTCAACAAAAGTAAACTGTAACTGTAAAAGAGAATCATCTGTTTTGAGCGACATGAGGATGAGTAGATGCATTTCATTATTGAGTGAACTATTCCTTTAAGAGTTTTGACAGCTGAATGATCTTATCATTTGAAAAAGGAAATGAAAAGTTATGGTGTCTGATAGTATTTTACCCAGTGGAGTTGAAAGTCTGGTTGACCCCCTGTGATGTCAGTGGACTGGATGTGGTGGACAGAGTGTTGGGGGAGGAGCCTCGACCTGGGCTGCCGGGGGAGGAGCTTGATGACACTGCAGGAGAAATACTCGGTAAACACATCAACAGTTTAAATGCCCCCCAAAATACTTATTTGTTTCATAAACTGGCAACAGTGTGGATTGTCTCAATACTCACCACCTCCAGAAGCAAGTGGACTAAATGATCTGGAAGTTGAAGGCTGAAACAAGAAAGGAATTACATTTGTGGAAAAGTAGACTGTAGACATTTTTAAGGCAGTAGACGAGTGGCAGCAGACAGACATCCAGCTCATTCAAAAATGTACAGTGTACTGTATGTATGTCATATTGCTGAGACTCACCAGGCGAGGGTTGTAGTTATGAGACTTTATAGGTGACGTGGAGACTGGACAGTATATCCTCTTCTCCTTCTGTCTCCGGTTGCAGAACCAAACCCGCACCACTTCCTTCTCCATGGCCAGCTGTTCTGAGATGAGTGTGATCTCTTCAGAGTTTGGCTTTGGGTTCTGCACAGGGTTGAAAGTGAGCAATTATGTCATAGCCAGCAGGGGGCACTACTAACAACCTGGGACTCTTACCTTCCCCATCCCCCCAGAAACTACACCTCTGCTGACGAGTTATCACAACTAAGCAAATCATGGTTAATGACAGTAAACTAATTTGTTATTTAAACAAAAGAGATGAACCCCTCAATATGTCACGCCCGACAAAAAATAAAATAAAACACTATGCTTGTCTTATGTACTCATATGTGCTGTAAGTGAATGGAACATAAAAAGAGAAGTAACAATTGCAAACTCACATCTAAGAAGCGTTTCTCTAGTGTAAGCTTGATGTTAGTTTCAATGCTTGTTCTCTTTTTCCTCTTTCTCCCATAACCCTCCATAAGCGGCGGTAAGGTGGCGGGGCCGGTAATTGTATCAGATGGAGAGTTCTCTGAGGAGTGGGACATGAGAGTTTAATATCACAGGAATTTCAGTGATGTCCAATAACCAAAGATTAAAAGAAAACTATAGTCCGGTCAATAATTAAAATTCTGTCATCATTTACTCACATTCATGTTGTTCTAAACATGTATTACTTTTTACTTCTTGCGTTGAGCACATAGGGAGATGTTTAGCAGAATTTTTAGGGACGGACAGCCTCAGTCACCATTCTTTTTCATTGCATCTTGTTTTCTACCATTCTGCCTAACATCTCCTTTTGTGAAAAAAAAATTCATACAGGTTTGCAATAACATGAGGGTGAGTCAATAATGTCAGAGTTCTCTTCTTGTGTGAACTGTTCCTTTAAAATAAGTGAGTGGTGTCCACAGGAGGGCAGCAGCACACACCTGCATCACTCAGCCACTTTTCCAGCAAGGGCTTGAGCTTGCACATGTTTTTAAAACTCAGGTTGAGTGCCTCAAAGCGTGAGATGGTAGTCTGACTGAAGTCATTTCCATACAGTTTTCCCATTGCCAGACCCACGTCACCCTGGAAAAACATCAGAGGTGAGTTTGAGCAGTGAATACAAGGCCACTATGAATTCCAGTTCTGCTTGTTGAATAGCAGCTGCAGTGTTGGGTTGCAAGTAATTCACTGATGTAATTAAATTAAAGTAAAGGATTATTCTTAATTTTTAAGTAATTTAATTACATTTACTTCTGATGCAATTGTGTTAAATACTGTATAGACAATAGAACAATTCTATATAATGCAATATTGAATTTAAAATAAAAAATATTTTTATTTTATTTTATTTTATTTTATTGTTATAATATATGTTTTCTAATTTAATGCTGCCTCGTTAAATTCTTTGGCCAGTTCATGAATAATTAATTTGGTTTTAAATGATGTATTTGAAATAATTAAAAGAACAGTTTCATGTCTATCCTTGTATTCTTCATCTGGTCGAGGTTGATCAGGGTTTTAGAAAGTAATAAGTAATGCAATTATTTTTCAGACAGAGTAATTAGTACAGTAATCTAATTTCACTGTAGAAGATGTAATTAGTAGATTATTTACTTTTTAGAGTTACCAGCTGCTCATTTTCAAAAAGCATTGTCAATTTACTAATATAGATTAATGAATAATGTCCACATTAATTTCAAAATGATATTATATTAAATGATTAAAGACGTAAAAGTCATTGAGTAAATACATTTTAAAATATTCAAGATTAGATGATAAAAAGATAATTATTATTAAAAATTAAAACAAATTAAAGTTTAGCACAAATTATTATATTTTAATTGATTTTTGATAACAATAACAATAATAGGTAATGTATCTAAACACTAATAATAATCATTATTATATTTAATTATTTAAATATTATTTATATATTATATAAAATGACTGTTATTTCAAATATTATTGTAATATAGCTATAATATAAAAAAAATAAAAAATCTTGAGTGAATTTAAATGTAAATATTTTCAAGATTAGATGTTTTAAAAAGTCAATAATTATTACATATTATTTCAATGTTATTGATAGTTATAGATAATAGTATATACATAATAAAAATGATTATTATTTCACTATTTTAACATTATTTGTTTATTATATTTAATTGATATTTAAATTATTATAATATAAAATGATCGAATTAAATGAATACAAATATTAAGTAATAACATACTTTAAAATTTAAAATGAAAATTTCAATGATTAAAGATATAATGGTCCTTGAGTAATTTAAAAAAATATATATTTTCAAGATTAGATGTTTTAAAAAGTCAATAATTATTATAAATTATGTAATTATTATTGATAGTTATAGATAATAGTATATACATTATTATTAATAATAATATACATGTTATTATTTATATATGATTTATTATATTTAAATTATTAAGCATAAATATTTTAAATATTATTCTAATATATAATATAAAACTATTAAATTAAATGAACAAAGCTATAATATACAGCAAACTGTTTATAAAATCAGAAACAAAGCATTACCTGAGTAAAGCCTAGTTTGATGCGCCTCTGTTTGAAGGCTTTAGCAAACTGCTCCAGTTCCTCCAGGTCACTGGGCTCGTCCTGCTGTGAACCCATGTGTTTAGGGACCTGTAGGTGAGACATGTCCAGATGTCCATCCATAGAAGAGCCAGCCAGCCCAGTCCTGCCCATCACCTTGTGGAAATGTAAAAGTATTAGTCTGGGTAATCAGACATTACCTCTTTCAGTTTCCTTGGTTCGCTAACCTGCTTTTTTGTTTATTTGCTTTTTTCCTATCTTTTTATTGATGCCCTCTTTTGTTGTTTTCTCATTTTTTGTGCCCTTACAAAATATACTATAGCATATTTTTGTACATTACCATGATTATAGTACCATGGTGTTCTTTGAACCATGAATATTGGTATGGTATGTATAAAAGCACAAATAAATATGGTAAGCAATACCATGGTACAAATCCTTATACCATGGGACCAACACAGTACTCTTTCCTCAACATGCTATTTAAAGGTGCTGCGTGTAATTGAGCATTTGAAAATAATTTCTCATATCCTATTTTAATTGGCAAAGATAACTACTGTGTAAGCAAGACATTTCTTGATTGATTTCCCTAAAAAATGTAAACACTCTCTCCATGGCAACATTGGACAGTTTGTTTAAGCAGAACCACATTGTGAGATCTGTTTCACTGCACAATAGCAGATGGGGAAGTAGTATTTTTGCAATTCTGCTGCTATAGGCCAAGAAACGTCACTTTGCACCTGTAAATAAATTAAGTATTTTACCTGAGGAGTGAGTGCTAGTCCGGGCTGGTGCGGTAGGAGTCCTGTTTGGGACTGAGATGGCAAGGAAAGCAGATTGGGCTGCAACAGTGCTGTGGGAAACAGTAATGTATTTAAACACTTCTGTAGTTCAAGCAGACAAAGAAATATTATCAATGAAGCACAATGATAAACAAGATCACCCTAATATGATCAGTTATATCCACTGACCTTGGTGTCCGGATTGGGCCTGAGAGAGCAGAAATGATGAAGGGGAGGACAAGTGAGATCCAGGCATGAGGACGAGCTGGGGCAGAGGGTGCAGGGAGGACAGCTCCTAAAAACAACAGCCATCCCCCACAATTACACCACATTCTTCTTTTGCTAGGCCACAATATTAGTGGGGTGAAACGTGTAAATGGCGTGTATAGATAAAATGAAGAAAACCACCCCCCACCTACAGTACAGGCCCGGACACAGCCCACCCCCGCCAAATGTCCAGAATTTATGTCCGTTTTTTTGTATTCATGTATATCATCATTTACAGGAGTTACATGCGCAGCAACTGACGTTATGCACTCATAGCAAAATCTGTGAGCGCGGTAAAGTTAGTTTGACGTTCGACATTCGTTGGACGTTCTGTTTCGCAGATGTAAGGGACCGTCTGAAAACTCCACTGTAAGTTATACATGAAAAACAAAACTGTAAAATACATTTTCACCTTCAGAATGTGCCTATAACTACGAATTAAGTAGTAATGCCTGCTATCCTCTAAAATTGATTACTGTACTTTATCATACTGTAATAATCTCACTTGTAGTATGTCTGTCTGTCCTCTGGGATGTTATAAGAACATTCTGAATGTGAAAATGTATTTTACAGTTTTGTTTTTCATGTATAACTTGCACGTGAATTGAATAAATGAGTGGACATCTCCTATGTTTTAGCGTATTGAGTGGAGTTTTCAGACGGTATCTTACATCTGCGAAACCGAATGTCCAACGAATGTCGAACGTCAAACTAACTTTACCGCGCTAGATCAGCGAGGCCAATGACATCCAGCTTGATAGTGAGTATGGCGCGAAAAGAACAGGAGAGACGGAAGAGAAAGCAGGCAGCAGCGTCATAGTCGCAGTTATACTTGGTAAGCAATTTGACAACATTGTAAAATATAAATATTGTATAATGTAAATATTTTCAGTGCATCAAAAAGCATGCTCGTTAAAATACCAGCAGACAAGCTAATCCAGCACAAATGAGTGCATAAAAAGTCACCAAAATGAAGTATTTGAACCTCATAATTAAATATAAAATGAGGGGGAAAACTGCAAAAAGGTCCACTTTTTGAAAAAAAAAAAAGGAAAAGAAAAAAAAAAAAGAACCCCTACTGGTTACTTTGCTTACATTCATTCACATTCACTCATTCACTGTTGAAAAAAATGCAGATGTATAATTCTCTATGTATCAGTCAATATTATTCACATTTTTGGACAGTAGACTATACAGTAGTACATGTGAACGAAAGTAAGCAAAGTGTCGTCAGGCCCATGGGTGGGGACACATTTGCTTCAACATTAAGAAAATTATCTTTTGCTGTGAATTGGATTATTTGCTTTATGGTAATGAGGATTGAGGTAGGAAATATGCTAAAATGTCATGAAACTAATGTCACAATTCCTTTTCCTGAACTTTTGGGTGTCAACATATCCTAGATATACTCTTGACTGATTTTGTGAGATTTGATCAGTGTGCCAAGATCAGATTCTCTGGCGAAATGAATCAAGACATACCCCAGTAAGCTGCCCACCGGGCACTGGTGATCCCTGAGTTAATTGGCATGTCTTGTGTGATGATCCAGAGTGTGGTGAATCGTTCAGGTTCTCTGTCTTTATCTAAAGATAAAACAAATGGTTTGGTTAAACTCATGAAACATTTGGAAAATTAAGCCACACATATATAAATGTATGAATATATTTGAAAAATATGACCAACCTATTGGCATTTTTTTTTTTTTCAAGCAAAATATTTAACAAAATTATGCATAGCGTCAGTTCAGGCTAGTCAAGCTGATGCTCGGCTGATCATGATGTCTACCAGTTCAATTCAGATGCTTATAAGAGCGGTTCTATTTAACCCTTATGCCTTGTTCATTATTGAATCACATTACAATTGTTTACGGTCAAAAGTGACCGGAAACAAAAAAGAGTGTAATTTTCTCAATTGCGATGAAAGAAATGCAACAACTCTAACTTCAAACATGTAAAAGGATTAGAGTTGTGCATTTTGAGTGGGTTAACCATATTATGTTTTTATTTACTAATTTATTTACCTATGTGACCTTGAACTCTTTAATTAATATTTTCACAAATACTGAACAAATCCTCATAAAGCATATACCGTGTTAAAGCTTAAAGTCTCTAGAATCAAACTGTGGTATCCTTTTTTGAAAATATATGAAAACCAGATGAAATTACAAGTATAAACACTAGATGGCTGCAGATTCATCCGCGGTTGAAGAGAAGATCTGCATTTAGATATATATTTAAACATGACCAAAGACTACTTTTGTCAGAGTTTAGCATTTTGTTTGGTTTGTTTGAGGTTATTTTTGTCAGTTTATGCAATAATGCATTATAATTACAGTCAAACCTGAACATAGTGTTACAAAGAGTGTAAGTGTTCTTTTTGATCTGTATATGTCTTTGATCTGTGTGTGTGTGTGCGCGCGTACATGTGCAGACTTCTTCCAAAATTACCTGAAATAAACAAGCAATAACCTTATTTGTCCCTGGTTGTAGCAAGATGAATGTGTGTGTGTGTGTGTGTGTGTGTGTGTGTGTGCCCGCGTGTGCCCATGTTCAGCATTGTAGATGTGTTGTGGTCTCACCAATTCATTTTGGTGTGTGTGTTCTGCATTGTGGCTGATTGTTTTATTTTTTACAAATGTCAAAAGAATTGTTTTGTTTTATAGTCTGACCAGTTAGGCATTGTGTGTGTGTGTGTGAATGTTTGTGTGTGTGTTTTGCACTCTTGATGTTTGGTAGTCTCACCCCTTCATGTCTGTTTGTGGGGGTTTTTCTGCATGGTGGATTTTGTGCATTTGTGGACAACAAGTTGTGTGTGTGTGTGTGTGTGTGTGTGTTCAGATATGAAATGGACGAAAAGTCACTAAGTCTCGTATAGGGTTGGTAATCGTAAGTAATTATATGATTCTGGTTCCGATTCCTTAACGATTCCAGTAATGATTCCAGTAATTCTTTAAGTACTTTAAAAAAAAATACAAATATTTAGAAATGAAAAATGCAATTCTTATTGTATTTACTACCCTCTGCTGTCTGTTACTAAATAATGAGATAATTTCAGGCTTCTACAGGGCAGATATAACACATCAGAAATTAATTTAATACAGTTCTAGTAAAAAGTGTGTTTGCAGACATTTTAGAGACATAAATAAAATCCAATAATAGATCCTTACTCTATTTTGAATAAAGAAATCTAAACCAGCAGGAAACACGATGGCATATTTCATTAATTCATTTATAATTTTATAAAATTCCACTTATTACAACAAAACTCTTGTATCTTTAATTATACATTGTCATATGAACAACTAGTCACTAGTAACTGCACTGCTTGATTTAATAGAGACACAGGTCATCATTAAATAAACAGTAACAGTTCCAGAGACAGTTTAGACTATGTTTCAGGCTTGTGAGACTTCAACAGTTCTTATTTAATTTTGAGTTGGATATTCATAACTTGTATACTGGAATCACTGAACGTTTCACACTGTAGATTCAAAAGAAACGGCTCCTTTGAACAATTATTTCGAGAATCGAATTGTGCCAGAAGTGATATCATGCATCAAGTGACTGTTAGTGACTTAAATAATATCAAGTCGTGGTCCTCAAGCGTGTATATGTGTGTGTGAGTACATGCACTCTTTGTGTGTACTCAGAGACCAGTAAGGTTGCTTGACTTGTTCTGTGGGAGAGGGCCTTTAACAAACATTCCTTCCCTTCCCACAGGCAGAGTATGCAAATGTCCTTATGAGCTTGAAGCTAGTTCCTGTACACAAAACTTTTCACTGTCCTCAAGACAATACCGTGTGACAGGCTGATGTGAAGAGCTGATGAATTATATTTGTTATGGCTGAAATGTCCTGTGTAGCACTTACAAAAGATCTGTACTTAAATGAGAGTCATTCAGACTGTTTATCCTTCAACCCTTGAGTGACAATACACTAAACAGTGCTCTGAACACCAAAATGGTACATTTAAAGGGATAGTTCACCCAAACATTAAAGTTCAGTCATCAATGACTCACCCTCATGTTGTTCTGAACCTGCATGAACTTTTTTTTCCCCATAACCATTGTTTGTGGTAAATTTCTTTTTTACCATTACTTTCTTCCATGGAACATGAAAGGAGATGTCAGGCAAATTGTTAGGCTCAGTCACAATTCACTTTCAATGCATTTTTTTTTTCTTTCATAAAATGAATGTTGATGGTGACTGAAGTTTTTTGCCTAATATGTCCTTTTGTGTTTCACAGCAGAAGGAAAGTCATATGAGTTTGAAACAACACGAGTGAGTAAATAACAAGATAATTAAAATTTTTGGTGAACTATCCCTTTAAGGCAGTGTTTCCCTACCACTGTGCCATGGCACACTAGTGTGCCGTAAAAGATTGTCAGGTGTGCTGTGGAAAATGATCAAATTCCACCAAATAAACAAATGCATAGATAAAAAAAATAAAAAATGATCGCGGGTCGGACTACTGCTTGATTGATTACAGCAGTAGTCAATTGCGTGCTTGGCAACCGCAGTCCTACCAAGGTAGATCATTTGATTGGTTACAGCTACGGCCAATCACATGCTGCGTGCACAGTGAATCTGTGTCTGACAGGAATGGAGCTTTAACTCTGGAGAAGAGGCACTCGTAAAACTAACATTTGTAAACAAGCTGAATGACCTGGGACGTGTACCGACTGACTGAATGAGAGGCGCATGTTGATCGTTCACTTCGGCATCTTTTGTCTTCCTTGTACATCAAGGAGAGAAAAGGGTGGAAGAGCTACAATTAATGTGCAAAAAGTGACTGATATTTATACACTTTAAGGGTCTTTCACGTGACTCGAGTCAGCGCAGCAGAATATATTGAAGTCTATGAAGTGACGTCACTTCACACCAAAGTGTTTTTCACGCAAGGTTTTGTTTCACCAGTAATGTCTTTGAGAGTACTAAGCAACAAGAAATATTTAAAAACTGTCCAAATTTGTGAAGAGACATTGAATGTCTCACAATTTCTTATAATTAAAAATGACCTTATTGTTTACGAATATCAGAGACCCCAGTTATTGAACTAATTTAAATTCACCAAGAAAACGCTTCGACCTAAACATAAGCAAAAAGTAATAAAATGACTCGTTTATGTTTAGGTCTGAGCGTTTTCTTGGTGAATTTAAATTAGTAAGCTTTTTTTTCTCTCTTCCAAATACATGTTTTCAATGTTTATTGTGCACACCTCCCGCTTTTTTATGTGGCAAAGTCATAAAATCGCCCCCTCTGTGATGCTTTCTGCAACTCTTGTCATGTGAAGGGCGATGCGGCGCTAGACGCTGGTGTTGAACAGAGCTTTGACGCCTCGACTCAACAACGTGAAATGCGCCGTACAATGATGAAAGAACATTATTGAAACTCAAAATTATTATTATTTGTTTATTTATTATTGTGGTCTTTTCTGATAAAAGTTATGCCAAGCAGTTTAAATCTGTAGGAAAATGAAACCGTAGATCTGCTTTGTGTTTGTAATTCTTATACTGATGTCAGTAGATTTGTAGCCATGCAAGTTTTAATAAATGAGAAGGACGTTTTTGAAACTCACTATTATTGTTGTCTTTTTGAATAAAAAAATAAAAAGACTATAGATCTGCTTTGTTCATTTAATGCTTAAACACTATAATGTCTCTTGATAGATTTCGGTCATGAACGACTCAAAATGATTCACTGACTCACTCGTAGCACATAAGATGCTCATTTGTCACCACCTAGTGATATTTCCAGAAGGGGTCTCTGAACTAATCCGTTAATAAAATTGAACAAATTTGTGAAACAGAAGCAAGCCTCACCAAAATACTCTTTATTTTGCAGCTAATATAGCACAATTGTAAACTTGAATCACTAAAATAGTTGGAATTGATGATTTTAGCTTATTCTTTAAAAAAATATCTCTGGAAAAAATGTTCACGGACCAGTGATTCTCTCACCTTTTTTGCCCTTCATGAGTTTGCATTCCTGTAATTTGTTGTGGCAGTGCAATAAGTCATTTGAAAGAACCTATCTACAAATTAGAAAAGAAGCAAATTTGTTGTATTTTCAGTATCCAATTAGCACTCTTGCCACCTGTGACCTCATACAGTGTACCTATGTGATCTTATAGTGGTGTGCCGTGGTACTTTTTCCTCGTACAAAGTGTGTCGTGGCTGCTTTAAGCTTTCTAAAAGTATTTGAGGTGTATAAAATGTGTGTACTTACTTGTCTGGTGAAGTCAATGCCATTTTGTTCAATATCTAGAAAAAAAACAATAATAATCACACTTAGCATCGCACTGAAAGTGATGTATTGACATTTTGTCTGACACTCGATGACACATGATGGTGTAAAGTTGGATCAGCCTGCTTGGACAATCATTTTACTTCATGTTTCTGTTTTCATTTAAGCTTTTATCTTAATGTCATTCAAGGGCTTTTTATCACCTATAATGCCATACCATAAAACAAACCCCCAAAAGCTCCATTAAACTGAGTAAGGAGGGTGATGAAGGGGTTCAAATGTCGTCAATACCAGGTAATCTCACTTCATTTGAAATTCAAATCGAGCTGTATGAGGCTGTGGTTAGAACAGCACTCAGTCATTCCACAATATGGAAATCTACTCTTCTCCTGAGCCAAACTTCCAGTATGGAAATCATCAGATCATGCAAATGAGCCGGTTTCCACGGCAACCTTTAGAGGACTTCACATTTGAATACTTACAGACCTCCAGGTGCATCTCCTACCCTCACACACACACACACACACACACACACACACACACACACCTTTAAATGTGAATATTATTATAAAACCAGCTTTGGTCTTTTCTTGTATTTTATTGACATCATATCAAATTATGTGCCAAAATGTTGTGCTCATAATGGGCATCACATGTCATGTGCTGTATTTGCCAATTTGTTGAGAATGTGGCATAACTGATAATATATATTATTGTTTACATGTCCAAAACAATAAAACATCATAAAACTACTGATCATGGACTGTGAAAATAAAAAAACTTGTTTCTTTTCATTAGTTTTAGGCTTTACAAGTATTACGACTATTTGTAAACATGAGCAACACTAGTGCAATCCAAATATTTGGAGACATCACATGAATTGACGGGACATCTGATAGGATTAAACGAATCCTAATCCATACCCAAACACTTCACACACCACAAAGGTGATAGAACATACGTGAAATATATATTTAACATTCAGAGACAATACTCTGCTCTCTCTGAATCCTCATTTTTCTATTGTTCCTCATTTCGGCAAGACTGTTCCGTACAGAAACCATTGTAACCGGACCATGATTCAGTATCGCCTAAGGCTCTGAGCGCTTCACTGCAAACAAACCCCCACATACATCCTGGTACACTTCACATCCATCAAGCTGCATGCATCTCACACCTAAACACTCATCTTAAAACCAACTGCTTTTACTGTAATTTAGGAAACAAAAGTAGCAACCGTTTTGAATCTTTTTGAAATTATATCTGGGATTAAAGATGAAAGGTAAAAAAACAATAGTAAGAATTCCATGTCGCATGCTAAAGGTGGCACAAAGCCATTTGCACAGACTAGCCTGAGAGCATGACCAGTGTCACATCAACACAATGAGATAAAGTTTGGGTAATAACCACAAACTAACCGTTGTAAAAAAGCCCAGTGGCACTTCATGAAATGTATGATCCTCATTTAAACTACAGGTGAAGCTGAATCAAAAAGCCATTTTCACATTTAACCATACTTAATAAAGGTCAAAAAGTAAATAACTAGAAAAGAAAACAAGGAAAATAATCTGTGGCAATGATGTATATACAATCAAATATATACATTTATATTTAAAATAAATCAAATTATGTTTAAAATTAATAGAACAAAACAAAACATTTTAACCTAGCAGAAGTGAGTTTTCCTTATAAATGTCATTTTCCCTAGTAATGTGCTGTTTACTTACACATAGTTGATGTTCATTTTACAGCATTTAACAGGACAAGTAGAAAAACAATAAACAACTTTGTGCATATCACATGCTATTTACATTTCAGAAGAGGAAATTTTACCATTCCAAAGGTGAAATATCAACATTTGCCAATATTCCCGAGAGTGAAAAGGCTCCTTACCAGCTTGTTCATGCTGAGATTCCGTCTGTTCAACAGCGTCTGTGCTCATCTTAATATCTGTAATGATAAATACAGCTGATTTTCCTACAGGATCACAACTTTATGCAGACACTGGGGCAGTTCATGGTATGGCCCAGCCAGTAAAATGATCTTGAGGTTTATTCTAATGTGTCCAACTTTCAAATGGTCTCCTTTATGTAAAGGACTTGTTGTAATATTCATAAGAGCAAGGGTATCCCCATTCACCATTCACCACAATCACTCTGTCTCTCCACCCTAATCTCTTCTAGTCAAAAACATTTAAATCTGTCAATATAGTCTGCCGTGAACAGGTACGATGCAAAACAATATGATTCCACAAAACGGTCCCTACTTGAGAAGTCAAAAGGCATCTGCGAATCAAAGCAGTATTTTGAAATTGCCATGAACTTTTGAAAAGTACTTCTACACTTACCTTTATAACAGAAAAACATCCACGGCTGTTGCTTTCCAGATTATATTCCTTGTTCTTTTCTATCTTAAATCTTCAATGAGATACTCGGTAAACCTATATGGAATAGGTACAGAGAAACTTAGACATTTAACAAAGTGGGTTAGTAGAAGAGTATTCACCACTTCAGTATCCCACATAAGCCGATAGACAGATGATTTGCATAAGGCCCTCGTTGTGTCCTATCCAGACTCAGACTTTTTGCATAAAGCAACAATAGGCAGACGGCAAATTTCAAAAAGCTTCAGAATAAGTGCATGTGTGCCTTGCTGCCAGTGAGTGTGTGCACACTGGAAAACTTCAAGTATGCTTGCTGGTCTTTGATTGAACATGGCATAACTGTATTTATTCAGATAAACAGTAGCACTCTGAATACTGTATGTAAATGGTGGCATTATAATTGTTTTCTACTAGATTAAGAGAAAGGGCTTGAAGTATTATGTGATGTGTTTCAACTTATGTCTGAATACTTTTACCAAAAACATCTTTATTGGCACAAAAGTGTGCAACTCTCTTCTGAAATAGTAATGTTATAATTCATTGCACTATAGATCATTTATCTATAGTCTAAAGTCAGTTGCTGTGGAATTTTGTCAAAGTGATCTAAAATAGTGTGTTAACCCTTTAAGATCAGATTGGCACCAACAGTTTTGATCAACACAAAATAGATATTGTTTGAAAGCTTAAAAGCTCTACTGTTCAATGAGTGCAGGCATTATGACCATTAGATAATCCAACGAAGCACAATGTTACAGATGGCCACCAGGAGATGGCGCCAAGTACACGACACAAAATCAATGATGACTCAGATGGCACAGAATGAAACTCATGCTGTGAAATCTCATTACTAAAATAACCTTTAATCATTGTTATGTTTGCGTGTGTAATTAGTTCTTATGTACAATTATTATGTTTTATTTGTTTGGAGAGGCTTTAGGACACATTTTTGGACATTTTGATAAATTATATTTGTAATGCTATAAATTTAGATTATTTTGTCGTATCAATACATAAATGTTCCCAGACACAGTTGATTTGATTAGAAACAAAACAAAAGCAGTTTTTCAGAGCCACTTTATTTACACCCAGAGATTAATAATGTCAAATAAGAAAAATAAGAGAAAAGTACATTTTTGGTCAAACTTTTTTTTTGATTTTTCAGAAGTTTCTTAGGCTGAGAGACTCAGAATGTATCAACCTATATCATTAATTTTTTTTAAAAAGTTTTCTTTTCAATTATTCCAAACTTATACTTGGCCCTCCTTGTTTTTTTGTTGAGTTGTAAGTCTTTATTTTTGGGTATGCCACTGAAGCAGGAAATCTTTAAAAACAGTGCTTAAACCAATTTTGATAGAGTTCTAATCTTTAAAAATGATTCAAAAAGAGATTTGGTTGCCACAAACAAAACTTGAATTAGGCCTTGTCAGTCCAAATAGCTTGTGCAGACTATAACTTAGGCGAAGAAGCCACACTAGGGGTCTCTCTTGAGCGCTGAATATGCCTCTGATCTATGAAAAAAGGCCAATGAGAAGTTGGCAAACAGTATTTGCATACCCCGCCCCCGGACATACGAGTATAAAAGCAGGGAGATACGTCGAGTACATTCAGAAATTTTCTTCGGAGCCGAGGGTCGTGCATGCAGTCAGCTGCGAGTCTCAATTTTGTGGGAAGAAGGAGCGACGCAGGGGGCGGCTGAAGTGGCGTTCCTTTTTAGGAACGAAAGCCGCGACCGCAACGTTGCTATGGAAATATTCTCGCAGCGAGAACACGAACCATCCACAAATGCTGCCTCGGTGTGATCGTGGCCCAGACACACGAGGCAGAGCCTGTGACAGTCAGGAGCAGAGAGAACTCGACCGCATCCAGGAACTACACAGGGGTGGAAGGGCATCTTTATGAAGACGCGTCATGAAAAGGATGTTCAACACCGCTGTGTATCACTCTTTTAGAGAAATAAACTCTTTTAGGAAAATATTCTCTTTTAAAAGCTTTGTCGAAGCGCCCAGGGGCAAAGCTCCACTGCTGTGCAGAGAAGGAGAAAGCCGCTGATATGCGCCGTAGATCCAACAGCATACAGTATACGCTCTTGCAGAGATGAAGTGAACAGTCTCAGGAATGCAGTTTGCTGATCACACAACAGTTGGGCTCCGAAGAAAATTTCTGAATGGACAGACGCATTTCCCTCCCTTTATACCGTATGTCCAGGGGCGGGACATGCAAATTCTGTCTGCCAATTTCTCATTGGCCTTTTCTCAAGTTCAGAGATGCGCGAGGCTCTCAAGAGAGACCCCTAGTGTCGCTTCATCGACACAACGTCGAAGTGAGTGACAGACAGGGAACTAAAATTCCAATATCATCATATTTTGCTATTGCACAAGTGGACACAATAAAACCACACTTAGATAGGGAACAACGGGATTAGTTGGCACAGAGTTAATTTCTGATAATTTTGAAATTATTTTGGCAAAACTGCAGCATCTAAATGTTTATTTTCTTGACCTACACTTATTGTTTCTCACTGTTTATAACTTACTATTATAGTGAAGACAGCTGATCATTTTATCTGCCAAAACAAAAATTAAACACTTCTGCACAAACTGTTATAGAAATTATAGAGATTTTTTAAATATATTAATTTTAGTTAATAGTGATGGGTGTCAACTATATTTTAATATAAGATTTGTAAGCCTGTGCCATGCTATATGCTAGCTGGCTAACATAATTTATTAAAATATTGTGAGTGGAGTCGGTAGGCGCATTGATTTTCGGGTGGGTTATCATACTGGTAATAAAAAAAAGAGTAGATAATAATTCATAGCCTTCATACACATTATTTACCAAATTAATACCTCTAAATGCACACACATATATAAAAATAATGAAAATATTAGAATTGTATTATTATTATTATTATTATTAGGCCTATTATACATATCGGTTCAAGCCAAGTGAATAACACAATTAGTCAATTTTATTTATGTGATTAAAATTTTTTTACATTTATTTTAAACAAATTTATTTAAGTAAAAATTTATATATTTATAGTTTTAAAAGAATATTTCAGCTCTGTAGGTCCATACAATGCATGTGAATTTTGACCAAAACTTTGAAGCTCCAAAAAGCACATAAAGGCAGCATAAAAGTAATCCATACAACTCCAGTGGTTTAATCCATGTCTTCAGAAGTGATCCAGTTGTTTCTGGGTGAGAACAGACCAAACCATAACTCCTTTTTCACTTTACATCTTGTCATTGCAGTCTCTAGGCACAATCGTGAACTATCAGCCCTTCTTCTGTAGCTGCTTGTCCTAAGTGAGGTCCAGGGTGTTTCCCAAAGGCAGGGAAACACCCTGGACAGGTGGCCAGTCCATCACATCAGCGTGCTAACACACACTGGAGGAAACTGGAGCACCTGGGGGAAACCCACTGAACACAGGGAAAGCATGCAAGTTCCACATAGAAAAGCCCTGGGTGAGGCAGGATTCAAACCGAGGACCTTCTTCCTGCTGTGAGGTGACAGTGCTACCCACTGAGCCACCATACCACCCCCATGATCATGATTTCAAGCTCAATTACACTTCCTAGTGCTTCAAGCATGCGCAGTGTGCAATAAAGCTTGAAATCACATAGGAGACTGTTGTCAAGATATACAGTGAAAATGGAGTTACATTTTGGTCTGTTCTCACCCAACTGGATGTTTTCAGAAGACAAGGATTAAACCACTGGAGTTGTATGGGTTACTTTTATGCTGTCTTTATGTGATTTTTGGAGCCTGAAAGTTCTGGCCACCATTCACTTTGTATGGACCAACAGAGCTGAAATATACTTCTGAAAGTCTTTGTGTTCTGCAGAAGAAATAAAGTCATACACATCTGAGATGACATGAGGGTGAGTAAATGAAGAGAGAATTTTCACTTTTGGGTAAACAATCCAATTAAGTAAAAAAAAAATTCATTTACTAATATAATGAAGGTCAAATTTCGGAAGGTGTTCTTGGGACAAATAAATTTTTCACAAATGTCAGGTTTTGGTAAGTTGTCACATATTTTGAATATTAGAAATGTATACAATTGATAAATTACAATTTTTGTTGGCCAAAACAATGGCTTGAAATTTTGGGTATTTTTTCCTTAATTTTTGTTGTTTCACAAAAAATATTTTGTGGTTCCCCTCGGCTGTTTTCACCCTTGGCACTGCCTGTAGTTCAGTGTGTGGTCAATTAATTGTATCTTTTTATGGGCAATAATGGGAGAAATGTCCATAGCTTTTTGTAGCCAAGATTTTAAAGTACTGTTTGTGTTTTTAAAAAATAAACCTACCACTGAGAAGTATTCACTGCATTAAAAAGTGCAACTAGCCCGGTCTCCTTTTAATAGATGTTTTATATATATATATATATATATATGTTTATTTATTTGTATCCTTGTCCCAAGATGAGTTTGAAGTCACACCATTCTGCTTCAGCATTACACTGAATTTACACTAGAAGGCAGTATTCAGTTTCTGTAAAGGAAAAAATTAAATGCACATTCTAAACTCATTATTAACCAGAATTATTCATGACATAATTTAAACATTTAAGGGTCATATTTGGGTTACAATTGGTCAGATTATAACATTTTTACACAAATCCCAAAAAGTATGCAAACACCGATAGACACATGCTCATTTGTGGAAAATACTTTATTGCATAAATAACATATTTTGTAAGATGCTGACAGTAAAATGCTTCAGTTGCTTTATTAATGTTTGGCTGTGCCCATTTTAAAACTTTATTAGTTAACAGTAATGCAGGGACACATGCCTGAACATTTATGTCCATATCAAAGCTCACATCAATGAGAATACAAAACAATACAGATGATATACTGCATACAGAACCATTTGATAATCCAATTAACTATCACAAGTTTTATTAATTTGTAACTTGCTAAAAGAAAAATACATTATTTTGAACGAAATTACAAAAAATTATAATAATACTTAAGAAATAAATGATATCAGGATAGTGGCTGCTGTCAAGTAAACAGCAGAAACTTCCAAGACTGGAGCTTAAACACCAATAATGTATTTCACAAAACAAAAAGTCCATTCCATTCATAAGACAGTTGCAATTGAAATGTAAATCAGAACTGGTCAAGGCTACTGGGAGCAATTGAATACATTTGCAATAAATAGACATCACATTATGTCCAGAGACACTGTATTAGCTGCCACATAAACCTTTTGTTAAAGTTTGACATTCTCAGCCTCACGAGGATGGAGCAAAAATGTGAATCCCAAGTCTGAATAGACTGTAAAAGCTTGCATGCTACCCTATTATTATAATATTGTAAAAAGTTATTTTGCTCAGGTTTCTGTT
The DNA here is from genome assembly GCA_032164185.1 of Moxostoma hubbsi. Classification (NCBI taxonomy): domain Eukaryota; kingdom Metazoa; phylum Chordata; class Actinopteri; order Cypriniformes; family Catostomidae; genus Moxostoma; species Moxostoma hubbsi. Next base: position 12,727,268 of record JAVLUX010000044.1, read on the forward strand.
GAAATTGTTGTTGATTACTACACGGCTAAACTCATTTGACAATGCAAAATCACAACAATAAACAGTTTTCTTTAAAGTGAAGGTTAAACTTTAAGGTAAAAATGTAAAAAAGCGTAAAAAGTTAATTAACAAGCTTTAACGTTCAAAAAGGATAGCTAGAAGAGACACATTCAGACACCAGTAAAACATTTCCTACAACTGAATTTTTATATTTTTCAAACAACTCTCTTTTCTACAAATGATTTCCTCAACATTAGGGATTTTATGGAAAGCGAAAACTTTAACATTCAAATATTTTGATATGTCAAAACTCAGCATAAAGTAAAACCTACAAGATTTTGCCTTAAGGCAGAACTTATCCTACGACTTTAACACAACAAGACCATTTCCTGCCCTGAGGTACCATTGTAGTGATGTACAAAAGTGAAAAGATAAATGGCTTGACAACACATGACAAAATATCTTCTTTCTTTCTTTCCCATGAAATGCTTTAGGAAAGACAATAACTTGAAAATGTAGTCAAGCATAGTAATCAGTCAACTATGTTACACTTCTAAGACACTATGTTAGGGACAATTCCCTGTTAAGACAAAGTCTATGTAAAAAAGTCAAGATAATCTCATTATCAGAATAACATAACAAATTATTTAAGATTACATTTATATTTATCATGTTTTTTTAACCTGAGCGTGTGTACATTTTCTATTTCCTTTTTGATTTGTAACTAGTAGCACTTAATAAAAGAGCAAAAAATCAAATAAAAAATCTAGAGCAAATAGTTTTCCTAAAAATTGATGTCCACATATGTGGACATTGGGACTAAATTGTGAAATTTAAATGATACCAAGATATAGAAAGTCAGATTTATAAAATCAAATAGTTTATTATGTTTCCAGGAGTGATGGTTATTCATGTTTTTGAGATGTTACAGACATCATAATTAATTCTGATGACAATTTGCATAAATAATTCTGATTCAAAGTAACGGCCATCATCATCCAATCACTGCCAACCAAGTTAAAATAAAATTATACATAATAAATTCTGAATATAAGTACTGATTAACATTGTCCCATGTCTGCCAAACATGTTGAGTTTTCCAAACATCATCTGCAGCCTGAAACTGAACCTTTGATAGGAAGTTTGGATTAAATCAGGAAAATCAGACATTTCCTGTCTGAATATGCAACACAGCTCCTGGTCCAAGCTCTGGTCATTTCAAGACTGGACTACTGAAATGCTTTGTTGACTGGCCTTCCAGCTAACACAATTAAAGGAATAGTTCATCCAAAAATGAACATTTGCTGATAATTTACTCACCCTCAGGCCATCCAAGATGTATCTGACTTTCTTTCTTTCTTCATCAAAACAGATTTTAAGATTTTTAGGATTTCATTTCAGGCCACCTCCTTTAAACAATGCAAGTGAATGTACTCCATTCAGGAGGCTTGTAATGAAATCCTAAAAATGTCAAATTCTGTTTTGATGAAGAAAGAAACTCAGATACATCTTGGCGAGTAAATTATCAGCAAATTTTATTTGTTGGGTGAACTATTCCTTTAAGTGACTGCAGATGATCCAGAATGCAGCAGCCTGTCTGGTCTCAGTTCACTTCTACAGGTCTATGCTCAAACTCGCTCTCTGTGGTCTATGAGCGAGCGATGCCTGGTGGTCACATTACACTGCTCCTGTGTACTTCCAGCCTCCACATGATATACTGTTACATTTTCAACATTCAAGAACCAGCTGAAAACACATCTGTTCTGCGAGCACTCAACCAACCCACACTAACTGCACTTACCACTGCACTTAATGTCCAGAAAGTAACAAAATTCTTGTCTGTCTCTTTATTCTGTGCAAGTATCTTTACTATTCCAGCCACTGTGAGAACTTGGCAGTCCTACACTGCAGATGTTGTTCAACATTGTATGACAAATTGCTTGCTATGCGTCTCATATGTAAGTCGATTTGGATAAAAGCGTCAGCTAAATGAATAAACGTAAATGTAAAAATGGACTTTGAGAGCAATAGGATGCTCCCTTGGTCACTATTTATTGAATGACTAAACCTCCAGTGTGCTGTCTCTCGTTAATGGTCTCAGAAGATTTTGAAATGCAACTTATTTTCATCTTAACTCCATATAAAGCCTCTGAAAGCAACATTTTTCAGCTTTTGGATGAACCCATTGACTCTCAATGTGTAAATGCACAGTGGATATATAGGAATGCATTGACTCATGTTAATCATTAATTGTACTGTACAGTGATAACAAAATAAAATACAACAAAATTAAAATGACCCACAGATGTATTAATGTTGAAAGTTATTCAAAAATAACTGACATGTCTTTTCAACTTTTGAGGGTCCCAAAATCCACGAATGTGGACATCATGTTTATCTGCGCACTGACACATTAAAAATGAATGACTGAATTTATTAAAGATGCCTATCAAATGAAACTAGAGATGCTACGCTTTACACCCAAACAGGTTTCAATGAAAGTTAAAGAGGTTTCTTACCAGAGGCACTTTTTTGGCTTTGCGCCCGTAGAAGTGCTCCACGGAAATCGACCTCATGTTGTTGTGTCACAGTGTGCCAGAAGTTTAACCCTTTATTGACAGTCCAGAGTGTTGTGCACAGTATTAAGTCAGTTTAAATTAATTTAAATTATGCATTGCATATAGCGAAGCCAAAATAAAATGTCCAGAAATGTGGACGCGGAGCTGCATGAGGTAAAAATAAAACTTTGCAAACTGCGATTAAGCACATTTTCAGTACCACCGACACTATAGAGACAATCTAGATTTGTTTTAGTAACTCATAAGAATTTTGAGAAAGGTGATTTTTCTTTCTTACAAGTGCTTTTAAGTGTCGTCATCCCAAAGGCACAGCTGTTTATGGGGTGTGTAGAAGTCAAATCGGTAGCTTTTGCTGCAGCTCTTGATGCCACACTTGTACGGGCTGGAACCCTGACCCCGACAGTACTTCAGCTGACAGGGGAACCACTCCAGATTGAGCCTGTAACTGCAGGCGCAGGGCTGCCATGGGTCTGCTGGGGAACTGCAGCTCTGCAAGCCAGTCACATCCACACTCTGGGGAAGAACCTCGAATATTGAGCCCTCGACCCCTGTAAAGATAAAATGAGTCAGTGCAAAGGCAAAATATGCAGTTGTAGTCAGACGCAGGGAAAAAGTTAAACCATGTCCTAACCATGCATGATGCGGCAAGTTCTTTTCTGCCCATAAGGTTCCCACACCTTTTAATCATGAATTTCCATGGCTACAGAGCGCATTAGTCTGGTTCCGGAACTAAAAATCCCATTCATTTATCCCACAGACTAATAGATTTTCAATGATAACTTATAAATCTTTTACCTTATAAAGTTTGTTCACAGATGGGTTATGCTTCCATTGAAGCCATCCATCTACATTATTTCAACTTCATTGTTTAAAGATCATATTTAATAGTGAAATTCATGGTAAACAACTACATTACCCATGGTACAGCAGAGAAAGTTCCACCAATCAGAGAATGATTATGGGTTAAACCACTGGATTACTTTTATGCTGGCTTTTTGTGCTTTTTTGAGCTTCAAAGTTTTGGACAATGTTGACTTGCATTGTATGGGTCTAATGAGCTGAAATATTCTTCTGAAAATCTTTGTTTGTGTTCAGCAGAAGAAAGGAAGTCATACATATCTGGGATGACATGAGGGTGAGAAAAGGATGAGAGAATTTTCATTTTTGGGTGAACTATCCCTATTTGGGTAGCACTATGCCATAAGCACAGCCCTATGCGATACTTAATTCATGCAAAGTCATAGGCATGGAAATAATTTTTGGAATTTTCGTTCTGAAATTTGCTGTTGAGAATGTGGGAGCTGTTTGCTTTAAACTAGTTTCATCACCGAGACATAAGAGTTTTGCAACAGACAATTCTGTACTGCATTCAACGTGTTTTGCAATCCCCGTTGCACATCTCACTGGTTCACAAGCGCAACATACACTGAGCGATGGTGCCTGTGTGCGTACATTCATAGAAAACAATTGTTTCGAATTTATGAACGCGCATACGCCATGTGGCGTACACCCACAGATAGCGCACACACTCCTACACGTATCCACTTATGCTTTGCGCTGGCATGAAAACTGCACTTAGAATTAGTGCTCTCATGAAATCTGGATAAGACATTGCATGTTGATCTTTGCCTAGCCGAGTCCAAAGTGTCAATCAAGTATTTTTTATGTCCATGATTACAGTTTATTTGTTGATGTCTAATGTTAACAGACTTTTTATTGGGAGCACTGCATTATTTCTTTAATTAGAGACTTTCTGACCTCTGTCCACCCAGTGTTTGACATCTTGCTGCTGTGTGTATATGAGGTCTCGTGCGTCCCTGCACACATTTGATATGTGCGTACTGAGGTGCCAGGAAAGGCTCATGTTGATCACTGTGTTCATACTGAGCTGTTCCAATCCACAACTGTCATCTGCACTCCGCACCACATGAGGGTTTTTCTGTTGGATTCACACAATAATCACGGGAAATAGATTTGTACTTTGAAATGAACACACAAATATTGTCAAAAAACTATTGGGTAGATAAACATATTTCCTAGCGTGTAAAATGTTACAGGGTTTTCAATCTTTACATGGCAATGAGAGGTCAAGTTTGGGTCTAACTTTTCACAGACAGTTTGTGAGCAATTTTATTATGCATTTCATGTTAACATGTACTGTGGCTGTACTTTTGAAACAAAGTGAATACCTGTCTGAGTTTGGCCATGGCTTCAGTGGGGATGAGCTCCCCATGATCCAACCAGGAGATGAAGCAGAGGGCCTGGTACTGTGTCTGGCCCCTCTCCGGCTCTCCGAGCACCAGTGCACGAAATATCTTCACATGCTGTTTGAAACAAAACCAAATAAAATGTGTGCTTAAATACACAGGCATAAGACAAACATGCATTACAACAATGTTTTTAAGCTATCATTATCAGATTTCACTAGAGTCGGGTGGATGTTTTGCCTTATCATAAACATCAAAACATTCTCAGGAAATGCAAATTTGCATAGCTGTTTAACCAAACTTTAGAAGAACAGACTTACAGGCACAGAATATACAGTACTGCAAAAAACAACAACAACAACAAAAAAAATAATAATAAAAACATATATAATTTACCACTAAAAGATAGTAAGATATAAAAATAAAATTAGCAAAGAAGAAAAATTGCAAAAAAGCAAAAAACAAACCTTTTCTTTTTTTTTTTTTCAAAAAAACCTTTTGCAGAAACATATCTACACGCCCTTGCAATATGCATTTAGCAAAGAAGCAAAATTGCAACAACAACAACAACAACAACAAAAGAAGTCATGTTGCGATTATTTAAAAAAATATTGCAATTTGAACTGGCCAATGATAAACACAAAACTAGTAAGTAATTAATTAAATAAATAAAACTGTGAAACAAAGTGAGATTATAGAAAAACCCCACTGTCCTCTTCATGTTCACATTGTACCCGTCCACTGTACCTGTACCCTACAATTCATAGTCATTATTTTTTTTAAACCCAGCCAACTTTATTATTGTAATACAATAAGATTGTGATATTCTAGTATTATATGTATTATCATTATTATTATACAATAGTTATATATTTCTGAATAAAATCTTAACTTGCACGGGACATTGCTATACGTTCCAGTTAAACCAAACTGTTTTAACCACTTTTATTTTGACGGATAACTGCAGAAAGAGTTTCTGCGTGTAGCTGATTTCACAACAGCTGTATAACGTACTCCTCATTTTAACATCTCTTCCTCTGTTCACAAATACCCTGTGCCATGAGGTTTATTATCTGTATATTAACTTGTAGCTGACAAATGTACGCAAATTTTCACAAATTTCGCGTTAAATATAACGCACTCAGCACACATAAGCAAACTGAACCAATCTTAACGCAATCTTTTAATCTGAGCATGAGATGGAGAAGTGGAGCTCTGAAAATACAGTACTAATGCACTCAAAGTAAAGACAAGACAGAGCAGCGCACAAAAACTTGAAGCAAGCTGCGCGAGCAGACTATTTATTGATTTAATTAATTCACAGGGTTTATCTTTTTGGTTTATTAATCGCAAAAGGTAATTTCATGATTTCGATTTTATTTCAATGAATTCTGCAGCCCTACTTCAGATATATTTAGCTAAGAAGCAAAATTGCAAAAGAAAAAAATATATACACATCCTTAAGCAAGATATATTTAGCTATTATTCAAAACAAATATCCTTGTTTTCCACAAAATATATCTACACATCCTAAATGTACATTTAGCAAAGTAGTAAAATTGTACGAAATCAATGTATTTTGTCTTGTTCCATTGCCTTTTTTTATTTTATAATTCCTTTTTGGAATTATAATCAATGTGAACAAATGAGCTGACTGAGAGGAAGAGGCATCCCAACCCTATAAAACAAATCACCAACAATGAAAAGGAAATAGAAGCCCTCTTAAGACTATAAACAGACCAGACCAGAGCACAAGAAACTCAAGCTTAACCTCTTACAACATCCCAGAGCATCCGCTGATCTTTTCCCTGACACACTAACTAACCCAACCACAGCAAAGCAGGCCAACTGCTCCCATATAAACATAACCAAGAATACAGCCTCTCTTTCACTGCAACAATACTGCTTTTATTCACCCCCATTCCAGTAAATGCACTTATGGCATTCAAACTGAATATGGCCACTGTGTATAAGCTGCTGGCACGACAGCTATAACTGATATAACAGGCTCATTTCCTCCATGAACTGCGAGGACAAACTCTGGTGGCTGTTGTTTGAAAGGACACAGAGAGAGACATTAAATCACAGAAAAGATGACATTCCATCACTAAAAGCCAATAGTTTATTACGAGTACAGAGGAATGTGTGTGTGGTGGACAAGTATGCTGTGAGATCATCAAATTATACTCTATGCCAGAGTGGGAAGTCCCATGGAGAATGACTTCTGTGACAACAGGGAGCCTGATGGACAAGATTAGTTAAAATTGGTGCTATCACACATCTTGAGTTTGTGCTTTCATGTAGAGGTCGACCAATACAAGAGATTATAGATTTTGCTGATTAATCAGCACCGATAACAGATTACTGGAATTATCGTTATCTGCAAAAATCCACACCGATAGTTTCCCCCCATTGCGTCCGGTGCTGGAGCGGCTGGGAAGGGTCCGCTGTCATTATATACTCTATATATGAGTGCGGCCTCTAGAGGTGAAATAAAAACTATCACTTCACTGATGCCTTGTGGTGTTTGTTTGACACGTGAGACTACACTCTGCATGGAGTGAAACACTCCAGATGTGGATTTAAAACATCAACAACAAAAAGGTATGTATACAGTACACATTGTCATATCATTATAAAGAAATGAATTTGTTGACTAGATGCTGCATTAGTAGAGAACAACTGTATGTTTGCCGACAAGGCTGAGAGGATGCTAACATTAAAGCTAACCTCAAGCAGTTAGAACAATGTGACAAAAATACACACAAGTCCTACCCAAATGTTTAAACGTCACGATTGTTACCATCTATTCCCATTTATTTGCATTAGTTTATATCCAGCTGGTCACGTTTATGCATTCGTTAGCCAGCTAAGATGCATATTTTTAAGCTAGTGACGTGAGAAAGCAAATTAACATCTTCATGCAGCCGAGAGAAACTTATAAACAAATCAGAAATGCATCTGATTTCAATTAAAATAAATTATCCTCACTGTAATACGATGACTTCAGATTTATCACATTCTTGCGCTACAAAAAAAGGCAACAAATACAGTTTAACAGAAAGGTGCCCAAATATGCTTTTAAAGTTCTTTTTAATTAGACACATCATCTAAAAAAACAGCACTCCTGCATGAGACGCTGAATAAACAAAAACAAAGGGAGACAAAGACGTTCGTCTAGCGCACGTTTACACAGAAAAACAAATGAATGGTTGCAAATGCGTTTGGTGTGAACAGCCGCTTACAGTTCGTGGAGGTCTTTGGCCATTGTGTCTTGTTCTCATATAAGCGTTTCTCAGGTTAAGCAGTGGGTTTGCTACCCTACATACAACTGTACTGAATAAAAAAACTGTACTGAATAAAAAGCTTGAGTCTGGAGTAGTAGGAATCAGTAGAAGTGTAACACCATGTGAACTGTCACTTTTGATGGCACTCTGTGGTTACTGGTCAACAACCATTCCAGCAAATGTCATTAAAACCCTTTATCGGGCGAGGAATCATATTTGGTAACTTAATCGAGCATTCAAACTGACGCCCCCCTGCCTGTTTGTGTTGTCGTATGAGCACATAGATTTCTCCTAGCCAATCAGCGAAGATCAGGCTACGTCACTGATAGTCACACCATGGCATCTGACCAATCAGAAGTTGCGCGGAGCATTTCAAACTTCAGTGTCGTTCCAGATTTTGGAAAGTGAGGTTATGCGCTACTACCTACTCCCACATCAACGCTAATAACTTCGAAACAAAAAATGGTAAGTTGATGAAACTCACACATTCTATGGTTGAATAGTTGTGCAACATGATGAGATAGGTGTTGTTTGCATAGATTTCTTGAAAGTAGTGACATTTATGGCATGAAAAATGGTGAGACCATATTTGATCATACACGTAAGATTAGCGCAAGCGATAGCAAGTCCATATTCAGACATACGCCCTATGTGTATAGAAATCCATACTAGGGTATTTTTTCTACAAATAATGCATTATAACGTAGGACAATAGTATTTACTAGTGCACTGGATGTTATCACAGGTTTGAAATAACATTATCCAGTGATCCAGTGGGAAACGTAACACATTTATAGACATTTTCAAGCCATAGATATTGAAATATGTGTGGTTTGGGTCAGTTTTATGACCTTATAACAGTTTTTAATACTTATAATGCTATTTTGCACTTCTTATTATATATTTACACTTTATGTGTCAGTATTGGTGTTAATTTTTACTGTGAGACTTATTACTGCTAAAATAAGTGGTACCACCAGTATGTATAATGCTATTTTTCTTATTATTTATATTTCAGTAGATCTGCACTTCACTGTTACTTAACAAATAACTCAAACTGGGCTTGATATTGACTCAAAAATGTACTCTCTTGTTCTTTGCAGCTAACTACGCGGCTCTTTTATGGCAAGAGGGAGACTGTTGTGCCAGCCTACCCCAGCATCAGTGATGATGTGGGCTCTGAGGAAGATGATGATGTGGCAGACCCTGACTTCCTCCCACCCACCCACAACCCAGACACTCCAGGCCAGAGTGTTATAGGCCCTTCTGCCAAGAGGAAGTGTGTGCAGCCTGCAGTGGAGGTGCTTGAAGATGATGATGATGACGACGACGATGAAGAGCCAGCACCACAAGCAAAGAGGCCAACTAAGAAGGGGAAGCCAGCAGCCAGGCTAACCACCTGGAGGAAGGCTGACCTGGACAACCCCGCCCTGCCTGAGTACCAGCACTGTCCCCCAGACTTCATTGAGACTCCATTTCAGCACTTCAGCAGGTACTTCAGCCCCCAAGTCATCAAGAACATAATGTACCAGACCAACTTATATGCAACCCAGAAGAACATCAACACCACCTTCACCACCACTGAAGACGAGATGATGAACTTTGTGGCTATCCTGATGTACATGGGGATTGCTGAGCTGCCTGCCGTTGAAGACTACTGGGCAATGGAGACCAGGGTCCCTCAAGTCGCAAACCTCATGTCATCGAAGAGGTTCAGGCTGATGAAGAGGCTTGTCCACTTCAACGACAACACCCAGAGCACTGGCACCATCGACCGATTCTTCATGGTGCGGCCACTGTTCAGTCATCTGAATGCTGCCTTCAGGAGTGAGCCACAGACCACCAAGCAGTCTGTGGATGAGGTCATGGTTGCCTACAAAGGCAAGACAGCTGGCAGCCTGAGGCAGTACATCAAGAACAAGCCGGACAAATGGGGATTCAAGTTGTTTGCTAGGGCTTCTGAGGATGGCTTCATCCATGACATGGTGCTGTATCAAGGGAAGAATACGCTGGAGGCCCACGGTGTTCCCCTGACACCTGAACAAACAGCCATGGGTGTCACCAGCCAGATAGTCTCTGTCCTAGCCAGCACCATGTCCTCCTCCACCACCACAGCCATCTTTGCGGACAACTTCTTTACCAGCCTGAAGATAGTGCGGTACCTCAAGGACAAGAACTGCAGGTACACAGGGACAGCCAGGGACAACAGAATAGGCAAGCCTCCACTCAAAATCATCAAGGAGATGGAGAATAAGGCTGTCCCTCGTGGTACGTATGACTACATCAACAGTGACGATGGGATCCTGGCCCTCAGGTGGAAGGACAATAGGATCGTCACTCTGCTGTCAACAGACATGGGAGCAGAGCCCATTTCCTCAGTCTACAGGTACTGCAGTGAAACCAAGAGGAAGGAACAAGTGAGCTGCCCTGCTGTCATCAAAAGCTACAATGCCAAAATGGGGGGCATTGACAAGAGTGACATGCTGGTCCATCTCTACCGCACCCCCATGAAATCAAAGAGGTGGTACATGCGCATGTTTGCCTACTCTGTGGATGTCAGCCTCACGAATGCCTGGGTTTTCTACAGGCGGGAATGCAAGGCATTGGCCTTCTGGATGGCCTGACTTTAAAAAAATGTAGAATCCAGGTGTTCAGGGAAGCTAGCAGCCAGAGGTCAGTCACATCGCATCCCCGAAGGAGCTCAGCATCTCCAGGCAGCCTCAGCACTTCTGTCCCCACACCTGTCCGGGGACACCGCAGCATAAATCCAGATAGTTATGTGCGGTTTGACATGTCCCTGTTCCACGCCCCTATCTACACTAACCGCCAGACCTGCAAGTACTGCAGCAGGAAGGGGAATATCATGAGGTCAAACGTGGTCTGCAGGGTCTGCAAGGTCCATCTGTGCCTCAATGCTGGCCGCAACTGCTTCATTAAGTACCACAAAGCAGTGGCCTAATTCGCTGGACTTGGGAATTTTTTTTTCTAATAATAATTTAAAATGTTCCTAAATAAATATTTTTATGTTTGTAACAAGTTTATGTGTTTTTATTATATTTTTATATATACACTTTTTAGGGAAAAAAACTTACCCTAGACTGGCAAGGAACCATATATGGTAACTTCATAGCCCTTGATTTCCAACCTAAAAAAATATTTTTTTTTAAAAACTCACAAATGTTTAGAAGTCTTATAATATCCTCCAATAACACTCTATGGTTGAAATTTAGAATGTCCAAGTATTTCAGCAACAGAACATTTAACCTCCTGCTGTTGTGTCCCATCTGCCTCAAAGTTCAACGTGTTGTGCATTCTGAGATGCTGTTCTGCTCACCACAATTGTACAGAGCGGATATCTGAGTTACCGTAGACTTTCTGTCAGCTCAAACCAGTCTGGCCATTCTCTGTTGACCTCTCTCACCAATAAGGCATTACTGTCTGCAGGACTGCCAATTACTGGATGTTTTTTTGTTTTTGGCATCATTCTGAATAAACTCTAGAGACTGTTTGGTGTGTAAATCCCAGGAGATCAGCAGTTACAGAAATACTCAAACCAGTCCATCTGGCACTAACAATCATGCCACGGTCAAAATCACTGCAATCACATTTTTCCCCATTCTGATGGTTGATGTGAACTTTAACTAAAGCTCCTGACCCTTGTCTGCATGATTATATGCACTGCACTGCTGCCACATGATTGGCTGATTAGATAATTGCACGAAAAAGTAGGTGTACAGGTGTTCCTAATAAAGTGGTGTATAAAAAGAGTGTATTTGGAAAGGAAATTCATAAAAATATAGTTGTGCAAGTAGTCTGCCTAACAAAACTGGCTGCAACCCAAGTACTTCAGATTTCTTTGTCCATACTGGTGGAGGTCTATTCATCTGATATGAGCTGTATTGCCAGACTGCTGTACAGCCAGTTCCATTTGCTCAGTAAATACTTTAATTCCATAAACCGTATAACAGATACAACGCATACCAAGCTTTTGAATTGAGAGATGAGCAGTGACTCAGAGGATGAGTCAAAACGAAACTTAAAAGTTTGCAAAGCTTGCAAAAACATTCATAATACACTGTCTGAATATCATTATTAGCCATGAATCCTATTCTGTGCCTCTTTGGCTGCTTTGAGTACTGCCTAATTTTTCCTTAACAAACCACAACATTTTGATACTTTTACAGCAATTTCCTCATGAATGGATTTTTGGCTGCATGGCTGTCTGGCAAATGGCAGCTTGATTTCACCCAAATTTCCATGGATGAAGAGGATCAAATTGGATAATAGGACTAGCGACATACATAAAGACATAATGCTGTGTAAACATTTTAATATCACAATACTTTTTTGTTGAGAAATGCACAATATTAAAAAAATAATAATTTAAATTTAAAAAAGGCAATCTACTGTAAATTGTAAATTAACAAAGAGGGAAAATTGTGGATATCACACCCTTACAAAAAGTACTGTGGTGGTACCATGATACAGTAGTGGTATAAACTGGTAATACCATGGCACTTTGATATATACAGTACCATGGTATATCATGATAATGATATGTAGAATCCATAGTATTTATATGGTACTCCGAGGGGGAAAAAGTGGTAGACTAACTTTTTGGTAGTTTTTCAATGGCGCGTGCACAATTTTCTAAAGGTACTCCATTTTATATGCACTCTTAAAAGAGACTAAACTGATTGGCCACAGTGTTTTCTTATCACTGCGATGCAATTATAGACCCTTTGCAACCACGTGACCACGACCACGTGACGACGCCATGCTGGACGGCAACATCACTGGATGCACATTAGTATTCGAGCGGCAAATTTGATTAGTTTTTTAAACAGTTTAATATAGATAAGATACAACTAAACTGCATGGCTTCTTTTATTGAAAAAGTTGTCGTGCCGTTATCGGTCGAGGTAGGGCATCTGCTAGGTCCTCACAAAGAGCGGTATTTGGAGAAGTTGGAGATAGCAGGTTTGGATACCGACCCATACCTTCTTCCTCCCTCAGTTTTTACGGAACTCATTAAATCGCCGGATCTGCCCGACTTCGGCCCACACGATTTGTACCACTATGTGGTAAACGGGGTATCGCCATACACGGGAGCTGATCTCAAAGCTTTTAAAAGTCTGGATGCTTACCAGTTCTTTGTAGCTGGCTGGGTAACAGGTACGCGATGCTACGCTAACGGCGGTGGGAGCTACCTCATAATGGCAAAGGTAAGACATCAATCTATGGTTTATTTTGTATTAACATCTATTTTTTACTGAAGTAAAAATTTATATAACACGTAGCCTATGATTTTAGAGGACATTGTCGGCCGTGGTTTTTTAATGGATGCCTGGACCATAGACTATAAAAAGGCCTGGACGCATCCCTGCTCTGGGATGTGTAGTCATTAATTATCGATCACACGTTAATCCATGCAGTAAACCACGGAGTATCTGTGATCAGTAATAAGCACATATAATTGTAACATCTAGCCATCTTTATGTTATTATATTCACTGTAGCCTATGTTAAAATTTGACCTGGTAAACACAGCATTGTGATTAAGATGTGTCCACAAGGTGCATTTATGGTGTCACTGCAGAAGTAAACAATAACATCAATGTAAGAATAATGTATTTATGCCACTTTCTGTAATTGTAGGTGCATCATAGCCAGTCACTGTCTGAAACCCAACTACAACCATGGGTATCTTTGAAGAAGGATGGGACAGTCTTGTGTGGCCACTGTACATGTAAAGCGGGCCTGGGAGAGGTGTGCTCCCACGTAACAGCTTTGCTGTACGCAATAGACTCTGCTGTCAAACATCTGGGAGACAAAAGCTGCACTGATGGGCCCAGACAGTGGGGACTTCCTCCTTTGAAAGCAGGCAAGGCTTTGTACGAAGAGGGATCGGGAATTGATTTCTCAAATCCTGCCAAAAAGCGTTGTGGTGTAAACAACCAAAGCCATTCAGGTTCTCCATCTGGGAAAAAAGTGGGTGTATCTGCAGCAGCTATAGAACAATTCTACAAGGCTCTGGATAATGCAACTCCAAACCCTTCTGAGAAGAGTGGTATACTACGCATAATGCCGCACTACTGTAAACAGTTTCAACCAAAGGTGGTGTCTCTGGGTCTACCACATCCCCTGACTGAGTTATACAGTGCTCAGAACCGGAAGCTGTCTGCCTCGGACCTGGAGAAAAAATGTGATGCGGTATTCAATGATATGGAAGTCACACCAGAGCAGGTATAGTCATCCCTCTTAATCTCATATGACTAAAATGTGCTTGAAGGTGTCATGTCATTAATTTCATCTTCTATAATTTACAATGTTGTAGGCAGTAAAAGTTGAGGAAGAGACACGACAACAGGGAAAGTCAAGGCTATGGTTTGACATGAGGGCTGGTAGGGTGACTGCATCTAGGTTCAAGTCAGCTGCAAAGACAGACCCAACAAATCCTTCCAAATCCCTAATTAGGCAGATCTGTTACCCTGACCTATGCAGATTTTCAACAGTTGCAACCAGGCATGTGTGACATAATGACACAAACATACAGTTTCTGTTTTTAATTTCACCATAGTGTAAGTGAGTAAAGAAATTAGATGTGCTTTGAACTTATGTTTCAACTATGGAAATGTATGCAATACATGTTGTGTTCTAATGTAGAGGGCCCCTGCTTTCTTAAAAAAACATCAAAGAAACAAACACAAGACAAAGAAATGCGTTTATCATTGGAAAATTTATTACAGTCAGTATTACAAATTATCAACATTAAATTACAAACATGCATCCCTCAATCTCTTTGAGTGCCCTCATCTATTTTTAATCCCAGGTGTATGCATTAGCACCAGCAACTTAAACTTCCAACATGTCAGCTGTGTGGAGGAAAAGACTCGAAGTCAGTATCGAGTTCTCTTTCGGGCTTGAACAAAACATAACACGTACAAATTATGCCAAAATGTCAGTTTTGTTGAGTGTCCTCATAAGAGCAGTCTTAAATGATTTAAATAAAGAAAAAAATTAACGTAGAGAGTGAAGTGCACACTGCCGCAGCGGTTTTTATAAGCTTTTTATAAGCAATGTAAAAAAATGAGTTTTGTTTTCAAATTAGCAACAATTCAAGGCACAATAACAAAACAGTGCTGCTCCGCACGACCACCATTATGCATGCCCGTGAAAACACGCGCATTTTACGATTGCCTTTAAATTAGTGGAATATATCTTCACCATCACATCCCTACTTCTAAGGACTGAAGTTTGAAGTCTGAACTTAAAAATAAAATGTGGCACAGGCATATCATTTATTTTCCTCATTCTAAGTGAAATAATTTATCTATTTTTCAGGGGTGAATGTCTGTCTACATTTGTAAAAGTATATATTTATGGTAGAATCAAATGTTTTTTGTCTTTTGTATTGCCTTATCTACAACACATGCGTGTAATAAGATAAAGGCAGTACAGGAGAGAGACTTTGATTTGATTTCTCTTCAGTAAAATCAAAAAGCCAAAATGAGTTTGAAAATATCGGCATATCGAATAGTGGCCAAAATCCAATATTGTGTATCCCTATTCCTGTTATATTTAATTTACATATTTTTAAAAGACTCTGTGATACAATATGATACAAGAGAATATTATGTGCTATTAAAATTAGGCCAATTTTGGGTACTGACATCTATAGTATTTATAGTTCTTAGGAAATGAGAGAACAAATCCAATGAAAAGAGCACTCAGAGTTACAATGTCTTAATAACATTATTTTTCTAATTTACAGATGGGGATGTGAACATGAACAAAAAGCCAGAGAGACATATGAGGCGTACGCTGCACAACATCATCAGGACCTAAGTGTTCGTGATGCCGGTCTCCACATTGATACCTCCCGTCCCTACCTTGGAGCATCTCCAGATGCCTTGCTGTCCTGCTCCTGCTGTGGCGATGGTATTTTGGAAATCAAGTGCCCACACTGTGCCAAAGACACCGGAGTCCTCAGTGCCACTGAAAAGAAACATTTCTGCATTGAGAACACAGATGGTACACATGCACTTAACAGAGATCATCAATACCACTACCAGGTGCAAGCCCAGTTGTTTGTGACGAGGCGGAAGTTTTGTGACTTCATGGTGTGGTCTACATCCAATTTTTTCATACAGAGAATTTTGCCTGATGCTGACTTTTTTACAGAAGCAGTGCAGAATGTCGAGTCCTTCTATAGGTCAGCCATTTTATCTGAGTTATTGGCCAAGACATATTCATGCCCAGATAGACTGCTGTCAGACAAAACACAGTCCACAGACTCACAAGAATTGGAGTAGTAGGGTGTTCAAAACATGAAGTGAACTACTAGAATTGTTGGCTCTTTGTAAATTATAGAGTGTGTTCTAGACCTACTCTATTTATAAAGTTTTTCGAAATAACTCTTGTTATGATTTGATCCTATTAATAAAATTGAATTGAATTATTTAGTAAGATTTGCCAGTGTGTAATTCTACATACATTTAATATCCTTTTATAAGGGACAACAGCACGATCAAAAGATTGAGGGCTGGTTTATTTTACAAAAACATCTTTCAACACGTTTATAAAAGCCAACCTAAATTACATAATGTACACTCATATACAACTTCTTTTATCAATCAATAAAATTTTATTTGTTGAGCGCCTTACAACAACCAAAAGGTGCACAAGGCGCTTTCCAGTAAAAACATCAATAAACAACAATATATAAAAACATATGTGTACATAAAATAGCAGTTGAAACGGGACAGAGGCTACGTGTTAAAATCTTGACACAATACTGACTAAATAGGAGACCTTGACAAATGCTCTACACTTTTTCTTCTACATGGCCTATGAGTCACCAATACCCACTGAACACAACATCTTACATTACACAGCCACTAGCCAGATACATAACTTCAATAAAAGTATATAATAGATAGTCTTAAAAGAGCTCTCATCCACAAATATGGGTTCTATGCAACTTATATCTTAACTCTGTTACATTTCAGCTGATTTTTAATTTAATGGATAAGTAAACAATTGATTGTTAATGTGCTAGTACAACTATTTACACTTGAAATTGTTACTCAAATAAATGTTTAACTTTGAAACCTCTCTGTTAAAGAATAAGTGGGTGGGGGGGTTCAGCTAATCTATTGGCACCACTGAGGGGCACAGATTCGTTAGGGCACAAGCCACTCTGACTATTTTGTCAAGAGAGGTGAACTCCTCTTCTTCTGATGACTTAATCAGAAGACTAATGGGCACAGGTCCATGCAACATTCTGTACTTGGATCGTGCTTGACCAATTACCCTCTCAACGTTTATGCGGACTGCTGCAAGTTTTCTGGAATCTTCCAGTTCAACAGCGCCCAGCTGTTTTTTCCCCCGTGTAAAGGCAGGAGTTTCAACCCTTGCACAGTACAAGCCAACTTGTTCCTGAATCCTAAAGCCACGGTCTGCTAGGATCAAGTCTCCTGGTAGGAGATTGTCCAAAAACCCACTGTTTGCTGTAATGTGAGCATCAGTTGACCGCCCACCCCAGCCCTTGGAGATGAAGGAGATTATTCCTTGTGGAGTTATACCTATAAGGTATTTTATGGTGTTGTGTGATTTATACTGAGAGTATGTCTGGGCCCTTGCCTTCAGATCTTTAGGTCTGTCGATGGTAATTTCAAAACAGTCTATTACTGACATGCATTGCTTGAAAGACTTTCTGAAACACATTGGCAGAGATGTTTGGACATCATCTCTGTCAGGCCATACCACACACACAGGTACTAAGTTGTCATTTAGTATATTAATGACATTTGTAAAAACTCTTGAAATTGTGGACATATGAACACCAAACAGATATGACAAAAAAGCAATCGGAAGGTTAAGCCTGATCCTCATTAATGTCAACAGTAGCTGGTGGAAGATGGTGATGTTTGCCGTATTCTTAAGTAAAGGAGTTATTAGATCAATCATTGCCATAAACACTTTATAGTTGGGCAGTCCTGTAAAGGTTTTAAGTTTGTCGCTGTTTTCAAAAGTGCTCTGTTCCAGGTCTGAGGGCTTCAGCTTCTCCTTCAGAGCAAACGTATCACCCCGGAGTTGCTGACACTCAAATTCAAGAGACTCAATGTAGTCTGAAGTGAGGTTGGTTTGGCACATTGCATCACATTTGCCACTAGTTTCACTGATACTAGCCTCTTCTACAATCTCCTCCTCAACCTCACCTAACACATTCATCTCAGCTGACAGATTGAGGAGTGCCCTGGCAGCTTCGCGTTTGGACGACTCCTGACGCTTTTTTTTCTTCATTGCCTCTCTGACCTCATACTTCCCTAGACTTCCCATGGCTCGCCGCTTCTCAGGGGACTTGGTGTGCGCAAACACTGACGGCACATAATCAGGGGATAAAGGGTCATCACTCTTCTGTCCTGATAAAAAAAATCAACTGCCTGAGTACCACCAACAGGGAGCTTAGAACCATGGTCCCAGCCCATAACTATCCTGACACATCATCCATATTCTATTTGTACAGTAATTTCCTGTTAAATGACAAAAACAACCTCTGGATGGGAAAGGGGTAATTTACAATCACTTTGAATGCAGCACAAGGTCTGCTCTGTGTTGTTTTTCCGACAATGGCAAAGGAATCATCTATATTGAAACAGATAAACTTGTACACAGTTGTGTCAGATACAGATGACACTGTTAGAGACGGGCGATCAGTGTGAATGGGTAGACTGCACAGCCCTATCGCTAGCTGGTACTTGCTCATTACATAGCTTACAAATGACAATTTGACTGGGTCTCCATCTGGACATGGATGACGGTATGGTATTACAGAAATGAATTACACGTAACTGGGAAATTATTCTTACCTTGTAAAAAATGCTCGCTGCAAATCCTGGAGTACTTGGAGGGCTGCCAGTCCTTTCGGCTGATAGCAGCAACCCATCGATGCCTTCTCTCCCCATCAAATGGTATTCGATAAAACGATAGATTGGTTTTACCCTGTCTATTAGCACACCCCACGGCACAACACGAAATAACCATTTTATAACACAAACTAACACAAACCACACAAACACGTACTCGTTCGGCTTGCCGTCCGTCTACAGAATAGCTCTTCCGCCGTCCGTCATGGCGTTCAGAATTCGCGCGAGTAGAGCGTGACGTCACGTGCAAAGGGTCTATACTGGGATGTTGTGACAGATTGAAGCGCTGCATCGAGACTTTCAATGTGGATGATTTATACTACAATTGAATTATGTTGCATTTCTACTCACACGTTTAAAATCAGCCAGGAATGTGATGAGAGTCCCGTCTCCCTGCTTGAACTCCAATGTTATGGTGTCCTTTTCACTATCCGCTTTCAGAACCTCCTCTGTTATTTGACCATCACTGAGACGAAGAAGAACCCTCAACTCTGAGCAAACACTTACCGATGATGATAATAGCACAAACAACACAAACGCTGGCAAAGTCGCTCGCGCGTACATTACAAAAGTCTCATTTAACACAACAGTGGGACATATCGTATCAGTGGTAATTCGGGGGAAAACTCTGGCAAATTATACACGGATAGTTTCGTTTTTTGAAAGCCTACAATGTAAGCAGATTTGTTTCTGTTCGTAAAACTACAAATGAACTCTTGAAGCTCATCGGCTGCCGTCAATTCCTTAGAACTTGGGTGATTTGTCTTCGAGTGCCTCGGGTTCCAGCCCCGCACGGGGGGGGGGGGGGCACTTCTTAAAGACACAGTCTCAGCTTTCAAGCCTTTCTTCAAGCCTATTCATTTAAAACCTCTTGCTGGGATGACAATAGCCGAGGAGTCTCTGGGATCAGGATAGTTTCCAATGTATAGTGAGAGCTCAAACCGTTTGTCCAAGTATGTGGCTGTCAGACACAAATGCAAAGGAATAGATTAGATAATTTATATATTCAAGGGGGGGCATCAAGTTATAATTGCATAGCAGCAGGCTGTGTTAGTAAATATCATATATTTAATTTGGGCTTCTCACATTTGATCTGGGAAAGAGATGGAGCCTCTCTCTCTGCTAGCTAATGTTCAATATTTGAGGTTGATGCAAACTTAGTTCACCCAAATATTTAAATTCTCTCATGCCATACCAGATGTGTATGACTTCTTTCTACTGCAGAACTCAATCAAAGATTTTAGAAGAATATTTCAGCTCTGTTCATACAATCCATACAAAACAAGTCATCAAGTCAAGTCATTTTTATTTGTATAGCATTTTTCACAACACACATAATTTAAAAGCAGCTTCACAGAAAATTATGCTTTAACAGAAAAAGCTGTAATATTGTACTGTTTATGAGTCATAATAGCACGGTATAATAATAATAATAATAATAATAATAATAATAATAATAAAAACATGATTGTAAATTGCACTTTAAAATAAATAATAGTGAGCAAGCTTAAGGCGTTTGAGACAAAGAACACAAAACTCCACAAGGCACAAGGCTCGTTTACACAGAAAAAGTGGTTACATTCAGAAAAATAGGACCTAAACCAAGCTAATGCCTGTTCACAAACATAATTCTCTCCAAGAGAATGTCGTGATCTATGGTGTTGAAGGCAGCACTAAGGTCTAAAAGCCCTAAGTGAAATGCAGCCACGATCAGATGATAAGAGAAAGTCATTTGTAACTTTAATAAGTGCATACTCTGTACTATGATGGAGCCTAAATCCTGAATGAAATTCTTCGTATGTAATTTTTTTGTTTGTAAAAATGAACATAGTTTGAGGACACTACCTTTTCTAGTATTTACAACATAAATGGAAGATTTGAGATCAGTCTATAATTAGCCAACTCTCCAGGATCAAGCTGTAGCTTCTTGATAACAGTTTAATAACTGCTCTTAAATTTTCTTGGGACATGGCCTAAGGATAATAAGGAGTTAATAATATTAAAAACAGGTTCTGAGATTACAGGAAACACCTCTTTTAATAGCTTGGTCGGTGTTGAATCTAACATACATGTTGTTGATTTTGATGTTTTGATAAGTTTGTTTAGCTCTTCCTGTCCTATGATAGCGAAGGATTGAAGTTGCTCGTGGGGAATTATATGAGACACTGTTTTCTGAGGAGCTATAGTTGGAATTGCATAATTACAGTTT
Organism: Moxostoma hubbsi; assembly: GCA_032164185.1. Lineage (NCBI taxonomy): Eukaryota > Metazoa > Chordata > Actinopteri > Cypriniformes > Catostomidae > Moxostoma > Moxostoma hubbsi. Next base: position 12,748,480 of record JAVLUX010000044.1, read on the forward strand.
TGTTTCTGATCATTTAAATTTTATCTGTAAATAAAATCTTAAAATCATTACTGTGCTCTGTTTTCCAAGCTGCTCTCTTGAGAATATGTGTGATCATTGTATCATGATGCTGGGATTTCCTCTTTAATTTTCTTTAATTGAAGGGGGGGTGACGCTATCAAGAGTGCTAGAGAAGAATGTATCAATATTTTCTGTTATTACATCAAGTTCTTTAAAAATCTATGGTTAACTGTGTATTTCAGACAAATCTGGAAGGTTATTAGTGAAGCTTTCTTTAGTGGTCGAAAGAATATTGATCTACCCGATCAATAATGTGGTGTATACTGAGTGATCTTTGATAAGCGCAGCACACAAGAGACGAGGCAATGATCTGAGATGTCAAAATTGCTGCGGCAAAATTGCTGTATTATCCACATCAATTCCATGTGACAGAATTAAATCTAGCATATGATTATGATGATGAGTAGATCCTGTCACATTTTGTCTGACCCCAACAGAGTTGAGAATATCGATAAACGTTAATAACAGTGAATAATTTTCAGAAAATCAGAATATGGCTGTGGTGGTCTATATACTGTAGCAAGAACAAAATATTTTATTTATATCTTACAATGTCACATTAAGCATTATCAGTTCAAAAGAGTTGAACTTATATCCTGATCTCTGAGTAACACCAAAACTGTGGTAATCCAAAAATTTGAAGCTCAAAAAAGCACATTATAGGAGCATAAAAGTAATCCATACGACTGTGGATTAAATCTATATATCTATAAGCAACATGATAGGTGTGGGTAAGAAACAGATCAATACTTAAGTCCTTATTTTTTCCCTATAAATTCTCCTCCCTCCCCAGTAGGTGGCGATATGCACAAAGAATGCAAATCACCAAAAACAAAAGAAGAAGAACTTTTAGAAGAGAAGAGTGCTTGGGAGGGCTGTTTGAAAGTTTAAATTTATAGTAAAAAGGACTTAAATATTGATCTGTTTCTCACCCACAGAAGCAGCAGTCATATACATCTGGGATGGCATAAGTAAATGATGAGATACTTTTAATTTTCGGGTGAAATATTCCTTTAAGGAAGCAATCGTTATTATTTCCTCATTAAAAATGTGGTGAATGAATTGTAGAAAATAGGTTTAAATGTTAGTACACACATGAGATGAAGACTCTAGTTTCATCAGTACCCTAATAAAAGCGGTTTTATATTCTATGTAGCAGGTCGCCTTAATGGAGGCTGCCATGTTGAGATCATGTGACCTGCTCAGCACTGCGCATTTTTTGATTATTGTCAGAACCGATATTTTCACAAAATAAATGAATCATGGCTGACATGTCACATATGTGTCACTAGGTATCAGTACAAAATGACCAGCCATTTCGATCAGTGCAACATAAACAAATATTTACTGAGAGCATAATCAGTAGTCAGATGCTGATAATCTGGGTGAGAAAAATGTCAATAAATTCATAAATAAAAAGCAAATTTTGATGTGAGATCATTAACTTAATGTGAAACAAAAATGAAAATATTACACGATTTCATGACTATTAACCTGTTGCAAAAGTTATTTTTGTGATATTTAGATTACAATTATATCCATATTTTTTTAAGTTTTGCTGAATGCCAGATTTAGTGAGCATTACAAACTCACATAAGCTCACATAATTAGCATTACCTATTTAAATACGTCACATCATGATGAAAGAATGGCCTGAGCCGTGAAAAACACGATCTGGCCTGTAAATAGATCCCACTGAGCCACTTATGGACTGTGACCGTAGCAGGTTCAGAGAGACATTTACCCTCATAATAACCTCATGTATTCATTTAGTTCCCTAGACTTTCTGGAGTCGCTTTAAATGAGGTTCCCCTCAGAGCAGAGACCTTAGCTGCTGATAGGGCATTCAGACAAGTGGTTGAGATTGACAGACAATGGCATGTGTTAGGAATCACTGGCACAAAAGAAAGTTGTGCTAATAATGACGTATATCCATCCAAACTTTCTGTTTCTAGTACATTTATTTTATTTTTAGACCTAATACTGTCTTAAAACTGGATATTTTTCTAAATGTTTTCCTCCAAACAATTACCCCAATATCATCATATATATTTGTAATAGCTGTTGGGTAAACAAGTGAGCATAATAAAACCACGCTGGCATACGGTACATTAAGTCAAGTTTCAGCTATTTTATGAAGGAATGTGTTATGAAAATGTGACGACCAGCCCTGGTCTCCACCATAAAAATGTAGCAAGAAATGTTTCTGGACTGATGTGCTTCAAACTGTTAAATCATACTTTACTTCATTGTGTGTTTTAAGTCATTTTAAATCAGCTTTATTTTATTTTGGTAACACTTTGCTATACAGTTTAATTTAACTATAGCTAGCTAAATTAGTTTACATGAACTAACAATAAACAATACTTTTACCACACTTTTACTTTTAGATCTTGGTACATTTGACATTTAACATCTTTTACATCTCAAACATAACATTGAACATTGTCAAAAGCTGTATACTGTATATTAACATTAGTTAATGCACTATGAACTAACAATGAACAAATCTTATTTTTGAAAACTAACATAAACAAAGATTAATAAATGCTATAGAAATATATTGTTCATTGTTAGTTCATGATATACCTTATTGTAAAGTGTTAACTTAATTCTTTTTCGTACAGATATTGCATATTTTGGCAATCTAGGTTCCATATCAAGCAAAGAAGGGGGATGCATAGGTGTCAAAGTTTATCGCCCCCATTATTTTGCCATTTGTTTTTGGAAAAGAATTGGTCCGTGCTTCTTTCCTTAACACTTCAGTGACACTAAGTCATGCAAGAAAGGGATGACCTAATCTGCATGTCAGATGGATGAGAAGATAAAACATATGCAGAAATATAATTTTACTGCTATCAAGTTTATCTATATTTACAAATCTTGATGAACATCCTTGGAAATATTAGACTATTTCTGAGGGTTTTCTTACTTGTTACAGTGTTTTTGAAATCTAAAAATCTGTTCGAAGCCCCCCCTTTCTATATAAACAAAACAGAATGGTGCTTTATTAGCAGTGTCTTTGACGAAGACATACAGTATCACACAGCTGTGAGGACGCAAACCAGACCTTATTAAGAAGGCATTATAAAATGGTAATTTTCCTACGCTGGTCACTAGCAGGAACACGGAAGCATTAAAGGCCTATGAATCCTGTGAATGATGTCCAGTTCTAGCTGTGTAGCAACTGTCACATACAGATCCAATGAAGAAAAAAGAGATGCACTCATGTCTCACTCACCTGCAGTGGAAATTCAGCACTCAAAAACATGTGCCTCCGACACATCCCCTCAGCTAATGCTTTCCTTGAAACCTGCCCCTTGTTTTATTTATTGTTTTCAGGAATTGGTCATTCAGATGATAACCATTTCTTAAAAAGATGCTCATCATCAACCAGTGAACTGAATTGGCGCAAACTGTGAATTTTCAAATTTCACTTCTGAACATAGAAACAAACCCATACATTTATTTGATGCAATAAGTATTATAAAAGTCTACATTAATAAATGCTTGTTTTCTTTACACTGAAACCCCTAATGAGTTGAATTTACTCAACTGGTTGAGTAACTCGTTCCCTCAGTTGAATTAAATAATGGCATCTCCAAAACGTGTGTATATAAGTTTACCTAACTTGGTGTTCATATAGAATGAACTTAACTATTTAAGTTAAGGTAACTAGTAAGGCAAGTAGACTAAACCAGATATTATTTAGCAGAGATGGGCCACTTCTATTAAAATGAACACCCATCAGCAGCCTACGGTCAACGCATGTAGAAAGGAAGTCCCGTCTTAAAGGTAATAAAGCTAATCACATTTTAGGTACAGACATCACCTGTCAATCAAGTCAACAACACACATGTGCATTAGCTATACAAGCAGAGTTTTAAAGAGTAATCTGAAATACAAAAGCACAATTTTTGATACCAGGTGTGTCAGATGTTACTGCTGATTTGAAATATGTTCTTTGATTGTAATCTTGACCAACTGATTTGGAGATTTCAGTGTTCCTCCATTCAAGTAGATAGGAGCTGCAATTTCATGACTGGAAATAGCCTCCCAAGAGCATCCCGAAGATGGCCGACAGTGGACTGACTTGAAATAAACTCTGATTCTCTATTTAAATGTTGTTGTTTCTACTTAATAATTTTAATTGAATTAACTTAGATTTAGGTCATACAATTACACAGTTTAAATAATGAAGAATATAACTGATTTCAGGTAAATCATCAAATAAACTTATTTCTCCACTGAAATGCATAGACACATGTCCTTCATTTGCACATGTACAAGAAAAACAGACGGTTTTAACAGGGTCCAACTTGATCAAAAGGGACACAGATGGTGACATTACATGAAACAACCAATTGCAAAAAAACAACATAAATAACACTGCAAAGAGCTAAAACCTCAATGAATTCTTTATAATATTTAAATGTTTCCTCAATTTCCCAATGTTTCCATAATTAAATTGTTCAAGCACAAGGGATTATGGTTGTTCCCTACAGCCTCAATTTGGTAAAATCCTAAATCTATGGATTTTTAAGAAAAATCAGTTAAAGGAACTTAGATATTATATATATATATATATATATATATATATATATATATATATATATATATATATATTTGATTTGGCACAAGTTCTGCACTGGATACCCTTCCTCACACAACCCTCAGTGGCTGGGGGACATTCACTCACACACGGAACAATTTTAGAGTCACCAATTCACTTAACCTGCATGTTTTTGGACTTGTGGGTAGCACCCGGGGGAATCCCACACAAACACAGGGAGAACATGCAAACTCCACACAGAAAGGCCATAGTTGAGCCAGGACTCGAACCCAGGACCTTCTTGCCATGAGGTGACAGTGCTAACCCACATTTAACCGTGCCACCCACATTTAATGCAATAAAATCAGTTTCTGCAAATCTCACTCAATATTAAGTTAAAAACAATAAATAAATAATGCCTCTATTAACTTTGTTTATTAGAGTCTAGCCTGACCCAAAAATTTATTAATAAAATAAAATATGATGGCCAAGCACTCCATTTCAATGCCGCAAACTTATCTGTGAAGAACAATTAGACCAGCAAAAGAAACAGTCTGTTATCTTGACTCCTCTCCTTACTACTGGTGTTCTCCTCTTCTGGACGATCATCAAGCCTCAGTACACAGAAGGGGTCCAAAACGCTCCTTCAAAATAGGATGCTTGGAGAGCCCAAACAGTTCTAGTCCTCAGTTTTAGGAGACTGGGGGCTGGATCATCCAGAGATCCCTAAAGGAAGAGAACAGGATGATGAAAATGAGGTAGGCCTGCTCAATGGACTCATAAGAATAGTACTTGAGGAGATTAATTGTGCAATTCATTCACACCATAAACGGAGCATGTTGTCTAATTCTTCTTTCCACCTAAAGACATGCTCTCTGTTTTCTTCTTGTGTACCTGAGGACAAACATCAAATTAACCCAAGGCTCAAAATGATAAAAGGCAGAAAATATTTTAGTTGATTTGCATTCTTGATACATAAAGTACAGTATATCATGATTGCAGACGACATAGTTCATATATACAGTTACTTACACTCACTTTTAATGTTTTATGTTAGTTGCATGTGTAAAGCCCCAGGACGTGCTATGAATGGTAAGGCTGATTACCTCTGACAAGGCATCATCCATCTGCTTTAGCTCTTCATAATGATCACGAGAGTCCCTCAAAGGCTGAACCATGATCTCCTCGATCTGAGGAAAGAGCTGAACACAGACAAGGGTCTTGATGTTTGATTGCATATTCCAACTCCAACTTAAAATACACAAATCGGTCTGTACTACAGGAATTTATACCTTCATCACAGTCTCAAACATGGGGATGAGGATGAACTTAATGAAACCAATCTGTGCCATTGGTTTGGTGACTTTGTCACGATCCATAAACGGAGTCACAGGAAGACCTTCCGACTTTTCTTGATCACTCTGCCATTTGAAACCAGCAGTCAAAATATGATTGACATTATATTACATTATTCATGCACATACAACTCCAACTTCAAAGTTCTTACTTAATTTGTCATCATTTACTTACACTCATGTCAGTCAGAATGCCAAGCTCTAAAAATCTGCAAAAAGTACCATAACAGTAGTCCTTATAACTTGTCTTCTGAAACCATATGTTAGCGATTTGAATATGCACCAAAAACAAAAAACAAGATTTATGCATTTAGATTTCATAACAAAATTACATCATATTGACCCGAGTAATCTTTAACAAAAATAAATGTTATTTATTTAATTTAGCAAAAAATTACACAATTCAATTAGATGGAATTTAGTTTTTGAAATGCGTAAATCTTAAAAATAGGCTCAAACAACAAAAGAATCAATGACGTTTGGCATCAATAGCTACATTTGCATGAACAACAATACACTGATTATTGCAATAATCAGAGTATAAAAATAATTAGATCAAGTTTACATGATTTGGGCAAACCTCTTCAATCCTGTTTACATGCAACCTGCACATACTCTGATTATTCGCTGAGATTAATTAATAATTATTACAAAAAAACATCTTGCTGCAAATATGTATCTTTAAATACTTGCCATAAGGACAATTAGTCTGTTTATTAGTCTTATATTAATAATAATAATAATAATATTAGTCTTTTTGAATGATTTATTTGAAGAAACGGTTTTTAAGTCATTTTAAACTACACTGTTTGTTCTCTGTCTGTTTTTGATACATGTTGACAGATGATTTTCTTTATTTGATACTTTGCCTATATGATATTATCCTTGGAATTAATTCATTTTAATCAGCCAAGAAGTCATTTTCATATATGCACATAAATGTAATAATTTATCTATACTTTATGGAGTGGTGGTGGCGCAGTGGTCTAAAGCACATAACTGTTAATCAGAAGGTTGCTGTTTCGACCACCACCATTGTGTCCTTGAGCATGGCACTTAACTCCAGGTTCCTCCAGGGGGGATTGTCCCTTTAATAAGTGCACTGTAAGTTGCTTTGGATAAAAGCGTCTGCCAAATGAATAAATGTAAATGTAAATGTACTTTCATGTGATCAGTGTACTTGATAATACCCAAAATGTATGCAGGAATATTAAGTATTTATTTTTCTTTAATGTTCAGTGACTATTTGCCTCTCATGATACCTACCTAAGTGCTAGAATTAGTTATGGTTATGATACAAATGTTTTTTTTAAATAGTACTGTTCACACAGTTTTAGGCTTTGAATGTCATCAAGACCCATGCTTCGTGTGTTGTTTTCTCCGTCAGGCCAAAAACATTGAGATATTCAGTCTTCGTTGTAATTGATTTTATTTCATTAATCTAATTGTACCAGTAAAAATTGTTATTCCTTCTACAAACCATCTGATTTATTGAAGTTATTTCCATCTGCTGGATCACTTTGAATCAGTTTTAATGCACTAAAAAGAATCGTTCATAAGAGTCATTTGGTTGTGAATCGGAATAAACGTGCTGGATGTTGTTGTGTTCTGCCCATTACAAGCTCATTTGAAAGACGTGTTTCCTTGCCATGATTCTGCAGTATATGGTATTTTTATCCCATCAACATTCAACTCAAAATGCAACCAGACATTCACATATTTATTTTGCCGGGGGACTGTAGATTCTGCAGCAGGTGACCATCACTGCTGGAAAACCGAGAAGTGTGTGCAGCTTCTTCTGTTTCGTGATGTTTTCGAACCTATACTTGAGCGTAACATCATCCATCTGCAGCACTGACGCAAGCGCACTTTGGTCAGAGTGGAAGAAATGCGATTAAAGCATTTACATGCTTGTATAAAGTGATTAAGAGAGGAGTACTCCACATATATTACTGCGATTATCATTACACTGATTATTTTCATAGTCGTAATATCATAATTGCATTATTCTGTTTATATGAGCTACAGTTTATCCACAGTATTGCCTTAATCACACTGTAATCGCATTATGAGGGTGCATGTAAATGGCCAGTGGTAGCTCAGCGGTTAAGGCTACTGACCGAAAGGTCGGGGGTTCAAGCCCCAGCACCATCAAGATACCACTGTTGGGCCCTTGAACAAGGCCCTTGACCCTATCTGCTCCAGGGGTGCTGTTTCATGGCTGATCCTGTGCTCTGACCCCCAGCTTAGTTGGAATATGCGAAAAAACTGCATTTCATTGGCTCTGTACCTGTACTCTGCACAATGACAATAAAGTTGTATCTTAATCTTAATGTAAACGTAGCCAATGATGTCAAACGTGCTACAGCGGAAGATTATTAATGAATAACAGTTACATTTTGTTTTGTTTTTTTTCAATCAAACCTATTGCATGGCTTCAAAAGATTTTGAATACAGCGCACAAACCATATGGACTACTTTTATGGTGTGTTTTGTCATTTCTGGAGCGTGACAATCCCTGGTCACCATTCACTCTCTTTGTATAGTAAAGAACAGAATCAACTAGTTTTCAAGCTAAACTTCTCTTTTTGTGTTCCACGGAAGATTGTTCGCCATATGGATTTTGAACAGCATTTTTGGGTGAATCATCCCTTTATCACATACATTTTCAGTGCACAAGCATGAAATGAATTATTTCGCTCTTGACATACCTGCATAAAGTACTCCTCCAGTAGGCAGTCCACCCATGGCTCTGCCACGTCAGTAGGTCTAACCTCATTGGAGATGTCACAACACTTGATCAAGACCATCTTCAGCTGCAAAAAGACACAGACTTATGTATAAAGTAAAGAGCCAGCATTTAAAACAGTAATAGTTGTTGAACCAGAGGAAAAAGCTAGGAAACGCATACACATTTGACATGCTCCTCATTGGTAAAGTCAAAGTTGTCCACTCTCTGTTTGAAGGAGTCCAGTATCTCTCCATGTCTGGTCATATCCGTCGCCAAAATAAGAGTAATAATTGCCTAAAGGAGATACAAAAATATTTAGATGCTTTTTATGGATCTTGTTTCATACAACATTCCAAAATATTAGGGTTTGTTAAAATTCCCAACCCAAAGCATGAGCAATTGTAATAGCGATTCTTGCCTAAGCAACCACCGCTACCAACAATGAAATCTTCTGTAAGACCTGAGGAAACCACTTTGCACAGACATCAGGTGGATGGGTGGTGGATCTGAGGTATACCTGTCGTATCTGTTTGAAGGTGTCAGGCTCTGTGTTGGCGAATATGTTGCACTCGGGCATTGAGAGGATCTGGAAGGCCACAGCACAATGATGGTTCTCCAGTGGAGAGATGTCATTATAGCGCACTGCCAGGTCAGTGCGAGCATTAATCTGGTACCTGATTGTTAAATGACAGGAAGCAGAAGACTTTTCTCAGATACAGTGATTGGTGTCTTGACAGTACAAACAATGTTTTAAAATGCACTTACAGCAGTCCCAATAGTATTTAGACACAAATGTATGAATCTCATTGCATTAGATTACAATATATATACACACACATATACACACACACACACATATATATATATATATATATATATATATATATATATATATATATATATATATATATATATATATATATATATATATATATATACACATACATATAAACAAATGATGCTAAACCTAACATGACAAATATGCTTGTGTTATCTAACTTAATTTTATTTTTTGTTATCTAAAGCATGATATGCTACATTTTTAAAGTGTGTCCAAACACTTTTTAGGGCCATTGTGTATTCAACAAGCCAATGGCAAAACAATGCGATAAAACATTAAGTGTTATAAGTGATGATCTCCAAAAGGGGTTATATGTCAGTGACATACGTGTTGTTGTATCCCGGGTGATCGAGGTCATGACACACTGCTGCAGTCATCAGAACACACATGTCTGTCACAGTCAGCCTCTCCTAGATAACAAAAGCAAATAACATGTTAATCTGACAAATACACACAAGAGCACACTGTCTACAACACTTAACAATAAATGTTTCACCATGACCTCACCTGAAGGTTACACAAATGGACCATTCCGTACATCATCTGGCTTACACAAAAGCAATGGCGGAAGTTGTGGAAAGGATTGTTGCGATAATTTTCTTGAATTCCCAGCTGTTGATTTGCAAATTTTGAAATATTTCAGAGAATATTTTTTTTCAAAAATCCACTATCCACTGTAGATCAACTATTTTCCAGAGAAAGTTCATCTTACCAGCCATCTTTTAAGAGTTATGGGGTTAATGTTGAACTCCTTAACCAGTCCAAGGTCATGATACATATACTCCAAACAGCTAAGCATCTGTAAACAACATTAAATCCATACATAAGCTATATAACATGATATGACCTTTATAGCTGGCATGTCAACTAGTGTACTGATAACCATAACAGAAATATTATTGTAAGATGACAAACCTCATTGTGTTCCCAATGCCAAACATCAAAGGTGGGCTTTTTCAGAGCCTCTATAGTTTCTTGAGAAAGTGTGTACTGCACGTAGACATAGGAGAATGACAAAAGCCAGCATTACTTAATGGTTTAATTTGACTTTGTATATTTAAAACAAAAGTAGTACCAATATTTATTTTTGTACTTTTGGGTAGCTTGGAACATCTCGTCTGGGAGACTGTTTTTTACCATCATCAGTAAAGTTGTATTTGCAGTTGCAGTTCACTCTATTTATAAAATATACCAGCATTAAAACAGGGCATATAGACAATGTCAATGTTATTCAAGAAAACACAAAATCAAATGATTACTAATGTGTGTATAAATGTAAAAAATACAAATTAAATTAAATTAAATACTTTTAACCTTTAGTTTAAATAAAATTAATTAAGAAAATTACACTATTTAAGGACAAAAGGTAGAGATGCCAGGATTTTTGTTTATAAAATAAAATAGAATATAATTTTAACCTTTAATTAAAAAAAATAAAAAAAATTTGCAAAGTAAATACAAAGCAAAAAATTATTTGTTTTAAAGGACCAGTGTGATTTTAATACCTCACTCTCGCTCTAGAAGTAATTTCATCACTTAGTTTCTTCAGATCATTCTTACACTTCTCAATCTCCAAAACTTTCAGCCCCTCTACTGTTTTAATACAATGATTCAGACTGTCAGCTCACAACAACATCAAGTAGCAGTCAAAACATGCATCATATTTTAGCCCCACTCACATTCCACTCTCCTCTCCAGCTTGGCCATTCTCGTGGTCACCTCCATCTTCAGCCCATTAATCCCGAAGGCCCTGAAACACAGGTCACATTCATTAACATGCACACACAATTTAAACGAGCATCAACACACACTGATCTAAATCACAGCACTTGTATTTCCAAGAAATGCACACTCATCGTGACAGGATATGACACTTGTCTCACCTGCTGAATTGCTCAGCCACTTGTGACAGAACGTTATGAAACATGTCTTCCTTCTCTTTTGAGGGGAAGAAAAGGTGTTTATTGATGCAGTACAATGGACTTACCATTGCTGTATTTAAAAAAAAATTTACATGGCACACAAAAATGAAATTTCTTTACAGTTTTCTTTTGAAATAGCACTTTGAGGACCATAAAAGCAGTCCATATGGCTTGTGTGCTATATTGCAAATCTTCTGAAGCCATAAGATTTTTATAAAACATAAGAACGAAATCAGGGTGAGTAAATGATAACAGAATTTTCATTTTTGGGTGAACTATTCCTTTATGTGTAAAAACTCTTTCCATACCTCCTCCTTGGCTTGTGCAATGGGGCACAACCTTATACAAGTTGCTAGAAATAATGACAATGAAGGTAGTGCAATTATTGCATCTGGATTATTCTTTAATAATTACAACTAAACTAGAACAAAAATTTTTTTAGTCATTGTAATTATGTAAAAATCCTTACTTTGGAGTGTTTGTAGGCATGGTAGGGTCGATAGATATCAATGCTCCTTCCGTGTCAACCAAAAGTATGGCAGTGTTTCTAGAAATAAGAGCACAACACATTGGAGTCATTTGGGGAAAAATAATTTAAAATCAGATGAAGGTATAATTTAATAATTAAAATTCATATATGAGAAGATGCTGACCTGGCAATACTGGATGATGAACAAAGAAGTTCTCTGATGTCACATGGGCTACAGTGTTGACTGAAAATGACCTGAAACCATCAGAAGTCACAATGTATTATATAATAATGCATAATAAAAATGTAATATTAAATGATATTTACATAATGTGATGGCAAAAATTAAGAAATATCAAATCATCCTTTAAAAAATGAAGAGCGCATTATCCCCAGAGACTTGCCTTGCTAGAAAACACCAGTGAGGTGATTACTGAGGCATAATACTGGCATAAAAAGGTGTGGGTGAGATACTGTAGTCTTATGGATTACTTTTATGCTGCCTTTATGTGCTTTTTGGAGCTTCACAATTTTGGTCACTATACACTTGCATTGTATAGACTTACTGAGAGCTGAGATATTCTTCGAAAAATTGTTGTTTGTGTTCAGCAGAAGAAGGAAATTCATACACATCTGTGATAACGTGAGGTTGAGTAAATTATGAGAGAATAAACATTTTGGGGTGAACTATCCCCTTAAGTGGAAAGATGTGAATTTGCCCTTGGCAGGTGTCACATGTACTTGTTTGTGTCAAAGGCACCTGACACACACAATGGCTCTCAATGTATTTTTAACACTAGTAGTTATCCTTAAAAAGGTACATGTTGACCTTTGTGAAGGGAAGTGACCACCCTTTTCATGTGGTTAATCTCCTGGTTTCAGTTACAGCCATATACAAGTTTCATAGACCACACTAGAACGGTTTGTCCACATTTTACAGCAGTGGCCTTGAAAAGTACTTGGACATTAAATATGCATGAATGCAATTGCATTAGATAACAAAATATCAAACTAAGTAGCATCTATAAATAAATGATATCCGAGCTTTTCTCAGATTTAACTTAACTTTTCTGAGCCACTTTTGCAATTACTTTTAATCAGCTGGTCCCAAATTGATTTTGAGAGGATGTATGAAGTCAGTTCTCCTCAAGTTTACTCAGGTGTCCTAACAGGTGTAGTTCATCACATGAATCTTGGGCATGTCAATGTTCAACAACCAGAAAGTGTCCAAATGCTTTATTAAATAAATTTTAAACAGTATATCTATTGTTTCAGTACTCTAAACCTAACAAATTTCTTTTAGTGAACACGTTTTCTTGAAGTGGGCTTGTGCTATCTTTCTTTAAAATAAATGCCACTTGGTTTGCTATATTTTTTCTGATGCAATGACATTCATTCATATATTTTTAAGTGTATTTTAAAGGGATAGTTCACCCAAAAGTGAAAATTCTCTCATCATTTACTCACCGTCATGTCATTCCAGATGTGTGAGACTTCTTCTGCTGACCAATAACATACATTCTCACATTCTCAAAGTTAAAGTGAAGATTTATAGTGAAAAAGGTATTAAATATCGATCTGTTTCTCACCCACACGTATCATATTACTTCAGAAGACATGGATTAATCCACTGGAGTCTTATGGATTACTTTTATGCTGCCTTTATGTGATTTGTTTATGATTCAAAGTTCTGGCCACCTTTAATTTGCATTGTATGGACCTACAGAACTGAAATATTCTTCTAAAAATCTTCATTTGTGTTCTGCAGAAGAAAGTCATACATCTGGGATGGCATGAGGGTGAATAAATGATGAGAGAATTCTTCAACATATCAGCTATTAGAATGCATGTTGTTTTGATACATCATCACCTAACCTTCCTATTACCTGTGGTGAATTCTTAAACAAACAGCCTTTTAGCTTTGTAATTTTGAGACTCACCTTTTGAACCTTTCCATCTGCATCCAGATAAAGAGTTTTAGGGGCATGAGATGATGGGCTGGACCCCATGATGACTTCTGATGTTGATGATGGTTTAGGACCAGTCTATAGCTACTTCATTCTCTGGACCAGCAAAGAGCACTTTAAAAAGACAAAAATTATACAAAATTAAACAATGGGGTGAACACATTGAAAGTCTTTTTTTATTATTTAAACCTGAAAATGAACAGACAGTATTACGATTTTGACACGTTTAAAACAGAGAAGTTAAAATAGAAAATGAAGAAATATTTCAGATTCTGCACTATACAGGTGCTGGTCATATAATTCGAATATAATTCTTATTTTCACTCAATTTGTAATTATATGTTTCATATTAAAATATAAAACAGAAGCATTTTCACTAGTGTTCTCAAACTATATGCAAAAGTTGATTGTATTACATTAACTTGTAAGATGCTTTAATTCAGAGCGACTTATGGAGCAAATGATCATGGCACTATAACAGACATTTGTAGAACAATAATTGATATTGACAACACATAAATAAAAACTGCTGGAGTACCTGAGCATGTGCCATTCAGTCTGTCTGTGTGTTCACTCAGAGCTGCTGCTGGAGGTGCTGCATGCAGCAGGAATCACTGTGCTGCTCTTTAAGTAGGAATTACTCATCCCCTGCTCTCCAGCGTTGCCAAGGAACTGTTACAGCAGACAGCTGGCTGACTGTGCATTTGATGACATCTACTGCTTATCCATTATAACACTGTTCCGTGCCAAGACACTTGGAATAACTATCCAAACTTACTTATATAAGCTTACTTATACAATTCTCCCAAGGGTCATAGTTGAAGCATTGCATTTATAGTGATTATATTCACAATGTATTCAAATACAGGCCCTTTTGGATCCAAAAGTCTGAGACCACTAGTAAAAATGTTTCAGTTACACTTTCTATGAAGTCCATATTTATAATGCATTAGTAATATGTCTTATAATACACCTTATATGTTATAACTTCTCATAAATAATTGTAAGCACAATTGTTATACATTACAATACTTACCTATTCATTGTTATACCTTAGAGTATAATGCATTATAACACAAGCAAAATCCAATTTTATCTGCAGAAGATATAATGTACTATACTGTATATATCTCTGTAATATAATTGATATGTTTCAAGTATAATGACAAAATAAATGTCTACTTATAATCATCCATAAGTTATGTTTAAGTGGTTATAAGACATTACAAGCCATGCTGGAGGTTATATACATAACACATGCACAAAATAACATACATTCAATGTAAATTTTGAGATATTTTGAAAAACACTTGTAAAGCTTCATGGTTAAAATATATCGGAAACTCTCTCATGAGAAAAAAATATTTTAAATAATTTACTGTAAAAGGTACACGTACTCTCTTGTTCAACAATGTAAAATTTTACCTTTACTTATACAGGAAAATCATACTTTTTACATCTAAAAATTTAAATTTTTACTTAATTTTATGGTAAAACTTCTGTATTATCTTTTAAATATATTTAAAAAAAATGTACAGTATATTTTACAGTTAATATTTTTACAAATCAATTAACGTTTTATTTCTGTAGCATTTTTAACAGTATTTAACCATTAAAATTACAGACATTTTTTTTTACAGTGTTTGTTTATTTCCAGGATTAAATTAAATTTTGAATTCCAGAATTTCAATTTGGTCTCAGACTTTTTGAACATCTGCATATTTAAAATATATACACATAATACTATTTTTATTTCAAAATATATTATTTTTTGTAACATTATTTTGGTCTGCTTCTACGCTCAGAATCATGAAAGTCTGAGACAAAGCTACAGGGTGAAGCTGGTCTTCTTAACCCGTCTACAAAATGATTTATTACAGGGTGTTTCTTCACTTTGACTTCATTTTGAAGTGACTGAAGACATGAGTGTGTTTGCCTGTCACACACTTTCTCATTTTGATAGAAGCTGATAGGATCTATTCCCTAAAAGCTAGAAAACCAGCTACCAGTAACGTCCTTCTGTACATCCAGAGAATATAGCCTCAGAGAGGGTCTCTTTGGATGCCCTGAACAACTTGGAATATCAATACGGAAATATTGAATGGGCTTTGAGAAGCGGTGTAAATGTTTGTGTGTGATTATGACCTCCGTATACACTGATCCACCTACATACTGTTACTAACAAGCCATTAATGACAGGGAAGAATACAGTGTACACGGACACTTTTGGACATAAAAATGCATGACTGTCGTTGCATTAGTGACATCTGTTCTGTTTCTCAGAACTAACTTACTTGTATGTGCGAATTCAGTTTCCCACAAGTTCACTCAGGTATCCTAATTATGGACATGTTCCAAAAGGCTTGACAAGTGTCCAAACACTTTCTGGGCCCACTATATTGCATGGAGACTGACCAATTAGTGAGAAAGAACATGCTTTTATTGACATGTGTGGTTCATTACACGTGTGATGTTTGAATGATCAACAGACAAACAGATCAGATAAAAGGCGAATGCACTGGTGGCATATTTTAATAATCAGGCACTAAAAACATCCTGTCTTAAAATAAAGGAGGTTAGTGATTGCCACTCAGGCTGTGTGTGGATGAGGGTGTGTGTGACTCTCCTCCTCCCTCACAGCAGCAGCTGAGCTTTGTTCCACTGTCAGTATAAAAGGATGAAAGTCTCATGTTACAATTTTCATATAAAATAACCCCGGAGGCAAAAAAAAAAAAGGCTCAAGTGTGTTGAATCAATCCTTGGTCCCTTTTTGTCGTTATACAGGTAAGTTTCCATGACAGGTGTGATATTCTCTTGTTCTGCTGGCAGCTCAGATCTCTTTGAACCTGAAATAAAAGCGCAGATGAAACCACTGCAAACACACGGTGCAAAATTAAACACTTCCTATTAATTCATTATTTTCCACATCAACACACAGATCTCTGTCAGTCCTTAGGGAAGACAGTGAAAACGAACAAATCCCCAGGTAAGTTGCAAGCTCTGAGAATAGCTGTGACTGCTTTGCAGCCACTAAAAATAACCAACTGAATCACATTGATGGCAGGAAGTCCCAACTAATTAATCAAAGAACCACATCTCTTTTTGGTCATGATGATCTAATATATATATATATATGATTTTTGACTGCCTCTTATATCAAGTACACATAATGGTAATCAAGCAGCATCAATCTGCAAATTCAAAAGCCAACGGTTAAAAATAAGGCTTAAAGTCATCAGGCAATGATGACTCACTATAGAAAATTGTGGTAAAAATAAACAGGTCACTTTAAAAAATCATTCGAAAAAGTCATTCGAGTTTGTTAGAACATGCGGGTGAGAAATGATGATAGAATGTTCTTGTTTGGGTGAACTATTCCTTTAAGAGCACATTTAAAAAAAATATATATATTTTTTAAGTGTGAATAATTTGAGGGGCTCCATACATATTTCATCATAAATGCATAAAGAATGAGTGTGTATGTTTACCCTCTCGGTCTTGTTGTGTATCCGCACCATCCTTTGATCTCCTTATAGACAAGCCTGGACAACAGCTACAGAAAGAGAACAACAGGAGGAGACAAAGACAATGAATAAATAGCATTCCATCACCATGTAAATGTACAAAACGAGTCTTTATTATAATACTGAAATATACTAAACTACACTGGCAACCAAAAGTTTGGAATAATGTACAGATTTTTGCTCTAATGGAAAGAAATTCACCAAAGTGGCATTCAACTTATCACAATGTATAGTCAGGACATTAATAATGTGAAAAATGACTATTACAATTTGAAAGAAATGTTCAGAACTTCTTAAACTACTTCAATGAGTCCTCATCAAAAAATCCTTCACGTGCAGCAATGACAGCTTTGCAGATCCTTGACATTCTAGCTGTCAGTTTGTCCAGATATTCAGGTGACATTTCACCCCACACTTCCTGTAGCACTTGCCATAGATGTGTCTGTCTTGTCACACACATTACAGTCTAGCTGATCCCACAAAAGCTCAATGGGGTTAAGATCCATAACACTCTTTTCCAATTTTCTGTTGTCTAATGTCTCTGTTTCTTTGCCCACTCTAACCTTTTCTTTTTGTTTTCTGTTTCAAAAGTGTTTTTTTCTTTGCAATTGTTCCCATAAGGCTGCACCCCTGAGTCTTCTCTTTACTGTTGTACGTGAAACTGGTGTTGAGTGGGTAGAATTCAATGAAGCTGTCAGCTGAGGACATGTGAGGTGTCTATTTCTCAAACTAGAGACTCTGATGTACTTATCCTCTTGTTTAGTTGTACATCTTCCACATCTCTTACTGTCCTTGTTAGAGACAGTTGTCCTTTGTCTTTGAAGACTGCAGTGTACGGCCTTTGTATGAAATCTACAGTTTTTTGTTAATTTCATGCATTGTATAGACATCATTCCTCAAAACAATGATTGACTGATGAGTTTCTAGAGAAAGCTGTTTCTTTTTTACCAATTTTGATCTAATATTGATCTTAAGACATGTCAGTCTAATGCATACTGTGACAACTCAAAAACAAACACAAATACAATGTTAAGCTTCATTTAATGAATCAAATATCTTTCAACTGTGTTTGATATAATGGCAAGTGATCTTCTAGTACCAAATCAGCAATTTATTATGATTACTCGAGGATAAGGTGTTGGAGTGATAGCTGCTGGAAATGGGGCCTCTCTAGATTTTAATAAAAATTAAATTTTTCAAATAGTGATGGTGCTGTTTTTTTTTTTTACATCAGTAATGTCCTGACAATACTTTGTGATCAGTTGAATGCCACTTTGGTGAATTAAAGTACCAATTCACTTCTGAAAAAGCAAAATCTGTACATTATTCCAAACTTTAGGCCGCCAGTGTATACTATAATGTACTGGAACTATAATTATAGGTGAATACAATTTGAAGTCTCACCAGACAGGCCAGTACATCAGCAGTGATGAGCATATAGAAAACATTATTCCAACCAGTGGGAGAGATTAGACCTGCCAACAGAGGCCCAACAGCAGCACCTAGAGGCCATTAAACATATTACACAATACGCAACAACCATCCACATGAGTGTTAGGATTTCAAAATAAACAAAACCGAAAACAAAAAAGCATTCCAGTCTTTGTTTCCAAAATTTCTTTAGTTACATTCACATTTACTCTGTCAACAGCCTATTAAAACATTGTTCCAATTTTCAATGGCAAGGAAAATAACTTCCTATTGAAATATGATTTAAATATTACAGCCAGATTACAACTGGACCTTTAATAAAGTCCATTTAATTTCTGACTTCATGGAAAAATCTAAACATTCACCACTGTGGCACGGTGGAGGGCGGGACCGGCGCGTGAGCAATCAATGTAACACAGTTCAAGTTACGGGCAAGGAAGAGGCGAGAAACCGGCTTGTCAACATAAATAATCATTTAATTAAGAACTTAAAACAAACATTTAGGACAGCAGACGTCTGCTGATTAAGCTCTCTCTCCCGATCGCTGTCTGCGAGTGGCCTTTTAACCCTCTTGCCGGCTCAATCAGCCCGATACGGGACCGGGCGTGCTCAATCACGCGCCGGTCCCGCCCTCCACCGTGCCACAACCACTTACTCACCTCATCATGTCATTCTAAACCCTATTTATTCATTTTTGTTCTTTCTTTCTGAGATATACAAAAAGAGATGTTTGGCAGAATGTTAAGGACTGACAAGCTCAGTCACCATTCACTTTCATTATATGGGAAAGATCAGAGTCAACATTCTTCAGTTTTTCTTCTTGTGTTCCACGGAAGAAAGTCGTATTGGTTTGGAATGACATATGGGTGAGTAAATGATAATTACATTTAGATTTGTTTTTTAAATGAACAATCCCTTTGACATTGTTACACAAGTAATTTGCATGAAGATATCACATTCCCAGCATACCTATTGATCCAGTGCCGTCAATAATGGCTGTTACAGTGGACAGTGCTCTCGAGTTTCCTCTGAGACACTCATGGGTGCCCTAAAAGAACAAAATGATTATGAAATTTACAATGCATAATGCTTGTTGCATCACAAATGTGTTTATTGACCAGTTATTGACAACAAGTGTTAGAGGTCAGTGCAGGCTTATCTTCTTTTGGGCCTTTATTTTTTGAGACCACAAATGACCATGTGTAAAGCACATGGTGAAAAGGTGCACAATGCTTACTAGGTCAGCTGACACAGCGGTAGTGATGAGGGCGTAAGGTCCATTCACGAGAGCACCACACCACAGCAACATGCCTAAAGGTCACACAGGGGCATAAGAGGTGGTGTATTGGTATACAAGAGAAATCGCTGCAGCACTGTTACTTGATTAATTTACAAAATAACGCATTTTCACCAACACAATGCAAAATAGTACTGATTTGGCTAGGCCACACTGTTATTACTGTTTTAAAAGCTGTTATGCAAGCAAGCTCAGGCTGAATGCAATGTTACATTAACTAAACCTGATATTCACATTTCAGCAATAAGAGCGTAGCATGCAATAATAGACTTAATAGCATTTTATTCCATTTCCAGGGGCCTAATATCACCCCTTGACACTGCTGTGAAACATGCAAATGTACAGCAGCAGAATCCAGGTTTTAGGAGATAAATGGTTGTTGAAACCTTTGGGGTTACTATACTCACCGATAGTGGTGGGCATGCCATTCTGCCCGATCTTATTGTACAGGAAGAGCTAAAAGGAAGAAAAGAAAACATGAAATAAGCAACCGTTCTCAAAGTAAAGAGAAACCTGATTAGGTGTTTGCACAGATTCACAGGTAAACTCAAGCTTGTGGGTGTTGTGCGCTCAAGATTTCAGATGGCTGTCAAAACCCTGAGCAAACTGCAATATGTACTGACAAGCACATCAGCACACTTCTGTTTAACTTTGGAATCCTGTCACTTCGTGTCTGCGAGCATAGCCAGTTTTCCTCATTCTATGCTCAGGCAAAAACGAATCGAAAGAGCACAATCTGTTACGACTCACATTCACCGATAGAATCAGTGCCACTGGACATAAAAATAGCACTTTAAAACACCCAAAAGTCTTGCATTTATGGTCAAACCAGCGTAGGAGAAGGTACTTTGGAACAATAGCAACTCATAATTTAAAGTAGTTAAAGTATAGTCAAGCAATGCAAAAATACAATCTACAAGCAGAAGCAGATAACTACATTAAATCAGTTTGAAGGAGCCATATCTTGTCAATACATGCTTATCTATCAGATGATAAAATTGTCCCAATCAGAGCAGTGTTTATCTGGCACATACCGCTGTTACATTCTCTTAGTAATTAAAATCATTCTGCAAAGTCGTGTTAAAATAGAGACTTGCATTTTGTGATAATGTTGACCACGTCGGAGCACAAATGAGGTACAATTACAATTGCTACTTACCATAGGAGCAGCAATGATCAACATGGCACAGCACGTTGTGGCTCTGCCTCCACTGTAGTCAGATATTAAACCAGCCAGAATGCCACCTTACAGAGAAGAACAGGCTTAGAGAAAACATGTCCTTAAGATTCATGCCTGAATATATAAACATGTTAAACACAAAGCAAACCAGCTTATTTGCTGACCTACAAAGTCCATGTGCTTACCCACAATTCCTCCAACATCAAACAATGTAGACAGGTCCCCGGCTTCTTTGGGATCAAAATGAGCTGAAAAAGAGAGCACATGCAGTTTGCAAATTCTTGGACTGTATTAGTAATAGTAGAGTAGAGGTCGACCAATAATGGATTTTGCTAATACGATAAATAAGGTGGTGGGAAAGGCCGATAACCGATTAATCGGCTAAGAGAGTCCAAAATGAATAAAGACCCAGGTGCAGATTATTGTTCAACCAAAATCATAAAAATAACCAGAAAAAATTAAGCTTTGGTACATAACATGGGACTTTTACATTATTTTATCTTATTTTGAAATGTAGACTTTGCTCTGTATTACATATTAACAATTTTTTTAACCAATTATTTTGACAATTTTTATATTTAAGCCGATAGTTGTTTGCAAAAAGCAACAATTTGATACTTTTTATTTTATCTATAGAGGCCAGTGTTATACTGTAGAACCAATTTTTTTATAACTGTAGAATCCTCCAATGCCGGCAACAGAGGAATAAAAAAAATAAATTAAAGAAAAACTATCGGTATAGATTTTCGTAGATAACCGATGGTTCCAAAAAGGAACTATTGGCACCGTTTTTACATTATCTCTAGAGGCCGCTGTAATACTGTAGAATCCTCCAGTGCCAGCAACAGAGGAATAAAACTAAGACTATCGGTATAGATTTAGGCAGATAACCGAGTGCCAAAAAGCAACAATCGGCAAATTTGTATTTTATCTCAAGAGGCCACCGTAATACTGTAGAACCAATCATTTCCTACAGTAGAATCCCCCATTACTAGCAACAGAGGAACACAAGGGAATAAAACAAGAAAAAAATAAAACTACTCGGCAACTATCAGTATAGACTAACGTCACCAATTAATCTGTAAAACCGATATATCGGTCTACCTCTAGGCCAGAGTAATTGCGATCTAATAAAGGATTCTTACCAACATTAACGATGTATGAAGGAAGCCAGTAGAGGAAGGTGTAGCTGACCAACTTGGCAAAGAGCAAACACAAGGAGAACTCCACCACACCCTATATAATAAAGAAAACAGGTTTTGCAACAATGACACAAAAACATAATTACTTAATGTGCACTCTGTAGTAGTTTGCACTTTTATGGCCAACTTTGGAAAACACTAAAACTGCACTACTAATGTAACTGTTCCCTTAGGATAATTCTCTTGTGTTGTTTTTGTCTGATAAAAGAGAAAGGAAATCCAAAAGAATATAGCTTGACTAAAAATCGTTAAATACCTTTAGAGAGAACTATTTAACCGAAACCTTTACAATGAGAAACATGTATTACATAAGTAAAGCTGTAGGTAGTTTGAGAAAGCCAAAAGTTGATCTTCTCATTCAAGAATTTCAACAAACCAACCACAGAGACTCCATAGAACAGGTCGATCCAGAATTACAGACACATCAGGTAAATTCAATGTAAAATAGCTAATATATTGCAATAACAGCGGTGAGAATAGAAAGCATCTCACGGGAATCTTGAGCGCTCCACAGAAGCTGATGGCCTCCGTGTGGTCCTCCACTGGCTCTACAACTGTGGATGTATGACTGCTGAAGATCTCCTCGTTACTGGATGAGTTCCTCAGTAGAGGTTCCTGCTCCACACTCTCCTAAACACACAAATACAAGAGAGCCTTTTAATGGTTTACTGTGTCAGTTTCGTCAAGAACAAAATTAGAACAGGAGCACATTTGTCAAACACTGTAAACTGGGTCACTTGATCAGTTTGATCTGTAGAATTCATTCAGACGAGCAGCACTCTCTGGCTGGGACTTTTACAACTCTACTTTGAATTCGAGCAATTTAACAGCCAATTGACAACAGCGTCGTTAACTAAAAGGGTACTGAATGATTTCATGTTACGTTTACTGGCTCAATTCACATTGTATATAATCAGCCATTCATGTGGCAGAAGTTCAATGCACAAAATCATGCAGATACGGGTCAGGAGCTTCAGTTAATGTTCACATCAACCATCAGAATGGGGAAAAATTGTGATCTCAGTGATTTTGACCGTGGCATGATTGTTGGTGCCAGACGGGCTGGTTTGAGTATTTTTGTAACTGCTGTTCTCTTGGGATTTTCACACAAAACATTCTCTAGAATTTACATTTAGAATGGAGCCAAAAACAAAAAACATCCAGTGAGCAGCATTTCTGCAGATGGAAATTCCTTGTTGAAGAGAGAGGTCAACGGAGACTGGCCAGACTGGTTTGAGCTGACAGAAAGGCTACATTAACTCAGATAACCGCTCTGTACAACCGTAGTGAGCAGAACAGCATCTCAGAATGCACAACATGTCGAAAGCATTCCTAATAAAGTTCTCAGTGAGTGTATAATAATGTACTGATGTAATATTTCATACTGTGCTCCCATTTCACATTGTGTGGTAAAGACATCACTAAAGGACGCAAGTGAACTCACGTGGTGTTGAGGTGGAGTACAGTTCACATCTTCAGGTTCTAAAAAAGAGAAACCATATGTTGCGTTCAAGACAGGACGTTCTTGGTTTTTTAAAAATACTGGAGTTTGAGAAAGAATGCTGGACATCATTTTCGTAACTGCAGTGAATGTTAATTGTATTTGCTTCAGATTCCTCATTATGTTTCCGTCTTTAACTGATCTGAAACAATGTGTTCAGTTTCTATAATGATGATGATAAATGTCACAAGTTGTTATTAAATGTCATTTAAAACAAACCTATCCATTTTGAAATACTGATACCTTTGCATATAATGCAATTTAATTTACATAATCATTGCTCCGGTTTTCCCTTTGTTTATCCTTTTATTCCTTTCTTTGTAGTCAATGTGCATAGTACATAAACAAGCCACTTTCCTCTGATCTAACATGCATGACTTACTCTCAATCAGGAACAAAAAGCAGAGGACACCAGTGGAAGCGATGATAATACCAGGCACAATGAAGGACATGCCCCACGCGGACGACACATAGACACCAGCAATGAGAGAGCCCAGGATGTTCCCCACTGAGGTGTGAGAGTTCCATATGCCCATGATGAATCCACGCCTGCATGCAAAAACCATCATGAAGACAGTACAACTATGTGCTTTTCTTTCATTCCAAAAGGGACTCACTTGCTTGACAAAGCCAATAAACTGTTATTCTACAGATGTGTAGAAGACCAAAATTATCAATTTTAACTCGTCCTTGAGCTTTCAAGCTACATCCACCACACTTGGCACAGGCCTTCAGACTGTTCCAACTCAGGTTGCTCTATCTTTGATAACTGATTGGATTTACCATTTTCTCGTAAAGGGCAATTGAAAAATCCCCCAAAACCCATAGACTTGCATTGACAGAATGTTTAAACAGGCCAAGACTCTGTTGTGGAATATACTGTCAAAACTAACCATCTAGAACATCATAACAATACCTAACAACTAGCCAGAACAACATAGTAATGGCTAGCGACGAGCAGGAACACCCTAGCAACCACTTAATGCACTTTCTATCTGTTTGTCGGCCTGTACAACCTTTAAACTTTTAAAACAAGCCTTTGTCAAACCAACATCGAAGTTTGTCTTGACAAACTTTATCAATCTAGTTTTACAAGTATGTTTACATTTAAGTTTTAAAGTCACATTAACATGAAAAAAGCCTCTTTAACCCAAAAGTACAGAGAGAGGGTGGTAAATGTTCATGATAAACTAACTTACAATTTAAGTTATTTGGCACAAATACAAATGTACATTACTAAAGTGTACCTGAGGGAAATACAGTAAATATAAGATATTTTACCAATAAATTTCCTTGGTAACAGAGCAACCAATAGAATGTGCCTGGGCAACTGTGGCTAGTGCCGCTAAATTACAATATCTCAAAGCATGACGTTTCCTTCACAAAAATTTGGCTTTAGATATATTAAACTGCCAATAGTTAGGGATGATTTCTGTGGAGATCTGTGTTAACTTGCGTTTATGGATGATGACCGTGCGATTCTGCACAGTCAACAGCACAGATACTGTGGACACGGCACAGAATATGACAGTCACTTACTTTCCCTTCCCAAACCAGTTCCCGACACATGCTACCACAGCCGGCCATCCTGTAGTCTGCACCAGCCCATTTAATGCCTGCAATGGAAGGGCAGAAAGAAAAATAAGGCAATCAGCAAGCCTGACTCACACATGGTCTTGACATGTCCAAGAAGCAAAGTAATCCTCTCCTGATGCCGTCATGCGCTAGCCATGTGACTAACAGCAACATGACTTGTGACTCTTTACTGTGAAATAACAAGTTGGGGACATAAATATGTATGTTGGGCTAAAAGAGAGCTTAAAAGACATGATACCAATAGTCTAATCTACTTATCCACATCCATTATCGGTTATTACATTTCACTTTGTGAATTATTTACTGGCGTAAAATGTGTTACACGATTAGAATCACTTCTGTTTTTTTTTTGCGGGGGGGTTGCACATTACAAAATTCTGATCTCCTGATAGTCTTTTGTTTTTATTGACCAGAGCAGCTCATCCTTTAGGAATCACTGGTTTATAGTTGCACAAATAGGGAACAGATGACGGCATGCATCTTACCTGAACAAGGCAGTAATACCAAAGTGAGTGGATGTTCCAGTAAAAACCCAGACCAAAAAGAGCAGTGAAAAGCCCACTGAGAATCATCCCAGAGCTCAGGTAGTAACGCAGGGGCAGTCGTTCTCCAAACATCCCACTGTCAGAACAATTTACAACTAGGTGTTATACCTCAACAAACATTTCAGTTTTTGTTTATTTGACAATAAAAGCCTAGAGGGATCTCAACATTTTGTAAAGGATAACACAAAAAGGCACTTTTTACACATTTAGTACCACCTTTTCCATAAGTTTACAATCAAATCAGCTCCGGAAAGTCATTGGATGTTTGAATGGCTGATTTGGAAAGTGTAAAATCCGGTAGAAAATGATGGCCATTTTATTCAAATTTAAAGGGATAATTCACCCAAAAATGACAATTCTCTCATCATTTACTCACCCTCATGCCATCCAAGATGTGTATGACTTTCTTCTGCTGACCACAAATGAAGATTTTCAGAAGAATATTTCAGCTCTGTAGGTCCATAAAATGCAAGTGAATGGTGACCAGAACTTTGAAGCTCAAAAAAAATCAGCACAAAAGTAATCTATAAGACTCCAGTGGTTAAATCCATGTCTTTTGATGTGATATGTTAGGTGTGGGTGAGAAACAGATCAATATTTAAGTCCTTTTTACTATGCATTCTACTCCCTGCCCAGTAGGTGGTGATATGCATGAAGAATGCGAACTGCAAAAACAAAAGGACTCTTAGGAGAGAAGAGCGCTTAAGAGAGCTGTTTTAAAGTGGAGATTTATGGTAAAAAAAAAATATCACTTCAGAAGACATGGATTAAACCACTGGAGAATTATAGATTACTTTTATGCTGCTTTTTGATCTTGAAAGTTTTGGACCCTGTTGACTTGCATTGTATGGACCTACAGAGCTGAAATATTCTTATAAAAATCTTTGTGTTCAGCAGAAGAAAGAAAGTCATACACATCTGGGATGGCTTGAGGGAGAGAAAAAGATGAGAGAATTTTCATTTTTGAGTGAACTATCCCTTTAACGGGTTGCTGACTTGTTTTCTGAAGTGATTTTAACAACATCTTAGTACATTGACATTCATAACCAAGAAACGTCAACGTCATACCTAAAGAACATGCCGATGGCATATGCAACGAGGAAGCAGTTGTCCAGCACTCCAAACAGATTGAGGTAATTGTTTTGGTCTATATTGAGAAAAAGAGACACGAGTTAATGGATTTACACACTGCAAGAGTTTTTAGGAAACCTCAGTGCAGTTTGATATTTGTGCAAGGCCCACAGTGAGTCTGGTTTCTCTCAAGGTTATTTTTCTCCATTAACCAACATCTTATGGAGTTTTGTGTTCCTTGACCCAGTCGCCTTCAGCCTGCTCACTGTGAGAGAAAAAGAATGAAACTCACCAAAAGGGACCCAATCACACCAGGTGTCATTGTCAGTTATGTTGAGGTCTGCTGGATGAATGACATTAGAGCAGTTTCTATGCAGCTGACTCTGCAAATGCAAAAATACATAATTATCATAATGAAGTTGACACAAGCAGCCCCTTACGGAGCGCAATGTACTATGAAATTACAGGCAATCATGTAATTTACGTGCAAAACAAATCTGTTTTCAGGGCAGAGCTGCAATCTCTCAGCCTGTTAGTGTTTAGATTCGAGGTCACTGAATTTTTATTACCTTAACAATACTGATAGGCTTTCGAGAGAGGTGGTAGCTGGTGTAGAACACAAATGTGAAGACGAGGATGGAGAATCGGTACCTAAATCAAAGGGGGGGGGGGGGGGAACAAAAAATTTAAATTCCAGTAGCATAGCATGTAATTGCAGAGCAAGAGCTTCTAAATCTATAGTTGGAGAAACTTGGAGGCGTTTGCTGCATTAAATCAAACACTCACCCAGTGATAGAAATGAAACCACATTACGTGACTTACAGGAAAAAGCAGTCTCACCAAGCACAAACACACAACTATATGAACTTTTAACATTTCCTGCGGGGAACGCACACAGAGTAAAACAGTTTATGCTCTGTGCACTTTGCGAAAGAGAAACCAGCAACATTTAGGTACTGACTTTATTACAAGCAATAGTCCTGATCTCCCATTATTGGAACACATCCACAATGGTTGAGAATGTGCAAATGTGACTGTGCGTATATACGCAGGTTTTGATATGCTGGAATGTGTATTGAAAATGCTGAAATGTAAACTGGCATTGATTGAGCAGTGATCAACTTTTAGCAGGTGCTAAACATCAATACCATAAACAAAAATCATGTATGCTAAAATAAAAGCCCTCATGATGAAGTGTTAAGCACCTTCTCTTGTTCTAGCATCAAAGCCAATATTAGTTGTATTTAGCATGCAGAATGAGTTATACTGTATGTTCACATGTGTTTACTTACCAGCTGTCTCTAGAGAAAGAGGTGATGAGTTTGATGCCCGGGGCCAATGAAGATCTCATGTTTACAGGTTTAACTTTGTTTGTATCTTTGCAAAAACGCTTTCGTAAAGTTTGTCCGAAGTTATTGATTTTTAATAAAACATTCCATTTCAAGTAAGATGTCTAAAAACGCAATTTGTAAACAACAACAACACCCGTCACGACCTTAAATCGAGAACAATTAAAATAGGCTATTCAACGAAACAAGTTGACTAATCAGAACTAACGATCCCGTTCATTTCTACAGGCGATCATGTTCGTTGGAAGCCGGCAATCCTAATCCAGATGTACAGTCGGTTTCCCATTTAAGACGTGCTGTTATTTCCTAATTCCAGAGGTGGAAAAACCTTCAAGCGCTCTGAATTCCTAAAGATTTCCATGTTTGCCTTCCCGGTGGTGCGTCTACGTCTAAAGCCGGATGCTATTAATACCCTTCTGTCTGTTCTACAACATCACATGAGTATTCATTGATCTTTAGCTTTACGTGTTAAAGGTGTATCGCCGCCATTCCTGTTTTCCACTCTTCGGCACACGCTGGATCGTCTGTGGCGTGAACATGTGATGCAACGTTACGTCACCAGGGCTTCAATCATCAGCTGTAATTAACCCTTCACGTGTTCAACTGACATCTGATGTGTTTATATGTTTATCTGTGATAGACAGCGTATTAACAAATGAGGTTGAGATGCGCTTCTGCTAGTAGTGCAACACATACAGGCAAGTAACATACACATACTATTATTTAGATGTCAGTATTTTTCACAACGTCACATGCATCCTTAAAGGGATAGTTCACCCAAAAATGAAATTTCTCTCATTATTTACTCACCCTCATGCCATCCCAGATGTGTAAGTCTTTCTTTCTTCTGCTGAATACAAATTAAAATTTTAAGAAGAATATTTCAGCTTTGTAGGTTCATACAATGCAAATGAATGGGTGCCAAAATGTTGAAGCTCCAAAAATCATATAAAAGCAGAATAAATGTAATGCATACGACTCCAGTTGTTTAATCCATGTCTTCTGAAGCGATATGATAGGTGTGTGTGAGAGCCAAATCAATATATAAGACCTTTTTTCTATAAATTCTCCTCCCTGCTCAGTTGATCTCCACTTTCACTTTCACATTCTTCTTCTTTGTGCAGGTAGGAGAGTTTATTGTGAAAAAGGTCTTAAATGTTGATCTGTTTCTCACCCACACCTATCATATCGCTTCTTAAGATATGGATTTAACTACTGGAGTCTTATGAATTACTTTTATGCTGCCATAACATTCTTTTTTTAGTGTCAAAACTTTGGCACCCATTCACTTGCATTGTATGGACCTACAGAGCTGAAATATTCTTCTAAAAACCTTATTTTGTATTCTGCAGAAGAAAGAAAATCATATACATCTGGGATGGCATGAGGGCGAGTAAATGATGAGAGAATTTTCATTTTTTTGTGAATTGTCCCTTTAAGGTTTATATAACTGATTTCCTTTAGTTTACTGGGTGTCTTAAATGTTTTAATAATATAATATATATATATATAAATGTACTATTTAATTTGTTAATATATGAATTTAATTGAAAACGAGTATTTCAATTGCTGTCTTTTTTTTTTTTTTTTTTTTTTGTCTTTGTACCCCTACTGCTATGTGGATGTATTTGGTTTACATGTGTATTGTTCTGCAAAAAGTAAAAAATACAAATAATACAAAAAAAGAGCTCTCTACACTATTAAATAATAAAACAAAATAACCCTTCATGTTCTATGAATTGGAGGATCAATTCTTCATTTGTTTTTTCCACTGCTTAGTGGGTCCTCGTGGTGGAACGGATACCTCAATCCGAGTGTTGGAGGACAAGTCTCACGTGTCTCGTTGTGCATGACACCACGGAGACTCATAGCATGTGGAAGCTCACGCTACCCTCTGCGATCCACACACCCCATTGAGAGCGAGAACCACTAATCACAACCACGAGGAGATTACCCCATGTAACGCTACCCTCCCAAGCAACCCGGGCCTATTTGATTGCTTAGAAGACCTGGTTGGAGTCACTCAGCACATCCTGGATTCGAACTCGTGACTCCAGGGGTGGTAGTCAGTGTCAATACTCACTGAACTACCCAGGACCCCTGTAAACCGAATTGCGTACATTTTATAAATAACTGAATCATATGTAAAACTTTTGGGGAAATAGCACTGAAACATAAAAATAAAGTTATACAGGAACTGCAATTAATGTATGATTATTTTCTCTGGCAACATTAATTATGTTGAATGTGTAAAAAATAATTATTTTTTATGCACAGTTCTTTCCCTAATCAGAAATTCATTTGGAACTACTAAAATATTTTATATTTATAACCCTATATTTTATTCTACTAAAATAT
The DNA here is from genome assembly GCA_032164185.1 of Moxostoma hubbsi. Classification (NCBI taxonomy): domain Eukaryota; kingdom Metazoa; phylum Chordata; class Actinopteri; order Cypriniformes; family Catostomidae; genus Moxostoma; species Moxostoma hubbsi. The sequence goes on from JAVLUX010000044.1 coordinate 12,779,431, forward strand.
TTGATCTTCTTTAAAATTTAAATTTATTTTTTTATAAACTTTTTTTTTTTTTTAAATAACTGTAAATAACTATTTAATTCTGCAGGTTATATTTGCAACAATTTTAGTACAGGCAAACACTCCTTAACTGTGCTAAAATCACAGTAACACTGTACCCCTCTGTACTGTATCCCTCATGTGGATCATTGCCTTTTTTTTTTTAAACGTTGGCAAAGTTTAAAACAGCAGACAAAAGACACCAATGTTCAATACAAAGATAAAATTCTTCCACCAAGTAAAATAGTTCCTTAGGCCATATGCTATGTTCTGAATAGCATGCTGCCATACTTCTATTTCTGCAGCATATAGATATAATGTAGGGTAGAGTATTGGTAGTGTGATTTTCAGAACATAGTTTACTTGTTCTATAAAAACAAATGTTGAATTCACCAATATTACATTGCTTGAAAAACAAATAAAGTACAAATAAATAACTTTTTGAATGTCAAAAGGTGCACATGCTAATAATATAGTGCAAAGTACATTTTCTGCTTGTTTCCAGTAAAAAATGTTATATTTCAAACTAAAATAACATTTTGACTGGAAATTAGGACTGAGTCTGGAAAGGAAATGTACACTTCCTTATTTCCAGAGACACTCACAGACAAAACGTGTGGTTTACTTTACATTCATGGACTTCTCTTTTAAATACTAAAACGTTTGACAAGGTTGATTGTTCTTCTCTTGAATGATGGTCAGTGCAGAGCATAAAAGTCATCGTGAGGTACAGTGGGTATGCCACATGTTTTCACACAAAAAATAAGAAGCAAATCATTTATTTTGATCATTTTGCAGTGTTGTGTAAATTACTAAAAAAGTAATCCGCTATAAATGACAAACTACTTCTCTAAAATTACAATCAAATTACTTTATGGATTATTTAATTGAAAAAGTAATCAAATTACTATTTACTTTACTTTTAATTTACTTTCTAAAACACTTGTCATTTTCTTTCGACTCAAATTCAAAATGTCTATTTTCTTGTTCATTGTCACACTCTTCAGCTGTCACAGAAACGCAAACAGACGTACATATTAACTCACATTTTAATTCTACTACACAAATACACTTATTTTAGAAAAAATTGTAACCCAAGTATTTTACTTAAAAAGAACTTACTTTTACTGAACGTCAGTAACAGTAATCTGATTACAATAATTAAAACATGTAATGCATTACATTCATTTTATGCCTAAAAGTAATTAGATTACAGTAACTTATTACTTTGTAATCCAATTACACCCAACACTGTTATTATGGTAGTTCATTTCAATAAGATTTATTCTCAAAATGTACAGCAGTTGTAAGATAGATCAAATACAAGTTTATTAAGGAAAACATTAAAAATGTCGGTCACATTGAGGTATATTGCTTTATTTAAAAAACAATCAGAAAATGTCACACCATGTACACAGTAAGTAAATGCTACATAACACTTGTGGCCGTCTAATTTTAAAACATGTTCATTTTTATTAATGACTCAAGAGATGACAAATAATCATTTCCTTTGAAAATGGATGTGCGTAGAGGCAAACTGTTCAAGACCCATTTCCTTCACGTCACAGCTTAGCAGGACAGACTGCAGAGCTTGAACATATGCTGCCAAATAAAAAAAAAATAAAAAATCAACATATTACCAATATATACATTTAACAATTGCTTGAGTGCACATTTTTCAATTTACAAAAACTGGCCAATGTAAGAAAAGTAGGGCAAAGTGACCAAGAAAATATTCAAAAAGATTGAATATCTGGTTGCTCTTGTTATAAAGTAAGGCTGCATCTATGATAAATTAAATCCATGATTCCGCTTCAAAATGTCTTGTAAAAATACTCATAGGTTAAGACATGTCATGTAGTATGGAAAAACAAAAGAGACCCCACACGTACTGATTGTCAAGTCATGCTACTGTGAGTAACACTGTGTCCTAACTAGGTGCGACGTGACATGGTGCCAGCAAAAAAAGAATTTGCCTGTTCACACTAAAAGCGGAAATTCTGCTGGATGCAACACAAAATCACAGCCAATCATACCATGTTTAAAGTATTTGAGTAAACAATTATGTGGAGCAGGATTTTGGACTAATGAGATTTCACTGTAGATGGGGCATCTGAGAGCAATACCACACAAATTTGATTGTATATTGCTTAACATGGCTATATTTCAGTAATTATGTCCCTTTTGCTTACAGTTGAAAGAAATACTCATCCAGCCAATGCTGTTAATTATACAGGTGGACCTTCTAACTAGGTACATTGCAAAAATAATAACTTTATTATATTTTATTAGTTTTTCATCATTTTGGTCACATTATAGCTTTAAAAATTACAAATCCATGTATTCAATCAATAAATATTCTATTGCATATATAATCTTTGCTATATGGTTATGGCTTAATAACATAATTTGTACTATGTACAGGTATTTACAATGATTTGTTAAAAACCTGAACTGTCTCTTTAAGAAAGACGGCATTTCTGTAAACAGTCTTTAAATGAGCGCATGTTAACGAGAGAATGGATGCATCTCATCTGCCCTATGTGTGAATAGAATTAAATGTTTTTTTAATTGTTTTGATCAACAACTGACTAGAGAACTGAAAGGGTATTAAAAGAGACATTATTCAATGACAAATGGGTCGCGTGGATCTCTTCTTTGGACACACATTATACGGAACAACTTTTACTCTCAACATGCTGTGAAAGGATCTCGATGCTGAATACTCCACCACAATAATACACAGATACTGCTGAGTGAAATATTAACATTTACCTGTCAGTTGCCAATATACATTTTACTCACAAAGCGCAAAATTTGGTTGCTAATGCAAGTTATTTCCACTTATTGTAGTAGAGGGTTGCTCATAGAGTAAAAGACTGATCTTGGGATATAAGAATCGATATTGAGATGGTTCAAATGAAGATTGAGATGCATTGGGAAATCTATTTTTTACTCACCCCTAGTGCACTCAGTATGTTTTGTTTATGTTGCTCTGACACCTAGTGGTGTAAATGCAGCATCACACAAGAGCAAAAGTTTCCAGTTACCGATGCCATTGAAGAAATTTGATATTTCGCGGTTAGCCATCATTTATTTATTTCATGAGTGAAAGCATTCGGATACAGGAGTTTATTAAGATAAATTGAGTAATATTCAGCCGGTCATATAAATCGAGCATGGCAGTGCTCAGGGAGTCATATGGATCACTTTTATGCTGCATTTATGAGCTTTTTGGAGCTTCAAATTTTTTGACCCCATTAATTAGCATTTTATGGACCAAGAGAGCTGAAATGTTCTTCTAAAAATCTTTGTGTTCAGCAGAAGGAAAAAAGTCATACACATCTGGGATGGCATTAGTGAGAGTAAATGAAGAGAACATTTTCATTTTTGGTTGAACTCCCTTTTAAAAAAAGCTTTTGATCTAAAGAATCTAAAGGCACTTAAGTGCTTTTTAAAGAGACAGTTTTGGTTTTCATTCCAATTTTGGTCGCTACATAATTCCCAAATTTCCATTTGTGTTATTTCACAGTTTAGATGACTTTTCTAGAATTCAAATGGTGCACCCAGCAAAATAAAGCAGCTTTTTCTCAGAATTATTATTACAGAATTTCCAACACAACAAGCAATTCACCTTTTGGATTGTTGTAGAAGACGCAGTTGTTGGCACAGGTCTCAGGATGGGATTCCCAGAAAGTATCTCCACAGCAACAAAGAGGGGGCAGCTCTACTTTATCCTTCTCCAGTTTCTCTTTGATTAGAGCCTGCATGGCATCAATGTACCTGTCAAAAAACATAAGAACAGAAGCCATCATAGCATTTAAAAAAAATCATCATGTTTACGATGTAAACAACAGATTTTATGCTGCGTTTACAGTAAGGTAAGTGCAATGATGAACATACTCATAACAAGATCATTCATACTGGATGTTTAATGTATATACCTTTTAGTTTCTTTAATTCTCTTTGTCCCGTGTCTTCTCTCTACCTCCACTGCCGCTGCCGCCTCCTCCTCATCCAGTTTCAATCGCTCCAAAATCAAATGCTCCCTCTCAGTCATCTCCTTTATTTGTTCTTCCTGCTGTCGCTGCCTCTCCATATTCATCTCCTCTGCTTTCCGGAGTTGTTCTTTTTCATTCTTAATCCTACACACAGCACAAAATTACTCCGTTTCTAAGCAAAGATGGCATAATTTAAGGCTCAACATTAAGTTCTTGGCAGTCTTAACACACTTAACTGAATTCATGTTTCTCATGATCTTAAAGGAATAGTTCAGAATATTTCAGCTCAACGGGTCCTTACAATGCAAATGGATGGTTATCAGAACTTTGAAGCTCCAAAAAGCACATAAAGGCAGCATAAAAGCAATCCATATGACAGTGGTTTAATCTATGTCGTTTTAAGCGATTCAATCTGTTTTTGGGTGAGAATAGACCAGATTAATGTAACTCCTTTTTCACTATACATCTTGCCATAGCAGTCTCTAAGCACAACCATGATTTTAAGCTCGATTACACTTCATAGTGCTTGATGCATGCGAAGAGCGCTAGGTGGTGCTAGGAAGAGTAATCAAGCTTGAAATAAGGATTTATAGTGAAAAAGGAGTTACATTTTGGTCTGTTCTCACCCAAAACCGATTAAAGAGCTTCAGGAGACATGGATTAAACCACTGGAGTCATATGGATTACTTTTATGCTGACTTTATGTATTTTTTTGGAGCTTCAAAGTTTTTGACCCCATCCATTCCCATTTTATGGACCTACAGAGCTGAAATATACTTTAAAAAAAAGTTGAACACATCTGGTATGCATGAGGCTGAGTAAATAATGAGAGCATTTCCATTTTTGGGGGAATTCTCTCTTTTAAAAAATTAAATTTTTTTTTTTTATCAAAAGGATCTGTTTTGGTTTGTATACCAGTTTTGGTCACTACATAAATCCCACATATCCATTTGTGTTATTTCACAGTTTTGATGTCTTTTCTATTATTCTAAAAAGTAAATGAGTGGGTGTGGCGAAAATTTGATTGGTAGTGTTTTTCAGTGCTCAATCATTTTACAGAAACTAGTCAGTCAAGCAAATTTCTGTGCATCATAGCCTGACTAGTTCAGAAGAGAAAACAAAAGAGAAGTGAGAAACAATCATGCGGAAAGGGATGGAAATAGACAGTGTTGGGACTTTTAAGTAGCAGTCAGTTTAGGAACATGTAAATGTAAGAGTCTCGTGAGCATGTGGTGAGGTTCAACCTAGCAGTTTTCTTCAGATGTTTCCTGTATTTTTGGTGCTCCTTCACTTGCTCTCTCTCAATGTCCATAAAGAGTCGACGATGCATGAGGAACTGAGACTGCCTCTGAAACAATGCAGTTTGTCCTTTAAAACAACTGTGCAACTTAAAAAAAAATAAATACAAAAACTATACATGTGAATCTGTTTTGCTTTTTAGTTGGATACTATGCTTACAAAGTAGTAAAGAGATTGAAGACAACATTGATCAACATCTTTGTTTCTTCATTCAAAGAAGTTTTGCATGTCTCTAATAATATAAAATATACAACTGACTACCTGACAAACATTTAAAGAGAAGACACCAAGCTGAATAAGGTGTGATTTCCTACCTGCCTCTTTAGCTCTTCCTGATTTTCATGTGGCCACAGCACTTGGGCAGATCTGTAGTCTGTACAGGATCCAGTTAGATATGGCTCTCTGAACCTCTTCTCATCTGCCTGAAGTCAAACCAACACATATACAGTATATGAACATCAAAGGCAGTTTTGTAAAATATCATATTGTGTCAAAATCTGATTAAGAAGGCGAGCCGCATTTGAAGTTGAGGTAAGCCTCCAGGGCAAGACACTTTTTACTGTTTGCATAAAAAGCATTATAGCACATTATAGCATATTCTAGCCAAGTGCGCGCTTGGACCAGAAGGGATCATTTAAGAAACAAACCACAATTTGTTTTTTTACAAGACCATTAAAAAGAGAGTTCCCACAAATTAAAAAAATTCTCACCTTTTTCTCTCCCTCAAGCCATCCCAGATGTGTTTGACTTTCTTTCTTCTGCAGAACACAAACAGATATTTTTAGAAGGAAATTTCAGCTCTGTTGGTCCATACAATGCAAGTCAACAGGGTCCAAATCTTTGAAGCTCCAAAAAGCAAATAAAAGCAGCATAAAAGTAATCTATAAAACTCCAGTAGTTTAATCCATGTCTTCTGAAGTGATATGATTGAGAAACAAATCAATATTTAAGTCCTTTTTTAATATACATCTCCACTTTCACACTTGCGTAGTGCTAGTAGCATATGAAGAGCGCTAGATGGTGCTAGGAAGTGTAATCAAGCTTGAAATAAGGATTTATAGTGAAAAAGGAGTTACATTTTGGTCTGTTCTCACCCAAAACGATTAAATTGCTTCAGGAGACATGGATTAAACAACTGGAGTCATACAAGTTATCTATAAGACTCCAGTAGTTTAATCCATGTCTTTAGAATTGATATGATAGGTGTGGTTGAGAAACAAATCAATATTTATGTCCTTTTTTAATATAAATCTCCTATCACACTTTCATAGTTCTTATGTTTTTGACGATTTGCATTCTTTGTGCATATCGCCACATACTGGGAAGTGAGGAGAATTTATAGTAAATATTGATTTGTTTCTCAACCACACCCATCATATCACTTCAGAAGACATGGATTTACCCACAGGAGTTGTAGGGATTATTTTATGCTGCCTTGATATGCTTTTTGGAGCTTCAAAGTTCTGGCCACCATTAACTTGCATTGTATAGACCAACAGAGCTGAAATATTCTTCTAAAAATCTCTGTTTGTCTTCAGCAGAAGGAGGAAAGTTATACACATCTGGGATGGCATGAGGGTGAGTAAATGATGAGAGAACTTTAAGATAAATTTTTGGTTGAACTATTTCTTTAAAGGCTGATACATCTGAAATGAATTATATAGACCAGCATGCTACAAATAATGGCACTAGAGTGTTCATGACAGAAAACACTATAAGTAGCTGAAAAAATGTAAAAATGCCAACAGCAGATTGTCTCACCATATCATTCTGAAATGTTACTGTTTTGTTTCTTTGGCAGTTTAAATGAAGAAGCTGATCATGTTGTCGTGCCAGTGGTAACTCATCCTGCTCATTTTCCTCTCCTTCATCATTTGCACCTTCAGTATAATCCTTCTCATCTCCCGAAATGTGTGATTCAGGTTTCTGTTTGTAACAAAAGGCAAATATATTAAAAATAAAACACCGGCCAAAGTCTCAGAAAATGGTTCATAAATGAATCATGCATGACTTACATCCCTTGCTGGCGATATTTTCCATATCCCACCAGGTAGCTGTGATAATACATCTCCACCTTGCATTGTTTGGCAGGCAGCTAGTCTGTGCCTCACCTGCTTCATGACTTTGCTGACCTGGAAAAAAATGGCAAGAAATTAGCATTTTACATCTAGATATTGCCAAAAACATGTATACAGTATAACCCATGTCAATGCAAATGACTCATACTGTGAGACAGTAAATACTCCTACATGATGAGTATGTTGACTGGAGATGACAGACGACAGCTGATCACTGGCACAGCGAGAGTTAGGACTGCAAATAGCTAGCTCCCCATGTGCCCAGACGGGGAACAGATTTTTTTGAGCTGTGAGGTTCTGGACTGCTTTGCTGGTTTGTTGAAATACTCTGCCCGTGCATTCAACCTAAAAAAAAATGAAGATAGCTTCACACAAAAGCGACAATGTTTGCCATCACTGTGCTAAATTCTGAGAGTGGACAAATTTGGACATTGCACTGGCCTGCAAGTCATATATCTAAGATGGTGTTTGATAATCAAACAATAAAACCATCTTCTGTTGCTCATTAAAAGAATCGTACGTCATCATTTGCTCAGCCTCTTGTTGTTCCAAACCTTTTCTATTTTTCTTTCATGGGACACAAAAGGAGATGATAGGCAGAACGACAGCCTCATTCAATACTCACTTCCATTGTATAGAAAAAAATATGCAATGAAAGTGAATGGTGACTGAGACCGACATACTGACTAACATCTCCTTTTGTGTCCCATGGAAGACAGGAATTAATATGGGGTTTGAAACAACACGAGGGTGAGTAAATGACAGAACTGTCCCATTAACAAACATTTCTTACAGTCTCGTATGATTTCAGCAACTGCTGTTCCTTGCGCAGACGGGCCTGCTGAGACACCCGTTTGCGAACTGCATCCTGGAATCTGCGCAGACTGTCTTCTTTCTCACGTCGGGTCTCTTCCAGAAGCTCTTCCGTGCGCACGGCACGAATCTGTCTCACACATATGGTTAGTTACACTACGCAATACATGCATCGGTGTACAAAAGTCTGAGACCACAAGTGAAAATGCTTTAATTTTTCAGTTTTCTACTTTAATAAACAAAAAATCTGACCTTTTGTACAAAGGAGTCAACTTAATATTCCAGGTTCAATCTAAGTTAGGCTCAACTGACAGCATTTGTGACAAAGTGGAAGTTTAGAGTGAAGTTACAGTGAGGCACTTACAATGGAAGTGAATGGGGCCAATTTTTGGAGGGTTTAAAGGCAGAAATGTGAAGCTTGTAATTTTATAAAAGCACTTGCATTAATTCTTCTGTTAAAACTCGTGGATTATTTGAACAGCAAAGTTGTTTTAGCGGAATTACGGTGTTTACGTGTTGCGTCTTCATAGCAATAGAGTTGTAAAATTGTCAACAACTTTACACAGAAGTGATTTTATCACACTTAAATCATGTTAACACACATATTGTTTACGTCTTGTGTCTATACTTTTGAAACACAGTGAGTATTTTAATGTTTACTGATTGGCCCCCATTAACCTCCACTGTAAGTGCCTCACTGCTTTTTTAAAGAAAAGGAGGAACGAGTCGAAATAAATTTTTGTGGTAAATTAATTATGCCTCAAATGTTGTCGATTGAGCTTAACTTGTATCGAACCAGGAATATTCCTTTAACATCCTCAGTGTTACAAATGTGCTCACCAATTTGATATTAGACCTAGACACAGTGCAGTGGAAATATATATATAGTGAAACATCCCAAATATTTTCTTTTCTATATTTTAAAGTGTTAAAATATTAAAACTTCTTTGTTTATTTCCAGGTTTAAAGACTTGGTCTCAGACTTGGACGTTGACCACTGCATAAGTATAAGGGACATTGTGAGTTACAGTTACAGTTACTTCAGTTACAGCTCGTTAGGGCAGTGGTGGCTCAGCGGTTAAGGCTCTGGATTACTGACCAGAAGGTTGTGGGTTCAAGCCCCAGCACCGCCAAGACACCACTGTGTGGCCCTTGAGCAAGGCCCTTGACCCTATCTGCTCCAGGGGTGCCGAATCATGGCTGACCCTGCACTCTGACCCCAGCATAGCTGGGATATGTGAAAAATAAATAATTTCACTGTATATATGCAGCAATGTATGTATAATGTGTGACAATTGGGCAATTAAATTGCGATATCTTACCCCGGGATGCTCTTGACACTCATCTGCACTCTCTACCCAAGCGCCCACAGGCACCACAGCCGCATTCCTCTCTGCCAAAACCTTCACATGTTTGGCCTTTCTTCTGTTTCCTGAGGTTACCTTTTTATTGTCTTTTATGATGTTTCTTTGCGCTATCGAAGAGAAGCCATTTTCTCTAGCTGTCCTTGGTTGATTCATTTTCTCACAACACTCGCTGATGTTGATAACTCACAGTCAGTGGTCACTCTAGAGTTTACAGACCATAACTAGATCAATCCATTGAGAAAAAAAAGCACAGCTTCTTATACTAACGCAAGAGTGTTTCGTCCAGATGCAGAGCAATTTATACTGTTTTCATCTTTCTAGCGTAATAACTCCTTTAACTGCCAGGAGGAAAACTCCGTTGTCAATGACGCTAAAAGAATCCCACCCATTTTCAGCCCCGCCTGTTTCGAATTGGCTACTGCTCGTAAAAGGACAAGACTTCATTCGTCTAAAAGGGCGTCATTCAAATGGTGTAGCAATTCGGCCACGCCTGCTGTGCTTTTCAATTTGAGTTCGATGGGGAAAAGAATACTGGCACTTTTTTGTTCCACGTTGATTATTATTTAATCCTAGACCTGACCGAAACAATTATTTGTAAGAAGTATTTGAACACTTTCTGGTGGATGCATGTTATATTGCAACATGTACACAGTTAATGTGATGAACTTCACCTGTGGTAACTCTACTCAGGGTTGTGAGGGTTACTTTTGAAATACAGATACAGAATACATGCTGTAAAATGTAATTTGTAACATATTCCATTAGATTACTCAAATTCAGTAACATATTCTAAATACTTTAGATTACTTCTTCAGCACTGGCAGATTTTTTCACTTGTTTAGACTATAAAAACTCTGTCAGTGCAGTAAGACAAAATACAATAATAAAAAAATAAACTAATTCTCTTATGCAGAGCTGTTTCTAAAACAAGCTAAATCTAATTGATCTTGTTTTAAGGAATATTATATATTTTTACCGAAAAACAATACAAAGATTATTATCAAGAATACGATTTTTACTTTAACATCAAAGGTCTTACTAGAAAAAATTAAATTATGATCTAATGTTTTCTTGATAAAAAAAAAACATGATCGTGTCTGGTAACATGTGCATGTAATATGGCTAGAAATAGCATTTTAGCTTAGCGTAAAGCTGACAATTTGCACAAGGTTTATTTCTATTTCTTCTGCTCTAAACTTACTTCAAACGTACTTCTCTGTCTGCTCATATAAACACATCATAAGAAAGTGTTTCACCGCTGTTCAAATGCACTTTGAACCGCATCATTTATATGTATAAATGTTTTCCATCTGAAAGTACTAAATATTAAATGAAACAAATAACAATAAAATGCAAAGTAATCTCTTCAGTAATCAAAATACTTTTTGAATGTAATTGTACTCTATTTACCAATGATTTAAATTGTAACTGTAGTGGAATACAGCTACTTATATTTTGAATTTTAAATGTACGTAATCCCGTTACATGTATTCCGTAACTCCACAACCCTGACTCTACTAGGACACTTGTGTGAAATTTAGGGGAACTGACTTCACTCTGATACTGACACTGGGACAATTTGAGTAGAAGTAATCATAAAAATAGCTTAAAACATTAGTTATGAGAAAAGGTCTTGCACCTTTTTTTTATATTTTAAGCTGAATGCAAAGTTTAAAAGAGAGGGAAAGCTTGCACCCAATGTGTAGAAAAAGTCTTTCAACTTTTTTGTTTCTTGAGAGGCCAAAAAGTGCACAAAAAAAAAAAAAAAAATACAAAAAATAAAATATAAGCCCTTTCAGTATTTGCCACAGACATATTTACAGCTTTTGTTCTGCTGTTGGTTTACTAAATTTAATGCAAAGAAATTGAGACATTAAAAAGGAAGCAAGCAGTGATGACAGGCCCAAGCTCAACTGGTCCATTTCCACCTGGTGGCTTTTGGAAAACAATGCAAGGCAGACACATTCATCTGGCATTCAACATTATTCTAAACAATTTCAAAGCAATTTGAGTAAATATAAGAGGACTATTTTAAAATCTGTTGTAAAAGACACACTTCCTGCTGCCAGGTGATGGTATTATGGCCATGACCCATCACATTCATATGATTAGCCCCAAGTTTACCATTTTCACCATTACTGTAATGCCTTGCCATGGCAACACTGTTACAACAAAATTCTGTTAAATTTATCATCTTCAATGTCTTAGCATAATGTTGTCTAAATGTGGTGACAGTCTCATGAATACCCTCAGAGTAGTATAAAAAAGTTCTGAAATTGCAATATAAAAAAAATAAAAAATGACTGATTTCCTCCTGAGCAGAGTTAATAAACATAATTTTGAAAATTGTTCGGCTCGAAGAGAACTATATATGTACCAAGTTTGGTGACTCTAGGTGAAAATGCTTCAGAGACACCGTTACATGCCCATTTTAAAGGGGGCACTACAGAGCTACCCGTTCATGCCCATGTGTGATTTTTCACACAGTCCTAATGGCCAATGACTCTGATATGTGCGCAAAATTTCATGAAATTTTAATCATGCCAAGTACCTCAAAAACACCCAAATATAGAAAGGAATACAAACAATTAAAGCATTGCCATGGCAACAGTATTTAAGATATAATATATTCCTTTACATCAGCATTGCCATGACATTATTCTAAAGAATTTTGAGGCAATTCATGTAAACACAAGAGGGTTATTGCAAAGTCTATTAAAAGTGACATACTTCCTGCTGCCAGTTGGTGGCAGTATGACTGTGACCCATAATAGTCACATCAATTTTATCAGCTCTCATTACAAAACATACAGCTGAATTTTCATCAAAATCCCACAATACACACAGAAGATATAAGGCACTTCCTGTTTCCTATTTTTCACCATAAATGTATTGCTTAGCCATGGCGACACCATTCAAAATAGAAAAAATCTGTTCACAATTTATCATCTAACATTGGCATGATGTTGCACAAATTTGCTGCCAGTCACATGAATCCCCTAGGAGTATTTAAAAGTACAGTGCCTGTGATTTTCAGAAAATCCAAAATGGCAGACTTTCTGTAGGGTTTAGCAAATGACTGCGGAATGAAATTTGTTCAGCTTTATGAGAACTATACATTTACCAATATGCTACAGAGCCCCCTTACATGCCAATTTTCAAGGGGCGCTACAATGACTCCCCTGCACGTCCCCACCTGCAACTTTGCCCAGCCCTAATGCCAGACAACTCTAATGCCTGTGAAAAATTTCAAGAATTTTCACGCATGTTAAGCACCCCAAAGTACAGAAAACTTTGAAAAAAGAAAAATAATAATAATAACCATAGCTGCAAGCAGCGATGATGGGCCCAAGCACCATGGGTCATTTTCACCCAGTGTTTTTTGGAAAACAATGCAAGGTGGAAACATGTATTTGGCATTTGACATTATTCTAAACAATTTTGAAGCAATAAGGGTAAATATAAGAAGACTATTTTAAGGTCTGTTATAAGAGCCACACTTCCTGCTGCTAGGTGGTGGTGCTATGAGCATGACCCAAAATAGTCACATCCATGTGATTAGCTCCCAATTAAACATACATGTCAATTTTGATCGAAATCACACATTGCTCACAGAAGATATAAACACTTCCTGTTTCCACATTTTTGACATCAATTTAATGCCTCGCCATGGCAACACCATTAGATATATCAAAATCTGTTCGCAATTTAGCATCCTCAATATCTTGGCATAATGTTGTCTAAATGTGGGGATAGTCTCATGAATCACATAGGAAGAGTTTTTAAAAGTTCTGAGACTACAATATTCAAAAAATCCAAAATGACCAACTTCCTGTTTGGCAGACCTAATGACTGTAATTATGAAAGTTTGGTGACTGTAGGTGAAAATGGGGGTGCTACAGAGGCCGTCTTACATGCCCGTAAATGCCCAATTGTGAACAAAGTAAATTGGTTAGTGAGCAGTTACCTTAACATATATGGTAAAAATGTTTAATATATTTAAAAAGACAATGCTGTAATGTAAAAATGCAATTTAGTAGTTTTATGATAAAATGTTTTAAAAATTATTTTTTTTAGGTGTAAGAAGTATGATTTTCCAATATAATTAAAGATAAAAAAGTATATTATGTTTAACAAGAGAAAACATGTACTTTTTACAGTAAATTCTTGTTAAGATTACGACAAAAAACAATAGTCAGGCATTCCCAGAATTCTCTGTGTTACCCATTATATTTCATTATATTTTATTGGAATACATATTCTTCTTATTATTTTTAATATCAGTTATGTACTTTGGAGTGTTCTGTGTTCTATTTTATGTAGTTTATTTAATGTTAATTGTTTTATTTAAATTTCACATGAGTTACACTGATAGTATTTATTGTTTGTATGAGTTACACTGAGCACTAGGTCTCTTCATGTTTATTGGTCATTGCTCCTGGAAGAGCCACTATTTATGAACTTCATGTCATCATGTCTCCTTTTGGAATTACTATGTGATTAACATTACATTTTGAAGTGAAAAGCAGATTTTTACAGTTTAAGAAGGATAATATATTAAGTTTATCATTTAATAATATAAATGATAGTACTGCACCGGAAAATATACAGGCATCAAAATTACATCCCAGCAGAAAAGGGCTGGGTTTACTGGTTTAAATGTATTTTTTTTTTGTGTGTATGTAAATTACAACAGTTTTAAACTGTAAAATGTACAGGTTGTTCTGTAAAGTTGATTACATTTTACTGTATTTTTTATATAATCATTATGGTACAATAGTTGCCAGTTGCTTTTTTGGTTTGTTTTTGTTGTAAATTTTTTTTTATTAAAATGTACAGTTTTACTGTGTTATTTGTGTTTCTGTCCTCAACTTACACATTTATTTATGTGTATGAATCAACACAAGAACAGACTGCACCCTTGACAATGCTTGCTCTCTACGGCCATATCCAAGCTTAACAAGGAGCCCACTGTGTGTTTTGTGTGAATCAGCAAGCACATTGTCTCTGCCTTTTCAGGAACAGTATGAACTTCAGTTAGAGAGACATGGTTACATAATGCCCAGATTATTATCAGGAGAGAAACATTGCACAAAACCGCATCATATGTGTGAAAGATTCCATAAAGGTCTTTCTCAAAATTTTATTTACCATCTTCATTACAGATCAACTCTTGAACTCTACTTGTCATTTACATTTTCCAAAATAAAACAGACATGGAAAGTTTGTTTGTCAAGACAAACTTTGACTGTTGGCTTGACAAAGCCTTGCCTGGAAGTGTACAACATTTTGAAGTTTGAATAAACACCAAATTAGGTGATTTGAAGAAGGATTTGAGGTTTGAGGAATATAGGCCTAGCTAGCTGGTTGTTAAGGTGTTCTGTGTGGTTACTAGATGGTTGGTAGGATTATCTGGCTGATTACGAGTTTTGTGGATGTAGCTTAAACGCACTAGGAGTCAGAATGGGGTTAAGGATTTTGAAAAATTGCTTTGTCAAGCCAACATAATCACATTTCAGTACCCAGGCATCTCTGACAGGGAACAGACCCTACCATGTTAGATAAACTGAACATTCACAAAGTGCATTTGAATAAAAAGTGTCTCAACAAAGAAAAAAAATCTGAAATATAATGCTTTGGACCATATAGGCTACTGTGTATTTACATACATTAATGCAAATGTATTTGTGCAGGTCAATATTTGTCTCTTTGCAGCATGTGGGCTCACCAGACTTGGTCAGTACATCAGCATCTATGTTTTTGGAGAGCCTCTGCTTTCTTGTGGAGTGGTGGATGAATCTTCAGGCTTTCTGGCTGGAGAAGAGGGCACAGGCGGTGGAGAAGAACGACTGGAGCCTCGGCTACGAGATGGAGAGGGGGCTGGTGGGCTCTGGCTGTGTCCCTTCCTCCGGCGGCGGTGTGCCGGGGGAGATTTAGTGGGAGTGCGAGGGTATCTGCGAGAGGTGCGTGCTGGTGGCTCGTCGGATGGAGGAGGCAAGGAGCTGCTGTAGCTTGGAGGGCTGCTGCCATTAGTGGTGCACCTTTCACATGTTGATGTTGGATCACCAGTTGGAGAATCCTGAAGATGTCAAGTGGTGAATACATGAATATTAATATAAAATACTAAGTATTTCTCTGTAATTTGAAATCTCCTCTATTTATTTATTTGAACAAAAGGGACAATACATATTAATGAACATTTTCACAAATGCAAATATGCCAGATTATAGCCTAAGGCTAATTTCCATCTGCAGACCCCCTGGCAGGTTGGTATTACACACAAATTAATAAATACATACAGACACACTATACACAGGCTATATACAGAGAAACAAGGACAAGAACAGTGATCACATCATAATAGAACAGACAGTAACAACAAGAGTGGACAACAAAGAACTTATAGAAAATAGGAAAGCATCGACTATATTACACAAACCACAATTTTGCAGATGCCCTGTCTAACCTGATATTGCACTGACCCACATTACACAACCCATGTTATACTGACTCTTATTGCATAACCCATATCACACTGATAATTGTATCCCTTTTTTGTAATGCACTAACTCTCTTTTACGTCTGATATATAATGATTAACTAAACATGATCACATGTTTGTGTGTCCCTCAGCCACACTTTTAAACGACTCCTAAAGGTAGGAAGACTTGTGCTTTCCCTCACTGACAGTGGAATACTATTACAGAAGCTCACTCCCTGATATGACAGGACGTTCTGTGAAAAGGCGGTCCGCCTAAACGCCAAGTCACAATCACCTCTCATAGTGGCTCTAGTCATTCGAGAACCGGCAACACTGCTAGACTTTTGTTTAATAAAATCACTCAATGGTGGAGGCGCCAAACCATGTATAACCTTATAGATTAGACAGGCTGATTTAAATAATTTGAAATTAGCAAAATTTAAAAACTTATATTTATCTAAAATTTGACAATGGTGATATGACGAAGGTTTCTTGTCTAATATTTTGAATGCTCTTTTGTAGCATACTTCGATTGGCCCAATAGCAGCATGACTCGTATAGGACCAACTTGTGATACAGTACTCAATATGAGCCAGTATCATAGAGTGCAGGAATGTAATCGCTGCTGTATCCGTTAATGATGTACGAATATGTCTAAAGTTCCGTATATTAACATTTACAGTTTTCACAACTTTTTTAACGTGTTTTTTAAAGGATAATTTTGAGTCTATCAGCACTCCCAAATACTTAAATTCCTCAACATTAATTAATTCTTGTCCACCCAAGCGAACTTTTACTGCGGCCACAGTTGTTTTAGGTTTTCTAAAAAGCATTGATACGGTCTTTTTAACATTAAGGCACAGGCATGAATCATTCAGCCATTTTTGTAAGTCATTTAAGGCCATTTAAAGCTGATGGGCTGCATCATCAGCACTTTTGGCTTGTGTAAAAATTACCGTATCGTCTGCATACATAATCGTGTCCACATTTTTGCATACATTGGGCAAATTATTCACATAAAGTGAAAATAGCAGGGGACCTAAAATTGATCCCTGAGGGACACCTTGCGTATAGTGAAGATAGGGTGACTTACTATTCTTTATTTGCACGCATTGTTTTCTATCTGATAGATAAGACTGTATCCATTTAACAGTTTGATTGCTAAAGTTAAATGTTAACAGTCTAGACAAGAGCTTAAGGTGATTCACAGTATCAAACGCACGCTTAATGTCAACAAAAACAGCAACAACATAACTGTTTTTGTCTAAATAAGACTTCACCATTACCATAATGTGGGAAAAAATAATACTGGACTTATTTAAATTGTAAATTATGTTACAGGAAGTACATTTCAACAGCATCTGTTATGTATGCTGATTTTCAAAAAAATTCAGATGATGAAAATAATCACAATGTCACAACGCAAATAAATAAATAAAAAAAATCTTTTTTTTAAAAACGCTTTTTTTTTTCCTTTTGTAAAATGTAGTAAAGATTTTTTTCTTTTTGATTTTGTGGTGAAATATGACCCAGACATTTCTTCGTAAGATTCACCCTTTCATTGCTAAATTAATTTGGATCTAATATCAGTGTCATAGGGCTGCAAAATTAGTAAAAAGTGATGCTGTGATTAACTAATCATAAAAAGTTTTTTCAGCATTACATTTAGGTCTACTTCTGTTGCATTTTTGGTTTCTATTACTATGTGTTTTTTGTTGAGGTGGAGCACTGTAGCCAATCACAAGCTTCCTTTAGAAGAGCATGTTTCACATGTTGATGTTGGCTCACCAGTAAGAGAATCCCAAGGTTGTAAAGTGCATGCATTTACAGTCTGCACACGCCTACAAGCTTTCATTATAATCGGGCACTTTTGTGTTGTCAAGACATCTGGTCATTCTTATAATGCGAAAATATGCCCCCAAATCTCCTAGCCTATTCTATATTGGAATATGTGGTGAATACATGAATACTAATATAAAATACAAAGAAATCCTTGTTTTTGAAGCACTCTGTCCAAGATGGTTCAACTTTAGCTCTCTGAATCACAGACAGTTCTGTAGAGGTAATGGACTATTTGTCTCCTTGAAAGTCTATTTTTAAACTTGGATGTGCCGAGAGAGTGAGCTAAATAATAATATTATAATACAGGTACCTTTTCTTTTAGGATGTAGAGTGATACAGGATTCCTACGCTCATGATCAGTGATTATTGGGATGATATCATCTAGATATATAAATGAACAACAACACATTACAATGTATACATACGGTACAACATGCTGTGATGTTAATGCCAATGAAAAGTCCTCTGGGCAACACTTTGATGGCAGATCCATATGAAATGAATAATGTTCATATTGGGTTCTGGAGGTGCAATATGCTGTTTAAATTCAACAAAAAATGGCATTTGCAACCCATTTTACTCCCAAAATATGACATTAACAATGTAGGGACTTTTATCTATTGGGTATTGACTGTATTTTGAAAAGTTGTCTTTTTATGATGGTTAGAAGGGAGGGGTTGGAAAATAAGAGGTTTTAATGACGTCAGGCAAAGGAAAGTAATTTCAGAGGCATATATTTTGATGCAAGAGAGAAGTGCTCCAATGAATAATTTACAATACAACCAGAAACATATATTATGAGAGTAAAGAGGGTTAATTTAGATTTCATGTTGACTTTAAATTGCCCAAGGAACCCAAATTCTCAAAAATGTTGGATCCATTAAATATAAGTGAATTAAGCATATTTGCCCAGTGGATGATAACTTTCATGAAATTTGGGCAATAATAGTCTTGAAATAAGAGCATAATTAATTGGTTACGTACCCTCTGGCTTAACGTCATGATATATGATGTGGTGGTTTTGTGGAATGGCTCTTGGTAACATAGTTTTGGACCTCTTCTTTTTTGATCTGCTAATGAAAGTATTTTTCAATAACATGTTTATTCATACCAATATTTATGTTAACATAAAGGAATAGTTCCCATTCAAATGAAAATGAGTTCATTATTTACCCACCCTCATGTTGTTCCAAACCTCTATGCTGTTTTTATACATGTACTCAAGTTTGAATATGCGTAAAGGACAATTTAAAAGCTGCCACGGAGAGGTAGATTTTCAGTGAATAACGACTTTCTGTATGTTCTTCATAAGAAGAATTCACATTCAGGAGACTTAAATATAACATCGCTGGTCATCTCACATCTCGAAAGACACAAAAAGGGCCATAATGGAACCATAAAAGTTGTTGACTCATATGAGTCAACTACTTTTATGGTTCCATTTTGGCCCTTTTTGTGTCTTTCGAGATGTGAGATGACCAGCGATGTGCCCAAAGCCGAAAACCTTAATCGAAAAGGCACAAATAATGACTTCAAAATGAATAACAAATTCTACAGAATAATAGGAAAAATAATCGTTAGACTGATTATCCAACAACAAGAACATGGATAGAGCGATATTTTAAATAAACATATCTAAAATGACAATGCAATGTCCATTAAGCCTGTTAAGCCAATATGAATAAAGTATAAACTTTACAAGCAAATTGTGATTTCAAGATTGAATCAGAATCAGGCCTTCTACGTTTAAGGTGCGTAGCTCAGAAACAAATATTCCTTAGACTTATTATCAAACAAACACAAGGTTTAAGCGATGTTTTTTAATAAATATATCTAAATTTACAATCAATGATGAGTCTGTGAAGTTAATATGACTAGAGTGTAAACTTTATGAATGAAAATGTATACGGTGTGATGTCAAAAATCTCAGGATCCTTCAGGGCTGCACAATTAATTTAAATAACATCAAAATCATGATATAATCATATGTGATAAAAAAACACGAAAGGCTGTAATTACATGAAATTAATAGCCTACATGTGCCCTTCAGAGTGAACGACTCACTGTTCTGTGTGCCAAAAAAATAAGGATAAACAATAATAATAGTAATAATAATTATTATTTTCATTAATAATTAAAGAACAAATATTTTATGAATTATACAAAGCATATTTGTTATATGTTAACCATAAATAGAATGGAGTAACACTTAAAAATGGGGTTAGATTTAGATTAAGCCCCGCCCACATCCGGTTATATCCAAATAAATATAAAGATAATTTTGCCACTGCAACGGATGCAAATACAGATACAGATAATGGTTCTGTGTAATGTGTTTTGGTGAACTACTCCTTTATGTAAGAAAGAATACGGAATGAGAGGACAAAAAGAGGTTCTTACTTTTTTGATGGCCTCCAGCAAGCACACACAGTTACAAGAGTGATGAGGAGAAAGATGCCCACTGTGGACAGTATAATATAAAGGGAACTCCTTTCTGGAAACAAGAGTATGTTTTCAGGCATTTTGATTCTTAGGAGTCAATGAACCAAAAAAAAAAAAACCCCAGCTAAGTTTATAAAAAGACATTGAATGTGCAATACAGTATCTTTAATGAATGATTCATTAAATATTCCTCATTCTTACTGTAAACTGTTAGTTTGACTGGCAGGCTTTTCATGCTACCAAGAGGGTTCTCCACCATGCAACTGTAGACGTCATCATCAACCATCTGAACGCGTGTGATGTTCAAGACCTTCTGATCAGCGGACAGGAGCAGGCGAGTCTCATTTAGTAATGGCTTGCCACCTTTTGTCCAGCTGTAGGTGGTCTTGGTGCCTGTGTCGTGAGTGCAGTTGAGCATGAAATCCTCTGTCAGTTCCAGAACAGAGGAGGTGACCATGTGAATATATGGCTTTGAGATAGGCTCTGCAAAGTATTGATCAGAATGAATCAGATTATTTATGGTATCAGTGGAGTTTGCATTAGAAAATGAATTTTTATGAATATATACATTATATCAGGCAAATCTTAACCCTAAACCTGTTGTTACTCTGCTGACTTACATCCACTAAAAATCACCTTGAGACGAATTATTACAAAAGTTATTACAAATATGAATCAGAAAAGATGTCAACTCTGAGATAAGGTCTAGTATCATTTGTTTGTTGTCCACCTTGGTTTTGTCATCTAATGCAATACATAAACAATATATGATCAAAAGTCTATGGACACCCCTTTCATATTAATGGGTTTGGCTATTCCAGTAGTTTCTGTTTATGAGTTCTCTTTCCTGTTGCTACTTCATACAATGACATTCTTGCAATTTGTGTGCTTCAAGCGCTGAGTCAACAGTTTGGAGATGGGTCCTTTTCTTAATGCCTTGATTTTGAAATGAAATGTTCAACAAGCACATATGGATGTGGTGGTTGGGTGTACCCATCATTTTGGTCATAGTGTAAATTTGTAATTTTAAATAACGTTTGAGACGACTGTACATCTCAAAATACCATATTATTTGATACCATCACTGTACCATGGTAGGTCGTCATAAGGAGACATTACCGTTTTGTAAGGGTAGTAATACATAATCTCCAAACACACTGTTTTATCATTTAACCCATTACGATTTTACAATTTCTGTTTTTCTCCAAACCTTTCATCTGTTGAAATAACCTAGGATCTTACCATCAACCGTCAGTTCTATGCTGCCCTCTCCAGTGAAGGTGTCATCGGTGATGGAGATCTCCACTTCATAGGTGCCCTCATCAGACAGTCTGAGGTTATGGAGCAGCAGTGTGCCATTTTCAAAAACAAGGATACGGTCTCTGTATTCTGGTCGCAGGTTACCGATGATCTCTGTGCCGATAGACTGGACCACTGTAATGGGTTTGTCCCTCTTCAGCTGCCATTTGATGACAGGAGGATCCAGACTGGTGCTTGAATATCGTACAGAGAGCAGAGCTTCTCCACCCACTGACCCTCTGATTACAGTCTCCAAACTGGTGATGTTCACCCCCATAACACATCCTGTGAAACATCAACAATCTTCGAAGGTAAAACAATTGGTTTATAAGGTTGAAGGAATATTATGGGTTCTAAACAGGTTAAAAACACCTTAAACTCTGCCACCCACAACTTTCAAATTTAAAAGCTCACCATTTACAAATACCGTGGACTAACTGCACAAAAAAACAGAAGAATGAATGCAAGTGCTTTTATAAAATGAAAGCTTCACATTTCTGTCTTTAAACCCTCCAAAAATGGTCCCATTCACTTCCATTGTAAATGCCTCACTGTATTCTCCACTTTAGTTTTTTTTTTTGTAAAGAACAAGGCAGGATGAATTCTTTTTTCAGGCAATCAACAATATGGCTCAAATGCTGACGTTAAAGCTTAACTTGTATTGAACCCAGACTATTCTTTCAATATTATTTTGTAAGTCCGACCTAAGAAACGACTGGTAGTGTACCTAAACTGTTTTTGACTGCCAATCAGTGTTGGTTGCTTTAGCGTTACCCTTATCATTTATTTTCCCCCACTCAAAGGAAAGACTGCACTTAACTTGTCTGTGTAAATTAGCTGTTTCATTTGAAAAGATCTCTCACTGCATTCTCTGACTTCACTGTAATCTATTGCATAAAAAAGCCATAGTAATACTTGCTAGATCCAATCGCCAGGGCAGTACTGAAACCTGCAGTACATACCAGACAATTTGCATATCCCAAAACTCCCTTCTTCAAAATATTTTTTTTCTTCTAGACAGTTCCTTTTAGATGACTCAGATCACACTGTAAGCATGTTAATAGGAGAAACAGAGAAGTAAAGCTCCAATCAATAATTGTTAACTGTATCTGTTTGGGTGATTTACAGAGATTGTGTTTTTTTTTTTGCATTCAAAATCTTCTGACAGCCTGGGCCCAGAATAGATAACAAACAACTTTAGTTTTTTAAGAATATTTGAGTTAATATTAAGTAAAATTACTGATAATTTTTATTATAATTTTTTTTTATCCCCTTTTCTCCCAATTTGGATTGCCCAATTCCCACTACATAGTAGGTCCTTGGGTGGTGTGGTTTCTCACCTCAATCTGGGTGGTGAAGGACAAGTCTCAGTTGCCTCCACTTCTGAGACCGTCAATTTGTGCATCTTATCACGTGGCTCGTTGTGCGTGACACCGCGGAGACTCGCAAAATGTGGAGGCTCATGCTACTCTCCGTAATCCACGCACAACTTACCACGCACCCCACTGAGAACGAGAACCACTAATCATGACCACAAGGAGGTTACCCCATGTGACTATACCCTCCCTAGCAACCGAGCCAATTTGGTTGCTTAAGAGACCTGGCTGAAGTCACTCAGCACACCCTCGATTCAAACTCATGACTCCAGGGGTGATAGTCAGCGTCAATACGCACTGAGCTACCCAGGACCCCCAGAATAACTGATCATTACATTTTATCAGTTCTATGCACATTTCATTTGTTTTCATATTATTAAATGGAATTGACCAAACAAAAAAAACAAAATTTTTGGTTGACGATTTCACAATTTTGTATCTATAAGGATTTTATAAGAGAAATTAGTAATCAATATCTCAGAATGAGCTTAAATAATGTAATGTAATCAAATGCAATGTAATGCAGTAGTGATTCCTTATCCATTTGTCTGATAACTAACAGACCAAAGATACTGGAGCAAGCCTGTTGGAAACAGCCCATCTCCCCGGTAACAGCTTACAGTGCGAAAGGCCTGCCAGAGATGAGCACACAAAAGCCTGTATTGTTTAGCCCAATTTCATCCCTAGCAGCCCATGAAAAGGACCCACAGAGCAACAAACAATCAGTATGATTAGATGAAAAGCGACACACAGGGCTCCTGATGACAACATCGGCCAATTGTACAACACAAAACAGCTTCCAAAGTAGTCATGATGCAGAGGATGTTACTAGGTTTTCATTATGCTGTAAACAGCAATATGAAGTCCTTCTAGTAACTCATAGTCTTAGTGCTGTTACTGTATCTCCTCTCTGCTGAATGCATCCAGCAAGGCACTAAACTAGTATTACTGGACCTTTTATTGAGACAATTCAAAGCACAATATCACATCATAGGTCTTATCAAACTTGCTGGGTTAAAATAATCACACTCTAATGGCATTTGGATATTCACAATATGTTTTGTATGTGGTATATCTGATATTTTAGATACATGTAATATCTAGGACTAAATAACCATATTTACAAAGTCAACACCCCCTAAAATATTTGGACACTTAAACCACACTTATATATGTATTATGTAATATATATATATATATATATATATATATATATATATATATATATATATATATATATATTAAAAACATATTTTACTGTTATTTTCTTCTGTTTATTAATTACAAAAGCCCCAACTGCTTGACATATGCT
This sequence comes from Moxostoma hubbsi, assembly GCA_032164185.1. NCBI lineage: Eukaryota > Metazoa > Chordata > Actinopteri > Cypriniformes > Catostomidae > Moxostoma > Moxostoma hubbsi. The sequence continues at coordinate 12,803,777 of JAVLUX010000044.1, forward strand.
TTGACATATATACAATGACATTAAAATCCATGAATAGCATGAGACATTTCATTCAAAACACACAATAAAGAAGCTCTCCAAATGTCTCTACAGTATAACGTCCAGCCACTCCCACCCCATCGCTCTTCTTCAAAGCCAACAATGCAGTGCTGTCATAACATAAAAAGTTACTGTACACTCTTACCTGAGTGAATCATAACTGCAAGGATCAAGAGCAGCGGTGCTGTAATAGCAGCTGTTGACCAAGAGAAAGCCCATTTTTCTGCCTTCATCTTGAGTCTAACTTTCACAGTCTTCCCCAAACAATTAGCATGATTTTCTCACTCTGAGCACGTCCTCCAACTCAGTTCTGCCATTCCTCGCGAGGCTGGGCTATGCCATGGCTGCTGGCACACACACACACACATCAAACACACACAAACACACACAGGCATGCACTCACATATACAGGCATGTAGGGTAGGGGAGTAAAGGAATATATGCAACAGGATTACATATTTAAAATGCTAAATATTAATAGCTGTATTCCACTACATTTACAAATTAAATAGTTGCTAATCAGAATACAGTTACACTCAAAAAGTATTTTAATTACTGAAGAGATAACTTTGTCTTTTATAGAATTTTTTTAAATTTAAAATGTAGTCTGTTCAGTTGGAAAACATTTATCCATATAAATTATGCGATCCAAGGACCTTTTGAACAGCGGTGAAACACTTTTTAATTTAATTTTGATTTTTTTATTTTATTTCATTAACTGATACAGACTGATTTCACACTGTTGTGAGTGAGTGAAAAGGTGGATATGACATCATTGGAGAACTTTTTCTTGGGAGCTTAATAGAGGAGCTACATCATGTTTCTACAGCGTAATAAAAAACGGAAACACTTCCAATAAATACACGATTACATGGCTTACCAATGTTTTTTGTATGGTTAGGGGATTTTACAGGAAATGCTAACCAATGTAGCCTGTAACAGCATATATAAAGCTACAAATAATATATTTTCTGCCTCATTCCATATGAACTTAATCCACATACAATCAGAAAAGGTTGTTGTTGTGTACACTCTGTGGGGTTTCGAAGTTTGGAGCAGCAAAAAATAGTTAACCTTGTGTAAATTGTCATGTTAACATTTAGCTTTATGCTAAGCTAAAATGCTATTTCTTGCATTTACATGCATCTGTTACCAGGTGCGATTATATTTTATAATAAATTCTCTGAAGAAAATTCACGTTAGAGCATACTTTTTTTCCTCTAATGAGAAATTTTATATTAGGGAAAAGATGTACTGCAAAAATTGTATTCTTCATAAAAATGTTAATATTGTTTACCTTTAAAAATATCCCAAAACCCTGAAAACAAGATACATTTACTTGAGTAGCAAAACTGCAGAAAATATTTAGGCTTTTTTCAGAGAATGCATTTTTACAGTGAGGTTTATTTTCTTACTTTGTTTACTTGTTTACAGTCATAAAAAGTGAAAAAATCTACCAGTGCTGAAGAAGTAATCCAAAGTATTTAGAATATGTTATTGACCTTGAGTAATCTATCGGAATATGTTACAAATGACATTTTACAACATGTATTCTGTAATCTGTAGTGGAATACATTTTAAAGTAACCTTCCCAACCCTGCATGCATGCTTGTGTAAACACATTCACACATGAAATGCACCATGATGGCATGTTTCAAGTCACAGAATGGGTCTGTGTGTGTAAGGGATGGTGGTGATATGTGTTTGTGGGGTGGATAGTTGTTGGCTGTTGTTTCACAGCCTGACTGTGTATTGCATTTCATAAATAAACATTCCTTTGACTAATTAATGCAGTCTCCAATAAATAGATTGTTAACAATTTACATGAATGTTCCCTTTGTTAATGGTTTGCAAACGTGTTCATTAATAACTAATAAATACAATTTTAAATTGCATTAATATGCAGTTAACAACTCCAATAACTAAATATTAAATACACTTATTCATACTTTCATATTAATCATAAACATAAAGTGCCGTAATACATAATTTATGTCACAATGCAGCAAATGTCACAATGCAAAAATTGCTACATCCTGGTTTGTGTTTATATCAATGTTGTCAGTTTCCTTGTCATGTTGATCTCAAAACAATGATGCTACTGAGAGAGGTGTCCTAACTTACCTAGTCCTAGTTGCCTAATGTCCTCTGAAAAAACACTTTTCAGGTCTTTATGCTCATTCACAGCATATAATACAGCCTCATGACCATTTAACCATACTGAACTTTATGTACATAGTTTTCTTATGCTGGCAGCTCCTTAATAAGTTCTTAATTTGTGTCCACTTTACATAAAGGTACATTTTCATACTAATGTTGAATGTGTGGTAAAATAGCTCACTACTGTAGATATTTCATGAAAGTCACCCTTTTTATACATGTTGTTCTAAAATCATTTCAATGATTTGCAATATATTTGTAATTTTAAATGTAATATAATTATTAGTCATTAATAAACCCCTTTGTAAACCCTTAACAGCGCTCTGTAATTTTTCATGCATGATGCATGATCATTCAAACCGAGAAGTGTTCAGTTACCAGTGCCATTGTAGAAATGTACTTCTCACAGTCAGCCATGATCAGTTTAATCCATGAGTGAAAGCACGTAATATCAGGACACTAATTCAGAATAAAAGGATAGCTCACCCATAAATTTAAATTCTCTCATTATTTACTCCCTCATGCCATCCCAGATGTGTATGACCTTCTTTCTTCTGCAGAACACAAACAAAGTTTTTTAGAAACAGATCTGAGAAACAGATCAATATTTAAGTCCTTTTTTACTATGAATTCTCCTCCCTGCCCAGTAGGTGGTGATATGCAAAAAATAATGTGAAATGTGAATAACAAAAGTAGAAGAATGTGAAAGTGAAAGTGGAGATTTATAGTATAAAAAAAAGGACTTAAATATTGATCAGTTTCTCACCCACACCTATCACTTCAGAAGACATGGATTAAACCACTAGAGTCGCATGGGTTACCTTTGTGCTGCTTTTTCGACCTTCAAAGATTTGGTCTCCATTCACTTGCACTGTATGGACCTACAGAGCTGAAATATTCTTCTAAAAATCTTCATTTGTGTTTAGCAGAAGAAAGGAAGTCACACACATATGGGATGGCATAAGGGTGAGTACATTTTTGGGTGAACTATCCCTTTATTCTGAATTAGTGTCCTTATATTACACACTTTCACTCTTACTTTTAGCAAGTAGTATGCAGCTGGTCATGTGATCATAACATGGCAGACCCCATGAGGGAACCCTTTCTATGTAGAATAAATCTGCTTTTAAAAGGTTACTGATATGACTGGAATAACCTTAAATATATGTTTCAGAATGACTGTTCATTCTCTAAGGAGTACAACATATTTTATTGGTGAAAAACAATTACTGAGTGCACCTTTATTAAAAATAACACAGTGTAGAGCCCTGGCACATACTGAATATTCTTGTTGTTTCAGGAACACCCCTCTGTCTGTGGGGGAGGGCAAGCAATAACAAACCTCTGAGCAGAAATTCCCATTTATGCTGATTTAGGTCCTGACCTCCCAAAGAAAAGAGATCATGAGTCATTTTAAAAGAAGCAGAAAGCAGATTTTAGAATGTTTACAAATGAATATTTGACAATTAGAATGGATTTTCTTTTGTCATCATCAAGATGTTAGATTATTTTTAGAAGCCTATAATGTCTATATTTTAGGTGCTGTAACTGGTCTCCACTTTTTACCATCTTCAATCACCTTTTTGCGATTCACTTCTCCTGCTACGCAGTGGGCAACAAATTATTCTTTTAAAAATGCTAATATTTTGTATGCATATTTTGTTTATAAATTACTGTAATGTAGCAGTGCTTCATTGTAGAATCACAGATCATCTATATTTCTGTTATCTACAGTGATTGTTAGTTGTCACAATCATTGCGTTTTGTATGCTAATTCATGATAACATTTAATGAGTGATAAATCCCAACCATATTATAGCCTAATTTTGCAAACATCCCTTCCTCATTGTTCATTTAAAATTATACTATTTCTTTACTTTCAAATGCATTATATGGAGTACTTTATGCATGATGTTCTGACACAAAGTCAACTACTAAATTGGCTAATTTTCTTCATAGTACATCATAGTACAATAAAGTGTGTTCTTAACACAATTGCACCAACTGGGAGAAACATTTATTAGATATAAATAAGATAAGGTCCCATCTAAATGGAACAGTAAACACCCTAAAAGTGACTTCAAATGAAACACAATTTTCCCATAATGCAGTGCAATAGTATTTTTTCTCTCACAGTAATTTGTTGTGTTGTGACAGAAAATGATCCAGCCTGCATTGATTTTGCAGTAAAATACTGAACAAAGTATTTTATTGTAAGAAATTACTGTTAAATCTTGTAAAATCCTGGCAATTGTTTTAAATTGCAGGACACATTTGATTGCATCAAAAACGGTTATGAAGGGTATAGTATGATTTTTAGTACTTTTGAATAACTAAAGATCAAGGGAACATTTTTTCATCATGTCGTGACCCCTTTAAAACCTTTGTTTCATGCTGTAATTTTTATTAAAAAAAAAATTAAACTGCACAAAAGTTGCCCGACTCTCTATTTGTGTCCACCAAGAACTATTGAAGTAATTGTTCCCATTTATAATTCTGAATCTACACTGTCAGATTAAACACAGCTTAATACTGTCTTATTTTTCAAAGCTGCAGTAAAGGTTTTGGTTAGACATTTAGGGTCATTTATGTCATATTATGCATAATTGTTTTTATGCAATTAATGTAAACATTTAATGTAGACGGCTGGGTTTCATTGGGCATGTTTGTACAGTGCTGCCATCCGCTGGTTTTAATGCACCAAATCTGACCTTCCTTCTCTAGGATAGCCTTGCTAGTGTTTCCACATTTGCTGTCTTGTAATCAGGATCATATCTGAGCATATGGAGGCCCTAAGCAAAATTCTGCTTGGTGTAGGATTTTAGTATATTAAAAAATAAATAAATAAATAAACAACCTTACTTTGCAGGGTCCCCTGGTGGCTCGGGGGCCCTAAACGGCTGCTTATACCACTGCTAGAAACGGCCCTGCATTTAATTAAAGGAACAAATGGAAATATTTTTCTACATATCTATATGCACACACACTCCAGAGGAAAGCATGATAAGAGAACATTATCAAAAGTGAAATTCACATTTATGTTCTCAATTCACACGAATGACTACATATACCTGTAGAAAGGGAGTAATTAAGACAATGATGTTATCAGTTCATTTTCCATCATATAAGTCTGTGTATGTGTAATGACTTCTTGTCATCAACAAGCTCATATGTCAGCATGATGAACAAAATGTTTTATGTAGTAAACAAACAGCATAATTACCTATACAAAACAGAGATGAAAAGCAAACACATGAACCTACAGAAGCAGGAGGCAACATAGAGGCAGATTTTGTCTGCGTTGCCATTGGAAACCTGCGTAAAAATCATATTTCATAACTCTCCCACCCCCGGCTGAGTCCCTGGACGTGTCAATGTGAGTGGGAGAAAACGTGGGCGTTAAGTGGCCTCAGAGGCTCCAAAGCAACTTAAGGCTCTCATCCCACAGCTCAATACGTACAGAGCTAAAACACGCAGGAGTGGAGATTCGGTTACAGCTCGTGGATTCAGACATGCTGGAGATGTTGCTATGATGAATTCCTTAAGTTGTGATTTGCTTGGATGCAAACTCTCTGCTCTTAACTGCCTGTTTCTGAGAATGGCTCTTGTAGAATATTTTAAGCACAGAAAATAGTATTTATTTATTTTTTTTATTTTTTTAGATGTGTCATTATGTCAAGGAAAAGAATGCAGTATTTAATCATGTGCAAGATATGAATTATAGATACCTACAATGCTGAATATTTGACATCAGCAAATAAATTTGTGTTAGTGAATACAGTTATTATATTAGAACTAGTAAAACACTTGATATAAAAAAATTGCAGAAATACTCTATTTAAAATATGGAATCTATTAAAAAAATACTCATATCTGCAATTCACTAGTAGAATGTCACAATAATCTGTCATTCACTCCTATTCAATCTAGAATGAACTGCTCACTAGTTGAAATTTCATATTAAGTACTGTCTCAGCTATGCACTTCTTACTAGTAAAAATTATATTTTTATAACAATAATTACATTGTTGCTAGTACTAATATCCATTCCGATATCAGCAATTGATTTACATCTAGTAAAAATGCTATATATATTTTTTTTAATCTGTAGAAATTGTATTACAAATATCAAGTATTACAGTTTTTGCTATTGGAAATTCTATTTTTGATTTTATGTGCAGTTCTGTGAGTGATAACTTAAAATTTTTACTAGTGCAAATGTAATTACTGATATTTTCATGCATTAGCATTCTAACTAATGAAAATTGAATTGTTGATATGAACAATTCAAATCCTGCAAATGATTAAAAGTCAGAAGGGCTTGCCATTCTTTACGTGTATTTCAACAGACTTGGTAATTCAGATATTTGGAAATGGATTAAAGAGTCTTACAACATCTTAAAATGCTTTCTTACAAGTAACAGTCACATAACAAATATCTAAAATTATCGTGAAACATAGTGAAAATCAATCTCCAGATATAAAAAATGAGCATTTTTTATTAGAAATTCCATTTTTGTTATCAGGAATGGACTTTTGCACTAGAAACAGTGTAATTATTAGTAGTACATTGCTGATATGTGAAATTTAAATTTCAACTAGTAAGAAATTATAGATATCTGTAATTGTGTTTTGAATAGGAGTGAATGACAGATCATTGTGAAATTGTACTAGTAAAAATGCAGTTACAGATGTCAGTAATTGGTTTTTTACTAGATAAAATTTTATTTTCTATATCAAGAATAGGCATTTCCGTGAATATTGACGTCATGTTTGATATCAAGAATTAAAATTTTTACTAGTGCAAATGTAATGACTCATTTCAATAATTTGAAATTTCACTACTAGTAATTCCATTGCTGATAACAAAAATCAGCATTTTAACTTGTAAAAATCTAAAATCTAAAATTCACATCCCACACCTGATTAAATGTCAAAAAGGCATACGGTAGCTTGTATGTGGTAGTATTTTTAAAAAGCCAAAAGAACGTGTTTTTATGAATGTGTTAGTTTACTATATTATTAAAAGTCAAAAATGTTATTTTATATGATGGAATCAACTTGACTTTAAAACAACAAAAGGTCGAATTTTAAAAGAATAAAAAAAAAAGTATTCTGTCGATTAATATCCGCATGCTTTTTTCTTCTCTAGAACATAAAAGGAGAATTTCTGAAGAATATTCACGCAGCTCTTTTCAATACAAACAGTTCATATTGACAATGTCTGTAAAGCTCTCAAAAGGATATAAAATGCTATAAATCCGAGTATAATGGCCTCAGAAGACAAATATAGTCGTACAGATTACTTAAATCGTGTTACTGTCCTTAATAGAGCTTGACAAATGTGGTCACTATAATCTCTCATTGTATGGAGAAAAGCAGCATAAAAATTCTTAAAAAATGATCCTATTTTGCTTCACAGAAAAATAACAGAAAACAAGTTTGCTTTTAAATAATGACAGAATTTATGGCATATTTTACCTTTTTATATTGTTCTTCCTTCTACGTTTGCTTCCCTAATTTTTAACCACATTTAGTGTGTCTTTTAAACACCCATAGCTTGCAGCAGCTACCGCTATTAACAGTTTAACAGCTAGATATCACTAAGGAGGCAGAGTAGATGTAATAAAAAATCTGTCAGGGGACAGAGTGTGAAGAGATAATTACAACATGCTCTACTTTCCCCATCCATTGCGAGTTGTGTACTGTAATTAAAACATGAGATCTGGAGGAACTGTTTCACTTCCAGCCAAGAGCACTCTGGAAAGAATGGGGCTTCAACAGCATAACCTGCAAGTCAAATGTCTGTTTGACCTATGCATGCAAAACCATTTAGCAATAATGGCAAGGATGTGGTCCAGCGACATTTCCATGTACATCACATGTACATTTATGCATTTGGCAGGTGCTTTTATCCAAAGTGACTCAGTGCATTCAAGCAATACATTTTATGAGGATGTGTTCCCTAGGAATCAAACTTGTGATCTTGGCGTTGATAGTGCCATGATCTACCACAGCAGCTACAGGAACACATAAACTGAAAATATTGTTATACCAGCAGATGATCTGATACGAATGGACAGGTACAGAACCACAAATGGACCAAAAATAATTTGCAAGGCAAGGCAGCACGCAAGTGCATTTGACCAAATCCATTTTTAATGAGCATCAGTGCTATTTGAAAGCTACAGTCTCGATGTTTGAAAGATTGATTAAGCAGTGGGAATACTGCTCACATGGATTTGAAACACTCACAGTCTGGAAAAATCTTTTTTTTGTTGTTGTATCATATCCTCTATGCATTGCATGTTTAACTACAGTGCAATGCATATTTCTGCTTTACAAAGGCAAAATGCAGTAACTAAATATTTTATCAAAATAGCGTTACTTGATATTTGTTTTGCTCAGATCCAGAGAAAATGGATTATAAAAATTGTGGTTACAACAAAATCCACACAAAAATTGTGAAATCGGTGACAGTAAGTCGAAAATTCTGCTTCTAAAATCGGTCTGTGCTTACTGAAATTCTAACCACTGCCCCCAGTGCCTGAAGCTGAAAGTACTGTTGAGGTTAAATGTCCACAGAGTGGCGCCAAAAGGGAGTTGTATTTTTAATTAAAATTAATATATTTTAAGTCAACCAAAATGTATATTTAATTAAATCTATACCCAAAGTATAGTAACATTTTTATTTTTTAACAAAATTGCAACCTCCAAATCATGCTCATGATTTTTCATGTGAACGCGATTACTTCCTGGTTTCAATGGGACCAGAACTCCTGTCTCGGAGGTCAGAAGCACTGGAGGGAAATGTAACCACAATTAAAATTATGCAAAAATGTATTATGTGGGATGCGGTTTGCAAGTAATTTAGCAGAATTGGGTTGATTTCAAAGTACTCAAACATTTGAAAGCAGCAGGTCAATTTCCAATGTTTACATGTTGTACTTTGAAGCTATATTTCTCAGTTTCAGTGGTGACATTGTTACTGAGTTTTGCCTCTGTAATGCATATTTGTGATAAACTAAATCCCTGCACTTGATTAAATAAAAAATATATTTCAAAAGCAGCGATTAACATTTTTACTACTGTAGTATCAAAAAAATATAAATAAAGAGGGGACCAGTGAACACCGAAAGCCAATATGTGGAACTTAACTTGCTTTATTACACAGGCATGAACAAAATTTACGCTAGAAAAAACATTGACCTGTAGTAAATGCATACTTGAATATTGTACGATTCAGTACAGCCAAAGAAACAAGCGCAACTTCAAACAAATCAACAAATCTCCTGTGAGAGATTTGGCTTGCCTTGCTTGAAGCAACAAGAAAAACTCTTAAAACCTTGAAAGCTGACAAATCACTAACAGATTTATATCTTAAAATGAATTAAATGTATAATGCCATGCTGTGAGACTTTTTCAGGCCAGAAACAGCCACTCAGTTGCTAAAGGAAGAAGAGAAAAGTGTGCGAGTCTGCTGATCAGCTGGCAAACTCGACATGTAGTTTGGATGTTGATGCTTTCACAGCATACACTGAAGGTCTTTTTGAACAAAAGAGCACTGGTTATTGCAGTGATGTGCTGTCAGGGTGGTGGTGATGGTGGTCTTCTTAGCTACTTCTGCTCACGTTGTTTCTGAAAGAGAAGACGCACATTTTAACGATGATAGCAAACTGCTAAATGATGGTTATGTAAAGCAAAACTATTTAGAAATGACTGTCACTGTGTTATATCCCTAAGCATAAAATGTTAATAAGATTTGTTAAATGCAAACATCACATTGCATCACTCAGTGTCATGTGTTGGTTTAGTATTGTCAAAATGCATTTGATAATAAGTAAAGAAAATTCCATCATATAGCTTCCTTTTTGTGTAAAAGCACATTATGAACGTTACAATACATAGGCAATACAACTGAGAGGGTGCTCCCATGACATTAACTGAGTACCATCTGTATTATTGCTTAGCAACAAGCAATTAAGGCGGTATTGCTTAGACACCATTTTATCCATTCTTTGGTCTGCTTCAGAAAAACTGATTTCAGGCACAAACAATTGCATGGTGATGACATTGCCTCCCAGGAATCTTTAATTGGCAGTGTTCTTTCAATAGACAAAAGATTACAAGATAATAGATGATTGATTTAGGTTTCAGAATGCCCAGGAGTCAAAAAATAAAAAAAATTAAAAAAGGCCTCAGTGAGATGATAAAAACTATTAAAGGTTGGTTTATGGACTTAAACATTGCACTCATCTTTTTTTATTATTTTTTTGGGTTTTTTTTTTATATTAGAATAAATTGCCCATGGCATTGCTACATTCTTGATTCTGACTGGTTGACACAAGTTTCAAGCGTGTTTAATTTTGTATATCTGCACACTGAAGCACACATGAATTAGTTCCAGATTTAATTACTTCATACTGTACCATGCCGCCACACTCTTTGTGGGCAATTTCTAACTAGTAATGATGTAATGATGATAATGTTTCTAAGCAGGATGCTTAATTTAATTATCTAAAGTAACATATCTTAATTGACAATGACTAATGTATTTGAAATAGTGCTGTCAATCGATAACATTTTTTTAATTGCAATTAATCACATTTATTTTTTGGTAGTTGATCTCGATTAATAGCAGATTTTTGAAATGCTGAAATTTGATACCATATATTATTTTTTTCCTGTCACAATGCATTAATTTCATTCTTAGGAAAGAAAACAAAACAATATGTAACAATATAATGCTTTATTAATATTTTTCCAAACAAAGTCTTCTGCAGTATAAAGATAGAAATGCACTAAAATAGCACCAATCCAAGTAACATTAAACATTTCCTAAAGTCTTAGTTGGAGTCTGACTAATTGAAAGAACTAGTCTATCCAACATAGGTTACAACTCTCATCCTCCATAATGTAAATCTGCTTGTAGATTGTGGCTATCCTCTTTTTTACGGCAATCATGAAGCTGCGTTCTTGATTTGCATCAGGGCCTCATCTCCAGCGTCAAGCATTGCTTTGAACTCCACATGAAAAGTGCTTGCAGACAAAAAGCATCTCATTCTGCATTTTGGGGATAGTTAAGACATGGCATGCTTCTGTGGTAATTAAAATATGCTTTGCAAATGCACAAATTCCATCAAGGCTTGTTTTGTACATCAAATAGCATTAAGAGGTCCTTTCTCCATAATTTTATCACATTACAGGGAAGCACTGTTGTGTGTGTGTGTTGTAAAGTGTGAATCAATGTAAAGACTCCAGGCGGACACATAGACACATTACAAAGGTTCTGCCCTCCCAACTGTCAAGTGTTTATGATGGTTTATGCTGTATTAACAGTAAATGCGTTAATCGCAATTAAGAAAAATTAACGCGTTAAACTTTTTTTTATTATTTGCATGCATTAACGTGTTAATTCTGACAGCTCTAATTTGAATCTGAAATTTTTGTTTATTTGAATTGTAGCAGCCTGATCTCATGAAATTTCCGTGACAATGGCAGCATTTTTGCAAATATAAAATTATGTGCTTCATTGCACATTTGGCTACAGTTTCCCTGAGAAATGTCCAGCAGGAGGTGACAAAAGCGAATGAAAATATGCTGTAATCAGACAAGGTTTTTCAGGTGAATACTGGATGGAGGTTTTAATGAGCAAAACGTATCTCCTAAAACTTTAACCTAAACCTAACAAATAGTGTTCAAAAAGATAAATGATCAAAACAGAAATCCTTACCCTAAATCAACACCTAAACTTAACCGATAGTGTTTTAAAAGAAAATCCTACATAAAAGCACATTTACTGATTAATTTTGTGTCACTTCTATGGCACTTTCTCTTCTCTCTCACTTTCGTGTCAAGTATCCTTGGCTGGGCATGAGGCTTGGTTCTCGAGTCCAAAGTCCAACAGTCTATAAGATGAGCTACCGCAGAATCCACACTGGAATAAGTGTGTAAATGTAGGTGGGTTTGTAATACAAGTGTTAGAATGTGATGTTTTTCAAATGATGCATTGGAGTAAAAGTGTTTAGATACCATAACATAGCAGGGTGTGAGTAATAGTGTGGACATTTGTGTTTATAAAGTCATAAACAGCCATAGTACCAGTGATTTGTGTGAAAGTGAATAAATAGCACAGTTGTTGTAGTGTCTCTAGTGTACATTGCTTCAGGAAACTGCAGAAAATGTAGAAAGCATCACATAAAATTTGGATTGCAAACAAATGTAGTTATAGTAACTTCATTCTATGTGACGAAGTTGAATTCTAGACATTTGCCATTCAAAAAAATTGTCAAATTTGTTCCATATTTTATAAATGTGCATTTTTAAACAGCACTTTTTTACTATTATTATTCAGACCTGGAAATAACTGTGAAAATTCAGATTATAAAATTACATGTTCTAATTGTCCAAATACAAATCTCTCACGTTTAGATTTCAGAAATTCAGATTGCAAACAAGCTAGGTCAAGCAAAGATGGGTTATTTACTTGCACCACCCAGTGATCAACACGGTGCTAACTGGACAGACCTAACGCAAGCCAAATTTATTTTGTAGTTAAAGGTGATGCAAGCGATATTGCTGTTCTCGAATTTGTAGATACCGTAGAGACCGACACCGAGCAGAAGACCATCATCCCATGGTTGTCGAACACAACAGTAGCAAAATAGCACCCTCAACTGAAAAACATGGCATATAAATGCCTTTAAGCTTCAAACATTTGCTACAACTACAATGAACTGACAGGCAGAAAGCGGACACATTTTTTTTTTTACTGTTTACAGAGTACAGAGGAAAAAAATCACTTAAAGCAACTTTAAAGCATTGAATCCCTTACGGCATTCATACAGACATCATATTGCGAAAAGAACACTTTAAATAAGTTTGTATATGTTACATTTAGTTAATGTAATAGTTTAAATAAACATGCACTTTTTTAATTGTTAAATTGTTTAATTTGTTAATTACTTTATATATATGCTGACCACTGGGTGGCAAATTACCCAGTTTTGCTTGACCTTTGACCTTGTTTTTGAATTTAACATGCTTAGAATTAAACTGAACCATTTTCAGTTTCAAAGACTTTGCTCATTGTTCAAGCTCCATATAAGGAAGTAGCTCTACACACAAGACAAAACCAGAAATGAGACATTTACATGTTGTACATTTGACATAAGTGGACCAATTGACCAAATTGAGTTTCTGTATATTTTATAATTCTTTTGACAATTTACGCAGATGTAACGTTCTGTCATCAATTATTCCATGTGTAATTTTATTAATCTCATGAATCAATGGTGCTCAGAAAAGCCCCCAAGTTAAGATAATTCCAAGACAGTAAATTATTGCTTCAGATAGGTTAAGCAGTGGTCAACATAGTGTTTGTTTAATTTCCATATCATAGTACAGGATCTTCAGACACTTTCTTCTGCATTCTGTCCCATTCTGTAGTTCTAGCTGACACAAGAACATGTCCTGTGTGAACAAACCCTCATTCTGTGCTGCTTGCTCTCAGTAAGTGTGGTTTGGCAAGGTGTTTTGCCTGTACTAGCAGCTGGGAAAAACGCAAAAACGTGCTTTTAGGTGTTACTTCTTACAGAATTTATGTACAGGTCAGGGGGGATGATTAAGCAACTAGTTCTTACTCCAAAGGCGTTAAATTCTGACGCTTGGGCAAAAGCCCTGTGTGTGCATCTCTACTTAGATGCCAAAGGCGCTCCTTAGCATCTGTATACTGAAGCAGGTGCTAAGCTCATGCAAAGTACATCAGAATTTTTACGATTATAAAGCTATTTCACCACCTTGTAATTTTAATTACAATGTTTATTTAAAAAAAGCTGTAGGCCTATTAAGCCATGATATGTTGGGGATTCACGTTAATTTTGTGCTCAGCAACATTTATTACTTCACAGTGGTAAATAATCTGATGATTAGTGTACATTGAAATTCTTGTGGTGTTATTTTTGTGTTGTTTTTTTGTTGTGGTTGGCACAAAGTTACTTCCTGTCTTCACTGTTAAACTGGAAGCATCATTTAGGGCTCTGTTTTAGTCTTTTTTTTGTGTGTGTGGAACAGGTAAAATTGCTGCATAAGTCATTAATAATAGCAACCTCTTATTCTGTTGTACTACCCATGCTGCTAACCTCTTCTCTAGGCTTGTCATCCTTCATTTTCTTTCTGGTCATGTGACCTCGGAAGCCAGCTTGAATCTTAGCAGCAGCCTTGTTTGCGGTCGGGTCATCAAGGGGAATGTCCATGATGTCCTCGTCTTGTGGTTGAGTGCATCCTTCCTGCAGTTCACATCAGAAAACAGAATCAGCCATTGTAACCTTAAGGAAAAAAATACTTTTGGTTTACCCTAACAAAAGTAATTTTTAAGGATCAAATCATGCGGAAATAGCTAAAAAGCAACTGCACATGTTCACATATTTCAGTGTATGTCCATAAAAGCAATGCATGACCTTTGATTTGAGTGGCATATTACTGCTTAATCTTCATTAAACTCAATAACAAGCCATTATATATTTAAGCAATATCACATAAGCAAGAGTGTTGCTGTACTGAATATCAGAATGGCTTTGATTCAATTCAACAACACAAATGTGAGCGTAATATTGCATTTATACAGCACGTATAAGATGTTAATATTGATTAAATTACATTTCAGACACAATTTGACTAGTTTTAATATTTTTGTCCTAAAAAAGATCCATCTAAAAGAAGCCAAAGAATCAAGTTATGCATGCCACTAAGCAATTCATAGACTGACAACCTAAAAACCACAAACACACACAAGTGGAGTGATACAAACAGTGGAACGTCCCAGTGCTGTTATTCAAAATATCAGCACTCTTGGAGCGATACTTGTTCAATCAAATTAGAGTGCAGCATCTAACTATTGTACCTTATAATAAAACACAAATCAAACTCCCTTCTACTCAACACAATTTCATTAACTTATAATCAAAGTTTATTTCTCTCACTTAATCTAAATCATTAAGTAGAAGCTATCTCAAAGGTAAGTCATTAAGCACTTTTTTGTTATTGGATTGCTTAGATTTTTCTATTCTCCTTATCCAGGGGGATACTAGCTGTCACTGGTGCCTAGCCAGACTCATTTCCTACGGCTCAACTAATTTGCCTGGTCTGCTGGGGGTGCGTCGCAGTCAAGGGACTAAAGCTAAAAGCATTCAAAGCTTCACTGACTGTCAGTGTGAGGATCCAGCTGAGTGGGGTGGAAGGCTGACAGTCCATGGAGGTTTCAGCACTATTTTGTAACAAAATAGTTGTTCCAAACCCATTTGACTTTCCTTCTTCCGTGAAAACACAAAAGATCTTAGGCAGAATGTTAAGCCATGTTTTTGCTACGATTATGCCTCTCATCCACTCCATAAAGGTGTATGCCTTCACCAAAAAAGGAGTGTTTCATCCTCAACTACTACACACATACTTTGGAAAACGATGATGGTAGGAAACTGAAAAGGGATTTTATGACCCCGTTTCATGGTATGAAGATCACATGTGGTAGCCATAAATACAGGTCTAAATGGGGTCTAAAATGTTTTGTGATCGGATCACCAAAGCCACATACAGTACGTGTGTTCACATCGCATTTGAGGTGTAAACAGTAATCCGTCCAGTATGCATTCCGGCAGCAGTGAAGCGTCACCCCTCACCTGTCAATCAACCGCTGCGCTTAAACACGATTTTAAACTTTGCTGTTTTCGAGCAACTTTAAAAGGAAATAACTGTCAGAACTGATTTAAAAAAAAAAATAAAAAATACATACACTTTGTTGCACTTTATTATAATGCAGTAACACACTGACATAGTGGAAAGGGGGCTTATAATGCCTGGATAATATAACACAGGGTACAGTGATATAAAATACATGTGTAATAATGTACATTAAGAATAACAGGTATAGTATAAAATATGATGCATTATATTAAAATAGTATAAAAGAAAACACTGGCTCATTTTCTTTATTTAAATTATTACAATACTTTGTTATATTACCCTTGCAATAAAAATAGCAGTGAGGTTCTGCAATTCATTTGTTTACAGTAAAATATTGCAGGCAATGTAAAGTGTATTATTATGGGATATTTTACTTCGAGCTAAGTGCAAATGTATTTCCAAACCTCGTTGTTATTTTTAACGCCATGAGAGTATAACAGGCACAGTGACATACATATTAAATAAGCATAATAAAACAAAACACCAAAAGCAGCCTTTCATAAACGGACCGGGTTTATGTTTGCAGTACAAAGGGTTAATGAACTGCAACTATTAATTTTTAAGTATATAATTTAAGTGTGTATCAGCTGCATGTCCAGTGCCGGTATTTGTCATTGATTAGTGCCACCAACGTGATGGATTGAAAATCTGGAAAAATTATAATTGATCAGTCAGTTGTCATCGTTGTCCGAAGGGAAAGAAAACTCACCAAAAAACAAAACCTTCAGATTGTTAGTGGCCGATTTGTCAGACCCAATGTGAATAGCACCATAGGACTGCATTGTTCCTATTTAAAAGCTTGGACAAATAAAAATGTACTTAGTTTTTTTCAGGCGTTTAGGGACTGTTCAGTCACTAATGACTTTCAACACATCTTTTTTCATTCAATAAATCGGAATGGTGACTGAGACTGAACATTCTTCCTGGCATCTCCTTTTGTGTTTCACAGAAAAAAGAACCTCATACAGGTTAATACAATTTTAATTTAATTTAGCTTGTTTTAATTATATTTTTACAGGAAAATATGACAAAAATACTAATTAAGAAAATAATTTTTGTAGCATGTTTGTTGCGTGCTCAATGGATTTCTGTAAGTGTTTATCCTGTAACAACAGACCTTCTCAAGGATGATGGTCGCTGATCCTGAGACCAATCACCATTCAGAGAACATCTTGTGTGAGGTTTACTTGTGAATATGTCATGTAAAAAACACCCATCAGTTTGCAACATGCAAATGACCATCTGTCTCATCATTCACAGTTGCAACTTCAAATTATACACAGATAATTGCTGTTTCTAGAAAGTTCTGGACCCTCCCACAAACACACAACTCCAAGCCCACGCAAAGGATGACTTGTATAATAACATCTCAGGCTGCTTGTGCTTCTGCTGAACATACTAGAGAGACAAAACAAAGGGGTACTTCATGTCAACTCAAGAGCCTTAACTGTCACAGCAAATCTATGAAGATTTTAATCAGACACAGATTTATTCAACGTTTAAAACACTTCACAACTAAATCAAACCAATCTAGCATAGATAATATTACCGAAGTGCTTCTGTCGTAAAAAAAATAATTCAAGTGTGATAGACTGATCTTTCAAGTGTTCTATCTTTAGACACAGACATGTCACTTATGAAAATCACCACTTATGAATTCACAAGACCAGACGTCAAAGCAGCGACCCTTCTTACCACACAACTACAGATCACCGTATCACTCAAAAGCACACTTCATTCCTTTTAAACTTGTTTAAACTGGCCATAGAGAACGTTTTTATACAATAATTAATATTTCCATGGGCTTTTCTCTATACTGTAAAGATGAAAATGAGTGGATAATGTTTGCTGTCTAAAAAGACTTTCATCTTTCGCAGTTTGACTCAAGAATACAGAATGATCAGAATGAGTTTTATTGGCAAGTATGCTTACACATACAAGGAATCTGTCTTGGTGACAAGCTTCCAGTGCACAACAATACAACAACAAGACAGAGATAATAATAAATAATATAATAAAAAGAAATGTGAAAAGAAAATACAAGTAGAAATACACAATAAGACTATATATATATATATATAAATCAAATCACTTTATTGTCACACTACTGTGTACGCGAGTGCAACAGTAGGTGAAAGTCACATATATATATATATATATGTGACTTTCACCTACTGTTGCACTCGTGTACACATTACAGAGACAAAACAAAGGGGTATTCATGTCAACTCAATATGAAGTATTCATGTCAACTGTGACAATAAAGTGATTTGATTTATATATATATATATCTGTTATAGTGCAAGGGAATGTAATGGCAGAAGAGGTTGGATGTGTTGGATACATTTAGAGAGAATTGCACATAATTATTGCTCAATGGGGCAGTTTTAACAGTTCATGAGATGGATCGCCTGAAGGAAAAAACTGTTCCTGTGACTGACTGTTTTGGTGCTCAGAGCTCTGTAGCGTTGTCCAGAAGGCAACAGTTCAAAAAGGTAGTGGGCTGGGTGAGTGGGGTCCAGAGTGATTTCACCAGCCTTTTTCATCACTCTGGTATGCATTCATTGTTGCCATAAACTGAGAGGAGAAAACTATATATTTGATGCTCAGCCTCTGTCTTCAAATATCTGTAATAGTATTTTTATTCCACTGTCCAGTAGTAGGATACATTAATACAACTGGCTGCAGCATAAGCACTATTGAAACATCTCTCTGCCAAATCCTCTTGGTCTCTACAGTCACTTAGATAATGGTTGGTTTTAGTTGGTTAATCTCTGTAATTGTAATTATGGTGCAGTTTTCCCCATCTAATTTTAAATCAATTTGTAGATTTTATGTATTTAAGTATTGGCGTACTTAATGCCCAGCAATTCCAGGATGCCTATAAATATGAACTCAACTTTGATTTAGTTATTGATGGATTATAATGCAACGACTCATGACATTTACAGTTCGTGCTCTTTCAAAATACGACATTGTAGATACAAAAAAAAAAAAAAAGAAAAAAAGAAAAAAAAGAAGAAGAATATAGAATCAGAATATAAAGTTAAAATAAAAAATAAATGAAAAACACCTGCAAATTATTTCAGAAGTTTTATTTTTAAGCTGTAAAAACACAAAACACGTGCTCTACTTACGTTTCGACAATCCATAGCGATGAGAGACGTCAGGTTTGTCTAGTTTTAAGTTTGTTGTCCGATAAATACTATGATTAAGGAGTATGTCAGTAAAGATGTTATCTCCGCGTCTCTTTCGATGTGTTGAGCTCTGTGAATCCACTTCACTGCTGATGATGAGCGCTGGGAATGAATGGACCAATCAGCGGACGCGACGCACTCATCATCATCATCATAAGATGACATTTATCACATCGTTTCAACGCCTTTCTTCATACAGTCCTGTATGGGCTACTGACTGTCTATATTAAATAGCACTTTTTTTGTGCAATAAAAATTTATGAAATGGTTTTGAATATGTCAATGTCACGTTTTCTATCCTTACAAATAAATAAATAAATAAATAAATAAAATATGTAACCATAGTTTCCCCCAATACCATAGTTACTAAAATTATTGTTACCACAACCATAAGAATAATTAAACTGCTTTGAAACAATGCAAGAAGCTTTCAGAATCTTTCCGTATCTTTGATTCATTTGCAGATATAATTTAACAATAATTCATTATTATGGCACAAACTATGGTTACCATGTTGCATTTTTGTAGCCTATTAGTAGTCATAGTTCAATTCTCTGAATATCTTTCACTAAAGTGCACTGTACACTTTGAGGTGCATGAAAATGATAATCATTCAGTACCATTGTAAATGATAAATCAAAGTGTATCATGTACCACTGTGCCATGGCATGTTTTGTAAAAAGCTTACATTATATTCTATTAACTTAAATTTGTAGGCCATGAGCCTAATGCAGGGCTGGACTTGTAATCTGGCATTTTCCCGGTGGTCCGTCGCACTTTGTGGCCGATCAGTGGGAGTGGTCATCGGTCATTTTTGGCCAGTTCATGAATAATTAATTTGGTTTTAAATGATGTATTTGAAAGAATTAAAAGAACAGTTTGATGTCTATCCTTGTATTCTTCATCTGGTCGAGGTTGATCAGGGTTTTAGAAAGTAATAAGTAATGCAATTACTTTTCAAAGACAGAGTAATTAGTACAGTAATCTAATTTCACTGTAGAAAATGTAATTAGTAGTTAGTGATTAATTACTTTTTTTTTTTTTAGATTTACCCAACACTGGTAAAGTTACAGTATATCCAATTTTGCAACTTCATTGCCATGATGACGTACTAACACCATAAACCCTTAAAAAAAAATCATAAAAACGATTATTTAAAAAACTTTATAACAGAAATAATACATGAGTTTTAACAGAAGAATTGATGTTAGTGCTTTTATAAAATTATAATCTTCACATTTCTGCCTTTAAGCACTCAAAAAATGTGGCCCCATTCACTTCCATTGTAAGTGCCTCAATGTAACAGATTTTTCTTCTTCTTCTTTTTTTTTTTTTTTTTAAAGAAAGGGAGGGACGAGTTGAAATAATTTTTTGTGGTAATCAACATTCGTCCACACATCCACAACTCGTATTGAACCAGGAGTTTACATTGTGGTACAATATATTTTAGAGAAGATATTTTAAATTTTTAATGCATTTACAATAACTATAAATATTTGTATGTATTATAGACATAATCACTGTTTAGTCATGCATGTAATAAATGATCATTCTCTCCAGCTATTTCTATCCTTACAGTACACTGTATGACATTGACTAAAAATAGCGTAAAGCCAAGCATTAATGCTTTGAGGCTGAATTGTCTTTGAGTGGGTAAGGTCAGACAGCATGTCAGGTCAGAATCCCTAAGGCCCCTCAAATTGTTTTAGACGTGCTCATATCACAGGCCCCTATATGGATTCAAGTCAGTGGCTCTGTAGAGATGAGTGCTGCTGGGTGCTGGTGCTCATTCTAGAAGTGTCAGTTCATCACATCCAGGGTAAATTTTGATAAATCAGTGAAAAAAAAAAGTTTGAGTTACGTGTAAATAATACGCCGGTCATTTTAAAAACCTTTGTGTCTTGTTAGCAGTACTTCCTTATTGCAGATATCATATGCTGATTTGGCATTGTTTGATACACAGATACACGTCACGTAACATGACCCTGAACACATGCACTTTAACATGAACATACTAATATACTAACATTAACATAAACACACTGTACATCTTGAATTTGTGGCAGTGGAAATTACATGTAAAGCAGCTTTGGAAACTTTTTAAAGCTTTGATGATTGATTGTTCTGCATCTGCAAGGTATTAAATATGCATCACAGAATGGTTATCATTGATGGGTCATTGGGTCATCATTGAAATGGGTCAACATTTTTGGTTTTTAAACTTTTGAAAAATAAAACACACTTAAGTAGATTTATGTTTCATCTTTATAGAATATATAGGTCAAGCTAAATTGCTTTAAATGCAGATGTCCATACTTTAGGAGGGCAGGGTCAGGGGGGAAAATAACATTTGGACGATGGACGATATAGGGGTATTCATTCAGTGGGTAAAATTAACCACTTCATGGTCTGCATGATATCCAGCTAACATCTTAGTAAACACTTCATTGTATGGAAAAAGGTCAATAATGCCTGACATTCAGCTCACGGGAAATGAGGAAATGACTCTAGTGTTATAAATGTCTTATTCTTTTTAACAAGACGATTAAAATTGTAATCAGTTGAAATTAAAGATTATAAATACCATAACTTGTACTGGGGACTTAAAAGGGAAATAATTGTAGAAATAACCCGAGTCTAAATATGCTGATACAAATGAATACATTAAAAAATAGTTTTATTTTAACTTACATTAAAATGCACATGAATTAACGTACATATTTTTATTTGTGATAGTGCACTGTTCTTATTGTCAGTAATATCAATCAGTTTAAACAAACTGTAAGTTAAAACAATCATCAATTTCAGCAGTGCTTTACTTTTGAAAAACCTTTTAGTTTCATGTTTCACAAGCAATATTTATGAGTATACTGCCCCCAAGTGGCACTAATAACATACAGTTCCTCTACGAGTTGTATACATGTTGTTTAAAGGCTGTATACATATAAATGCATCATGGCTCCTGAGACATCAGATATCTTTGTCCATGCAACATTTGTCCAGTGTGAAACATTAACATTAGTCTGGTAGCACTGGTCATAATTCTTTACTTATTACCCAAAAACAGACACAAATAGACTGCAGCCAAGCAGGAAGAAATGATCCTTTGCAGAACCTGTGGATAACAGAGTTAGCTACTAAATAAATAACCTCAAAGTACTCCAAAAAACTAAACAAAAAACTCTAGCCATCACATTTCTTTAATGCTTTGTGAATTCAATGACTCTATGGTCTGAGTACAGTACATACCTGACTGATGTACCTTGTCTTTTGGTGGTTCAGCAGAGAGCTCTAAACAGATATTTACAAGATTTCACATTGTGAGAAAAGAGCTTCTAAAATTCAGTTGCCATTTCAATGATACTTGCATTCATAATTTGAGATTAAAGACCCTATGAAATCAAATAATTTTGAAAACATCTAACCTAAAAATGTGCTTTATGTAGTAACAACTACTATAAATTAACTTTTATTTTATTAAAGTAAAAAATATTATTTAACATCACTGCATCAACCTGAATACAATAGATTTTGGGGTGGGTATAAATATAGATTTTCCGATGCATCGTGAGCTTCATTTGAACGATTTTGGATCTCGATAGCGATTTTCAAATCCCAAGATACATTTTTTACTCTCTGCGCAACCCTCTAATACTATGAGAGGAAATCACTTTTATTTGCCACCAAATTTCACACTATGCGACTAAAATTTGGCAACTGGCTGGTAAATGTTTAGATTTCACTCGGTTTTGTAGTATAGTAGTGGACTATTCAGCAGTGAGATCCTTTCTCTGTGTGTCAAGGGCGTAGGTTTGGTTTGGAAGTTGGTAGGGACATATAGCATGGATCATATTTAAAATGTTATTAAAAAATTTGAGAAAGTCAGACTTGTAATATATAGGCAAAATAACATTATTACCTCATATAACAAGTCTAATTTCTTACAGTATTTCTGTGCCCCACCATATTAAATATTAGCCTTTTGTTTTATGCATTTCTAAAGAATAAACAAATGAAGAACTGACCACTGCACTGTTAGGAGGAAAAATGTGATATGTGATAAAAACTTGCCTAATATGCAGCGATATGGGATGCGATAAACCTAAGGATAATGGGTCAAAATCTTAAAAATGACTGTGATTAGTGCATCCAGAACAGCGCTTAGAAAAAGGTGCCACATGACAACATTGTATACGTGCGCCACTTTAGGAGAGGTAGGACAATAATTTACTCATTAATAATAATAATAAGGACATTTCATTTAAAATATAAAGAAATAGAATATAGTTAAAGTATTTTCTGTGTGGTAAAACTGTTCAAATGTTGATCGGGACATTTTCGATTTTCTGAAAGTTGATCGGGACGAGTCCCTCTCATCCCTACCTAAAATAACTCTTCTGCTGTGTGTTGAGGGTAAAAGTTGTTCCGTGTGTGTGTGTGTGTGTGTGTCCAAAGACAAGATCCACTCGACCCATTTGTTATTGAATAATGTCTCTTTTAATACCATTTCTTTTCCGTTTCAGTTGTTGATCAAAAACAGCAAAAATAAAATATTGATTCTAATCACGCACAGCACTGATAAGATAAAGCCGTTCAAGTCTCTCTCCTTAACATAATTCATAGACAGTTTAAATAAATGCTGTTTTCTTAAAGACACAGTACCTATTTTTTGCATGTGTTCTACAAATCAATGTAAATACTTATAAATGGTTTCAATTATGCATTAAATAATAAACATGGAACAAAATATAATATATGAACTATAATAACATATTTAATTTTTGAATCTATGGATTTTTTCAATTCTAAAAAGCTCAAATGTCACCAAAATTATTAAAAAACGAATACAAAAATATATAATTAGTTAAATTAATATTTTTGCAATTTACCTAGTTATAAGTGCCTTGTATACAGGTTTGGGGGGTTACGAAATACATCTAACAGGATTACATATTTAAAATACAAAATATAAGTAACTGTATTCCACTAAAGTTACAATTTAAATAATTGGTAATTAGAATACAATTACATTCAAAAAGTATTTTGATTACTGAAGAGATTACTTTGCATTTTATTGTCATTTTATTGAATCTAATATTTGGTCCTTTCAGATGGAAAACATTTATACATATAAATGATGTGATCCAAAGTGCATTTGAACAGCGGTGAAACACTTTCTTATGATGTGTTTATATGAGCAGACAGAGAAGTACGTTTGAAGTAAGTTTGGAGCAGAAGAAATAGAAATAAACCTTGTGCAAATTGTCAGCTTTACGCTAAGCTAAAATGCTATTTCTAGCCATTTTACATGCACATGTTACCAGACGCGATCATGTTTTTTTATTAAGGAAATTCACTTTAGATCAAATGTTCTTTTTTTCTAGTAAGACCTTTGATGTTAGGGCAAAAATATTTGTATATTTACTGGTAATCTACCAGTGCTGAATTTGAGTAATCTAACAGAATACGTTACAATTACATTTTACATCATGTATTCTGTAATCTGTAGTGGAAAACATTTCAAAAGTAACCCTCCCAACGCTGTGTGTATAATTAACAGTATTATCTGGGAGATGATTTCTTTCATTTGTAAGCAAAAGGGACATTATATCTGAAACATACCCATATGAATAAGATATTAAATCAAAATCTAATCGAATTGTGAGCTTGTGAATTGGAATCACACTGAATCGTGAAATTTATATCAATACCCAGCCCTAATTAGGTTACACAAATTTTTTTTAAGGATTAAATCGATGACAATTGCAGGTTACCACTTTTTACAGTGTATATGCAAAAGTACTCCTAAAAATGGACAAAATGTAACTTCATCAGATATCCACATTCAAACTGTACAGTCTTTTTAAGTTGGTACTGAATGAAATGGTGAATGAAGGTTAAGTATTATTATCTATTCTTTTTTTATACCCATCGTTATAATTCCCCCAAAATTAATGTGTCAACCAAATGATGTTAGTCAGCTATAGCCTAACTTATCACAGGCTAACAAAACTTATATCAAAACATAGCTGATACCGATCACTATTAATTGAAATTAATATATTTAAAAAATGTTTATTAGTAGATAAATTGAATTTATATTTTTACGTAAATAAAATGAAACATTGTCTTCACATTGAAAGGTTTTAACTTTCAGATGCCCTGACAGAATCAGTCAGAGTAAATCAAGAAAGTAACTGTTTGGATTTTGTCAAAATAATTCCAAAATGCCCAGAAATGAACACCAACCAACCGCTGTAGCCAACCAACTCTGATCTCCCCTAATCACATCAACGTTCATTTGAAAGATATTAGTGTGCATCTCTACGTACAATACTCACCTTCCTCCTGTTTTAACTCAATGGTGAAGTCAGAAAATTCATGAAGCTTGCTCACAGAGCACACATGCCTGCCAAAATCCTCCTGCCTCACCTCAGCTATGATGAGAGTAATGTTTCCTGGGCTGTAGTGGACCGAATATCCAGCTGTACAGTTGCTGTATGTTTTGTGCTTGATCGTGTGGCAGAGGAGCTGGTTTCTGGGACTTCTCCACTGTATGGAAAGCTGCAGGATACTTCCCTGCATCTCATAGTCATACTGACATGGCATTTTAATTGTCCATCCAAGAGGAGACAAAAGCTTTATGGCTGTGACTGTGGGTTGAGAAAAGAGATATTCCCATGTATCAGTAATATTAATTCAGTCAATAATGATCAAAATGATAGTGAAGAAGAAACTGGATAAAAAGACAAGAAGCATAGAGGAAAACAGGCAAGGACAGAAAGACATTTTGTTCAAATAGAGCTCTTAATATACAAAAAATTATATATATATATATCCTAGTTCTAATGCAGTTATAATGAATAGTGAACATCTATTAAAATGTGTGTTTTTAGATTTAAAAGACACTAACTCACCTTTTAGAATAAAGTAGAGCAACATTAATCTCAAAGTGTGGTAAGGCATTTTCACTAGGTCCTTTAAAGACTGGGAAAGTTTGTCCTCACATTTAAATGTGGTCCTTTAAACTCTAGTTCACTTCAAAACTGTAATTAAAAGTTTCTTCTTTCTTCTTACAATGAAAGTTACAATTTGAAACTGCAGTCACTTTTGTTTTCTAAAGCCTGTCCTTACATGGACATTGCTATGTAGTATAATTTGATCCAGGGTTCTTCCAAATGAACAATAACGTGCCTGCAGTGTCCAAAATGATACAAGGTATTAAATAACTTTTAAGATTAATTTTAGGGGGTTTTATCATTAAAATTGCTCTTCAGTGGAAAATGTGATTTCTGATAAATTACATCTGCTATACTGTATGTCCAAGGCTTTCTCTCTCCATCTTTCTCTGTTCTAAATACACACACCTTTTATAGACACAAACATACAAATACAAAGTGAATTTTGCATGTAGACTTTGCTGCTGACACAGAGTTTTCACGCTTCAGCATGTGTTTTGCTTGAGACACTGATTTCACTTCACATGGAAAGTCTTACACCGATTTGCACTTTGCACAGGGACAATCTGATAAGAAGAATTGTTTTCTAGTAACGCACAGCCTCCTCGTGCCATATGCAATATGCCACTAGGGCCCTGAATCAGGGGCGATTTAAGGATTTGAATCTTAGGGGGGTTTAGCCCCTAATGACCCAATAAGATGTGTACAATTAATGTATTCCACTCTGTTGCGTAGATAGTGTTTTTTTTTGCGTTTTCAAGCTTTAGCTAATATTGTCATTTTCTATATTAAACATTTATAAATGTATACAAAAAAATCGATACCACTTAAAGAATATAGACAAACCATATATTATAGTAAATGTTTATTGATTGGAATTTTCATCTGTTTTAATCATTCCTTTTTTGTTCTCCATTTATTAGCCAAAATGATATAACATTGAATCAATAATTTTGCAGCTTCTTTTGTTTAACCTTAGTAACTGTTTATCTAACACCACAAAAACCGTTTACTGCTATAAATATTCATAATTGCTGCAATCAAATTGTAATCTCATTCATTCCTTGAAACTTCTTTCGTTCAGCCGGTTATCAGATCCTGCTATTCCTCAATCGTTCACGAAAGAGATGATGATACGTCCCACTCAGTCACGTCCGAGGTCAAGGTGGTCAGTGAAGGGGATTATTCACTCAGAAGGTTAAACCAGTGATATGCTCCTTCATAGCTCACACTTGAATACTATTGGCTCACACTAGTCAATCTTTACAGGCAAGAAATGCGACCAAAGCAGTCTCGCGCTTCAAACTAGTGCAGTGCTGCTGCTGATTTAAATTGGTTTTGGGAGACTGCAGTTTTTGGGAGATTTAGTGTCTAGCAACGCCCTGAATAAATGATGCACATACAAACATATGTCCACACATCTGAGGGATGTACTTTATACACTCAGGGACCTTGCTGAGGAGCAGATTGTAACATAAAGCCCACAGTATACTTATACTTATATAAGTATACTTATAGTCGAATGCTAACCTTTCAAAGTATACTTAATTTAACTGTGCACGCATACACAGGCGGTTGGCACATGTGTGCTAGGACTGCTATGAGAGGCTCCTCGAGAATTTAGATCCATAAATATGCCTTTATATTCCGTCAGACTTAGTTAGAGAGTTATACAAATTCAAGTATCTCCTGACCTCCTCACGCACGCGTTCTTGCAGTTGTTGTTGTTTACAGCTTCGTCTGCTCTTGTTTAGAGGCAATTACCTCTTCTTCTGGCGCATGAGAGCAATGGCTCAACTGTGATTGTAGACACCTTGTGGTCCCACAAATTATTGCAAATAATTCCAAGTGAAATCACGTTCAGAGTACGTGCGGTTAGAAAAATCGGGACACATACGCTCAGAGAACATTAACCTGTGGACATAGCCAATTGTTTCATTTTATATTTAGTCCTTTCAGTTGGAATACATTTATGCTTTAAAATGAACAGTGCAGAAACACTTAACTTATGACGTGTTACATTCATACGAGTAGTCATGTTGTTGAAGATGTTGTGTACACTCTGTGGGGATTTGAAGTAAGTTTGGAGAAATAGTTCCTTGTGTAAATTGAATATTTAGCATTAAGTCAAGATAAAATTGTATTTCTAGCCATAACAATAACCTGTTATGAGTTGTGATTATATTTTATAATTAATTCTATATTTTTTTCCTCTAGTAAGACCTTTGAAATTAGTGCAAAGATATACTGCAAAAATACTCTAAGATTTTTTGTATTTCTTTTCCTGTAAAACAAAATCTACTGAATGCTTAAAACAAATTTACTTGATAAGTTACACTCTATAAGATATTTAGGCTTTTTCAGAGCATGTCATTTTTAGTTTTGAGATTTCTTCAGGTTTTTCACTTTATAATCTGCCAGTCTCGAAAAAGTAATCCAAAGTATTTAGATTACGTTACTGATGATGAGTAGTCTAACGCAATATGTTACAGATTACATTTTCCAGCATGCATTCTGTAATCTGTTGTGGAATACATTTTAAAAGTAACCCTCCCAGTCCTGCCTATGAATGGCTTATTTATGGCTGTCCCTGAATATTAAACTGAAATAGGAGAAATTATTTTAACACAGAAAAAGTTACATATTTCAGCTTTAAAGCTAAACGACATGCTGCTCCCTATGTGTGCTCATTTGTTACGTAATGTTGTCCACAAACCTCAGTGTTTCTGAATATTTCATACATGCCTAAAATAATCAAACTGAGGGTTAACGTTATCTGTGGGATGTTTAGGAGTTTCTAAGCAATTTCAGAATACCTGTTTGTACAACAGATTTTTCTTTCTAATGGCATCCATTTCTGCTTATCCAGCAAACACACACAAAAAATAAAAAAGTCTTTACACTGAATTTTTTTTTTTTCACACCAACTTCAGAATAAAATCTTAAATTTAACTGCTGACTTAAATTTTAAGTCAAATCAAATGATCTGTTCAAGCCATTTCAACTCATTATTTTAAGTCTTGTCTAGATTTGGATTGCTCTTTGTAAGTGTATATTCAATATTAGGGGTTTCAACTAATGTGCATTCTGTTAACTTGTCCTGATAAGTGTTAACATTACTTTTCTAGTTATGATAACATAAACTTTTTAGAGTTTTAAAGTTGTAGATCATAGTTATAAAAACAATAACACCACCACTTTTTGATGCAACATCTAGCTTTGATTTTCCTTTAAAAGTTCATACACAGGGTTTATAAAAGAATGGTGCAAAGCCTGCCTGTTCATGTGTTAGTGAGTCAATGTATGTGTTTGAGCAAGCATGTTAGCATGTAAGTGAGTATAATGTGCATGTGAGTGTGCTGTTATATCTGTATATACTTATTATTGTTGATAACAAGAGCACAACAGTAGCATAATTCATAACAAACAGGCATATAAAATGTGTTTGAACATATTCATATACTTCCCTCATGGATAATAAACTGGAAACAAGTTAAAAACATTTCTTAAATGTCTAAGTTAGTTCTTGCAGTTTTTAATGCAGAAATGTGCATCTGAGTAAGTGTGTTTAACTGAGTGTGTTTGTGTATGTATTTGAGTGAGTAATGAGGGCACAACATAAGAAACTTTCATAAAAAACAGTCATTGAAATGTGTCTGAACATATAGTATCAGGAAGACTATCCTCATGGAAAATTGGAAAGAAGCTTAAAAACATTTCAGAAATTTAGATTTTAGTCCTTTGGTCCTTCTCGCAAATGTGTGTGTTTAAATGTGTCTGGGTGATTGAGTTTAAAGGGATAATTCACACAAAAATGAAAACTGTATATTATTTACTCACCCTCATGTCATCCCAGATGTGTATGATTTTCTTTCTTCTGCAGAACACAGAAGAATATCTGAGCTCTGTATCTCCTTACAATGCAAGTAAATGAGTGCCAAAACTTTGTCAAAAGTAAAAAAAACAAAAACACATAAAGCAGCAGAAAAGTAATCCAATCAACTCCAGTTGTTTAAAAAAACTTCTTCTGAAGTGATCCAATCAGTTTTGGGAGAGAACAGACCAAAATGTAACTCCTATTTCTCTAAACATCTTGCAATTACATTCTACCGTACGATCATGATTTCAAGCTTGATTACACTTCCTAGCGCCATCTAGTGGCTCTGCGCATGCGTCAAGCTGCTTTTATGTGTTTTTTGAAATTCAGCCTCACATGTGACAATCACAAATGAGATTTAGGCCGCAGTCAGATTGTTGACGGGTTTTTGAAATAAGACCAGAGAAAATACTGCAAGATATTACAATTACACAAAAAGAAGAAGGCACATCTAGAGAAACATTTGTTTTTAGAAGAAGAAATATCTAGAAAGAATTTTGGGGATTCCGCCCAATGAGCCACGAACATTAAAAAGACTGGTTAGCTCACGCGTTTTAATGAGCTAATAATTTGAAGCTACGCTAAATAATCAAACCCCAGCCGTAGCACTTTTCCTCACCAAAATGACCAAAACAACATAAAACCGCTGCCACCAATGTAACCGAGTGCACAAAAAAAACTGAGACCATTTGACATGTGAAAATAACTTTTCTGGCTTTTTATTGTAGCATGTTTCAACTCAGACTTTAATAGAATAAATAGTATTGAAAGTTTCAGGAGGAGGTGTCCTCTCGGGTCCCTGCGACACACTGCCCAGACTGGGGAGGGTGAGGTTCCCCGGCCTGAAAACATTCAAAACGCCCCTGGAGAGTCCATAAAGTGATATTGAAGGTATTGAAGGACTTTTTCAGCACACTGGAAGCACATGAACTCACCACTTGCCTACAGCAAGCCCCGAAGGAAAACATACCACATGCACCTATACACTGTGCACAGACTTATAGCACTACAACAATAAAATCTATCAAAATTAAGTATTTTACAATACTGTATGACTGAAGCACTATGCCAAGAATTCTGTATCCCATAGAACAAAACTTGATCTTCCATTTCCAATGTGACAAATGACCCGGAGTATCTTTTTCTTGACTCAATATTTGATTGGACTACTATGGGACATTTTTATGTGAAATTGAATAAACAATGTAATGTACCAACGTTGCAACAAAGTGATGCCAGCATAGTACACTGTAGTTCGAAAAGTTTGTTGTTTTTTTGACTACTGTATGTACTGTTCCACATATTCTATAAAAAAATAGTAGGCATGATACAGTATATAATTTGCAGTATGCAGTTATATAGTATTCCATTAAAAAAAAACGAACAAAAAAAAAACATGTCCTAGTAACTGTGCGTGCTAGGTCAACCAGAATCACACTCTGTCAAATCAGTGCTAAAATATTTTTTCAAAAAGAGACTTAATACTTATGATCAGCACTGCCCATTTAGACTCAATCAGCCTTTTCCCAGTAATGTGAATGGGAGCTATTTAAGCTTTAGTAGCAGAGGACTTTCAAATGAGATTAAATTGCTACAGCAACATGTGAGGCCATAGAACCCAGCTAATTTCTTCACAGCTGTTATTAGATATCACTGCTGTGCACCATTACCCCAAACCTCCCAGAGAGAGAGAGTGAGGGAAAGAGAGAGAGTGAGGGAGGGAGAAATTCTACACACCCTCCATCACACGAAAATGCACACTCTCACAATCATTAGCTGTGCTAGGCTGAGAAGCAGATCACAGTTATCTGTCATTTGAGCAACATTTGCAATGCTTTCTACCATTTCATGACTCTAACATAATCACTGGCAGGTGAGGTGTGACAGAGGCACAGCAAGTTATCACCCAGTTTGATATTTTTAGATAGCAGGCTTCTGGGCCTGAGTCCTACTGGTGTTATACATCCTGTTCTCCACTTGAGGGCAAAGTATACTTACACATTCTGTAGCTGTCAATGAGCAGCTTCACACTGGCTTTATATCAGTGTTTACAGCAGGTAGTTTTAAGAAGAAATTAGATACTGTACATCGATGTGTTATCGTATTTTGATATGTTCTCTCTTTAAGGTGTAAACACACTTAAAGGGTGTAATGTCTGTGCTAGAGGTCTGCACGTGATAGATTTTTCAGACCCGCTCATGCAAATGTTTTTATATTTTGTCCCACCGCAGGTAGAGGTTCATTTTTTTCAATTCCCACCCGTAAAATTGGAAAGAGAGAGAGAGAGATTTTGTTAACAGGTTGCCAAATATCTGATGTACCTGTGGTTGGTTTCAAGTTTTATTTGTACCTTTCTTTAATAAGCGTTAACATCTATGGCAGCCACCTTCATGCTTAGCCTCAGAGTGGTACTTTCCGCCCCATGGAGCTCCAGTTAATCGCTTATTTTTGTTATCTATTTCTTTATCTAAAAATATAAAATAAAGTAATTTTTATTTTATGTTTATATTTTTATATTTTGCGGGAGTCCCGTGATTAATTTATTTCTCCCACTTCCCACAAATACATCTGTAACGATCCACACCGTCTTTGGTTTGTTTACCTTTTTACTTTTAGTTTTTGGCACTTTTTATGTTCCACATTGTTCTTTGTTTATGCACTCTTTGAGTTTTGGCACCTTTTATGTTCCGTATTGCTTTCTGTTTTAAGCACTCTTATTTTGAAGTTTTGTCATGTCCTGTCCTCCCTCCTCGTCCATGTGTCCGCTCCCCATTGGTTTATTGTTTAACTACTTTACTCTCTGTTCTAGTCTTGCCATTGGTTTTAGTTAATTACCTCTTCACCTTGTTATTAGTTCTGATTGTCCATTGGTTTATGTTTTCCCTTGTTTTGTATTTTAGGTCCTGATGTTCACCTTGTCCTTTGTCGGTCGTTGTTTGATGTTAGTGTTTGATGTCTGAAGTTCAGTCCCGTATCCAGCCTTGTTCCGTGTTCCTGCCTAAGCCCACTTTGCAAAACCCCCCGTGTTGTTTTCTTGTTTTCATTTCTTTAGTTTTCCCCTCGTGGAGGTTTGTTTTGTTCCTGCCTTTGTGTTTCCTGTTTATTTAATAAACTGCATTTGGATCCTCACTCCCTCGTCTGACCTCATCATTACAGAACGACCGACCGCAATGGATCCAGCAGCCCTCACCGCCCAACAGGCGAATTTCCTCCTCCTCGGCCTCAAACAGGAGGACCGCCCGATAGAGGTCCATGTCTTTGAGTTCCTCGAGCTGGCAAACTCTTCGGATTTCCCAGATTACAGCTTGGTGGTTTTCTTCAGGGCAAATCTTGACACCTCATTGAAGGAGCGGCTACCACCAGCAACCCCTGGCTGGACGCTCTCTGATTTCCTTGAAGTGACCCTGAGGATCTGTGGCTCTCCTCTGACTGTGGGCATCGCAGAGGAGGCCGCTATCTCTCCCCCCACAGAGGTCACCTCCCAGCCTTCCATGACTCGTTCCTCCACGCCTGCTACGGCCAACGTGCCCCCAGCCTTGTCTGTCCCAGGGCCAGTGTTGACAACCCCGTCCGCCAGGAGAAGGAGGAGAAGAGGAAAGGCTTCTGCTTCCCGGTCTACGCCTGCCACGGCCAACGAGCCAACGCCCACGCCTGCCACGGCCAACGAGCCAACGCCCACGCCTGCCACGGCCAACGAGCCAACGCCCACGCCTGCCACGGCCAACGAGCCAACGCCCACGCCTGCCACGGCCAACGAGCCAACGCCCACGCCTGCCACGGCCAACGAGCTGGAAGCCTCGTCCGTCCCAGAGCCGGCGTTGCCAGCCTCGTCCGTCCCAGAGCCGGCGTTGCCAGCCTCGTCCGTCCCAGAGCCGGCGTTGCCAGCCTCGTCCGTCCCAGAGCCGGCGTTGCCAGCCTCGTCCGTCCCAGAGCCGGCGTTGCCAGCCTCGACCGTCCAAGAGCCAGAGCCCGCGCCTGTAGCCTCGACCGTCCAAGAGCCAGAGCCCGCGCCTGTAGCCTCGACCGTCCAAGAGCCAGAGCCCGCGCCTGTAGCCTCGACCGTCCAAGAGCCAGAGCCCGCGCCTGTAGCCTCGACCGTCCAAGAGCCAGAGCCAGCGCCTGTAGCCTCGACCGTCCAAGAGCCAACACTTCCTGAACCTCCCACGGCTCCGCCCCTTGAGCCTCCCACGGCTCCGCCTCTCGAGCCTTCGAGATCACAGTCACCAGAGCCTGCCACGCCTCAGTCACCAGAGCCTGCCACGCCTCAGTCACCAGAGCCTGCCACGCCTCAGTCACCAGAGCCTGCCACGCCTCAGTCACCAGAGCCTGCCACGCCTCAGTCACCAGAGCCTGCCACGCCTCAGTCACCAGAGCCTGCCACGCCTCAGTCACCAGAGCCTGCCACGCCTCAGTCACAAGAGCCTGCCACGCCTCAGTCACCAGAGCCTGCCACGCCTCAGTCACCAGAGCCTGCCACGGCTCCACCTTCCACAGCTCCGCCTCCAGAGCTTTCCACAGCTCCGCCTCCAGAGCTTTCCACAGCTCCGCCTCCAGAGCTTTCCACAGCTCCGCCTCCAGAGCTTTCCACAGCTCCGCCTCCAGAGCTTTCCACAGCTCCGCCTCCAGAGCTTTCCACAGCTCCGCCTCCAGAGCTTTCCACAGCTCCGCCTCTCGAGCCTCCCAGAGCTCCGCCTCCAGAGCTTCCCAGCGCACTGCCTCTCGAGTCACCCAGCGCACTGCCTCTCGAGCCTTTGAGACCAAGGTCAGGGCCTCCCACGCCTCAGCCACCCGAGCCTTCCGCACCCCTGTCTCCCGAGCCCTCCGCGCCTCTGCTGCCAGAGTCCCCCAGGTCTCCGCCTCAGAGGACTGCCTCGGCTCTGCCTGCAGCTGCTCCGCCTTCCACGGCTCTGTCTGCTCCGCCTTCCACGGCTCTGTCTGCTCCGCCTTCCATGGCTCTGTCTGCTCCACCTCCCACGGCTCTGCCTTCGCCTACTAAAACCCCAGGACTTTCCAAGCCTCCTTGGTCACTGCCTACTATGGCACCGTCCCTGGGGGCCTCCTCAACTCCTCTCAGGCCTTCTGGCCTTGTCCTGTGGCCTCCTCCCAGGCCTTCTGACCCTGCCCTGTGGCCTCCTAGGCCTTCTGACCCTGCCTTGTGGCCTCCTCTCGGGCCTTCTGACCCTGCCTTGTGGCCTCCTCTCGGGCCTTCTGACCCTGCCTTGTGGCCTCCTCTCGGGCCTTCTGACCCTGCCTTGTGGCCTCCTCTCGGGCCTACTGACCCTGCCTTGTGGCCTCCTCCCTGGCCTTCTGACCCTACCTTGTGGCCTCCTCCCTGGCCTTCTGACCCTACCTTGTGGCCTCCTCCCTGGCCTTCTGACCCTGTCTTGTGGCCCCCTCCCAGGCCTTCTGATCCTGTCTCATGGTCTCCTGACCCTATCCCGTGGCCTCCTCCTGACCCTGTCCCAGTCCTGAGGCCGTCTCCAAAGCCTCCTGACCCTGCCCTAGCCTTGTGGCCATCCCCTAGACCCCCTGACCTGATCCCTACCCTACGGCCCCTTCCCCGGCCTCCTGACCCAGTCCCTGCCCTAGGGCTGCCTCCCTGGCCACCTTACCCGATCCCTGCCCTACGGCCACTTCCCCGGCCTCCAGACCCAGTCCCTGCCATGGGGCTGCCTCCCTGGCCACCTGACCCGATCCCTGCCCTACGGCCACCTCCCCGGCCTCCTGACCCAGTCCCTGCCCGATGGATGCCCCCCGACCCGGTCCCCTCCTTCAAGTTGTCCCCTGGGCACCTACCCGGCCTCCTTGTTCTCCTGACCACCCATCTGTTCTGTCACTGTCTTCCTGTCCACGTCTTGTCCCTCTGTCCCCCTCGTGTTCCCTAGATCTGCCTGTTTGTTTTCGTTGTCGTTTTGCCCCTCCTTTGATTAGGAGCGTCTGGGATCCGCTCCTTAAAGGGGGGGCTCTGTAACGATCCACACCGTCTTTGGTTTGTTTACCTTTTTACTTTTAGTTTTTGGCACTTTTTATGTTCCACATTGTTCTTTGTTTATGCACTCTTTGAGTTTTGGCACCTTTTATGTTCCGTATTGCTTTCTGTTTTAAGCACTCTTATTTTGAAGTTTTGTCATGTCCTGTCCTCCCTCCTCGTCCATGTGTCCGCTCCCCATTGGTTTATTGTTTAACTACTTTACTCTCTGTTCTAGTCTTGCCATTGGTTTTAGTTAATTACCTCTTCACCTTGTTATTAGTTCTGATTGTCCATTGGTTTATGTTTTCCCTTGTTTTGTATTTTAGGTCCTGATGTTCACCTTGTCCTTTGTCGGTCGTTGTTTGATGTTAGTGTTTGATGTCTGAAGTTCAGTCCCGTATCCAGCCTTGTTCCGTGTTCCTGCCTAAGCCCACTTTGCAAAACCCCCCGTGTTGTTTTCTTGTTTTCATTTCTTTAGTTTTCCCCTCGTGGAGGTTTGTTTTGTTCCTGCCTTTGTGTTTCCTGTTTATTTAATAAACTGCATTTGGATCCTCACTCCCTCGTCTGACCTCATCATTACAACATCAGTGTCTTCTCGCCCACACCTGCACTCAGCAATCAAAACCTGTCCCGTGCTGCACTCTGTTGCGTTGGGTCCCGTGGGTCCCGCGTGAGTCCCGGGGGAGTGCAGGCCTCTAATCTGCGCCACTTCAACCAATGAGGTTTGATGTAATTACCTTAGCCACCTTATTTGATTTCAGCATTTTCTAAATGACTTCATTTGAGATGACCATTGAATAACGACTTAATATTGACAAATTACCATTGAATTATTACCTAAATTTCATTCCGCTCACTTGGAATATAGTGCATGAGTCCTGTCGGTTGCATTTAGTGTGGTTTTATTACTGTTTTTTGTTGTCCTTTTTCAAGGTTGACAGGAGTTACTTTTCACTTACATTATGGCAAATAC
This sequence comes from Moxostoma hubbsi, assembly GCA_032164185.1. NCBI lineage: Eukaryota > Metazoa > Chordata > Actinopteri > Cypriniformes > Catostomidae > Moxostoma > Moxostoma hubbsi. Next base: position 12,840,690 of record JAVLUX010000044.1, read on the forward strand.
ACCCTAAAATTTCTTCTTTTGTATTCCACAGACCAAAGACATATGGGTTTGAGATGACACTATGGTGTGTAAATGATGACTGAATTTTCATTTTTGGATAAACTATTCCTTTAATGCTTAAATGCAATCATTGGGTCTATAGTAACCCGGGACCTCATTCCACCTTCTTTGGATCATCCGTTTTTTGGGGTTTTGCCCCCTCCTATTTAGTATTCCTCAACTTTTCTCTATTGAATAGTGTGTGTGACAATATAAAAAGGACAACATGTCACATTTTGTCTTCACCTGTTTCATGGACTCTTATTTTGAAATTTCCCAGAAATCACTGCTCTAATCACTCCTCCATATTCCTCACCTGTGTGTCATTCCCTCGTTTAGTTCTAAGTGTATATATACCCTCTTGTTTTGTCAGTCTTGGTCAGTCCTTGAATGTTGAATGCGAACGTTGATGTTGAATGTTGGGACACTTAAGGTCGAGCTCTGCTCCAGTGTTTTGCTCTGCTCCAGTGTTTTGCTCTGCCCCAGCGTGTGTTCTATTCCTGTGTTAACTATTAAAGGATTTAAAGTACCTACTCCTGTGTCTCCTATCTCCTTGAGTCCCAGCGACAACCTAACGTTACAGAAGGACTGACCAATACTATGGATTTTCCTGCTGTTCAAATCCTCCTCCTCGAACAGGGAGATCGTCCAGTCGAGGATCACGTACGTGAGTTTCTCCATCTTGCGAATTTGGTGCACTATGAGGACAACTCTCTAGTATATTTTTTCAGAGCTGGTCTGAATAGTGCACTTAAGGAGCAGATGCCTCCGGCGGGTCCTCACTGGACACTGCGAATTTGTGGAGATGGCGGTTCTCCTTTCACTGTGGGTTTGGAGGATGAGGGCTTAGAATCTCCTCCCACAGTGGACATCCCCAGGCCTTCCACGGCCCCTGTTGCCAAGTAAACTCTACTGTCCAACATCCCAAAATAATTTTTTGGGGGGGCTAATCTTATCCTGCTTCCAGTGGTCGACTCACTGCTGCAGTCAGCAGTAGTGGCCACGGTCAGCAAGCCAGAGCCCACGCCTTCCACGTTCAGCGAGCCCACGCCTGCCACAGTCAGCGAGCCAGCGCCTGTAGCCTCGACCGTCCCAGAGCCAGCGCCTGTAGCCTCGACCGTCCCCGTAACCACACTCCCTGTTGGCAAACGGAGAAAGAGAAGGAAGCGGGCACCTTCTCCCCAGTTTCTGCCAGAGCCTCCCATGTCTCCAGCGCCTCCCACGTCTCCAGAGCCTCCCACGTCTCCGCCCCCGGTGTCCTCCATGACTCCGCCTTCCACAGCTCCGCCCTCAGAGTCCTCCATGGCTCTGCCTTCCACAGCTCCGCCCCCAGAGTCCTCAACAGCTCCGCCTTCCATGACTCCGCCCCTGAACCTCCTTTGCTCCGCCTTCCACGGCTCCGCCCCCCAGAGTCCTCCACAGCTCCGCCTTCCATGGCTCCGTCCCTAAACCTTCAATGGCTCCACCTTCCTCGGGTATGCCCACAGAGTCCTCCTTGGCTCTGCCTTCCACGACTCCGCCCATGGAGCCTCCCAGGCCTCCCTGTCCTGTGGCCTCCTCCAGACCCAGTCCCTGTCCTGTGGCCGCCTCCCAGGCCTCCAAACCCTGTCCCTGTCCAGCGGCCGCCTCCAAACCCAGTCCCTGTCCTGTGGCCGCCTCCCAGACCTCCAGACCCAGTCCCTGTCCTGTGGCCACCTCCCAGGCCCCCTGAACCAGTCCCTGTCCTGCGGGCGCTTCCAAGGCCCCCTGAACCAGTCCCTGTCCTGCAGCCCCCTCCCATGCCTCCAGATCCATTCCCTACCCTGAAGCCACCACCCAGACCCCGATCACTCTTCTCTCTTCTCCCACCATCTTCTGTCTTGGGGTGCCAGGAGTCACCCATTTTAAAAGAGGGGGGCTAATGTCACGTTTTGTCTTCACCTGTTTCATGGACTCTTATTTTGAAATTCTCTCCCTCACTACATTTCCCAGAAATCACTGCCCTAATCACTCCTCCATATTCCTCACCTGTGTGTCATTCCCTCGTTTAGTTCTAAGTGTATATATACCCTCTCGTTTTGTCAGTCTGGGTCAGTCCTTGAAAGTTAAATGTGAACGTTGATGTTGAATGTTGGGACACTTAAGTTCGATCTCTGCTCCAGCATGTGTTCTGCTCCAGCATATGTTCTATTCCTGTGTTAACTTGTGTTAAGGATTTAAAGTACATACTCCTGCGTTTCCTATCTCCTTGAGTCCCAGCGACAACCTAACGTTACACAACATTTTTGCCAAAAATATTTTTTTGTAATTGCTTAATTACAAAAAGTGTATGGGGCTATCAGTGACCCAAGATATTTAAGAGTTTTGCAGTACATATTTGCACTTCCATAAATTATATTTTTAGGATTATTTCATATCTGTACAAGTTTACTATCACAAGATATCTATTTCTTTGTTTATTGCAAGGCAAATGAGTGCTGTATTCATAAAAATTACTACAATATCATGTCGATTTTCTGCACAACGATGGTGAATTATTAGTATCCAACATGTGCATGCACAAACTGTACATATTATACATGCTACATGTTACTCAAGGTGGTGCTGTAGTTTTAGTGATTGATTTAATTTACATTTGATATTACTATTTGACAAAATTGACATTTCTATTTGATGAATAAGCAACGTGGAAGTAAACTATAGCAAGTACTACACATGAACAGTATGATATGGCTGTTTCCATTTTGGTGTACTACTGAAATATAGCCAGTTTGACAGCAAGTTTTGTCTTATAAAATTTTACCATGGCAGTAATGAGTCCAGTAATGAGCCCCGCATTATGTATTTGATATAGATATAGACACTGAATAAGCTCAAATACTACCAGTCACATATATTTGCACTCTGCAACATCAGAAAGATAAGACCCTTCCTTATGCCACACAACTCCTCGTTCAGTCTCTTGTCATATCTATACTAAAATAATGCTCTTTTAGCCGGACTTCCTGCATGTGCAATTAGACCTCTGCAGATGATCCAGAATGGAGCAGCATGGCTGGTTTTCAGTGAACCCAAGAGAGTGCATGTTACACCCCTCCTCATCTCTTTACACTGGCTGCTGAATGCTGCATGTATCCAGTTCAAAGCTTTGATGCTGGCATACAGAACAGTCACAGGGTCTGTGAAAGCTTACCTTAAATCATTCCTGCAGAGCTACATTCCCACCAGAAGGCTCGGCTTCACTGTACCTCGATGGTGGATTGACATTTCCAACTCCATCCATGAAGCAGTCTCGCTCTCTTTCTTCAAAAAATGGCTAAAGACAACTTTTCCATGAGCACTTGACCATACACTCAACATTTCATCCATCAGATCCTACTCACCACCCTCTCTACTCTGGGCATTACAGGAACTGTACAACTACAGTATCACCTTCCAAAACCATCGATAACAAGCTAAATTTCACAGACCACATCTCAAAGACTGCAAGATCATGTAAATTTACACTCTACAATATCAGAAAGATAAGACCCTTTCTCTATTAACATGCCACACAACTGCTTGTTCGGTCACTTGTCATAACTAGACTGGACTACTGTAACACTCTCATTGCTAGAGAGCATGTCACACCACTCTTTATCTCTCTCCACTGGCTGCCTGTTGATGCACGTATTAAATTCAAGGCTCTGATGCTGGCATACAAAACAGTCACTGGGTCTACTCCAGCATACCTAAAATCATTTCTGCAGAACTACACGCCCACCAGAAGAATTATGCGCCAAAGCTTTGTCCGGAAGAAAAGAGTTAAGATTAGTAGCAGTGGCACCTTGCTAAATCAAGCACTATTAACATCTATTACATCTATTTTCACACAACACTCCCCCATTTTCCATTGGTCAACAAAAAGATAGCCACTCCCCAAACTCACACCATTGGCTAAACCAGTGTTGCTAAATCTGGCTGGTTAGAATTTCTCTAACAAACAGAGCCGCTCTGCTTATTGAGAAATCCACCTACAATGGCTTATACAGTAGTTGAGAAAGTATTTTAACATAGAAAAAACATACACACCTTTAACATAAATCATATAATGCATACAAGCTATATTTCTCACTCTATAAACTCAATGCAATCCCACAGGCACAATCCCATAATGCATTCTCAATGACTATGAAAGCTTTCATGAGGGTTTGATCAGAAGTTTTAGCTTGGTTGAGCATAATTAATATGCTGTAAAACTCAGTGCACACACAGCTTTGAAGCTATTGGAGGTGACCTGTGTCAGAAGCAATCTCAGCACTCCCTAACAAGTTTGAACAAGGGTCTATTTTCATGATGAGGCTAGCAAAGTCTATTAAAATCACAAGCAGGGATATGAACGGATCAAAGTGTTGGTAAAATAAGCATGTTAACTTTGAAATGCTATCCATACATTGATACTTAAATTCAATTGTTCCATTCTGTAATTGTTTTAGGAAGGATCTACTATAGCCATGAGAAATGTAGAGGTGATTGTATAAATTACACTACTTGTAGGAAACAATGAAGCATAGATACTGTTTGATCCAAAGAACTTGTCTAAATATAGTCAATGCTTTTTTTTAAATGAGGCCCGAAAGGAATGATTTCCCCGAGAGAGTGAGTTCCTATTCAGAGAAATACTTCCATATATATAGCATGTAATAAGAAATTATTTACCACAAATGTATTATTGTCACTTGAAAAAAGTGTGCTGCAATATTGATCATCTATTGTTGCATTGTGTGTGTAACGTTTCTGGACACAGGTGAATCCATGTGCAGTTTTATTTTTCAAACGTGGAATCCAATAACCCTAATATTAAACGTGAATCAAAACAAAACAAAAACATAAACGACTAGACATGACATGACTAAAGACTTGACATAAACAAAACTTGACTAAAACTATGACTTGGCGTGAGCAAAACAACAGTTATATTCACAATACCTAACCAAACACAATTGAAAACATGAGGGCTTAAATACAAGGACATGGTTAACAAGTAAACAAGACAACCAATCACAAGACTAAACTATAAACAATATAACAAGACTAAATGAACTTAAACCAACGAAAAGACAATACTAATAAAAGACAATACTAATAACAAAGTAATCAACCAATGAACCAATGAAAACAAGGCACATGAAGAGGAAACACATGATAAGATCACATGAGGGAAAACAGGATTCACATGACATAAAACATGAACTAGATTTAAAAAATAAAAGACATGAAGACATGAAAACATGAACCAACAGAATAAACATGAGTTTATAGTAGAGGCGGGCCTGGACTGTGGAGCAGAGGCAGAGGCATGACATGGCATGGAGCAGGCAGAAGTGTGGTTGTGGCATGGAGCAGGCAAAGGCATGGCAGTGACATGGCATGGAGCAGGCTGAGGCGTGGCTATGACATGGCATGGAGCAGGCTGAGGTGTGGCTGTAACATGGCATGGAGCAGGCTGAGGCATGGCTGTGACATGGCATGGACCAGACGTGGCTGTGACATGGCCTGGAGCTGATTCTGGCATGGCTGCCATGATGTGGGGTAAAGTCGTGAAGGCAGAGCCGTGGGAGGCTCAAAACTAGGAGTCCTGGATGACTGGGAAAAGACTTCAGTAGTCGTGAACATGAGCAGAGTCTCAGGAGCAACCTATGCGGTTGTGGGCATGGACTGAGTCTCGGGAACGACCTCTGGGGCCGTGGGCGTAGACAGAGACTCTAGAATTACCTCTGTGGTCGGGGGCAAGGACTGATACTTGGAAACGACCTCCATGGTCGTGAATAAGAGCATAGACTTGGAAACGACCTTTGTGGTCATGTACATGTGCAGAGACTTAGTAACAACCTCTGTAGTCATGTACATGGGCAGAGACTTAGACTCTGGAATGACTTCTGTGGTCGTGGCATGAACAGAGTCTCAGGAACGACTTCTCTGGTCATAGGCATGAACAGAGTCTTGGGAATGACCTCTGTGGTTGTGGGCATGAACAGAGTCTCGGGAACGACCACTGTGGTCAGGGGCAATGACTGAGACTTGGGAACAACTTCTGTGGTTTTGGGTGTGAACAGAGTCTTGGGAGCGACATTTGTGGTCATGAACACAGGCTGAGACTAAATCCCTTCTGCTCCTCCTCCGTGAGGCCAAAGTTGGCGGTGTAGGTTGGCAACTGACAAAGATATTACATTAAATTGTCATAAAATAATTTGTTGAAGAAACCTCCAATCTCTTTGATTGTACTTTTAAATACAGACTTCCTAATGGTCATAAAAACCAACATAAAAGAAACAGCAGACTGAAACAAAATGTTTACATTTTAGGGATGATAGGGTGTTGATGCTATGGTGGCCAGGGATTGCAAAATGGTTTGTAAGATGTTATAATTGGTTCTTAGTGTGTTGCTATGTATTTGGTTGCGTGTTTCGGGAGGTTGCTCACTAGCTTTTGTCAAAAGTGGGATTTGTTCACCTATTTATGACAACGGATGTTCGCCGAAACATGTGTGTCGTCTTGCAGCTCCAATACGTGTTTAAAGTTTATACTTTGCAAAAATTTATTTGTGATTATTTTCTTTAAAATTGATCTTAAATAAAAGACTTTCTCAAACATTGTAAAGTTAGATGATGCCAGAGACTGGACAAAGACAAAGGAGACACTGGCATTGTCCGAAGCCAAGGCAGCTAAAACCGATGAGGAACATGGACTAGCCATGGTGAATTTTCAAGAGAAGGTTGATAAACTGCGACATGAAAATCTTAATTACATTGAAGCTACCTTGGCAACTCTGCAACAATCTGACACTGACCACAAAATCAATATACGGGGAGTAGTTAATTCTATTTTTATTATGGATGATCACTTAACCGAGCTTCAAAAAAAGGTAAGGCATTAACCAGAGATAATGATGACATGCAAAAGCAACTTGATTACCTGAGAAACTACACTCGCAGGGAGAACTTTCGCATAGTGTGTTTGCCGGAGTCAGTTGATTGTTACTGGAAACATTTGCCACTGAGACTTTTTACATGGAATAATAGTGGACAGAGCTCAGTGAACTTCTGCATGAAGCCTCCACTTTGTGATAGGCCGAGGCCATCGAGTGTCCACATGCACAGCTACAGAGCTCGGGAGCTAATGCTGCGGCTTGCCAGTTGATGCCAAAGGACAATTATTTTTTATTTATTTATTTTTATCACCTTTTCTCCCAATTTGGAATGCCCAATTTCCCCTACTTATTAGGTCTTCGTGGTGGCGTGGTTACTCACCTCAATCAGGGTGGCGTAGGAAAAGACTCAGTTGCCTCTGCTTCTGAGACAGTCAATCCACGCATCTTATCAATGTGCATAACACAGAGGAGACTCACTGCTTGGGAGGCTCATGCTACTCTCTGTGATCCACGCACAATGCCAACCCCATGCCAGTATTAATGTTTTAAAGCACCTTGTTAATCTTGTCTAACTTAAATTTTGTTTGCTCTGTTTTCTAGATTGTTTATGTTTAAGGTAGGAATGCATTGTCTGTGCATTAAATTATTGCACATGCATATGGTTGTAGGTTATCTGTGTATATCTGCTCTGTTTGGTGCCTCTCTTCCTCTTCCAGAGTCTGTGTTAAAAAATAAGTTTGTAGTTTGGCATTCATTGAAGATCCTAAATCAGTTTAAGAATGCATTCAAATAATCTTTTATTTCTAACATCTATTCATAGCTCTGCCTTTGGAACCTGGGATTCTTCAGGAATAACACAAATAGAGCATCTATACAAAGATTCTTCCAGTTTCTCACAACTATGTTAGGCATTTAATATTTGCAAATCAGGGACTTAGCTCGTAAAAACATTTCCAGCCCCCCCCCCCCCCCCCCCAATATCAGCTGTTTGAGAACACCCTTTTTGATTATTGTAAAATCTCATTGGGAAGAAGACATGTGCCTCAATCTCTAAGATGATATTTGGAAAGAGGCTCTTAACCGCAATCACTCATCTTCACTTTGTGCATGCCATGGCCTTATTCAGTTTAAAATCATACATCAGCTCCATTACTCAAAGTCAGCTTTAGCCAAGATTTTAGCCAGGAATGGACCCCTTATGTGATAGATGTAGATGTGCCCCGGCTACCCTTTACCATATGTTTGGGGGATGTATAAGGCTTGAAAAATATTGGAAATCCTTCTTTAAGACTTTCTCTAAATTATATCAGAGATCTATTCCCCCCTGCCCTCTTACTGCTATATTTGGGGTGCCTCTTGATTACATATCAACTAATACTTATCAAAAAGACGCTTTGGCCTTCTTTATGGGCAAGGAGACTTATTCTATGTAATTGGAAGAAGGCTGCCCCTCCCTCCCTCTCACACTTTATTAATGACATTATGTCAAACCTTAATTTGGAGAAAATAAAACATACAGTAAATGGCTCTCTGAAGGATTTCTATTGTAAATGGAAACCTTTCTTTGATTATATTCAGCAATGAGATATACGTGACCTTCATCTAAACTAACATATTGTAACATATAAAACTATATTGGCCTTAACCAAGTGGACCCAACACCCTTTCCCTATTTCTTCTTCTTCTCTTTTATTCTCTGAAAATCTTTCCCTTTCCCTCTCTTTCCCCATTTCCTCTCTATATTTCTTTTTAATTATTTTTTTTAATTTATTTGATTTATATCTTTTTATGTTTAAGTATTGAATTTTTTTTGGTTTTTGTTTATTTCTACAGAGTTTCAATGAAAGACAAACATTTAATCATCTAAGTATTTATCTATCACGTAATAGAAATTTAGAATATCTAATGATGGTCTATTCAATACGAATCTTTAAATGATTTGTGTATACCTATTTATACATAGATGATGAATATTTAAAATTTTCTATATTCTAATTAACGTGTGGGACGATTTATGCGCTGAATATAAATGTCAAGGGACTGCAGTCACTAACTGTGTTAAATTGATATATCAAATTTAAAATATGTGTTGTATGTCTTTAAAAAGGTTGTCAATTAATCATTAGTAAATGGGGTAATAGACAAGCATGATTAGGTAATGCGACCATACCCCGATAAAAAGTACGTATGAAAAGATGTGTACCCGACTGTGAGTGATGCAATGTCTGTTATTTTACGAGTAAAGGTTCTAAAATAAATTATCTGTATTTAAGATAATCAGATGTCTCCTTTTTATGATTTTAACACAATCCTAATTTTTTTGTGTACAAACACTGAACTGGCGTAGAGGATGGGATGGGGTTGTACATCATCAGCCCTTCATTAAGCTAGCTGAAAATATTGATGACATGGCCTTGTTCAGCAGGGAGACTGGACAATGTTTTAATGAAGCTATTGAAAGCATTAACACATATGAAGAATGGTTTGTTCAGTTCGACGAAGGGAATGGAATTGAAGCGGAAAGGCAAAGAGCAGTGTTTTTATCAGTGCTAGGTGCAGAAACTTTCTTGTTATTAAAGGAATTGTTGGCACCAAAAAAGCCAGCTGAAATGCTGCTAGCGGACAAATTTAAAGCATTTAGAGACTTATACATGTCAAAGAAAAATTAGGTAAGTGAGTGATGCACGTTTTGAGCAAGGAAACATTTAAACGGAGAGTCTTTAGACAAGTATGTGGTCGCACTGAAAGGCCTAGCTTCCACTTGTGAGTTCGGGGAAAAGTTGGAAGAGCAACTGCGAGACGAGTTAGTGTATGGTATCAGCAGCAAGGACACAAGACTCTTAAGTGCTGCATATTGTGAGTCGTTAACATGGGTGAAAGTTATGGATATTGTTCACAATTTTGATTGCACCACTACCAGTTTAAAAGCATTCCAGCAAACAACATTGAGAACAAATCAAGTGAATTGTATAAATTACTTTGTGAGTTTTTATGTTAATTAATTGTCATTCCCCGTCTGTCGTTCACTTCGACGTCGTGTCGAAGAAGCGACAGTAGGGGTCTCTCTTGAGCGCCGAATATGCCTCTGATCTATGAAAAAAGGCCAGTGAGAAGTTGGCAGACAGTATTTGCATACCCCGCTCTGGACATACGGGTATAAAAGCGGGGAAATACTGAAAAAAAGCGTCCATTCAGAAATTTTCTTTGGAACCGATGGTCGTGTATGCAGCCAGCTGCGAATCACACACCAGATTCCTGCTTCTGTTCCTCTGACGCTTTGTCTGTTGTTGGATCTACGGCGCACTTCAGCGGCTTTCTCCTTCTCTGTACGGCAGTGCAGTTTGCCCCTGGGCGCTTCGCCAGCGCAGAGAATTGAAAGAGTTATATTTGAAAGAGTGATTTTCTCTGAAAGAGCATTACACAGTGGTGTTGAACATCCTTTTCAAGACACGTCTTTATAAAGATGCCATTTCCGCCCCTGTGTAGTTTCTGGATGAGGTGATTTCTCCCCACCTCTCACGGTCATAAAAGCTGCCTCGCGTGCCTGGGCTGCGATCACATGCAGGCAGCGTTTTATGAATGGTTCATGTTCTCAGTGCGAGAACATAGCCATGGCAACATTGCGGTCGCGGCTTTCTTTTGTCATGAGAGAAACAACATGCGCTCTGACGACTCTGCCCAGCAGTCCTCAGCGGTGAAGCAGACGGAGGCCATTTCACATCCTGCCTCGCCGCAAACCTGCAGCTATGGGCCATGCCCCGTCTGCTTTTGTGTGGCCAAATGAGAAATGGGGATTTGGTTAGCTGGTGTTGCAGCCTTCTTTTTTGTCCTTTTGCTGATCACATGCCTGTGTGTTGAAACTTGACACCGGGCGACGCATCCTGAAAACTGCACTGTTTGAACGGTTTCATGCTGGAGACACTTAAAAGTAAGGTTTTTCTCTCGTAAATGTCAACATCATAATGTATATCGAAACAATTGATGCCTGTCATTCAAAACATGAGCTCATTGATGTCATAAAATATCAGTCTGCTTTTTTATTCCATCAGTTACACCTGGTCGGAGTCTTCCATAAATATTTTGTTTATATGTAGGGTTACGTCCTACCGAAGTTTAATGGTGCAACGCTCAAATATTTAGTAGTGCGTAAATTGTGACTTGGTGCCCATTTACGCTACAACTAGGCTTAGTTTTATCTTGCGTATAGCTGTTGCAAACGGCCCCATATCTTAATATCAAACTTTTATTTTTTCTTCTTTTTTGCAGTTCAAGCTTGCCCAGAGTTTTCTTAAGCCGTTTAGAGTGTGATGCAGCACGTTTCCTTAGCAATGAAGTGGAGCCTGAAGTTTGTGCAGCTTTCTGCAATGCACTTTGAGTATGAAGATGTGATTGTTGTATGGTTCTAGGTTGAACATGTGTGCCTCAAGTTCCTTGAATGCAGAACCACCATGGAGTTCCAGAACCTTCTCAACTGACTTGCAGACTTTCAGGACGCCGTCTGATGGTCTTATAAATCCACCTCAGGACTTCATGCCAATCAGTGTGTTCATCTTGAGAAGAGCTCTCAACAATGAGTGCTGATAAACAGGTAGTGCACTGAATCTTCTTCATAGTTGTTTTAACTGCAAAGCCTGCTATGTACCCCACCACAGCCTCTTTGAACATGGACAAGCTGGGAAGTGTTCCAGTGATTTTTTTCTCTGTCTTCTGTTTCAGGCTGAACATCACTGCCTGAAATGCCAGCATATCAGAAGGTGTCCAGTGCCACTGTGCTATCCAGTGGAGAACAGTTGCCACTAGCTCTAATGGCATGTCTTGTTACCTTTCTTTTGAAAGCTGTTATATGTGGGATTGTTGTTAAATCCATTAGCAGATTTGTCCCCGCATATCTGCAAATTTGTATTGTACTGTTCAGTATAAGACAATTTTTGTGTGTACTTGGGAAGCTTTTGTTATTGAACAAATATGTATGAATTCCTTGAGTGTGCATACATATGTCAATAAACTTATTTCTGATTATGATTTAAAAGATCAGGGGATTGTTGAAATAATTAAATACTCACAAGCTGGTATGTACATATTCCAGAAATGAATACAAATGGATAATTCCATCAAGTAAAGGTAAATTCATTTATGTGTGTATGTGTGTGTGTGTGTGTATTTATATATATATATATATATATATATATATATATATATATATATATATATATATATATATAAACATTGCATCCTGTAACAATCTGCAGATGTCGCTATTGGATACTTTTACTTTAAAAAGGGGTATTAATACACTTTGGTGTTGTATTTTTACTGTTGATTATTAAAGATTATGATCGTTATGGCCACTCTACATGGGGTTAATGACTAATTTGTGCTTAATGACACTGAGAACATTCAGTTTAGAGCCTATTTAATTCCTGGAATAATATAATGTGAAGGTACAGTGTGGGGAACAAACAGAGAATTTGGTGCTACTGGCATCAAAAGGCGTGGGACCTACCTTAATGGGTCGACCTACAGGTTTTGTAGATTGACTGGTCCAGAGTGCATCAGGTGATCCATCCTGTAACAGAAATATACTCCAAAGCGTTCAGTGCAGACAGAGGGGCAATTACAGGGATCAAGGCAAAACTGCAGATGGTAAAAGATGCTGTCCCAAACATTTTCAAAGCCAGATCTGTACCCTATGCACTGAGAGAGGCTGTAAACAAACAGCTGGTTAAGCTACAGGAGCAGGGATTTATAACTACTAGAGTTTAGTGAGTGGGCATCACCAGTAGTGTGCATCCCAAAAACATAATGGGAAGTGATGATTATCCCATGGTTGGAGGTAGACAAATACACTCTACCAAAAATGCAAGATTTATTTTCAGCCTTACCTGGGGGAAAGTATTTAGCAAAACTTCACCTTGCACAAGATTACCAACAGGTAGAGCTGGATGTTTCCACAAAGCCATATCTAACCATAAACACATAGAAGTGTTTGTTTCAGATGAATAGACTTCTGTATGGGGTTGCAGTTCGCCTGCTACTTTTCAAAGAATTATGGATAAGATATTGCAAGGTTTTCCCAGGGTAATCTGTACTTAGATGACATATTTATTACGGGGCAGACTGAAACAGAACATTGGAGAAATGTTGAAGGAGTGTTAAAGCGCCTGCAGGAGCGAGGTATATGAGTGAACCAAGACCTTGGTGCCTTTTGCCAGCCCAGTGTAACCTACCTTGGGCATCAAACTGACTGTGAAGATTGATTAAACATCAATATTTTAAGATTAATTTAACCTTCACAACTAAGAAAATCAATTTGTCAATATAACTGCAAAAAACAAATACCCATCTGAACAAATTTCAAAGTGGATTCAGAATGTATGCTTTAGGTGTATGAAGACAAAACTGTCCTTCAACACACTTTATTGCATTCTGTTGACATTTCAATTATTTGTTGCTTTTATTTCTACTTCATTTTCAATTTGTCCATTCAGATTAGTTGAAAAATAAAATGTATTCTAAAATTATGGCTGAAATATATTTAATGTAATTAATTAAATACATTTAATGTGTTCAATACATTTAATAAATGGTAATATTAAAACATTTAATAATGGCCATAAAATTAAATACAACATAAACTAAAAACAATAAAGATCATATACCATTATAAAAATATTTATATACTACAGTACTACACTTCACACTTTTCAGTCCTTCTGCTGTGTCCCTATAGTCAAGATCAAACACTTCTTGAGCTGACATGTTGTTCTTTTCACATTATATTCAGTATAGATAATAAGTGAATTAATCACTTGTGTTTTTCATTGTATTTGCCATTTTTGCCATTGAAATGCAAGTGCCAGCTTAACAGGTAACACTCAGAGGTTGCACTACAAATATGTGACGACTGAGTTGCACAATCTGTTGTATAATATGTCTGTCATATTAGTGTAAATATTCCTGATATGTAGTAAATTTGATTTTATCTCGTCAACATTTACAGTTAGAGTCTGATAAAATGTGTTCTATTTAGTAATTTGCAGAATTGGGGAACATAATTTTTAAAGTGTACTTAAGTTATTGATATTTCTGGATGAGAGCAGCAGAGCACGTATGGCGATCTCTTTCTCGCACACACAAAAAGCACGGGTGCGTGGGCGAGATAATTAAAAAAGTATTTTTGAAAGAGTGAGCTGCTGCTCTCAGCCAGAATAATCACATGTAAGGACATATATGCATGAAAACTGATGCACAGTATCAAATACACAGAATGTATGATAGTACTAACTGTAGACATCAATATGAAAACAAAGCCAAATCCCAGACATTTAGAGGTAATTTTGGAATCCTGGCCTGATGGGTCTGAAAAAGAGGACATGTCTGGGGAAAAGAGGACATATGGTCTTCCTATGTTATATTAATTTCTAACTTTAATTTATAATTTATAGACTTGGCCGGACTCAGAAAAAAAACCCCCAAGTCTGAAAGGCTCGAGTCCAAGTCAAGTCCAAGTCTTTAAACAACTGAGTCCGAGTTGACTCAGAGTCCAAATGGGGCAGAGTCATAATCTTCAATAATCATAATCATAATCACTACAAAATCAAAGCATAATCTTGCTTCTTTTTATTCAGCATTATGTATGATTGGGCCTGTGGAATATTGCTAATTTTTTTTACAGTTTTCACTGTAATAATTACTGTAATAATATTTCAAACTTTTCTTCTAATTGACAGATTTGTCAAAATCTGACAAGCATCCTTAAAGTGATAGTTCAGCCATAAAAGTCTGATGGAGGGATTGAGACGTTGTGTCGAATGAAGCAACTAGGGGACATTCTTGAAGGCCTCGGTTAACCTCTGAACTTGAGAAAAGGCCAATGACAGAATTTGCACGTCCCTCCCCAGACATACAGGTATAAAAGGAGGGAATCGTTCATCTGTTCATTCAGGTTTTGCACTGAGGACCTGAGAATAAGTTTCAGCCTCTTACAGTGGCTCGGGTCAGCGTTGTAGCCAGGGGGACACTGCGGAGACCACCACCTGCCCAGGCTGGGGGGAGGTAAAGTGTGGTGACATACATCACATGGGATTTCAGGCCACATGTGGAAATGGCGCGGTAGTATATCCTACCTGCTGCGAGGGTGGAGTTGCTATAAACACTGGGGGCAGCGGGGACTGCCCAAGGGAGACGCGAGTCCGCCAGTAGGGGGACCGTACCGCGGAAAATACACAAATGGGGATTAATCCACAAAGCTCATCCTGTGGAGCACCTATTCCAGTACAGGGTAATTTTAGTACCTGTAGTGGGTCTGGTCGGGGAATTCCTTCACTGAATTTGTGGACCAGAGGGCTAGGGAAGAAGAACATGAGGGGAACAGGCATGGTCTGGGAGGATTCAGACTCTGGGCACCTCTAAGGAACCTAATAATCAGATTGTGCTTCCCTTGGGACTTACCGTCCACTGCGTCATGGTGAGCCAATATGTGGGATACATAAACCTTCAAGGTTGAGGGGGACATCCTCCCCTCCAGCCTCTCCTGCAGAAATGAGAGCACTGACCCGACTGCACATCACTGCGTGTCTTCAGATCCGAAAGAACACAAATTCGCAAACAAGTGCCACTTGAGGGCATAAAGTTGCCTGGTGGAGGGAGCTCTGGCTTGGTTGATCGTGTCTATGACAGCAGGTGGTAGGCCACTTAGATCTTCTGCATCCCGTCCAGGTTCCAGACGTGGAGGTTCCAGAGGTCTGGGTGCGGATGCCAGAGAGTGCCCCATCCCTGAGAAAGAAGGTCCTTCCTCAGGGGAATTCGCCAGGAGGGGCTGTTGCAAGGAGCATGAGATCCAAGAACCAAGACTGTGTGGGCCACAAGAGTGACTTTTTCCCCATCCTCCCTGACCTTGCACAGCACCCGTGCAATTAGAAACACTGGGGGAAATGCGTATTTGCGCAGCCCCTGGGGCTAGCTGTGTGCCAGCGTGTCTACCAGAGCGGACAGTGGGAGGTCTCTTGGGAAGCGAACAGGTGTACCTGTGCTTTGCCGAACCACTCCCAAATCAGCTGAACCACCTGGGACTGGAGCTTCCACTCTCCGCTGAGCGTGCCCCGTAGCGACAGCGCATCCTCTGCCATGTTGAGGTTGCCCGGGATATGAGTGCTGCACAATGAGTTGCTGCTGGCTCCAAAGGAGGAGATGGTGGGCGAGTTGCGACGTGTGACGAGAGCACATACCGCCTTGGTGATTTATGTACGTTATAGTGGTGGTGCTGTCTGAGCGAATCAAGATGTGCTTGCCCTGAAGTAGTGGGAGAAACCTCCATAGGGCAAGGATTACAGCCAGCAACTCTAGGCAGTTGATGTGCCAACCCAGCCAGGGCACAGTCCAGGATCCGGTGGCTGCATGCCCATTGCATACGGCACACCCAGCAGGGGGCGGGTTAGTGAGTGAGGAGGTCTCATGTAGGCGTCCTCTAGACTCGTCAGAACCGGCCGGCAGGGGGGCAGCAGTTGTGGGTCCGCATCCGGGTTGCTGGGACTGCCGGAGTGTGGCACCGGGTTAACGTGACAATGGCATTTGTGGGCCAGATGAACCAGGAAATGAGGAAATCACTCTTTTATTGAGAATGTGGGTACCGCAGCCCGAAGGGGGTGCAGTCAAGGAAATAACTTCAAACAAGGATTCTCCACCTGGTTCTCCACTGGGGGACGGAGTGATCTGCTTACCAGCTCCGGAACAAACCCTGAGTTCCCTGGGTCATCCGTTTCAGAAATGCTTGGGAGCCTTCCGGGTCCTCGAGGACGTTCAAGAGACAGGGGACGTGTGCTTCCTGTGGGATGCTCGACGCTGGGGCTGAGAGCTGGGCCCAGGTTGAGGCGGAGCTGCGTGGCATTTGGGAGCCACAGGGGGACGCCCTCGGTGAGTAGACAGAGCACGGCCCACGCTGGAGTGATGGCGGGCCATGATGTGGGAAATGGCCTTCGTCTGTTTCTTCACCGACGAGAACTGCTGGGCGTCATCGACGGTGTCGCTGAATACACCGAGCTGGGAGACGGGGGTGTTGAGAAAGCGGGCTTTGTCTACCTCCCGTATCTCGACCAGGTTCAGCCATAAGTGAAGTTCCTGGACCACAAGGGTGGCCTTCGATTGCCGTAGTGTCCGTGCTGTGACCGTGGCCTGGAGGGTGAGGTCGGTCGCGGAGCGCAGTTCCTGCAACATGTCAGGAATATCCAAGTTCAGATCTTTGAGTGCCTTGGCCTGGTGAACCTGTAGGAGGGCCATGGCATTCAGGGATGAGGTTGCCTATCCGGTGTCACTGTAGGCTTTGGTGGTCAGCGATGACGTCATCCTACAGGCCTTGGAGGGGAGCACCGGTCAATCCCACCAGGTGGCGGCGTTTTCAGGACATAGGTGGATCGCAACTGCTCTGTCCACCTGGGGGACCTCCGAGTACCCCTGGGCCGCCCTGCCGTCATGGGTAGTGAGAGTGGATGAGTGAGGTCGGTCGGTTGCGGGCAGTGAAAGGTGCCCTCCATGACCTCATCATGCACCTCCGGGAAGAACGGGGGGAGCATGGCTGTGGCACCCGGACCCGAGGAACCAATCGTCTATCCGTGAGAGCTGCGGGGAGGACGGAGGGTTCCAGTCCAACCCCACACTCACGGTGGCCCGGGCAAGCATGTAGGCCATCTGGGCGTCAGCTTCAGACTGGGTGTGCCGTCCCGAAGGTGGCAGTCCATCGAGTCTTCCGCATCAGTAAAAAGGAGTAAACAGACTGGCCGTGAGGCAGGCCGCTCTCACCTTGAGCCGGATGGAAGTCAACGAGCGTGCCGGGGGGCGGGTTGTTCGTCGGGATCTAACCGGCGAAACAGAACCCGCTGCCATCCCCCAATTGACTCCATTGCCAGCCAGGTCATCCTCAATCCCGTGGGAATAAAGAGTAACACGGGAGGCGGCTGGAGTGGTATCCTCTTTAAGAAGGAAAGCTGTGACCGCAAAGTTGTCATGGTTAAGTTCTCTCAGTGAGAACATGAACCATCCACAAATGCCGCCTCAGTGTGATCACGGCCCAGACACACGAGGCAGCGTCTATGACCGTCAGGAGCTGAGAGAAATCGACCGTATCCAGGAACTACACAGGGGCAGAAGGGCATCTTTACAAAAATGCATCCTGAAAAGGACGTTCAATGCCAGCTGTGTGTTTGCTCTTTTAGAGAAAAAATTTTTCTTTTAAGAAAATACTCTCGTTTTAGAAGCGCTGACGAAGCGCCCAGGGGCAAAGCTGCACTGCCGTGCAGAGAAGAAGAAAGCCGCTGTTATGTAGATCAAACAGCAGACGCTATACAGAGCTGAGTGGAACAGTAGTGATCTCAGCTCGCTGATCGCACAACCGCTCGGCTCCGAAGAAGAAATCTGAATGAACAGATGCACGATTCCCTCCCTTTACACCCGTATGTCCAGGGGAGGGACATGTAAATTCTGTCTGCCAAATTCTCATTGGCCTTTTCTCATTTTCAGAGGTAACCGAGGCCTTCAAGAAAGTCCCTTAGTTTTGCTTCATTCGATACAAGGTCGAAGTGAGCAACAGACAGGGAATTAATGTTCTGTCACAATTTCTCTGCCATCAGAATGTATGGTTGTTCCAAACCCAAATGTGACATTCTGTATTTTGTGGAACCTAAAAGATTAAATTACTCACAATTTGAGAAACAGGCATTGGGAATACATTTTGGTGTGCAAAAATTCAGAGAATAACATTATGGTTGGAAATTCATATTAATTACCAATCACAAGCCTCTTGTAAAAATATTAGGCCCAAAGACCGGAGTGCCGGCACTGGCAGCTGCCCTATTGCTAAGATGGGCATTTCTGTTGTCAGCCTGTCAATATGATATTGAATACAATCCTTCCTTGATGCATGGAAATGCAGACGGTTGTCCAGACTACCTTTAAAAAGAGACACCCAGCTTGGTTAGATGCAGTGCCTGTATTAGCAAAGGTCATAAAGAGGAAGAAAGAAAATGATGCCATCCTGAGAAAAGTAAAGTAAAAAACATTACCTTGACAGATTGGCCAAAACATGTAGTGGATGAGGTGCTAAAACCTTATTGGGTGAGGCGACAAGAACTCACAGTTGAGCCAGATTGCCTTCTGCGCAGATTAAGAGTAATTGTCCCTACAACACTGAGAAGCCAGCTGATAAAAGAACTTCATGAACAACATTTAGGCATTGTGTGAAGTAAGGCGCTGACAAGAAGCCATTTTTGGTGCCAAAATTAGAGCAGTACATAGAACAACTGGTAAATTGTTGCTCTGTATGTACAACAGATCCCTCCCAAACAAAGCACCAGTGCATCCGTGGCAGTGGCCAGAGCAGCCCTGGCAAAGGATGAATGTTGATTTTACCGAAAAGGATAAGCATCAGGTTTTTTTTAGCCATAGATGCATATTCAAGGTGGCCAGGAATAAAAATAATGAAAAGCACAAAAGCAGGGTCAGCAGTAGAAGCCTTAAGGAGTATGTTTGCTGCTTTTGGATTGCCGGAAATAGTGGTTTATGAAAATGGCGTCACATGAATTTGAATCCTTCCTCCAAGCTAATTGAGTGAAGCACATAAAATCTGCACCATACCACCCAGCCTCAAACGGGTTGGTGGAAAGGCTTGTTCAGACCTTTAAACAATCTTTGGAAATGCAAAAAAAATTGGGATACCCTTTTGTCTGTCTTGTTCACACTAACCTAATATTTGTGTGTAAGACCACTACACTAACCCTAAACATAACCAATAGTTATGCATGCTTTGCTTTTAAAGCACCACAAATTATGCACAATGACCTGACTAATATACTAGTTAATGGAAAACAGTATCGTCAAAGCCGTTTTTGTAGCTTGGTGACAAAAAAATGCTCTTTTTGGACTAGGAAGGAAGTTTTGAGTACTGAAAATGATAGGTTTTCCTGTCATTTTCCTCATGACAATTGGATTCCTCATGACGTGAACCCTTTAAAAGATACCACATCTGTGATAAGGGTTTGTACCTTCTTCCGGAGTACAAAATAGTACACTTTTTCAGTGTTGTAATATTCTAAATCAATGACTTTCTGACATTTATCCTGATAATTGAGAGCATTTCAGTTCAAGAATAATAAATGAACTGCCATGGAAGCATATCAAATAATAAATAGACATGCATACTCCACAGCCTTAAACATGGCCTGCTGGGAACGTCAGAACTATTTGCACGGTTGCATGAAGTAGGTTTTCTAACAGAATGTGTGGTATGCTTAATATCCAAAGCTGTTTTGTCTACTCCAAAACCTCCATAGTCTGACATTATCAAATTCTGAGATGGCTAGAATACCCTTTGATATGTATATTCAACAAAAAAAATGGCAAAAGGGAGCAAAGGATGAATCAGACAGAATTTGCATAAGAACAAATGTCTAGAGCTGTAGAAAAGCCATGCTCTCTCAGTGTGAGTCTAATGGTTTTCAGATTCTCAGTCTGCAATGAGGAGCTCTATGCTAATCCTTCACACTGCCCACATGCTTTCCTTTAAGGAGGGCATTTCCTGTCCAGTGCAAGTGAATGCTTTGTTTACACTCAATTAATGGGGACAAAAGCCATGACCAATCCATTATATCAGAGTGGCCATTGCATATTACAAAGCTTTTGCAGAGACCCATATTAGAAACTCTGCTTCAAATGCAGCTTCCTTTAATGCACCTTGAATATACAGCCATGCACCTACAGTGGGATCCAATAGTCTGAGATTGCATTGACAATTTTATCCCCCATTTAAATCTGAAATAAAAATAAAGCTTTATGATTTTGAAAATCCAAATACTTTAATTAATGTCCATGTCAATTTGTTTAGCTAATAATTTTTTATGAAAATGAAAAATATAATCTATTGAGTTAGAAAAGAATGCAAAATATAAACATGTTCACTAGTTTTCCACAGACTTTTGGATCTCACTTTATGATGACAGCTCTCGTAATCCATTATCAGAAGTATGATGATACATTTTACATATGATTCATAATAACAACATTTCAGCTTTGTGAGGCACTGTCTAAATACACATGCTAATTTTAAAGTACCAAGTATAAATAAGATGGGCCTCATTTTCCACTGGTTAAAAGATGACTTTTATCGTGAAAGCCATTTTCATAAGTTGTGCCTATTTTTGGATGACCCTGATACAGGCAGGAGAAGAGATAGGCTTTTCCTTCAGGCAAGCGAGTAGGACACTACCCAAGAGTAACCATGGTGATGTGTCAGTAGAACAATGGTCATATTCTTGTTCTGCTGCTCTCTTCTTCAAGCGCAGCAAACCACCTACTTCTACATCAGCTTGAACTTGACATGCTTTTCACTACATGGCAGAACAGATTCTACATATTAAATCATTGATATCTAAATAAGATAATGGGGTGAATCACACAAAACCTTTTAAGAACCTGTCTGGGTCCTATTTCACCCTGAAATCTAAAGAAAGAAATACAAAAAAATTACATGTTGCTTTAAGCAAATTAAATTATGTGTTTTAAGGACCATTAAGATTTATTTTGATATAATTTTTGCAAGAATTAAACACATTTCCTTCCAGATTCTCATTACTGAATTGCAAAAAAATCTATAAAATAAGAATACATAATAATAATGAAAACAAATGATATATTATTTAAAAATATTTAGTAAGTTATTTTGAAATCATGGTAGTATGTGCTGTACTGCATTTAATCATTTCATCAGATGATCTTTTAACAGTAATACAGTATTTATACACAGTTATTTACATAGTAATATTACTGTGTGATGAGAATTACCAATGAGAGTGAACAATTCGCTTTATTGTCATAAAATTAATGTAGCAATGCAAAAAAACCTTATTGATCCTTCAAAAAAGGCTTCACTTGTTACTTTTCCCCTTTTGATTTTGGGGTGAAATGTGACCTAAACATGTTTCATAAGCTACACTTTGCAATTTATAGTACTGTTTATGTTTCAAAACATCCAGATTTTTACTGGATGGCTTAACAGATGCTGTATGTCAAACAGTCGAAACCTGTTAAAAACATATCATATTTCATACTAAATCAAAAGAAAGAAATAAGAAATTATATGTTGCTTAAAGAAATTGAAGCCTGCTCTTTATGCATTGTTATTATGATTTTTGCATTGTGACTTTATTTTCATGAAAAATTGCAATATTCATATTACCATAAAGCAAAAAGTCTTATTCTCATAACTGTGATGCAAAAAATACTTATATATTATTAAATGGTAAAATATTTATACTGTACATTTTGGTAGTATGTGCTGTGTGCTGCCTTTAATTTATACTGATTTGAATGGAAAATTTTTTTTAACTGTATTAAAAGATCATTTACTGAAATATTGAAGTATACAGTAATTTTACTCTATTACAGTAATGAGAATCACCATTGAGAATATAACATTTTGAAAGTAATGTTACAAGGCAAAAACTCTTAATGTTTCCACAAATAGGCTTCTTTTCTTTATTCATATAATTTCTTTAGTTTTTCTTTTCGATTTTGGGGTGAAACATGACCTGAACATGTTTACATGAAATTAACCAAAGGAGGTCTAATAAAAGTAAACCTACTCTTTCCGATTTCAATGTAAGATCTGTCTGAATATAACAAGAGAAAAAGCTCTTCACATCAATAAAAGTTGTTCTGCTGCTGCATTCGGAGGTGCGCAACCTGGATGCTGCCATTCTTTCTACATTCATGGGCCTTCAGTTCTGGAACTGTTATTTAAAATTGTTTATTTATTTTTGCAGTTTTAAAAGTATTCAAAATGTATGTATGTGAAAACTTATTTAATTGGAATACTTGGCCGTCAATAAAGAAAGAAGCTTATTGCCACCGTAATGAATACTGCTAAAACTACTTAAGCCAACCAGCCAAATCCTGACCCCTCGGATTCACCCAATAATTGACAAATATCTCTCTTTATAGGTATTTCTGCCCCATTCTTTCAGTGGTAATTGCACGTTGTATAGTTAAACTGATTTTGTTAGACCGTAAACGATATTAAGAACAAAAGTCTGTTGTAATAACTGTTACAGTAACTGCCGAAACTCTGCTTTCCTCTGGCAATCACACTGACTCTCAATGAGCCATAATTGCACAATTAGCAATTCTAATACGGCAAACTTGCTAAAATATTCTAGAGAAGCTATGCATTTAGAGTTATCTCAATAATAGATAAAGTTCAAGTACAGCACACATATAATAATCTGTGTAGGGAAAGCTTTCTGGCAGTTATCTGCTGCAATTTGTGGGAAACGTTGTATCTTACCATCTGACCAACAGAACCAACAGAACAAAAACAGAGGAACAGTGTGGCATAAAGTGTGAAATTATCATTATCATGCAGTTCTGAATCACTGACCTCTGGCTAATCATGTCTTGAAGCCATTCTGCAACAGCATTTCTGGCCATCTGGCCACTCAGAGAATTTCTTCAAAACTGAGACTTTTTAATTGATCTGTGAAGCTGAAACGGATTGACCAAGAAAGTCTAGCTAGTTAAAGGAATAGTTCATTCACAATTGAAATTCTGTTGTTATTTACTCACCCTCTTGTTGTTCTAAATCAACATAAATTTCATTCTGAAAATCCAAATGTAATTTTTTTTTTTTTTTAAATCTTGGCCACTCTTTTCCATATATCCACATTCATCAGTGAAAGTAGACAAGAACCGAAGACTTGCACAATAGCATCCAAAACACACTGTAAACCCTTCTGTTGTCATTACTGGAAACATCAAGATGTCTTAATTAAGCATTACTTGAAATGTCTAGTTTTGGGCTCGTAACACAAATATCTATGTTCTTAAAAATCCAAAGACTTAAGATTTTAAGTTTTCTTCACTCATACTATTAAGTACAAAATTGAGGCTATGGGGAATACCAATAATGCCATATGTTTGAATTATTTAATTATTTATTAATTATAATAGGTTCCCTTGGTCAAAGGGAACATATCGGGGCATTTAAACAGTTATTATTAACCCGAAAAAAGTTTTTGCATCCTGAGGGATACAAATATTTAAGAGGCTGGGGAGTGAAGTAATGTTACATTTTTGTGAAAATATTGAAAATGGGGTTACTGCAAATATTGAGGACTTATTATTTAAAATCTGCCATCAACTCACAATCTTTATCTAAAAGTAAAAAAGGAGCTTTTTTTGAGAAGGCAGTTGACCTCAAGGCAAATGCTCCTATTTTTCAACATTATTTTCATGATTTCTACAAGCTATAACACTGAAAATAAAAGCTATTATTTTACAATAAAACATGGAAATGTATTATGTGGGCACTAATGTGTTGAAAAATAGCAATTAATTAATTTTCAGAGGTAACTTTATATGCTTGCCCTTTATAGGGTTAAGAATTTATAGAGGTTTTAGCTCTCTTGACAGGGTTGGGGTGCCGTGTGCAACGGGCACGCTACCGCTGGCCTCTGGACAGGACTGCGGCAGCATTGGCACATCAACTGCCTAGAATTGTTGGCTGTATCTCTTACCTTACGGAGGTTTCTCCCACAAATCTGAGGCAAGCACGTCTTGATCCGTTCAGACGGCACCGCGATGGTAGCGTACATAAATCGCCAAGGCGGCGTGCACTCTTGTCATATGTCACAACTCTCCCGCAATCTCCTCCTTTGGAGTCATTATTATTATTTATGATGTTTAGTTGCTGTAAAGGGACATAAGGGAAAGGAGGAGTCGAGAATTGACTTGACAATATAAATGATGTTTTTAATAAAGAGCTTAAATCAAAAGACACAAACACACACACACATAGGACAGACATCTGCCCGTAATCGTTCTCTCTCTGTCGCACCACTGTCCGCAGTCATTAGCCTGATAAGGGACCGGTTGTGTATAAACACGACCTGCCCCTGCCCTCCGCCCTGTCACAGTTGCATATTGGTTTGATGTCACCATTAGGGTGATCTGTGGAGGTCCTCTTTGGCCAAGTTGAACCATGTTAACACCTTAATTCTCCTTGTACATGTGGAACTGAAGAACAGGTGTCTATGCATTTCTGTGAAGAAATACGTTTATTTACTGATTGACCTGGAATCAGTTGGAATCTTCTTTAATTAAGCTGTGCTATTGTATGACCTAAATTTGAGTTCATTCAATTAAAATTATTAAGTAGAAACAACAACATTTAATAGCAAATCTGAGTTAAGTCTACTTGCATCTAGTTACTTTAACTTAAATAGTTAAGTTCAATTGATATGATCACCAAGTAAAGTGAACGTCATGGTTACTGTTATAACCTCCGTTCCCCGAGGGAAGGAACAAGACGTTGTGTCAAATTAAGTGACACAAGGGGTTTTCCTGGGACGCCAAACGTACCTCTGAACCTGAAAAAAGGCCAATATCAAGTTGGCAGAAAGGGAAGCGGGGCAGTGAGTGCCAGTCAGGACTTTACCGTTTACAGTGGTGTGGCAGGAGGGACACAACGTCTCGTTCCTTCCCTCGTGGAAACAGAGGTTACAACAGTAACCGTGACGTTCCCCTTCTGTCACTCACTCAACATTGTGTCGAATGAAGTGACACAAGGGGTCCCATATAAAAACCCCACGCACTGACCGTGTTACGTGAACTGCCAAGACAGGAGCAAGCAGGCTACTGCGTGCTAGAGGCAACTGTGTAGGCTGCACGTAGCCCTCCCCAACGCCCCCAAAGAGGTGTCACATACAGACCTTAGGTTCCCCACACCCCTGAGGGGGGTGTTAGAAGGTATTGGGTGTTGCTCAGCCCGCTGCTCTGCAGATGTCTGCTAAGAAGGTGCCATGGGCCAGTGCCCACAAGGATGCCACACTTCTCGTAGAGTGTGCTCGAACCCGCAAGGGGGCGGGCATGACCTGGGTGTGATAAGCTAAGGAAATAGCATCAACGACCCAGTGAGCTAACCTCTGTTTGGAGACAGCGTTCCCTTTCTGCCGTCCGCCGAAGCAGACAAAGAACTGCTCAGAACATCTAGAGCTCTGCATAGAGACCAGCGGAAGCGTGCCCATTGCACACGGTGCCCCAACCCTGTCAAGAGGTGTCTGTGGTCACCACGACATGTCTGGACACCTGCTGCAAGGGGACTCCGGTCCACAGAAAGCAGAGGTCTGTCCAAGGGTTGAAAGTCTGATGGCAAGAATGGGTGATTGTCACAATGTATGTGCCGTGGCGCCATGCCCATCTCAGGACTCGAGTCTGTAGCCAGTGCTGAAGCGGTCTCATATGCATCAATCTGAGAGGAGCGGCCACGGCTGAGGATGCCATATGCCCCAGGAGCCTCTGGAATTGTTTTAGAGGGACCGCTGTGCCAGGCTCAAAGAGAGTGAGGCACCTGAGCACTGACTGAGAACGCTCGTTGGTGAGACGCGCTGTCATTGAGACTGAGTCTAACTCCATGCCAAGAAAAGAGATGCTCTGAACCTGGACAAGCTTGCTCTGTTCCCAGTTGACCTGAAGCCCTAGATGGCTGAGGTGCCTGAGCACCTGGTCCCTGTGAGCGCACAGTAACTCTCAAGAGTGAGCCAGGATGGGCCAGTCATTGAAGTAGTTGAGTATGCAGATGCCCACTTCCCTTAGCGGGGCAAGAGCTGCCTCTGCGATCTTTGTGAAGACGTGAGGGAACAGGGACAGGCCGAAGGGGAGGACCTTGTACTGATACGCCTGGCCGTCGAACTCGAACCGTAAGAAGGGTTGGTGTCGAGATAGAATGGAGACGTGGAAGTATGCGTCCTTCAGATCTACCACCGTGAACCAATCTAGCTGTCAAACGCAGGTAAGAATCTGTTTCTGCGTGAGCATTTTGAACGGGAATCTGTGTAAGGCCTGGTTGAGAATTCGGAGGTCCAATATTGGTTCGCAACCCAGTGTTTTTTTTTGGGTACGATGAAGTAAGTGCTGTAGAAACCCTTCTCCATTTCGGCTGGAGGAACGGGCTCTATCGCATCCTTGAGGAGCAGGGTTGTGATCTCTGTTCATAAGGTGCTGGCTTTCTGAGGTGGTGTCGCCGAAGAGGCCAACCTGGGAGACGGGGGCGTTGAGAAAGTGTGCCTTGTCAACGTTGTGCATCTTGACCATGTTCAGCCAGAGGTGACGCTCCTGGACCACGAGGGTGGCCATCGCCTGCCCAAGTGCCTGCGCTGCGACCTTCGTGGCTCTGAGAGAGCGAGGTCGGTGGCAGAGTTCCTGCAGCACGTCGGGGTTGGAACTACCCAGGTGCAGATCTTTGAGTGCCTTGGCTTGGTGAACTTGCAGGAATGCCATGGCATGCAGGGCGAAGGTGGCCTGTCCGGTGGTGCTGTAGACTTTCGAGGTCAGTGATGATGTCATTCTACAGGCCCTGGAGGGGAGTACCGGGCGGTCCCGCCAGGTGGCGGCGTTCTCGGGACACAAGTGGATCGCAACCTCTCTGTTCACCTGGGGGACCTCCATGTACCCATTGGCCGCCCCGTCATCCAGGGTAGTGAGAGCGGATGAGCGGAGGGATCGGTTCTGGGCAGTAAAAGGTGCCCTCCACGAACGCGTCAGCTCGTCATGCACTTCTGGGAAGAACGGAACTGGGGGGGGGGGGGGGGGGGGGTTGGGGTGTTGTGGCTATGAGTGATGCCCTGACCCGAGGAACCAATCAAGTAGCCAGTAGAGGTGAGTGGAACAGTGGTGAACTCAGCTTGCTGTTGCACAACCGTTTGGGTCCGAAGAAAAAATCTGACTGGCACTCACTGCCCCGCTTCCCTTTATACCCATATGTCCGGGGCGGGGCATGCAAATTCTGTCTGCCAACTTGACACTGGCCTTTTCTCAGGTTCAGAGGTACGTTTGGCATCCCAGGACGTCTCCTTGTGTCACTTCATTCGACACAACATCGAGTGAGTGACAGAAGGGGAACTGCATTATGGAACAAACAACTCATGTGTGAATAACTTAATACCCTACTCATGGGGCAATAAATACTTTGTGGCAGGCTGTGCATATATTACCAAAAACGTAGTGGAAAAATCTCAGATCTGTTCAAAGAAACAGCATGATACTAAACCATATCTGCACCCGTCTGAACGTGGTTATCTGTTTGATGTGGATGGTGAAGTGTATCTCTGTCCAGGAAGACAACCCTGAAAGTAAAAGAAATTAATTAATAATAAAGAAAAGTACAATTGAGTGTGATTTATATGGCATTGTATAAAAGACTTAACACAGTCTCAGCTTTATTAATATTTTGGATTAAATCTTTGTAGGGTTGTACAGGATGCATCTCTTTTCTGACAGGCTGATAGGCTGATAAATATATCGAGCGCGTGGACAATGCATACGCAAATGTAATCAGCAGTAGGTCTATTCAAGTGACCTGTACAAACCTGCGCTTTATTCTCTCTAATCACATTAGCCACTGTGGCTGTTGTTGCCTCTAACATGCAGCAAGAAACATAATATATGCTTATGGCACCTTATAACGATTCCCTCCCGGTCAGAGTGTTTGCGCATCTGTTTATCTGGGTCTGGTCAAAACAAAGCTATCAACACAACGTTGATGAGAAATCCAAACAACGAAAGGAAATCTCACTTGATGTCTGATCAATATTATATCATGGAAGAGACAATCAGTGAGCACATTAAATAATGCATTTTCTGAAACAAATGAAATATTGTATATTCTAAATATAGCTTTTGGAATGTTATATAGCAGTTTTGATCGGGTTATGGACAGCAGGGGAGAAATAAAAAACAATGCTACTGTAAATGCAACTAACCATATGATTAGGTTACCAAAATAAAGAGTCCTGTCAATTTTTTTTAAAAGGAGGAAAAAATGCTTCCCAAATCTTTTGTTATTGATATCAAGGGCTGTGCGCCCAATCAAACACAATCAAATTCCACAAATTGATTTTGGCACAAATGCATCATCTAAATGATCATTTAGTAGAAGATGGCAAAATTAGGAAGTTGCATGCAGGGATGTATTAACCACCGGGCCAATTGGGCTGTTGCCCAGGGGCCCCTAAACCCAAAGGGCCTTGAACTCTAAATCAGTTATTTATTTATTTATTTACTTATTTTGAGATATCTATGATAAATCCATGTAAATGTTAGCCTAATGTGAAATTTCTTTGCCCGAATGCATGCTGGATGATGCAGCGCGAGCACAGGCACTGGAGAACACACTCAAGAAATCTGCATCTCCTACACACACTCACGGCGAAGTCGTAAGGACTCACTTTTCTAAATTTAGCTAATTCAAATGATAATGTATGACTGCACTCGTATGTATGTATATTGTTGTGTCAGCTAATGAGCATGCGCTCTAATAAACCACCATGGCACAGAGGACACGTATCGCGGCAATGGCAGATAAGTGAGCAGCATTAATATGGATGCAGTGGAGTGTAGTTTTTTATTCAAATTGAAAACAAAAGTGAAGCGTTTCAAGTTTTCCTGCAGTCACAATCAATCTGAGCGAGCGCTGTGTCAGCATGCTCCCAAACCTGGCTGGAGGAGAGAGACACGCAAGTCTGGGCCGGCCGGAATTATAGGAAAGTTAATGCGGTGTCGAAATTTGATGCATATCCAATGCCTCGAATTTATGAACTGCTCGATCAGTTGGGCGTGGCTCGCTTTTATTCAACACTGGATTTGACAAAGGGATATTGGCAGATCCCCTTAATGCCATTGTCCTGTGAAAAAAAACAGCCTTCTACACACCCTTTGGTTTACACAATTTGTGATCCTTCCGTTCAGTTTGTTTGGGGCCCCGGCAACGTTTCAGTGTCTTATGGACAGGGCCCTCAGGCTGCACGCTGCATATGCCACTGCCTATTTATTTGACATCATTATTTATTGTAATGATTGGCATGAGGCTCACAGCAAACCCAAAGTAGATTGCAGTAGATTATCTGGGGTTGCACTTGGGTCATGGTCAGGTGCGGCCCCAAATTGATAAAACTGCAGCGATTGCAACCTACCCAAGACCCAAGACAAAAAAAAGAGGTGAGACAGTTCCTGGGGCTGGCTGGCTATTATCAAAGGTTTATGCCTAATTATTCGACATCACTAGCCCACTGACTGATCTCAATATAAAGTGAGCATCAGACCCGGTCAGTAGGTGGAGCCGTGCCAACAAGCATTCACACAGGTAAAAGATGCACTTTGTGGCAGGCCGCTTCTGCATTCCCCTGACTTCTCTCTCCCGTTTGTTTTGCAGACTGATGCATTGGACAGGTCACTGGGTGCTGTACAGTCCCAGGTAATGGTGGAGGGGGAAGACTGTACATTAGTCAGAAGCTCTCTTTGAGAGACGAAGCACAGCAGCATAGAGAAGAAGTGCTTGCCCATCATGTGGGCAGTCCTCACTCTCCACTATTATTTGTTGGGGTGAGCATTTACCTTCTATTCGGACCATGACCTGCTCAAATGGCTCCACCGCAGGAAGGATGCCAATGCCCGGACCACCCCACCCGTTGGTACCTGGCACTCCAGCCGTTTAAATTGAAGGTGGTCCACAGTGGTTTGCAGCTGGCTGTCGCGTAGTTCCTCTTTGTGTGTGTGTGTGTGTGTGTGTGTGTGTGGGGGGGGGGGGGGGGGGGTGGGGGGTGTTTGGTGTAGGCAGTCTGGATGCCCCAAAAAAATACCAATGGAATAGTATGTCCTACTATTTTTAACGACATTCTGAAGCGCGCATCGACTGGACTTTACGATCTCATAATCAAGCAGGAGCCGAGGCGACATCACATTCATAACACTGGATTAAAAAGAACTGCGGAGAAGTACCGCGAGTTATTCGCGGTTAAGTGAATTAAGTGATTTATTTAGTGTTATTAAGTGATATACAGTATATACTAAGATAGTTGTTCCTTGTACTTAAATGGTGCATTTTTTTTACAAAACCAGAGCGGTTGATGTTGTATTTTTATTATTATTATTATAATAATGTATCATATACATTTTCAAAAAGTGGAAAATGTATATGATATAGTATCTTAATTAATGTTACTCTTGACAAGCTCAGATTTTTGAGTTGCGCACAATCAACAGAGACTGCAACCATCTTGCAAATCTGATTTAAACATTTTCATTCATAAAGTTTACACTTTAGTTCTTCTGGCTTCACAGACTCCTAACTGAATTGTAATTTTAGATATGTTTATTTATTTTATTTGCCTTTTTCCCATTTCCCAATGTGCTTTTAAGTCCTCATGGTTGCGTAGTGATATGCCTCAATCCGGGTGGCGTAGGACAAATCCCAGCTACCTCCCTGTCTGAGACCGTCAACCCACACTTCTTTTCACATGGCTTGTTGAGCACATTGCCACGGAGACATGGTGCATTTGTAAGCTTCACGCCAGTCACCGTGGCATCCATTGCCCAACTCACCACGCTCCCCAACAAGAACAAACCACATTATAGCCATCACGAGGGGGTTACCCCATGTGACTCTACCCTCCCTAACAACTGGGCCAATTTGGTTGCTTAGGAGACCTGGCTGGAGTCACTCAGCACACCCTGGATTCAAACTAGCGAACTCCAGGGATGGTAGTCAGTGTCTTTTACTACTGAGCTGCCCATGCCCTTTAGATTTGTTTATTTTAAATATTGCTCTATACCTGTGCTCATTGGATAATAATTCTAACGAATATTTTTTATTCCTTCTATTATTCGGTAGAATTTGTTATTCATTTCAAAGTAATTGTCCTTGCCTTTTCGGAAAAGGTTTTCGGACCATGGCATTGCCCGGTTTGGAACAGATGTATAGTGTACATTTTGTAGCAGTGAATGTGAGACCATAGCAAATATTATTTTTGTATTCCAAAAGTAAAGAAAGAAACTATGTTTCCATGACTTTTCAAGTAAAATTGTTTTTAATTAATGCCAGGATATTATAAAACAAATAATTATTTTATTAATTTACACCAAATAGTAAAAAAAAAAGAAAAGAAATAATAAACCCATTTGCTAGTTTTATAAGGCAGGAATGTGTCAGTCTTTGAAAAGGGGTCCATGTCATGTTCGTATATTTGCATATTGTTAGGCCTATGCACTTCATTCATGGTAAAAATAATACATTTCAAGGTATAATTTTAAGGAGATATACAGTGCATCCGGAAAGCATTCACAGCGCTTCACTTTTTCCACATTTTGTTATGTTACATCCCTATTCCAAAATGGATTAAATTCATTATTTTCCTAAAAATTCTACAAACAATACACCATAATGACAATGTGAAAGAAGTTTGAAATCTTTGCAAATTTAAAAAAAATACAAAACGAAAAAAATCACATGTACATAAGTATTCACTTTGGCAGTCTCCAGTCTTGGCACACCTATTTTTGGGCAGTTTCTCCCATTATTATTTGCAGGACCTCTCAAGCTCCATCAGGTTGGATGGGGAGAATCAGTGCACAGCCATTTTCAGATCTCTCCAGAGATGTTCAATCAAGTTCAAGTCTGGGCTCTGGCTGGGCCACTCAAGGCTATTCACAGAGTTGTCCTGTAGCCACTCCTTTGTTATCTTGGCTGTGTGCTTCGGCTCGTTGTCCTGTTGGAAGATGAACCTTCACCCAGATTTTCATCAAGGATGTCTCTGTACATTGCTGCATTCATCATTCCCTCGATCCTGACTAGTCTCCCAGTTCCTGCTGCTCAAAAACATCCCCACAGCATGATGCTGCCACCACCATGCTTCACTGTAGGGATGGTATTGGCCAGGTGATGAGCATGGTTTCCTCCAAACATGACGCTTGCCATTCAGGACAAAGAGTTAAATATTTGTTTCATCAGACCAGAGAATTTTGTTTCTCATGGTCTGAGAGTCCTTCAGGGGCCTTTTGGCAAACTCCAGGCGGGCTGTCATGTGCCTTTTACTGAGGAGTGGCTTCCTTCTGGCCACTCTACCAAACAGGCCTGATTGTTGGAGTGCTGCAGAGATAGTTGTTCCTCTGGAAGGTTCACCTCTCTCCACAGAGAAATGCTGGAGCTCTGTCAGAGTGACCATCGGGTTCTTGGTCACCTCCCTGGCTAAGGCCCTTCTCCCCCGATCGCTCAGTTTGGCCGGGCGACCAGCTCTAGGAAGAGTCTCGATGGCTCCAAACTTCTTCCATTTACGGATGATGGAAGCCACTGTGCTCATTGGGACCTTCAATGCTGCAGAAATTTTTCTGTGCACAGATCTGTGCCTCGACACAATCCTGTCTCGGAGGTCCACAGACAATTCCTTGGACATCATGGCTTGGTTTGTGCTCTGACATGCACTGTTAACCGTGAGACCTTATATAGACAGGTGTGTGCCTTACCAAATCATGTCCAATCAACTAGATTTACAAATTTATTAATTTTGAGTTTCATGGCAAATGTTTTTGTTAATTTTTTATTTTTAATAAATTTGCAAAGATTTCAAACAAACTTCTTTCACTTTGTCATTATGGGGTATTGTTTGTAGACTTTTGAGGAAAATAATGAATTTAATAAATTTTGGATTAAGGCTGTAACATAACAAAATGTGGAAAAAGTGAAGCGCTGTGAATACTTTCCGGATGCACTCTATATATACTTGTTCAGTAAACAGTTTTGGTACTTTGGGTCACCACTTGATGTCCAATATAAACCTGGGTCTGGAAGCAAAATCAGCTGAGAACCACTGATATGAGTCAACAATGATCCCATTGATGCCGAATACTTAAGCAAGGGTGTAACTGAATCACTTTTCTTTCAATTAAATCAGACTTCCAGTTGATCGCTGATGTGTTCCCGTACATCCTATTTATTGTGTAAATGATAACACATGGCACTCTTGCAAGTGCCTAATCCAGCTAATCAAATTTAACTGTTTCCCTGTGGAAATGCACATGTTGTCATATATACACTTCATTACACAGGCGTGGAAAACAATCAAAGCATGTCAACTGCTGGATGATTTGTGGATTGTGAAATGAAGATTCAGTTGGGTTAATACTGCAATTGGAGTACATAGAGTAAATGCCTGTTCATGTGAAGAATCACATCAATCTTTGTTGCTAACAAATGTAGCTTAATGGGCCATATCATGAGAAATATTTTTTTCATTTCAAATTTTATGTTAAAGTGGTTCAGTGTACTATGCAAATATACTGTAGCTCAACATTTTCAAGGTAGTCCAAAAATACCATTTGTTGTAACTAAGCTGCAAAAATGACTCATTCAGAACTTCCTGATATCACACCAACAAATGTCAACGTCACCATATGTCAACGTCACCTGTTCAGTGTTCAGAAACTTGTTCCACCCAATCATGGTGAGGTAATAAGGAGGAAGTAGGATAGATACTATTATACCTAACACTATACCACATCACTACAACATTTGTGTCATATATGATCTCTCTGTGTCTTTAATTCCTTCATGAAGGGATTCAGATGTTTACTTTCATTTGGAACAACTCTTTGAATAATGTACCATTCCCACAGTGTCCTTTAAGAGTGCAAAAATGCTATTTGGAATTCGCCCAAAGTATTCGGCTGGTCATGTGATCTCAACATGTAAAATGAAACATCAATTACTAGGCTACTTATGTGAGTCTTACATTTACATTTATGCATTTGGCAGATGCTTTATCCAAAGTGACTTACAGAGCCCTTATTACAGAGACAATCCCCCCTGAGAAAACTGGAGTTAAGTGCATTGCCCGAGGACACAATTGTGGTGGCTGTGGGGATCGAACCAACAACCTTCTGCTTACTAGTTCAGCGCTTTAGCCCACTACGCCACCACCACTCTGTTTACTCGTTCAGCGCTTTAGCCCACTACGCCACCACCACTCCGTTGGGGCCGCCACCACCACTCCGTCGCTGCCGCCACCACCACTCCTTTGCCATCACACGAGTCTTCATCTCATGCAAGTCTAAATCATTTTAAACATATTTTGAAAACTTTATTTTCTTTTCTAAATGAATTTGTTTAGGGGCAACATATTGGTAAGGAAGAAATTACTTCACTTTTAGTTCACTTTTAAACAAATAAAAAAATATATGATTTGACCCACTTTAAAGAAAAGAGATATCTAAACTTTAGAGGTTATGTAACAATGCAGAAGAGTGGTTCTTTACAGTCGTGGACTGTTTGTTACACCGATCTTGATGTGCTTCATTGACTTGGTCTGTTTCCATTAGAAAATCCACTGTGAGGTTCACTTAGCTCTATTGATCGTAAAGGGCTCAAGGTATCAGGATTCAGTGGCAATCTAAGACCCTTCTGTGGCAGGTGGTGAGAACTGAGAAGAGATTTTGAGGTTAGTACAGCTTTTAAAAGCATGTATCTTAAGGTTATTTCAATTGAGACTTGTAATTTAGAAAAACAGTGTGTAAAATGTCAATATTTAAAACATTTGTACCAATTAAATGATTCTAGTTTTTAGAATATTGTTTATATGCTTAATATAACTATAAAACAAAAACAGGTCTTTATAAAAATTCATAAATGGTATGTTTACTCCATAATTTGCTTGGCTGTCCCCATCAAAATGTGTTGTTTTCTTTGCTTTCAACTCTCCTGTTTCCCCAGACAGGCAGCAGCATCGATCTATTAGAGTGTAACCTTTGTACCATAAAATGAAGCCTGTTAGGTTTGTGCAGGTAATTCTCTGCATTTGTAAGAGAAAGAAAATGGGGGGAAAGTCTTCTTGACTGACTTGACCAGAGATAAAAATGGGATTGATTGTAGCACAAGATTATGAAATTAATTATTTTAACAATTCCTCAGTTATTTCAGCCAGTTCGAAGGATTTGCAAGTATAAGTTATGCAGACAAATATTACCGTTGCAATGGTATTATCATGTTTTTGATGATATTATGGTAATACTGTGCCTATTCTGGACACTTGTACAAATGCACACCTTAAATTTAGAGGTGCAATTTATAGCATAAATATTTAAAGGAAAAAAACAAGCTGGTGAATAATAAGCGTGCATTTTGAGTTGTGACGTTTTTTTTCTGGTTATGAACAATGTGATTACCATTGCTGAAGGTCAAAGTCATCCAGGGACTCCCTTTTACACTGTACTTAATGCTCCTCATGCACAATAGTTCACCTCTTGGTACATTGAAACAGCAAAGTAAGTCAAATGGTGGTAGAACTTGGGATAGGTCACAGCTTTAGGTAATTTTGATGCTGGCGCTGAATAGATTAAATAGATTACCTCAACAACACCAATTTCACTGAATGTCAGGCAGCACGTAAGTAACCCACCAATGGTCCTCACCCTCAACAAGATATTATAAGAAAAATAATGACAATGGTCAGAGGCTTTCCTTCTGCATACAAAAGCAATTGTCTGGAAGGTCAGAAGAATAAATGAATAAAAGTATATCAGTAGGTTTAATAAATAAATATATTTTTCCAAGAAAATAAACTGATCTATTTCCACTAGTAAAAGATACAGTAATAAATTATTGTAAATTTGACTTAAGCTTAAGCTTGATATACAATACTCTAGATTTTTTTAAGAATGTCTTATGATGTAAATTATCTGTCTATACAGCCTGGTTTGTGAATGATTCAAGGCAAGTCAGTATTGTTTGTATTGTGCTTATTGCATATTGTTTCAAAGCAGCTTTACAGAAAATAGAAAACCTTAGGAGTCAGATTTTACCAGATTAATTAGTCAAGTATACAAATCTTACAAACTCAATGGACTTGCAGTAAATGGAAATGTACTGTATAGCATAATCCAGTTTTTATCAATCTTGATTCATCTTTAAGAAAAGATTACCAAGAAAAGATAATACCAAGAGTCAACAAAGTTGTATGGTGCACTGTACTTACACATTCATATCTTTATGAAATGAGCAAAAATTTTAACACAACTGAGATACAATTTTTTCAAGAATATAAGTCTGTTTTAAAATGTATTAATTTTTTTGCTTCTGAAAGGTCCTGCAACATACAGTATATCAACTTATGTATTGTAATTGATGTCAGCTGGTCAAAAACACAACACAACAAAACAGATATGCTTAAACACAAAACAGATGAAAATCTAAATTAATTCTACATAATTAATTAGCTAATTATTCTAGAGCACAACAACAAGTTTAAGTAGCCTATTTTAAGTATTTTGCCTAAACAAAGTACTGTATGTTATGCACACAGTTTAAATATTCTTTTCACCATAAATGTATTGGCTAACAAACAGTATTACCGGTACTCTTAGTAGGCTTTTACATGAAACTCCTCATCTTCCCACAAAATTACGTTTCATCAAACTGACTAAATATCCAGTAAAAACTGTTTGTTTGTACAACCCCAATTCCAAAAAAGTTGGGACAGTATGAAAAATGGTAATGAAAAAAAGGAGTGATTTGTAAATTATATTCCCCTTTGCTATATTGAAATCACCACAACTACAGCTAAACATTATATGATGTTTTACCTTGTGTATTTTATAGTTTTTTTTAAGAACGTACAGTAATTTCAAATCAGAAAATTGCAATTTAAGACTAAAATTTGACGATTTGACGAGGTGCTGCTGCTTCTGCTTGACATTAGTCAATATGCTGCTGCTGTTGGATGAGAGAGAGATGCTGCTGCTTCTGCTTGACATTAGTCAATATGCTGCTGCTGTTGGATGAGAGAGAGATGCTGCTGCTTCTGCTTGACATTAGTCAATATGCTGCTGTTGTTTGGAAAAGTGCTGCATATGAGGTGAGAGACATGCTCTTGCTACTAAACATAATCACTTAACTCCCCTTTGTAAAGCAGATTTAGTTCTGTGGAGCTGGGGAGGAGGAGGGTGAACGCTAAGCAAGGTTGAGCTGCTGAACTTAAATCTAAGCCATTGGTGAGTACCCTTTTTATAAGTTTTGACAGAAAGGTGTAATTCCCTGATTGGTTTACATAGAGGCGTGTCGGGAACTGAACCTATTGGCCTGCGCCATGTAGTTTCCTAACTGAACTTAGGAAAATGAATAGGACATTTAAACTAGAGTCAGTCGTCAGAATAGACTGACATCTTTGACCATTGCCATGCATCTTGCCACGCTTTTAAAAGACATTGGATACATTTTCATTCTGCTGAGCTGCAGCTTGTTGTTTTGAGTGTAAACCATCCTCAATGCATTCATGCACCCATCTGTGCTATTTTTCATTGTTGATCTATGTAAACATGAACTAGATGGGTGTCTTTGACCATTCTGATGGGCTTCCGGCAATGTGCAACAGTTTTATGAGTGTAACAAGTTAAATTTTGAAATACGTGTCACGTTCTGCTCTATTCCACTTTTGCTACTGGCATCTCGTCCTGTGTGTAAACAGACATGTAAGGAGGCCCGGAGGAGGTGATTGAGGGTGCTAAGCAATATATATATAAATTTATTATTAACTTAATACTGAAGCACTGGTACTTTTGACATCAATACAAGATGATAAAAACCTTCAAAACGTTATTGAAAACATTTAGGCCTTAAGACCCTGTAGCCTACTCCTAGCGCCACCCATGGTAATTACTACTCAAATGTTTTAAAAAATGTAATGCGCTGTGCCTGTCATTTCCCATCCATTCAAAAAAGTAATTGTAGTAAAGTATAGCTATTTGGGTCTCAATACACAAGCGCACAGTTGTAGTTCCAGCTTTTGCCACTAGCGAATTCGCTATACAGATTTGAATATGCGTTTGAATAAATGTATATACTGTAAATATAGGTCAGCTAAAATGTTAAATTGGCCAAAATGTATTAGTCCATTTTTTTTTAGACAGAACCCTTGACATCCATTTACCTTGCCATATATGTGTGTGTGTGTTTTCTTTGGGATGCATCCATTATTTTATATACTTCCTTTTTATTCAACCATCTGGCGGACCACTTGCAAGCTTTTTGAGGCCTTCTAGAACAAGCCAAACAAGACATATTCAAGGACACTTGACTAATTCTCACAAAGTGAAGGAGCTTGTCTATTGCAAATATGATATAGACTCTTATTTCCAATAGTCTTATTTCCAGTTATATCTGGCTTTTTAGATTGCTAGGGCTTCAGCATAACACCACCAAACCTTCACTGCTCTCATCTGGTTTGATCCAACAGACTTCAAACAAATCCATTTTTAATCATGCATACAGATTCGAGCCTTAAACAAAAAGAACATTAATAATGCTGCCCGGCCCACCCCAGCCACATGTGAGAGGCAGGAATTACTAGCAGTGTGTTTTGAGGGCCAGTTGGAGTCCGGGCCATCGTGATGTGCAGCTATTGTGAAATAAATTAACACCTGGTCGTCAGCACTGTGAATATAATCCTGATCCCCATGAAAGAGGAGAGAGGTTTAAGGTTGTGGAAGAAATAGCACAACTGGGGAACCGTGTAATTGATGCCTATTGAAGGGGAGAAAGTGATGCAATAAAATGAGAGATAACACACTGACAGTGTCAGACACCATTGTAAGCAGGTGAAAAAATAATGGATGAAGATATGAAAATACTACTTTTAAAACAAATACCATGCAATTACAGTACCTTTGGTCATCACCATGACAGACATTTTGGTTTAATTGGAACTGTTATCATGGAAGCATGAAAAAAAAAAATATTATATTATATTCAACATGTTTTCAAGCGTGAACTGAAAGTGTGTTATTTAATAGGGTCTCTAGCAAGCAGAAGAGTTTGGGTCCATTTTTCTTGCAATTCCTTGAAGAGTATCAGTAAATGGAAGTATTGTCAATTCTTAATGCC
Source organism: Moxostoma hubbsi (assembly GCA_032164185.1). NCBI lineage: Eukaryota > Metazoa > Chordata > Actinopteri > Cypriniformes > Catostomidae > Moxostoma > Moxostoma hubbsi. The sequence goes on from JAVLUX010000044.1 coordinate 12,880,355, forward strand.
AATGTGAATGTAGAAAGTTTGGTTCTTCGGGGCAATGGAGGTGTCAGGAGACAACGAAGCAGTGCAAGCAAGTCTTTTATTTTCTGCCTTCAGTGTCTTGTATTTTAAAGCACTCAATTTATGTAGATTCTTCACAACACTCAAAAAGTTAACATTTAACTTTTAATGCACTCAGTACACATCAACACTGTGCTCTCGGGCCGCTCTCTCTCCCCAAACTGATGCATTGGTGTGGCTTTTTGAGTCTCCCTTCACCATCATTATAACAATAGACAGGTGTTAAAGATAATTACAACACAGGCGATAAGCCTTACCGCTCTTCCTCTCCCGCAAACAGACACAAGAACATGCCCCCACCCCACCCCCACAGTGAAGTTAAAAGCTTTTTCTTGACTAACAAATCTTGACATTAACTTTTAAACTGATTAATTATGACCACACCTCCTCAAATCAAAACTAACAACCGATAATGATAATGTTAAAACGGTCCTTTATTGCCATTTGAGCTGAATTTTTTCAGCTAGCTATCAAGATCAACTCCCTGGACATAAATGTCTCGTTTGTCTCTTGATCTTTGAACCTTGAAAATGATTTTGCTAAATAAATATTCTTGTAGATAAATTTGTCATCAATTAGGGGTGCTATATACATCACTCCTAATAAGTTTAGCCACAGACACATTAATGACAACTTTATCTACTGTACATGAATACTAGAAAATATTTTTGCTGTAAAATGATGCTACCTGGGTCTTGGGTCTGATTTTAACTGGAGTGATTTCATTCATTGCCAACATAATGGAAGGACCTTTTCAGCTTTCATCATCACTGTTACCACTGTGTCTTTTTATACAAAAATCAAACAAAATAGTAATTTTCATCCTGGGGCTCTTAAACAACTGCTACTCATCTGGATATGTCAAGGCCTTGGGGAAAGTTTTTTAAGGATGGAAGAATGGTGCACATCACAGACTCTGGCTATTTACTCTTTGTAAGTGGGTACTGCGTGGCTCCCAGAGCTCAGCATTTTTTGCTCTAAAATGATTTTTCATCTGCACTGATGGTTAGGCTTAAGGTTGGGGTTTGGGTTAGGGGATAGAATGGATGGTAATGTGAGCTCAACATGGTAGGCAACCCACCCCATGTAGAATAAAACAGCTATTTCTTGTCTTCGTCTGTTGTGGGCGTACATCATTTTAAACAAGGATTTATTAATATATTTAGGGGTAAAACTTTTGTTCCATGGTAAAAATACATAATGCACCATTGATGTTGAAATTCAAGTGACTTACCTTATGGACCAGATTCAGGAGCAAGTATATGAGTTTTGGGTGAGTGGATATGATGTGCCAGTGCTTTTGGTTAAGCACTGATGATTAAGGATCAAGCAGTTAATGCTAATAGACTTGATAAGCCATTGTGCTCTGTTGAAGTGGTCTAGAATCCCATCCTTGCCGGTTGATGCAGTTGTGTTTATGGCACAATGCTGTCAGACAATTGTATATCTCAAAATATGCTTTCATCCACCCAATTTCCTGTTGGTTGGTGGTACTCTAGTGGTTAAAAATCTTAGCTCTTAACCCAAATGTTGTAGGTTCAGGCCTTGGAAGCCTTGATTCATGTTTATCCATCATTGTGCCCTTAATCAAGGTGCTTGACAACAGAACTGTCCCTGTCATAAATGTGTGTTTAACATGTTTTGGATTACAAAGTGTCTGATAAATGACAAATAACTGAAATGAACCAAAAACCTGAAAAATAGTGCCAATGGCAGGGTTTCCAATCGACAGCCACGTGAGCAGAGGTGCATGTTCTCAAACTCACATACAGGCTCATAGAAGGAATTATTTAGCAATGGGTCGCAATAGATAAGCATTAGCAATGTATTTGTTTCTGTTGGCCTCTACAAGATTGACAGAAAGTTATGTGCTGAAGATGTGATCACAGAAGAAATTTATGACTAAAAATACTACTTGCTTTAGTAGTCACTCTGTGGACATTTCACCCAGAAAATTATATGTTCAACGCCACTTCCAGCTTTGGCAACAGGAGGCAGTGATTAAAATTTTAGTAAGCACAGCCCAATTTCAGCAGCAAAACATTTGACCTAGTGTTTGCTTTTCTGCTAAATTCAGCTAAATTTGTGGATCATTTACAACATACTCTTGTGTTTTGCTGTGTTATGTCACAGCTTTATGACAAAAAAAGACCAACAAAGTAAAGTGTAACACTGAAAAACAAAAACAAAAACAATTCATTATTTCCGGAAGGCTCTTCAAAGGATGTAAAAATATAGTATTTTTGGCAGTTCGGAAATTGCTCTGTTTTTGTTTGGATGGACTGTTAAAATATTAAACATTCTTTTACAGTCTAGACATGGAACTATGTAAAGGCTGGTAAGTTGAAGGAAATGTAAGAGGTGCTTGTGCAAATCTTGGGTTGTGGGTGGTTGCCAAGGTGTTGCTATGGGGTTGTGAGAGTTTTTTAGCATGTTATGTCATTGCTAGGGTGTGTTGTGTGGCTTGTTACTGACCCAAAGTCCAACATCTCTGATATTCTGGTATTCTGAATATCTCTGATATTCTCTAGATGTGGCCCAGGCCTCCATCAATTTAAATCTTTTTTGCCCATTTTGTCAGAAAACTAATAGTACACGTCTTTTCAACAAATCAAATTATTTGAGGTTTCATTCATGTCTGTAGCACATACAAATTACACTCTGAAGTTTAATATGTAGGGTTGAGGGGTTTTTTAAACAACAGCTTGAACAATAATAATAGACTTATCAAGCTACACATATTAATACATGTGAATAACTAAATACTTTCCAATTTAATGGCAGGTATATTGTAAATGGCTGTTGGTGCTTTCAGTGCAGATCTGTTATTGGTTATTTCAGGTGTCCTTGCTGAAGGCCACTTTTGTTCAGCTTTGATTTTCCATTTTCTCTCTCTGTTGGAATCCATTGGCTTCACCTGAGCATCCATACAAACATTTACTTTCCCAGAAATACCATTGCTGTTGCTGCTCTCCACACACTTAAAGGTTGCTATTGTGAAACACACCCCTGCTGCGCTTTCAGTTGGACCCTTGATTTGTATTTAAAACTGTTGCCTGAACCACATGCACCCTAGACCATATTATCTAAAATTAGAGATATGATTAGATATTAGAATATATTCATATTCGAGAGAGGTGTTTGTGACATTTTCCTTGGTCTCTCTGGGAATAATTCTCTAAGAATGAATTACGCCCACTGATAGCAGGATATGCATGCATCTTGTCTGTGTTGTTTTGGCACCGTATTCACTAAAGGAATAGTGCAAATCGGGAAACGGCCTAAACATTTAGTGCTGAATGCAGTTTGCTCAACTTGATGGTCAGTTTTAAATGTTACAGTTGGTTGTGAAGGATGCAGCAGACTACCACGATCTGCCACACTTTACTGGGACAGTATAGCATGCTCAGTTTTAACACTGATCTCCATCATTTGATGATTTACTGTTGCCATGATTACTAGAAAATGTTGTAAAAAAAATTACTGTACTGTCTGCTTTTCAAGGACAGTGATAGTTCAGCATTAATTGTGGAAAGCAAGTAGCGCTGACCTTTGTGAATAAGGTGCTATGTATAATAATACTCATTTACATAGAAAGAAGTCGTGTTTGCGCTGAAAAGAATGACAATGATTTAATTAAAATAGCCTACTCACAGCCAAGTGTTACTTCAGAGCATTTAGCAACTGGTTTAAACTACCTGGTCTCATACAAAAACTTTACAATAACCACGTTTTGTAAATGTTTCATGCGCCTCGTTGTACATATCACGTTCCTTGTGAAATGAACACTAGAGGTGCTGAAACAACTTTTATTTTATTTTTAATTTATGACTTTTATTTATTTTCACACAACTCACAAGTTTAACGGTAGATTATCAGTTCATAAACTTGAACCATATTTTTTACACAATGCTATATTATGACTTCAAAAGACTTTGATTACAGTGCATGACTGTAACACAGATCAAATTCATGGGCAAGGATGAGGCGAGAAACCGGCTTGACGTATGACGTAAAAGGTTTAATGGAAAACTCAAAAGACAAACACATAAGATAACGGACATGTCCGTAATTGAGCTCTCTCTCTCGATCGCCGTCTGCGAGTGGCCTTTATCCCTCTTGACGGCTTAATTAGCCTAATATGGGACCGGGCGTGCATAATCACAGCCGGTCCCGCCCTCCACCGTGCCACAATGACTTTACCACATTTTTCAGGATATATTTGAAGCTGCTGTTTTCATGCGTTTTCCAAATGTTGCTCGTCAACAATGAAATGCATAAAAACTCTCAAATCCCCTTACTACACTGAAGCACGATTTTCTTCATGTTCTGTCGTTGGATAGCATTTCCGATTTAATTTTGCGTCGCCTTTGAATGAATGCAATGTGAAGGTTGTACAAAATAACATTTATTTTAACAACCCTATCAAAGTGAATAGCAGACACAACAGCTCCGCTACAACATGGGCCGCCATCTTGATTAATTTTGCTTATAATTTTATAAAAGCACTTGCATTCATTCTTCTGTTTAAACTTTTGTATTATTTGAGCTGTAAAGTTGTTTAAATCATAATATTTACTATCATTTTTGGGTTTAAAGGTTTGTTGACATTACATCGCCATGGTAAAGTTGTAAAACTGTCTATATCTTTACACAGAAAAGGTTTAGATGGAGGGATTTTATCACAGTAAAATCATGTTTACACACATATCCTGTCTAATTACATTTATGCATTTGGAAGATGCTTTTATCCAAAGCAACAGTGCCAATCCCCCCGGAGCAACCTGGAGCCTTGCTCAAGGACACAATGGTGGTGGATGTGGGGATTGAACCAGCGACCTTCTGATTACCAGTTATGTGATTTAGCCCACTACGCCACCATTGGCTATTGGCCATTAATCTGGGCAAAAGTTCACACATGGGCATGTAGTCATATAAGACGGCCTCTGTAGCCCATTTTCACCTACAGTCACCAATCTTGGTACATATATAGTTCTCACCAATCCGGACAACTTTCATAATTGTAGTCATTTGCTCCACCCAACAAGATGTCGGCCATTTTGGATTTTCTAAAAATCGCAAGCTCTGAACTTTTAAATACTCCTTCTAGGTGATTCATTAGACTGTCACCACATTTAGACAACATTATGCCAAGACACTGAAGATGCTAAATTGCAAAGAGATTTTGATATGTAATGGTTTTGCCATGTTGAGGCATAACTTTATGGTGAAAAATGGGAAACAGGAAGTGCCTCATATCTTCTGTGTGCAATGAGTGATTTAGATAAAAATTTAGATTTACGTTTAGTCTTGGGTGCTAATCATATGGATTTTACTCTTTTGGGTCACGGTCAAAGTGCCACCACCTGGCAGCAGAAAGTTTGGCTTTTACAACAGACTTTAAAATAGTGCACTTATATTTACACAAATTGCTTGTTTAGAATAATGTCAAATGCCAAATGCATGTGTCCATCTTGCATTGTTTTCCGAAAGCCAACGGGTGGAAATGGATCAGTTGTGCTTGGGCTCGTCATCGCTGCTTACAGCTCTATTTAATAATTATTGCCTTCACTATTTAAGTTTTCAATTTGTGAAATTGGCTTGGCCTTTGTTAAATTGTCAGTATATAATGAACCTTTTAGAATGTCAGTCATTTAAGACTTTCAGTGTATATATATTTTTTTTACTTATAACAGCAAGCAATCAAGTAATGACTTATTCTAATCATTTATTGCACTATTTTTACTGACTACCTAGATGGGTTTTTAGCACAAAGCACAAATTACTGCATGGCTGTGACTGACACTTCAAAAGACATAAAGAACTCAGGCTCACAAAATAATTACTTTGGCTGTTTTAAAGACCACTTTAACAGTTAGGGGTTTATTAATGAGATATGCAAATTAATTTATGCTATTTGTTATCACACTCATTTGTGGCAACATCACAAGTGCTTAGATTTGCATTGTGGTTTCAAGTATTACTGCTTTATTATAGTTTGGTTAATTCTCTCAATCATAATGAATTACCTTGAATAGTATGTAACTGACATTCAGTGGGTGAGTGGCCTTAAATGACTATATTCAGTACAACTGACTCTGAGTGTAGCAATTTTGCCATTAAAGCTATTAGAGAGTGGCCTGGCAAGTGCAGGTGAGTATGTGGGATTTGTTTATTTTTCTGCAGTTCTGTCAGAGTAATGCAATTTGGAGTGGGTTTCATTTGACCGTTTCCAGTGTTCTGTAATTAGAAGGGAGGGTTGTCCATTTGTAGGCACTACAATAAGAAAGTTATTGTCTGTTTTGTTGAAACTTTCAAGAAATCTGAGGAAAACATACTGTGTATTGATATCTTGTGATGTACTATGTTGTCATATTGATGTTGCTATAGTTTCCAATCTGTGATTTTAGTGATTAGTGATTTTAAATGGATCTATTTTCTGAAGGGCTGATTTATTTTAATCCACTTCTGCCCACAGATTCCTCTCTCGAATCATTATAATGAACACAGTTCTGTAAGAAGTTATACACAATTGCAAATGCTTTCTTAGGGTATTTGTTTCTCGAGACATTCTCAAGACACACAAGTCCTAATTCTGTCTCTTTTTTGTGCCTATATATTGGCTTTAGAAGTGTTATTGCAGGTGAATGTCAGCTGTAAATTACTAGATAATTTTCCAGTGTGAGCCACCTGCCTCCTTTGAAAGTCATTATAGCCTTGGAAGGCTATTTGTATGTCCTTCAGCAAAATAAAACTACAGAGACCTTCTATAAGATTCTGAAGATTTGTGTAGATAATTTTTGAAGAAGGTCTCTAAATTAAAGTGAGGTAAACAATGACTTTACAAAAACCCAAGCAGATGGCATAAAGAATTGTCTAGAGCTTGGAGATCTCTGAAGACTGTTGTGTCTGAGGTGCTGGAGATGATATATAGAGATGTTAGAGCTAGGGATGCACCGATACTGGATGGCAAAGGCAGGATAAATACATACAAATTGTGCCGTTGTGATTTAATGTGCTGAGTAACGTCATTTTTCCCACCATGTCCGATATTAATATCAGTGCGACACACTTTGCAAAAGGCATAGGCATTGTCGATATGGCTTCGAGATTTTAAATGAAATTTTTCTACTTTTATATGCATATTTCGTTTTTATAGCCAGAGCACAACCTAAGTCTTCTCCTTCCATCTACCATTGATTCTTGATTCACTTCCTGCGTCTACTACCTCCACAAATATCAACAGCACAACTGGGTTGTATGTTGCCAGGTTGAGGTCACAAATGGGTTGAAATTTGTATGATGTGTTGATAGTGTAAGTATGATGCGTTTCATACAAGATCTGGCAACTGGACAACCTTGGAATAATATATTGATGTGATTATTTATGTAACGAGGTTTGGGGCATACAAAACCCGGGGAAATAACAAAACGAGAGGGGGCGGGAGATGGGTGTGAAATACGGGAAAAATGGGAGTGTTGACCATATGACAAATACTAATGATGGCAATAATAATAGTAATAATAATAATAAATTGTTATTAATATTATTATTTTTTAATTTTAAATTCAGTAGTATTTTTAATCGTACAATAGCACTTTTTAAATCTTCAAGCTTTTATTTTGACATCCTGAACTCTCCAGGAATCCTGTATGTGTCTTTTTGTAGGCAAGTTTACGGTAGTTTATTTCGCTCTCAAATTCAATGGTAAAATGCACCTCCAGTGCCGTTCTAAATGCATATATAAATTATCCAAACTATTGAGCATCTACATCTGAGATGTTGCGCTCAAATTTTGCGCAACTCGTGAAGACTAAAAATAGCTGTGAGTGCATCACCAGCCTGTGCGTGAGTTTGTGTAAGCAGAGCAGCGCCATTCACTAACGCGCTGGCACTGCACATACTATACATTTACTTATTAAACATCACTTTTTGTGATTCACAGAGCTATCACACTTCCTTAAGTGGCTTTGAATGCACGAGTCATATGAACTGCTTTAATGGGGTTTAATAGTACTTTTATGTCATTTTTGGAGCTTGACAGTAGCGAACATGACTAACACACAGTATCGGATTTGGATCGGGCTCGTTGAACCGATACCCGATCCGTCTAAAAGCTTCAGCATCAGAGCCAATACCGATTCAGGTATCGGGTAGGTGCATCCCTATTTAGAGCACGACATTCATCATAGAAACTTAATCTCTTTTTGTTTTCCCTTGCCAAATTTACCCACTTGTCCCAGTTTCTAAAAGTATGGTAGATACTTTCTGATGTTTTCTCATTATCTGGTTATATTACTGTCAGTAGAATTGTCTGAAATTTAGATTTTTATGTAATCTAACAGTGCTGGAGAAGAAACTTTGAAAGTGTAGCACATAAATTATATTGGTTAAACTACAGTCAAGCTATTCTTTTGAAAAAGTAGTTAGCTCCACAACCAATGTGATCACAATGAAAATCAGCTTGCTGCTACCGAATATTCATATACCACGAAATTGTCCCCATTCTGCCAAATTAACGACTAGCACCATCCCCATCAGACATCTTAGCAATATTTCAAACGTGTTTACCTTTCCCTGTTGCGCAAGCAGTTTCTGGGACATGGGTTATGGTTTCATGGAAACAAGGAATTATTTACATAAAATATGCAACTACTATTATGTAATTTACAACAAAATATACAAATCATTTTTGGCACCGCCCTGTGCACATTTCACCATAACAATACTTCTAGCTTTGGCCATTGAGGGCAGTGAATCAAATTTCTGTAAGCACAAACCAATTTTAGCAGCCGAACTTTAGATCTCCTGTCGCTGAATTCATGGTGTGATCAGTCTGATGCAACAAGTTACCAAGACGAAGTAACTATATTAAAGTGGACATAACTTTTTTTAAATATATAACTACCAGATTATATTAGTTAATTCTGCAATCAAAGCAGCATTTATCTGGCACACAAATAATGAAGATTAGGGTGGCAGCATTAAATTGAACAAATTCAATTTACTGTTCTAAAAACAAATACACCCAATAAAACTAGAAAACACTATATAATAGAGTCCAAACAATAGACCAGTGGTTCCCAATCTGGGTGCCACCAGGACTAGTTAGGGGTGCCGCAAAATCTCTGCTCAGTTTAATATTTTAATAGACACCTGGTGCACTCTAGGTGAATCCAGCTGTATCATTAACAGACAAACGTGCCTCTTGATGCGATAGGAATGTAAACAAAGCAGTTAAAGGAATAGTTCACTCCAAAATGAAAATTCTCATCACCATCATGCCAACCCAGATGTGTATGAATGTTTTTCTTCTGCTGAACACAAATTAAGATTTTTAGAAGAATATTTCAGCTCTGTAGGCCCATACAATGCAAGTGAATGGTAACCAGAAATTTCCAGCTCCAAAAAGCACATGATAAAGCACAGCATAAAAGTAACACATAAGACTTCAGTGTTTTTATTTTTTTACCAAAAAAGATACCCTATTTTTAAAGAAAAAAAAACTGATTTGCATCAGAAATAAGCAGTTAAGTAGCATCACTACTTAATTACTCCTCACTGCAATCAACAGTTTAGGAAACGTATCTCTTCTGGTGCAGTGGGGTTAAAAACTTTCCACTTCAGCTGTTGGTAAGGTTATATGAGGTGACTGAAATTATTTGAGTAATCACCCTCATTTGTCTGCTATAATAGACGGTAGTAGACCATGACCACTCGTACACATGATTGGATAAAGTCAAGGATCTAGACCTGTATTTCCATCTAGAACCTTTGACAGCTCCATTAACTTGCTTGGGAGCAGTGCTGGGAAAATTACATCTGAACTGCAATCCGGTAAGGATTACAAATTACATAACTAAAATTGCAATCAGTAACATCACCTTTAACTGTCACCTGCATTTGAGTTGGATAATCTATATTATTTTGGGACCCACTTTAGCTGTCTTTTGGCACTTTTCCACTGCACGTTACGGTTCGACTCGCCTCGACTCTTCTCGCTTTACTTTTCGGAGCTTGCATTTCCACTGCAGTTTAGTACCACATCAACGTGGGTTGGATTATAAATTGATCGTCATAGTTGCGCCGACTCTACTGCCATGACATCATCTTAAACGTGACACAAACTGACCAAAACAATAACACAACCGCTAGCTGTTAGCTGCTAACTCATTGTGTTGCATAAACCAGTTGTTGCATGGTGATTTTACACAAGTGTAACAGTTAAATTGGCCTAGTTGTTTTAGAAGCATGCTTCCAGTAGCTGGTCATCTAAATAAAAGTGAAGCTTTCAAACAGAATATAGGCTGCGTCCAGGACACTCTCCCTCTCATTGCTTGCTGGTTTAGATGGCGTCCATTTGGTCAAACCACTTCCACTTTTCCTTGATGGTTCTGTAGTCACATTAAAAAAAAAAATGTAACTTTCACCTACACTGTTGGTATGTCTGGTGTGCGGCCAACAGCTGAGACACTTCCTGAAAGACTTTTTAGTTTCGCGTCGTTTCTTTCTTTTCAAACGAGTGGACCGTCTACACCTCGTTTATTGAACACAGCGTGGTTTTGCGCACATCCATTTCTTTTTTCACAACTTGAATGGCACGTGAACAAATCATACTATTATCGCTGTTGCTAACTTTAAAACTAGTTGGTTGATGTCCCGAGTCACAAATCCAGTGACACTGGTAGTGCAGGATTTTGACGTCACGTTTAGTATCGGCTCGGCTCGCTTGTAACCCCCCGACTGAGGTGGTACTAAAAAAAAGTATCAGGTACTAGGTACTATCCACAGTGGAAAACCCAAAAAAGCGAGCTGAGTCAAGTTGAGTCGAGTTGTACTGTGCAGTGGAAAAGTCCCATTTAACTACTATGTCCTTTGATACAATGTACTTATTATGTATGTACCTGTTGTTACATTGTACTTACATTTAAAGGACCTGCATTTAATTACATCTGTAGTTACATTGTTAACCTTAACCTCTAATCCTAACCCTACCTCAACCCTCACCCTGAACCCTAACCTAAAGCCTAACCCTCCCTCTAAACAGTGTTAATCTTATCGTTAACGATAACGAAAACAAGACAAAAAAGATGCATCATGTTGATAATTAAACAATTTTATTAAAACATGCTGTTGACGAAAATATGATGAGAAAGAAACATCTGTTCATATTAGAAGATTAGATATGGATTAATATATAAACACTACACATTGCTTTAAAATGGGATAATTACCTCACTCAAACAGATCCTATTAATCCATGAGCTAATTCACTATATCCACAGCATATCAAATATGTAATATTGCAATTAACATCAATGACAATGAAGCAAATGAACTGGTGAACTTGAACTATGTTACATGCTAGTCATAATACGTCTACTAAGCACATTCACAATCGCATCTTATCTATCATAATCATTATAAACATCTAAAAACCACATTATATGATTGGTAATATATAATCTGTCCTCCAGTATATCTGCTGTGATTTCTTTTTTTAATTACAGCCTGCATTAAAGAACTAACGCTTGGGGGTCTGTCAGTACAGGAGAAACTTACATGTGAAAAGATAAAGAAAATGTTTATATGTTTTTTCTTAATGTTTAAAATTTTTATTCAAGTTTGGTCTGTTACAGTTCGACAGTTTAGTTTCTTTAACTAAAAATTTGTTCCAGAGTAAAACTGACTAAAATAATTGAATATGACATGACGAAATATTGACAAATTTTAAAGGACATTTTCGTCAAAAGTCTTAAGCTATGAATAAATAAAAATGAATAAAAAAACAGTGTAAATAACACTGCAAATCAATATATTGAGCCAGAGTTAGATTCCAGGGAGTAGACAGGTTGATTCAATACAGCCCAAAAAAAGACCTTGAGGGTAATATCCCTGAAATTGACCTGAAAGCAAAGTTTGCAAAAGTCCATGACAAAGTCCTTAATGGGATGATTCCCCTGGCAGAGATGCTTTAGCTTAACTGCTAGGTTCACGATGAGGTTGTGTATACTTTATTGTTAAGCAGACAATGACGAGACTTAGTAAATCAAGGTTTTCCAGGGTCAAACCTTACATGACAAGTCTTGACATGCCATTTTAGAATATACCTGAATGTGAATGTGATTTGATAGTTTCTGCAGAGGAGAAGATTATCAGTGAATAAGGACTTCTTCACACAAAGCTATCTGGTCACCATTAACTATCATTGTATGAAAAGAGCTGCATAAACATTCTGCTGAACTTCTCTTTTGACGGTACACAAAAGAAAGAAAGTCAAAATACAGGTTTGGAATAGCATTAAGGACAGTAAATGATCAATATTATGCAATTTTTTTAAAAAATAAATCCTAGATATTAATGAAATATGTATCCTGAGATATCTCACCAGTCTCTGTGACAGCTGTAGACTTTGTATACAGCAAACAAAAATGAGTCAGCGGACCACGTACACTGAAGCTTTTCACCTGTCAATCATTTTGCTCGTTCTCATAGTGTTGTATTTGAAATGGTTCATTGAGGCTATGATTCATAATGTTTGTCAGTTGAGAGCGCTAATGTGTTACTTTTGAATTTGAAAGCCACAGGAACAAACAATACTGCTTTTTAAACTCAGTTTGTGTCTCAAAATTATCTTTGGAGTGCAGGGTTTTGGAATGAGGGGGCATGGCTAATTCAATGGTTCAGTCACTTGAAAGCTTTGGAATGCTAAAATGACTTACAACACCTTGAAGTGAACTAACATTCTAACATTCAACATAATAGCAAGTTACTATGAACAAGAAATTACTATCAATCTATTCTTTCGAATTGGGGCTCACTCAAAGCGCACCAAGATTTTCATCTCAGACTGATTGGCATTCAAATTAGATCAAAAATACCATCTTATTTCATTGTAGCTCTGCAAACAGATGCATCACCTGGAAACGGAGGAGAATGGCTTCTCTGGCATGTCACACGCCATTGACAATCTTCTGTGCTGGCTGCATCTTTAGTGAGGTCCAGATGAGCAGGCGAGCTGGAAGCTTTGGCTAAATTATTTGATACAGTGCCTCAGAAAAGGAAAAGATCTGTCTGTTTACAGGAACAACAGGAATCTGAATTGAGATCAAGAAGCAGGTGAGGCTGACTGATGGCTCAACAGAAATATTAGATGTAAATAGATGCCAGACGACAATGTAGCCAATATATAGCCAATCTTCAGTCCAAATATGAAGATGAAAAGTATTCAGATGTTAGTTGGTTAAACCTCAAATGTACTACATGTTTTACAGCATAGACCATTGTTTCCCAAACTTACCGCCACAGCACCATCGGTAAGGATCAAGTATACTCTAAAAATCGAAAAATGCAACTGTCTCTTTAAAACTACTGACTGAGTGCATATGCACAGTGAATTGGCTTGAACAGTGAACAGTTGCATGGCTTCTTTATTAGAATAATTTTTTTTTATTTGTTATTTTGATCAACAACCGACTCTAAAGAACAGAAAGGATATTAGACTTTTTTTTTTTTTTTTTAAGATTTATGCATTTCAAGATCATAACTCAATTCCATCAAATTGAATTAAGTAATCTTTAATAAAGTAAAATCACTAAAAACTAAATATTTTAAGTTTTATTAATACAATTTTGTAATGATATTGAAATGCGTAAATATAAAAAATTGCCTAAAATATATTTTTAAGTGTAAGATACATTATCAATTACAAATGGATTGCATGGATCTCATCTTTGAACACACATGGGTGCCTGCAGGTTTTAATCTGAGGGTACACACAGAAATCTGCCTAGAATTTGATTTGAATTTGCTTTGGGAGATACCTCCGGCCCGAGCTCTGCCCTCTCCTCCCTCCATGGTTTGAGGAGGTTGAGGTGGTAGGTTTGACGTGCCCCTCTCCTATCCGTTCGCTTAACCTCATAATCGAGATCTCCAACTCATCGTATGACCTCAAAGGGTCCTTGCCACTTGGCGAGTAATTTGGAGGTTGAGGTGGGCAGCAACACAAGCACTTTATCTCCCTGTGAAAATACCCGTAGTCGAGTTCCCCTGAGTACAATCGGCGTTGGCGTTCTTGTGCTTGGAGCAAATTCTCCTGTGTTACCTGTCCCAGAGTGTGGAGTTTTGCTCGAAGATCAAGAATGTATTGAATTTGATTTTTACTATCTGAAGGTCCTTCCTCCCAAGCTTCCCGTATGACATCAAGCACGCCCCGTGGCCGGCGCCCATACAGTAGCTTGAATGGGGAAAAGCTGGTGGAGGCTTGCGGGACCTCTCGTACAGCAAACAGCAGGGGTTCGAGCCACTTATCCCAGTTTTTAGCATCATTGCGTACGAACTTACAAATCATGTTTTTTAAGGTCTTATTAAATCGTTCCACCAGTCCATCTGTCTGCATGTGGTAGATGCTGGTACGAATCGACTTAATGCCAAATAATTCATATAGTTTGCGAAGTGTACGTGACATGAATTTTGTATCTTAATCCGTGAGGATTTCCTTTGGAATCCCCACTCGGGAGATAATTTTGAAGAGTGCCTCCGCAACACTGCATGCTGAGATGTTGCGTAGAGGCACCTCTTCCGGATATCACGTTGCATAGTCCACCAGAACTAACACAAAGCGATGCCCACGTGCAGTCTTTTTTAATGGCCCGACGAGATCCATTCCAATTCTGTCGAAGGGGATCTCTATCAACGGCAGCGGGCGCAATGGCGCTTTTGGGGTGGCCGGTGGGTTCACCAACTGACATTCCCGGCACGCCGCACACCACTTGCGAAAGAAAAGAAATGGGCCATTATATGGTTATTTTTATCTAATGCCTGCCTTGCACCAAACATTGGTGGATCGAGGTTTGAGAACAACCTGTATCCAAACAGAACACACATGTGTAAAAGCACATTTGGTGTGAACAGCCCCGAAAGCATCCGTTCGCACATGTCTGTGAGTGAGAGCACATGCACGAAACAAGATCCGTAGGCCTGTTTATTTTTTCATAAATTACAAACCTGAACCCGACCTGAAACCTGTCGGGTTCTCGGGTCCCGTCGGGTTGCAGACCTCTAAATCTGCCTAGTAAACCTCGTATCTTGGGGGGGTCTGTGTTCATGCTCCCTCGTGAGATTTTTTAGGTTGTTGCAAAATACAACACCAAAGCATTCAATTCTGGTGACTTTGAGATAAGCATTTATTTATTTTCTTGAGTATGAGTAGCATTCATGTAAATAATGGCTAAAGCATTTCTTCCAGTATCTGTTAAGACACGTTTTCGTACTATCAGTTGAAGGAGTTCTTTTTAACTTGACACAGCGTCTAAAACTGCAGCGCTCCCGTGAGAAATGCTAAAAACACAAGTGAAATGTGACGCAGTTGTCAAAAGAAATCCATCTAGTGAATGATTGAAAAACTATTGAAGCACAAGATAAATACTGTTATGAATTCTATGGAGAGAAAATGGAACTGTCACTGTAGCAACGAAATGTTGCGAAATTATTTAACATTTTAATTAATCTAATATAACTAAACCTTCTTAACATTAACAGCACTCAAACATCCAAAGTAAGTCATTTGCATATGAAGGTCTTGCTTCAGATGAATTTCTGCCACAAGCTGTTTGCTTTATCTGAAAATTTCAACAGATTGGTTTTATGAAGTAAACCCTACACAACGTTGTTCATGCTCATCAAATAGTGACTGCACTAAATTGAGAGAATTTCCAGAATGCCAACATTGCCATGCTCCACATTTTCAACAATTACACTGAAGCCGATAAAATGTGAAAACTGTATATGACCTATAGAACAGTTTGGCAGTTTTAACATTAACTATATATACCTGATTACAAGATAAAACAAATGAATTAAATGAAAATTAAAAATAATTTTAACTGCAGAGGGTCAGTCTATCAGAATGCTGGTCCATTGTACTTTGTGGTTGGTTAATATTATTTTACAGCACGTGTGTGAAATAAATAAATTATGTAAATATGACACAGTGATCTGTGCCTGCCAAATACAGGAACAGATCCAGCATTGTCTTTTTACTGAGATTGTGCTTCATTGTGACTTTAGCAAAATGACAGTATCCTTTGCCGTTTCGATCTACTAATTCTACTGCTGGGTAGATTTAAATTGGATGGTGACACGTGCATACTAACATTCAATTGACACTCAGTGGGAAACCATAAGGCATTACTCTGTTGGAAAGTCCTTTTCATACAGTTATGCCTTTCATACAGTTGCTTTGTCAATGGTTGCCCATTAAATATTATGCTTAAAATATTTCTGGATCTGTTTATAAGCTAATTAATCTTAGAATGCATTTATCCTAGTTTACCCATACAAAATATCAAAGACACCTTAATTGAAGAATTCCTGTAATGTCAGATGAAAAATTAATATTAGCAAAAAAGCACCTAATGGACTCTCAGACAGTGATGAAATGAAGATTGAACTGTTTGGCCTCAATTCCAAGCAACATGTCTGGAGGAAACTAGGCACCACTCATCACCTGCGCAATACCATCCCAACGGTGAAGCATCATGCTGTGGGGGTGTTTTTCAGTGGCAGGGACTGGAGGACTAGTCAGGGTTGAAGGAAAGCTTAACACAGCAAAATATAGAGATATCCTTAATAAAAACATGGTCAAAAGCGCTCAGGACCTCAGACTGGACTGAAGGTTCACCTTCCAATAGGACAATGACCCTAAGCACACAGCCAAGACAACGCAAGAGCGGCTTAGGGACAACTCTGTGAATGTCCTTGAGTGGCCAGAGCCAGAGCCAGAGCCTGGACTTGAACCCAATTAAACATCTCTGGAGAGACCTGAAAATGGCTGTCCACTGATGGTCCCCATCCAACCTTACAGAGCTTGAGAGTATCTGCAGAGGAGAATGGCAGAATATCCCCAAATCCAGTTGTGCAAAGCTTTTTGTTACAGTTAACGGCTGTCACCCCTCCCCGCCCCCCTTCACACGCAATCCAGGAAAGTGAATATGTGAGACAGGAGAAGAAACTGTGGCTGTCTGAGAGATGTAAGCCAAATGTTCTGTAATTTGGCTACCTAAACCAGTGTTTCGCAACCACTGTGCCCACTATGTGCCATGAATCATTGTCAGGTGTGCCATGGAAAATTATTCAATTCCTCAAAATAAATAAATACAGTTTTTTCCTGGTATTTTAGTGAAGGCATAGAGATGGTAGAAGAGTTTTAAAGTTGCCAATTCAGTACATTTTCCACTACAAAATATTTATGCTACCAGATTAAATATTTGTCCATCATAACATTACTGTTCTAACAAACTCTAGTCCACTGTCAAACGTAACTCCTCACATGCCCACAAAATGATGCTTCATCATCACACTTGTAGTAAAATCATTCAGTCAGTGAAGCGAATGATTGAATAGAATACAAGTGTATTGTTTTACTCAGAGACTAAAAGCTGTTTATTTGTGCACAGCAGAGTTACAGATGTTATGAACAGATGTGGCTTTCTTGTCGCATTTCTCTCATGAAACATCAAAAATATAAGAAACTGTTACATATGATTATTAAAAGCAAATTCTCTTGTATTAAACAAGTCCAAAAACATAGTGAAACGATGTGTAAATTCTCAGGTACTGTAATCTTAACTAAGTAATATCTGAACTGGTGAAAAGAGGCGGGGCGGCTGCTCTCGGGTCCTAGTGCCTGCCGGTTCCAACCTCTGTCAGTGCGACTTATGTGTTTTCTTTCTCTCTATTTGACCCGTTGCGACTTAAGGCCCAAACATACTTCACGCAACTACACGAACACAGTCGCACCTTGCTATGGATGTGTCAGCACTAGGGTGACCACCTGGCTATTGCTCTGTTGCAGGACAGCAGACCTGATTTTGCGGGACAATGCGGGACACGAAGGCAAGATAAATAACTATTATGGTTCTAGGTGAATAAATATTGATTTGATATTAGATATCTTTTTTGCAGTGATGTTAACATGCTTTAATCGCTAATTGGCTTTATAAAATATTAATGACGGTGCTGACCGGCGCTGTGGACGTCAATCAGTTTGGAACAAGGTCTATGATACAAACAAATTTTAACAGCACGGACCTACTCAATCTAAATATAATGAAGTGAAAATAATAATCTAATCATTAAAAAGCACATTTCCAAATAAGCACATAAATTCCATTAGGAAAGACTAGAAAGATTAAATGTGTTCTTACCGGATTCAGTGCATCTTGAATTTATACTTTTTATCTGATCTGGCAGCTTCGAGTAGGGCCTTCTTGTTCATTACGTGTCTGTAGAACTCCTGGCAGGTGTAGCTGTAGTTTACTTTCACCAGGAGTTCACTTTTTATGAGGTCCACAGATGCTCGGTTCCTTGTCTCTGTCCACACAACGGTCATCAGAGAAAACACCCTCTCCATGAACGCGTTGGTGACAGGAATGCTCAAAACCAAAGATACTAGAGCTGTCATGTTTGGGGCACTGACGTGTTTCAGCAGAGCTGTCCACTTTGTTGCAACAGGATTTGTTGTTGTTGCGATTTCCTTTACGCGTGGCAAAAGAACACAAAATTCATCATACAGTTGGTTCATGTCCAGTTTAAAGCTCATTTTTAATGCTTCAGCTGCTCCACGGAGATCTTGGAGGCTAAATTCTCTTTTGATGGCCAGGCATGAGATGTGCTTTAGGTAGTTGCCATCAGTGAACTCAAACCACTTGTTTTAGGTTACGCTCTTTGATAGAACATAAGAAAGTCCTGCTCTATAACAGCAACATGTGCAGTGGGAAACTGTTGTAGGAGAGTGCTGGTCTCCAATCCAAAGAATCGATTTTTTTCCCTTTGCCCGAGTATCAATTTGAGATTTATCATCAACTCGAAAAGCTCACACACAGTTGTCTCATCTCTCTCAACCTTAAGCACTGCGTCAAAAAAAACTTTGAGGCTATTTTGCAAAAACATCAGGTATGCTTGGAGTTCACAGGGCACATCCTCGCCATTTGCGATCAATTTCCAAAGTGATGCTGGACAGCGCTCTTCTCCAAATTTGCTTTTGACAGCAGGCCAGGAGTTGTGCAGATGCTTGACAGCAGGCCACAAACTTACATTCTTGTAAAGAGCCGTGTACTCCTCGTCCACAAACTCAAACACTTCCTTTAATTCTTGCACATGTTTAGCTGAAGACGAAAAGTGGTTGTAAACTTTTGTGACTATGTTCTCAATGTCAATTCTCATCTTATTGCCTGCATGCCTCCCACGGTTGTGTAGAATATGGGCCATGCAGTTGGCCTTGATAATTGATGCATTCTTGTCCATCAGTTTTTTATACACCGAGTTATGCACACCATAATTAACGCTGGCGTTATCAGCCGAGTATGCAGAGATCTGTTCTAACCCCAGATTACTCTCCTTGAGCCTTGAAACGACCTAGTTAAAATTCGCAGTTTTCATTGCAATCATCATAAAAGTCCAACAGTTTGTTCTGCACTCCTAGGTCGGGTGTGTAATATCTTAATGCTAACGGGAATAACTTAGTTGTTCCATGGTTTGATGCATAAGACGCAATTGAGAAATGTGGAAGAGAATCCGCTCTATCTGCAATCATTGGTGTATTTAACTGTTTCACGCATGTTTCTAAAGATGCTGGTGCAAGCACACCAATGGATGCACTCTTAGTTCTTCCACATGCAAGCTTCTTTGCTATTTTTGAATTGGGGAAAATTACCGGGGCTAATTTAGTAGTACAGTCGCCTGACCCATACGATAAAACATTCTGCACATTATGGTAGACACTTGTCACTTCAGCTGCTGTGATTTTATTTTGGTTGCTATCTTCTGGTGGAGAGAAAAAACTTGTCATGCTAGCATTAACATTTCTTTGTTGTGCAATTCTCTTGTGACTTTCCCCATCTCCATGCCTCCTTATATCCCCCTCACCTCCATGCGTGATGGTGAAACTTCGGTGGCATACACTGCACTTTCCTTTTTTAGGGTCACCTGTAACTGGTTTTAGCTATGTATATTTTTTCTCCCATTCTTTATTATAAGAACAAAGACGCTTTTTCTTCTCGGGAGCTCCGAATAGATCCATTTTTCTGTTGCAGTTTTTTTTTTTTCAATGTTTTCCAGCTCTGGCCTAAAACAGCTGCGTTGCGCATGTGCTGTGTTTTCATATTATCTTTTTTTTATTGAGGAATTGTAATTTAAAGGACGATTAAATATAATGATGCAGAAATAATAATAATAATAATACAAAATAATACAGACAATATTGAATGCGGGACATAGCTTCCAATTTCGTGACAGGTGGTCACCCTAGTCAGCACTCAATTGTACGTGCAATTTTTGTAGCCTTCCCCAGATCTGTGCCTCGACACAATCTTGTCTCTTAGCTCTGCGAGAAGTTCCTTTGACCTCATGGCTTGGTTTTTACTCTGAAATGTATTTTCAGCTGTGAGACCTTATATAGACAGACGTGTGCCTTTCCAAATCATGTCCAGTAAATTGAATTTGCCAAAGATGGACTATAATCAAAGTGTATAAACATCTCAAATATGATCCAAAGTAATGGTATGCAGCTGAACTAAATTTCAAGTGTCATAGCAAAGGGTCAATGTGATATTTATTTTCACAAAATTTGTTTTTTGCTTTATCATTATGGGGTATGGAGTGTAGATTGATGAGAAAAAAATATTTAATGCATTTTAGCATAAGGTTGCATCTTAACAAAATGTGACAATGACAATTGCTAGTGCCATGCTCTACCATAATATTTAATGCATTTTAGCATAAGGTTGCATCTTAACAAAATGTGACAATGACAATTGCTAGTGCCATGCTCTACCATTTGAGCTACAGTCACACTTTTCACTATTGTGCTGGAGATACTGTCATGCTTTTCTTCTGTACTGTGCTGTGACAGTTCCCTGTCTGTCACTCACTTCGACATTGTGTCGAAGAAGCGACACTAGGGGTCTCTCTTGAGAGCCTTATGCATCTCTAAACTTTGAGAAAAAGCCAATGAGAAATTGCCAGACAGAATTTGCATGTCCTGCCCCCAGACATACGGGTATAAAGGTGGGGAAATTAGTCTGTTCATTAAAAAATTTTCTTCGGAGCCGACCGGTTGTGTGAGCAGTGAGCTGCGAGTCACAGTCTGTTTCCTCTAATCTCTGAGTGTATGATGTTGGATCTACAGTGCATATCAGCGGCTTTCTCCTTCTTCTCACGGCAGTGCAGCTTTACCCCTGGGCGCTTCGACAGCGCTATTAAAAGATATATTTTCCTAAAAGAGCAAGTCCTTTTTAGGGCGCGACTTTATAAAGATGCCTTTCCGCCCCTGTGTAGTTCCTGGATGAGGTCGAGTTCTCTCTGCTCCAGACAGTCACAGGCGCTGTCTCGTGTATCTGGGCCGCGATCACACCGAGGCAGCATGGTCGCCTCACGACCAGTCTGCCTATCCTCTTGAGCCACCTGAGCTGGATGATGAGCTCACCACACTGCATCGGAGAGTGTTCCGGCGTCTGATGCGGAAGACTCAATTGGGCTGCCACCTTCGGGTCGGCATGCCCAGTCAGAGGCTGTTGGCCAGAGGGTCGACATGCTTGCCCAGCTCTCAGCCCCAGCGTCGAGCCCCCGCAGGCCCAAGAGATCTCCCACTGCCCGCTCTGGTACACCCGAACGGAGGCTCCCCTCGGGACAGACGTGCTGGCAACAGCTGGCCCCAGTACGAATTTCCCCCAGTGAGCCTTCTTGCACAGGTGCTATGCAAGGTCAAGGAGGACAAGGTACAAGTCACTCTGGTGGCCCCTTATTGGCCCTCTCGGACTTGGTTCTCAGATGTCGTGCTCCTCACGACAGCCCCTCCTTGGCAAATTCCCCTGAGGAAGGACCTTCTTTCTCAGGGACGGGGCACTCTCTGGCATCCGAGCCCAGACCTCTGGAACCTCCACATCTGGGCCCTGGACGGGATGCAGAAGATCTAGCTGGCCTACCACCTGCTATCGTAGACACGATCAACCAAGCCAGAGCTCCCTCTACCAAGCAACGTTGCGCCCTGAAGTGGTGCTTGTATGCGAATTGGTGTTCTTCCCGGGCTGAAGACCCACAGAGGTGCACAGTCGGGTCAGTGCTCTCATTCCTGAAGGAGAGGTTGTATGTACCTTAAAGGTGTATGTAGCCGCTATATCGGCCCACCATGACACAGTAGACGGCAAGTCTTTGGGTAAGCACGGCTTATCAGGTTCCTAAGAGGTGCCCGGAGATTGAATCTCTCCCGGCCAAGCCTGTTCCCCTCCTGGGATCTCTCAGTGGTCCTCTCGGGCCTTCAGCGACCCCCCTTCGAGTCGGCTCCTCAGACAAATCCTGAATGAACAGACGCACCCCCCCCCCCTTTATACCCATATGTCTAGGGGCGGGACATGCAAATTCTGTCTGCCAATTTCTCATTGGCCTTTTTTCAAAGTTCAGAGATTCATAAGGCTCTCAAGAGAGACCCCTAGTGTCGCTTCTTCGACACAACGTCTCGTTACCTCCATCAGGGAACGGAGGTTACAACAGTAACCTAGACGTTCTCATCCCTTGATGCTTGCTCCAGAATTCAAGGATGTCACTCTGCTTTCTATCCAAAGAGAGCTGGAAGATGTCAAAGAGAAAGGCTTCTGTTGAATGTAATCCTTTTGCCACAGGCACTTAAATCCTGGAAGGAATTCACCAGTGACATTTTGGTCAATGCAATAGCTCCCAATTTAAGGAAGATCTCTGCCTTGTCTCTTGAAAATGGCAGAATGAGAGAATGATAGAGTAACTGTGAAAAATGATAAAATTGCCTCCTGCGGCATGCACTGACCTTCACTTCCAGCGAAAGTGCTTTGCAGCCAGGAAAACTGCATCAACATTGCATTCATAAGAGTGCCACACACTGCCTTAGGCTCCGGTACTTAGAAAATATCCCCAAATTGCGAACTACTTATCTATGACAGAGGTGGTTTCAAAGCGGTTTTCTGAATGAAAGACTTGTCTCTGCAGGAATCAAAATAATAAAAAATCCCTTCCCCACAGAGCTCCTGTACTTACTACTTCAGTAGTCACATTGCATATGTTGTATGGTGATAATCACAGCATGTGTCTTCTGTGAAGCTGACAGTGATTGGGGGGGGTTTCTCCCTTTTTCTCCCTAATTTGTAATGCCCAATTCCCAATGCGACCTAGGTCCGCAGTTGCCTCCACATCTGACTGTCAACCCACACATCTCTGGCTTTTTGAGAGCATTACCACGGAGACCTAGCGCGTGTGGAGGCTTCATGCTATTCTCCTTGGCATCCATGCACAACTCACCACGCTCCCCACTGAGAGTGAACCACATTATAGCGACCACGAGGAGGTTACCCCATGTGACTTTACCCTCCCTAGCAACTGTGCCAATTTGGTTGCTTAGGAGAACTAGCTGGAGTCACTCAGCACGTCCTGGATTCGAATTTGTGACTCAAGGGGTTGTAATCAGAGCCTTTACTCACTGAGCTACCCAGGCCCCCGCTGACAGTGATTTTTACCAAACATTTTACAAAGTGGAGCTTACAAAGGCATTCAGCATGAAAGGTGAGAGCTCAGACAAGTTTACAAACAAAAATGTTTGGGCATATCAAAAACATGATTCACAACTGATTTTGCTTTAGGACCCATATTGTACATGAAGCTGTGACCTCATATAGTACCACAATTCTTTATTATACAAACTTGAATTTCAATAGTTTGAATTGTTATGCCCTCAGAAGCTGCTCAAAAAAGTAATTGTTGTCGGCTCAAATTATACTCACTTAGCACTTTATTGGGAACACTATGGTCCTAATAAAGTTCACAATGTGATCTGCTGTTGTTGCCCTTTGCCCTAAAGCTTCGACTTGTTGTGCATTCTGAGATGCTATTCTGCTCACTACAATTGTACAGAGCGGTTATCTGATTTTCCGTAGCTTTTCTGTCACCTTGAACCAGTCTGGCCATTCTCAGTTGACCTCTCTCTTCAACAAGGCATTTCCATCTGCAGGACTGCCACTCACTGGATGTTTTTTGTTTTGGCACCATTCTGAGTAAACTCTAGAGACTGTTGCAAGTAGAAATCCCAGGAGATCAGCAATTCATGATTGAAACATGATCGGCTGATTAAATAATCACATGAATGATTAGGTGTTCCGGTGCTCTTTATAACGTGCTCAGTGAATGTATGTCCTTCTTGTAAGTGAACCTGTATTTAATATGCTTTGGGTTGTACTGTATTTTATTGTGTAGTTTTGTCAATGGTTTTGAGGATGATGTCATGGCGGTCCATTATGGCATCTACCTTATATAGCTACCTTTTACAAAGTGACATATTAATTTGCACCAGAATACTTTGATTGGATGCACAACCGTTGATGCCAATGACAAAAGATATGGGAAGTGCTTTAGCTTCCCTTTTAAAAGTTGATATGCCTATTTATTTTGTTATTTTAATTATGCATATTTAAATGGTTAGTTGCATATAATTAAGCTTTTCACATCGCTTTTTTCCTCCTGCTGTTTTCGTGACTCAAGCAGAACAGATCTGCGACCCTGTGACCTGTGATTTTTGAGTTGTAAACTACCAGTTCAGTGCCACTGTCATAAACCACACTGTTGGATGTAAAAGGAAACACAAGTAATGTCATTGCTTATGTAAAAGTGTCTATTTTCTTCAATGATTGAATACTTCCTCACATTTCAGTTAAATTAAACACTGTATTTAAACACAGGCTCAGGAGCACTTTCAAAATATCTACTATGGCTGACAGGTCATACAGCGTAGTAGGACCCAGCTTAAACCTTTTATGTTTTCTCAGTGTTATTTATCTTAATGTGTTATGTATTCACTCTCAATGACTGTACTATCTAAACTGTGTTTTTGTGACTGTTATTTGTTTGTGTGATATTGTGTTACCATTGTAAAGCATTCTTGAGCTCTGGAAAGGCACTATATAAATTAAACATATTATTATTATTATTGTTTTTATAATTAAAATATTGCTATTTGTGAGCGGTTTGACAATTCAACATCTGGCTCAAACAATTGTGTGATTTGAAGGGTCTCGTCTGGGTGCCAAATAGGGCCAAGACCAGCATTGTGCATGTTTACAGTTATTAGATATGATTTCGTGTTCTAAAATAATTAACTGAATAAAACTATTTTTTCATTTTAAAAAAGATAAATATAACATTACAGTAATGAATAAATTAATGCATGGGTAATTTTTAATCTTTCAGCATCATATTTAGACTCAATGCCAAGAGTGTTTTGGAAATCGTTTGAAAGGTGAATAATGCAAAGGTAAAACAGCCCCACTTTATATTAGGTGGCCTTAACTACTATGTACTATGTAACCATTGGATGCAATGTACTTATCATGTACATACCTGTTGTTGCATTGTAATTACATTTAAAGTACTTTCATTTAATTACATTTGTAGTTACAATGTTAATTTATCTTTAACCCAACCCTTACCCCTAAACCTAACTCTAATCCCTAATCCTAACCCTACGCTTACTCCTAAACCTATTAATACATTAAACCTCAGTAGCATCCAAATGTGGGCATTTTGCAGAACAACATGTAGTTACACAGTAAATACATAGTCTTGTGTGTATTTAATGTTAGTACATAGTAGTTAAGGCCACCTAATATAAAGATTGACCGGTAAAACCTTAAAAACACTGAAACACTGGCTATGCAAATCAGTTAAACACTGAGAAGGAAGGGTTGTGCCACCTCTAATTTCAACAACCAATCAAAACATTGGAAAATAAAGTTTATTATTTATTATTAATTTGTAACTATATATTAATATATATATATATATATATATATATATATATATATATATATATATATATATATATATATATATATATTAGGTCGGATGTGAACCCGGAACTCCTTGAACTGTAGGCAAAGACTACCATAAGACCATTCAGTCATTCTAGCGAAAGATTTAGCTGATCCAGGTACTGTATTTATCCTCTTACTAAAAACAAATCCCAGTACTGACAGAGTTAGATTAAAATTGACTATGTAAATTATTTATTGGAGCACTTTAATTGATTATAAAGAATGATAATCAAAGCAGTAATTGTGCAGCAAAGTGACACCCATGGTATAACTGCACGTCCATCAAACCTCTTATCATATCAGGCTTTGTGATATTCAGCGCTTGAGCTGAGGAGGTGGGTGTGGCTAAAACCTGATGCAGCCTAAGTCTTGCGAGAGTTAAGAGAGTCACATTCACTGTTACTAAGGTTAGGTTTAGGGATAGATTTAGTGGTATAAAGCCCAGGTTAAAGCCCAGGTATACTTATTTTTTTGGCGTTGCAGGTCGAATTGCGCTATTTTGACCACAAGTGAATATGGACATGTTGGACGCATGTGCACTACAACTGTTTTGTTTTGTTTTTGTCTTTTATTTTATGCTAGTGATGGGAAGATCGGATAATTTTACTGACTTGGATCTTTGAGTCTCATTCAGCAAAATTAATTAATCTTTATTCAAGTAATTTTGTTCATTTGAGCAGAATTAAATTAAAATGTAAAATTTTCAATAGCCAAATCCCCCCAACACGTTACGCAAATTTTGATTATAGTCCCAACAAGGAAAAAAATGATAATCCTGCCAAGGACAAATTATGAGAAACAGAAAGATTAGTTCACCTCTAGAATCTTCTTGTCCGAGTCGTTCGTTCTTTTGTCACGAAGAACAAATGATTTGGACCAGATGACTTGAGAGGAGAACTAAACATTTCGGTTTCCTGTAGAGCGCCTATGCGGTTTTCACTTAACAAATGAATGGAGGTTGCACAATGCGCATGCGTGGCCGACACAAAATGAACCACTGAATGAACCATCACTGGTTTATACTTTTAGTATAAGAATTTATGCATAATTTTTTAGCATTCAAAAGTATTTCTGAAACACAAACTGTATGTATGTTGGACACATACAACATGCCTTTATTTATGGTAAGCTGCCTTAAATAAGCAGATACTCTACCAAGCACTGAAGTCTAGGGATTTAGTGTGATGTTAAATTTATAACTGAATTACACTGATGTGTTACAGAACACATAACAGAGATGCATCTCTGAAGATGCATTTTTATGTTGACAAAAAAATATATAATTGCTCACATTTTAGATACTGGATTTTTATGAGTTATTGTGGTGATGAGTAATTTATTATTAGTTATGTTAAATTATCCACAGTTAGTTTATAGTTCTCAATGCAGCAAAGTACATTCAGTCATTTATTGGTTAATTGATTGGAAGATAATTCCAATCAAATTGATTAGCTAACATTAACTACCATAGTCATCAGATCGCTATAACCTACTAAATCGTTTTTCGTGTTTCCATATTAGTTACTTGTAGGATTAGGGTTACTAAAGTGTTAATGTTGCACTACTATTTGTCCTGCATTAATTCCTGCATATTAATTATGAAACAAGTATGACGTGTGATCAAAAATGACCACACATTTTGATCTCTGAGGTCCACTACTTAACCATGATGTTGTGTTTTGACCTGGACAACTTTTATTTTCTTACGATTGAATTTTTTTTGTTTTTGTTTTACTTAATCCAATTGAAATACAATTTCTTGACTTTTTCACATGTGGTATCTAAAAACACATAAAAAAAAATTAACATTATATTTTCATTTGTTTGGTTTTATTTCACTTTGTTACACCTGTTGTGTTCCCGGTCAAAAATGACCGGCCAATGGAAATGAATGGATTAGACTACAACATTCTGAAATATTAAATGTGCAGGAGCATCCCAATCCTTTAGATGAACACATATGTGGATGTGTGTTTGCACCCACAAAGTCCTGGGACATGTGCCTGCATGCGCACACACACACACACACACACACACACACACACACACACACACACACACACACACACACAATGTGTGTTGAGCACATGTACAGCCGTGGTCAAAAGCCAGTGACATACATTTTGGTAGTGACATCAATTTTGTGTTTTGCAAAGTTTGCTGCTTCAGTATTTGTAGATTCTTTTTTTAACATGTTTCTATGGTATACTGGAAAACAATAATAAGCGTTTTTACGTTTTAAAGGCTTTTTTTGGCAAAAACATTCAATATATGCAGAGTCAGTATTTACAGTGTTGACACTTGTTCTTCATAACCTCTACAATTCCCTCTGGCATGCTGGATATCAGCTTCTGGGCTAAATCCTGACTAATGGTGATCCATTCTTGCCTTATTAGTGTTCAGAGTTGATCACAATTTCTGTTTGAGCCACTTCATTATCACTCTTGCCTTGTGACATGTTGCTCCATCATGCTGGAAAATGCACAGATCATCACCAAATTGCTCCTGGATCTTTGGGAGAAGTTGCTCTTGCAGGACGTTTTGCTATCATTCTTTATTCAAGGCAGTGTTTTTGGGCAGAATTGTGAGAGAGCCCACTCCCTTGGATGAAAAGAAACCCCACACATGGATGGACGGAGTGACCCTTTTTAAATTTTTAAATATGTTAAAAAAGAAGCACAAAACCTGTCATAGCTATTGTAGCACGCCCGCCGTCTGACTGGCGGTGCAACAGTAAATTACTTCTGTTTGGTAAAACAATGGGACAGACACAGTTGTGCTGTTATCAGTAACGAGTCGCTCTCATAATCTTTATTACAATAATTCCAAGATTATTTGTATATATTTTGTAAAATTAAATCACAATATCTTAGTCACCTTACATGTGACTCACTCAAACAAAACACCAATAAACGTGTTACAACATTCTTGTATGTCTTTCTTCTTGTACATTAGTATTATTTTTCCTCAGAAAACTCAATACTTTTCCTGTCAAACACACATCACAATGTATTACAGTCTCTGTTGTCTGTCCAAATGTATTCTAATAAATACTATATTACTGACTAGTTGTTGAGCGAACCAGTGACTACTCAATAACCATTTGAACTGAATTACTATATGCAGTACAGCGTATATCAAAAGATTATTCAAACATCCAAATTTCAACAGTAACCTATATAATATAGTATGCAAAGATTATATATATTATTCAACAATTAACATTACATATCTACATATACATATACTTCAACATTATAACCCATTGCAATTGCTTAATACATCGCTTTTATGCTATAAACACAACTATAAAGTTATAAACACCATAAAAAATAACATTACTCTGGGTTTTCAGTGTGCTGGAGCCTCTAACCATTCAAATTGTATAATATTAATACCAGGCCTGACGCGGCACATCCGCGAATGAAGCGTAGTTTTCATAAACACGACACCGTCTCCATTAAACATCTTAACAATACTCAGGAAATGTATATAACCCTCTTAAAACCGTATACACATGTTATCAACATATTGTCATGTTTTTATGTCCATGGTGATTGATTTCACCCACCTGTTTGGTAAAACAATGGGACAGACACAGTTGTGCTGTTATCAGTAACGAGTCGCTCTCATAATGGCCGCTTCTTTCCCGCGACTCCAAAGCTGCGTCCCAATTCGCATACTATCCGTCCTAAATAGTATTCGAAAATAGAATTAGTACGTCCCAAATCGTAGTATGTTGAAATGAGTGTTCCAAAGATACCCGGATGGTCTACTATTTCCGGTCAGAATCCGAAGTGCAGATCGATGCACACTCTAACGGCTAATATTGCCCACAACCCATTGCGTGCGGGAGGGAGGAGCTTTGAGATGATGCAAACATGGCGGCCGGATGCGGCAGCGGAGATGCGCCCTCAGTTTTTAAGTGTAAGAACTTAAACGTTTAGCGCTAATTAAAGTTATATTTTATTGTCTCATAATATTAATGGATTTGTGTTGTGCAAAAAAGTACCGTGTTTATCTTGTAGGGTCCGATGAAGACACTGAGCGCCTCATTAACTGGCGCATTGCCAACGACGATGTTTGTTTAACTGTCGCGGTGTGCGTAACTAGGCAACCACGTTCTCTTCCATTGCATGACGTCTTCGTAGTATGTCCCAGAACGTGCATACTCTTTTGCTACACACTCAAAAGTATGTACTTTTTCTTCAAAAAAAGAGTACATACTTTTAGGTCGTAGTATAAGTAGGCGAATTTGGACGCAGCAACAAGTTACTGACAGTCTCCGATCAGCACATAGCCTCCCTCTACTGTCCACTGAGGGTTTTACTATCTCGGCCCAGCATAATAACAGTAATTGAAATAATATTACACACACAATAAAATAAATCAAATACATCAAGAAAAATAGAATTATTCCTGTGACTATACATACAGGGTGTCACACTACTAAAAAAGAAGTTCATAAAAAGATTGAATGCCATATCTTGTGATAATATGTGCAATATGAGAGATTTATATAAAATCTTAGTGGGCTGGTCACAAAATGTGTTTGCACAAACTCAATTGGTTGGCCGTATGATTATTACAACAAAAGTGAAGCATGTATTTTTTTAATGTTAGAGACCACATGAAATGAAAACTGGAGTAAAATCTGTGAGTTGGAATTGTGAGTGAGTAAAACTGTGGATTTTAGTCCAAATCTATAAGCTTTGAGGGCATCTATATGCTAGTGAACTACTAAAAGATAACAAAAGAAACTTTTAGCAGATATATGTGTTTAATAATTATAACAGTATTTCTCTTTCTGATTTCATATCTGCAGGTCATTGAATGATATCTGAGGAATATATTTTGTCCAGTGTGGTCCAGCAAACACTCCCTGAACCCTGCATAAGGAAGTTTTTTGCTCTTCGTGTTACAGTATCCCCTCCTGTGGTAAGGAAGCAATGGGTTATGCTTTTTTGCTAAACATTTAGGGTTTGGGGTCGTGAGGTCACTCTCTTTATTACACTGTGCTCAGGGGCAGAAGAGCTGTACAGCCTGCAAATGTGAAAGTGCTGTATCGACTAGAACAAACAGGAACAAGAAGCAACTTGTCGATAATAGGTTGACATGACCAACGAATCACAAAAAAGAGTGTTTCATCATGACACCATTAATTAATATAACAAAAATGTGCACTTCAATGTAATTTACAACAAGCCAACAATACTGAATGCACATTTGCCATTTTATTCATAAATGTGTAGAAATGTCTCAAACAGTTCATAAAGAAATAGTTTACAGAAAAAATGTAATTCAGTCATTATTTACTCACCCTCATATTGTTTCAAACCGCGCACCCTGAGGCCGCGTTCATTGTTGCCGGGGACTTCAACAACTTTAAACTTAGCACTAAAATACCACCAACATATCAGCTTCAACACACGAGGGGACCGGGTTTTGGATCATTGCTATTCTCCTTTCCGGGATGGCTACAAATCCCTCCCCCGCCCACCATTTGGCAAATCCGACCACTCTTCCGTTCTGCTTCTGCCCGCTTACAGGCAGAAACTGAAACGAGAAGCACCCGCCCTCAGAACGATCCAGTGCTGGTCGGACCAATCAGACTCTATGCTACAGGACTGTTTTGATCACGCGGACTGGGAGAAGTTCCGGTCTGCCTCCGATGACGACATCGAGGTTTACGCTGATAGCGTAACGTGTTTCATCAGGAAGTGCGTAGAGGACGTTGTTCCGACAAAAACTATACGGATCTACCCCAACCAGAAACCCTGGGTTAACGGCGATGTTCGCGCGGCACTTACTGCGCAGACCACCGCTTTTAATTCCGGGAACGCGGAGGAGCGTAAACAAGCCAGTTATGCCCTCCGTAACTCTATCAGTGCAGACAAACGCCAGTACAGGCACAAAATTGAAGGACAGTTCAACACCACTGACTCCAGAAATATGTGGCAGGGAATTAACACCATCACGGACTATAAACGGAATAAAAACTCTGCCATGAACACCGTTGCCTCTCTCCCGGACGAGCTTAATACATTTTATGCTCGTTTCGAGGACAACAACAACACCGCCCTCGCGGAGAGAGCACTCGCGGCCGATACTACAGAGGTTGGTCCACTCTCCGTCTCTGTTGCGAATGTAACCCGATCCTTTCGACGGGTGAATATCCGCAAAGCCGCGGGTCCAGACGGCATTCCGGGCCGCGTCATCAGAGCGTGCGCGAACCAACTGGCTGGTGTTTTTAAGGACATTTTCAACCTGTCCCTCTCCCTGTCTGTAGTCCCCACATGCTTCAAAACATCAACCATTGTGCCTATACCGAAGCAATCAAAAATCACTTGCTTAAATGACTGGCGTCCTGTTGCCCTCACCCCCATCATCAGCAAATGCTTTGAGAGGTTGATCAGAGATTACATCTGCTCTGTTCTGCCCACCTCTTTGGACCCATTGCAGTTTGCCTACCGCAACAACCGCTCCACTGATGATGCCATTGCATCTACAACACACACTGCTCTCTCCCATCTAGAAAAAAGGAACACATATGTGAGAATGCTGTTTGTAGACTACAGCTCAGCATTTAACACCATAGTGCCCTCCAAGCTTGATGTGAAACTCCGGGCTCTGGGCTTAAACAGCTCACTGTGCAGCTGGATCCTGGATTTCCTGTCAGGCAGACGTCAGGTGGTTAGAATGGGCAGCAACATCTCCTCATCACTGACCCTCAACACCGGAGCCCCGCAGGGCTGTGTTCTCAGCCCACTCCTGTATTCCCTTTACACACATGACTGTGTGGCGACACATAGCTCCAATGCCATCATTAAGTTTGCTGACGATACGACGGTGGTAGGTCTGATCACTGACAATGATGAAACAGCCTACAGAGAGGAGGTGCACACTCTGACACGCTGGTGTGGTGGACTTCAGGAAGAAAGACAGAGAACACAGCCCCATCTCCATTAATGGAGCACCGGTGGAGAGAGTCAGCAGTTTCAAGTTCCTCGGTGTCCACATTACTGAGGAACTCACATGGTCTGTCCACACTGAGGCCGTTGTGAAGAAGGCTCACCAGCGCCTCTTCTTCCTGAGATGGCTGAGGAAGTTTGGAATGAACCACCACATCCTCACACGGTTCTACACCAGTACTGTAGAGAGCATCCTGACTGGCTGCATCACCGCCTGGTACGGCAATAGCACCGCCCACAACCGCAAAGCCCTGCAAAGGGTGGTGCGAACTGCCAGAAACATCATCGGAGGTGAGCTTCCCTCCCTCCAGGATCTATATAACAGACGGTGTGTGAAAAAAGCTCGGAGGATTATCAGAGACTCCAGCCACCCGAGTTATGGGCTGCTCTCACTGCTTCCATCAGGCAGGCGGTATTGCAGCATCAGGACCCGCACCACCCGACTACATGACAGCTTCTTCCCACAAGCAATAAGACTTTTGAACACATGATTTCTCATGATCAACAATCAGCACTGCACTTTATTAATCTTCATTCTGTCAAATATATTCAATTCAATTAGTGTATATATATATTTATACCCTTATCTAGTGTATGTGTATTCTACATTGTGTGTATTGTGTACATTTGATATGTAAATTGTTGTGTAAGTATGTGTACATTTGTTATGTAAATTGTGTTGTGTAAATATGTTGTTTATTGTAAAGTGGTTTATGTCTCATCACTGTCATTACTGCAATGTTGCTCGGAACTGCACACAAGACTTTCACCTACTGTTGCACTCGTGTACACAGTAGTGTGACAATAAAGTGATTTGATTGATTTTGATTTGATTTTTGTAAGGAACACAAAAGTAGAGGTTTTCTGCTGATGTAGCCCATCCGCCTCAAGGTTCTACGTGTTCTGAGATATTCTGCTCACTACAATTGTACAGAGTGGTTATCTGAGATAAGGTAGCCTTTCTGTCAGCTCGAACCTGTCTGGCCATTCTCCATTGACCTCTCTCTTCAACACGGTGTTTCTGTCCGCAGAACCCCCACTGACTGGATGTTTTTTGTTCCCTGTCTGTCGCTCACTTCGACGTTGTGTCGAAGAAGCGACACTAGGGGTCTCTCTTGAGCGCCTTTTGCATCTCTGATCTATGAGAAAAGGCCAATGAGAAATTGGCAGACAGAATTTGCATGTCCCGCCCCCGGACAAAGGGAGGGAAATGCATCTGTTTCATTCAGAAATTTTCTTTGGAGCCGATGGTTGTGTATGCAGCGAGCTGCGAGTCACACACTGTTCCTCCCATCTCTGAGTGCGATTGCTGTTGGCACATACCAGCGCATATCAGGGGCTTTCTCCCTTCTCTGCATGGCAGTGCAGCTTGCCCCTGGGCGCTTCAAAAGCGCAATTAAAAGAGTTTAGGATAAGAGTTATTTTCTCTAAAAGAGCCATACACAGCTGGCATTGAGCGTCCTTTTAAGTATGCGTCTTTATAAAGATGCCCTTCCGCCGTGTAGTTTCTTGATGCGGTAGAGTGCTCTCCACTTCTGATGGCCACAGGCGCTGTCTCGTGTGTCTAGGCTGCGATCACACAGAGGCAGCGTTTGTGGATGGCTCATGTCCTCACTGCGAGAACATGACCATGGCAATTTTGCGGTCGCAGCTTTCCTTCAACAGAAGGAAAAGCCACGCTACGCTCCTTCTCCCACGGGATTGAGGACGACCCAGGTGGCGATGGAGGCGATCTGGGGATGGCAGCGGGCTCGGTTCCACCGTGTACGCCCCTGCGAACCACCCGCCCCCGGCACACTCGTTGACTTCCGTCCGGGCTTGAGGCAACAGAGACTTGTGAGGCAGCCTGCCTATCCTCTTGAGCCCCCCGAGCTGGATGAGCTCGCCGCTGCATCGGAGAGCAGTCCGGCGTCTGACTCGACTGGGCTGCTGTCTTAGGGCCAGCACGCCCTGTCTTTTGCTGATGCCCAGATGTCCAACATGCTTGCTGGGCCGCCATCAGCGTGGGGCTGTACTGGAACCCTCCGTCCTCCCCACAGCCTTCACGGCTGTATGATTGCCCCCCCCCCCCCCCCCCCCTTCCCGGTTCCTTTCTTCCTGGAAGTGCATGATGAGCTGACGAGTTTGTGGAGGACACCCTTCTCCACCCGTCACAAAGCATCTCGCTCATCTGCTCTCACTACCCTCGATGGCGGAGTGGACCACGGGTACACGGCGGTCCCCCAGGTGGACCGATCCACCTGTGCCCAGAGAACGCCGCCACCTGGAGGGGTTGCCCTGTGCTCCCCTCCAAGGTCTGTAGGATGACGTCTTCACTGACCTTCAAAGCCTACAGTGCCACCGGACAGGCCGCTTCCGCACTGCATGCCATGGCCCTCCTGCAAGTCCAGTAGGGCAAGGCACTTAAAGATCTGCACTTTGGTATTCCTGATCCCGACGTGCCTTAGAAACTGCGCTCAGCGACTGACCTCACCCTCAGGGCCACAAAGGTCACAGCGCAGTCACTTGGGCAGGCGATGGCCACTCTCGTGGTTCAGGAATGACATCTGTGGCTGAACCTGGTCGAGATGCGTGAAGTGGACAAGACACGCTTCCTCGACGCACCTGTCTCCCAGTTCGGTCTTTTCGGCAACACCGTCGAGGACTTCGCCCAGCAGTTCTCCGCGGTGAAGAAGCAGACAGAGGCCATATCACACATCCTGCCCTGCCGCAAACCTGCCGCCACTGGGTCACCTGGCCCGCAAATGCCGTTCTCATGGAACTCTGCAGCCACACATCAACAGTCCCGGCACGCTGGATGCAGACATCTCGCCTTCAGCCCCACGACTGTTCCCCGGCTGACCGGTTCTGACGAGTCCAGAGGACACCTCCACGGGACATCCTCCTCAGTCACTAAACCGCCCACTGCCAGGTGTGCGGAGCAAGGTAAGTGCTTCCCCACCGGGTACGTCAAAAAGAACTGTCCCCTTAGTGCCCCTAGCTCGGAGTTTGGACACGTGGCTCTCTCTTCCCAATCCGTCATGCTGGCTGGCCAGGACCATTCGACTTGGTTATGCAATTCAATTTGCCAGGCACTCCCTCCCCCCTTCAGGGGCATCCGCTTTACCGCAGTACACGGCGAACATGCCAAATCCCTGCACGTGGGAATCGTGACTCACTTGATAGACGTGATAGAGCCTGTCCCTCCAACCAAGTTGAAGAAGGGTTTCTACAGCCCTTACTTCATCGTACCCAAGAAAGGCAGTGGCTTACGACCGATCTTGGACTTGCAAGTTTTTAACCGGGCCTTGCACAAACTCACGCAAAAACACATGTTAACTTGTGTCCAGCATCTAGATTGGTTTGCAGCGGTAGACCTGAAGGACGCGTACTTCCACGTCTCAATATTGCCTTGACATCGACCCTTCCTACAGTTCGCGTTCGACAGCTAGGCGTATCAGTACAAGGTCCTCCCCTTCGGCATGTCCCTGTCCCCTCGCATCTTTACGAAGGTCGCAGAGGCAGCCCTTGCCCCACTCCGGGAAGCAGGCATCCGCATACTCAACTACCTCAATGACTACCTCGGCTCATCCTGGCCCACTCCCGAGAGTTACCACAGGGACCACGTGCTCAGGCACCTCAGCCGTTTAGGGCTTTAGGTCAACTGGTAAAAGAGCAAACTCGCCCCAGTTCAGGAGTTAGAATCAGTCTCAATGTCAGCGTGCCTCACCAACGAGTGCACGCAGGCAGTGCTGAAATGCCTTGCCTCCTTCAGTCCGGGCTCAGCGGTCCCTATAAAAATGTCCAGAGGCTCCTGGGGCATATGGCGGCACCGCAGCCATGGGCCGTTGGAAAGGGGCCCCGCTGCACTGGCACTTCAACGCCTCGAGTTGTTGGCTGTACTTTTTGCCCTGTGGAAGCTTCTCCTGCTAATTCAGGGCAAACACATCTTGATCCGATCAGACAGCACCACAACGGTAGCGTACATAAATCGCCAAGGTGTCGTACACTCCTGTCAAATGTCACAACTCGCCCATCGTCTCCTCCTTTGGAGCCAGCAGCGACTCAAATCACTGTGTGCCACTCACATCCCGTGCAACCTCAACGTGGTGGCTGATGCGCTATCACGATAACGCTTGCCCTGCGTAGAGGCTTCACCCCCATTCAGTCCAGCTGATTTGGGAACGGTTCGGCAAGGCTCAGGTAGACCTGTTCGCCTCCCGAGGGACCTCCCACTGCCCGCTCTAGTACATGGAGGCTCGAATGGAGGCAAGTATGCATTTCCCCCAGTGAGCCTTCTTGCACAGGTGCTGTGCAAGGTCAGGGTGGACGAGGCACAAGTCACTCTAGTGGCCCCCTATTGGCCCACTCGGACTTGGTTCTCGGAT
The DNA here is from genome assembly GCA_032164185.1 of Moxostoma hubbsi. Taxonomy (NCBI): domain Eukaryota; kingdom Metazoa; phylum Chordata; class Actinopteri; order Cypriniformes; family Catostomidae; genus Moxostoma; species Moxostoma hubbsi. Next base: position 12,917,637 of record JAVLUX010000044.1, read on the forward strand.
CTCGTACTCCTCCCGACAGCCCCTCCCTGGCGAATTCCCCTGAGGAAGGAGCTTCTTTCTCATGGACGGTGCCCGCTCTGGCATCTGCACCCATACCCCTGGAACCTCCATGTCTGGCCCCTGGACAGGATGCAGAAGATCTAGCTGATCTACCACCTGCTGTCGTAGACACGATCAACCAAGCCAGAGCGCCCTCTACCAGGCAACTTTACGCCCTGAAGTGGCACTTGTTCGCGAATTGGTGTTCTTCCCGGGCTGAAGACCCACAGAGGTGTGCATTTAGGCCAGTGCTTTCATTCCTGAAGGAGAGGTTGGAGGGGAGGCTGTCCTTGATGGTGTATGTTGCCGCTATTGCGGCCCACCAGGACACAGAAATAGGGGGCCTCTCCCTGAAGACGCCTCCATCAAGAGGGTTGGGGACCTGCAAGTGTTCTTTGTCAGTGACACTTGCCTGGAGTTCGGTCCGGCAGACACTCATGTGATCCTAAGACCGTGACCGGGCTACATGCCCAAGGTTCCTACGACTCCCTTTAGGAACCAGGTAGTGAATCTGCAAGCACTGCCCCGGGAGGAGGCAGGCCCATCCCCTTTGTTGCTTTGTCCGGTAAGTGCTTTGCATATCTACTTGGACCGTACGCAGGGCTTTAGATGTTCTGAGCAGCTCTTTGTCTGCTTTTGCGGACAGCGGAAAGGGAACGCTGTCTCCAAACAGAGGTTTTCCCACTGGGTAGTGGACGCCATTACATTGGCCTATCACACCCAGGCCGCCGCCCCCCCCCCCCCTTGCAGGTCCGAGCACACTCGACAAGAAGTGTTGCATCCTCATGGACACTGGCCAGGGGCACCTCCCTAGCAGACATATGCAGAGCAGCGGGTTGGGCAACACCCAATACCTTTGCAAGATTTTACAATCTCAGGGTTGAGTCAGTTTCGTCCCGTGTTTTCTCAGGTCAGAGGCGGTAGAACTCGGTAACACGCTGACAAACTGAGGTAAAATCGTGCGATCTTATCCCAGGAGATTCCACTAACTCGGCTCCCTTCAGCTGAGGAATTCGCCGATCAAATCCAATGCGGGTATTCAATCTACCCTGTACTGGAATAGGTGCTCCACAGGTCGGGCTCCTATGTGGACTTCCTCCCTGTGTGTATTTTCTGTGGTATGGTCCCCTTGCGAGTGGACCCGCATCTCGATTGGGCAGTTCCCACTGGCCCCTGGTCACCGTGTCTGTAGCAACTCCCAATGGTAGATCCCAATATGCAGGATCTACCACCGCGCCACTTTCCACATGTGACCTAAAAGCCCATGTGATGTATTTCAGCACTCTTTACCTCTTCCGGAGGATGTAACCTCCGTTCCCTGATGGAGGGAATGAGACGTTGTGTCCTCCCGGCAACGTCGCTGAACCGAGCCACTGTTGCGGCCGAACCATTGTCGGCTCCTCAGGAAAATCCTGAATGAAACAGATGCATTTCCCTCCCTTTATACCCGTATGTCCGGGGCGGGACATGCAAATTCTGTCTGCCAATTTCTCATTGGCCTTTTCTCATAGATCAGAGATGCAAGAGGCGCTCTAGAGAGACCCTTAGTGTTTCTTCCACAACATTTCGTTCCCTGGAGGTTACATCCATAACCTAGAAGTTTTTGGCACCATTCTGAGTAAACTCAAGAGACTGTTGTGTATGAAAATCCCACAAGATCAGCAGCTAAAGAAATAATAAAACCAGCCCGTCTGCCACCAACAACCATGCCACGATCAAAATCACTTAGGTCACATTTTTCCCCATTCTGATGGTTGATGTGAACATTAACTGAAGCTCCTGACCCGTATCTGGATGATTCTATGCATTGCACTTCTGCCACACGAATGACTGATTAAATAATCACATGAAGTGTGTACATGTGTACCCAATAAAGTGTGCAGTTAGTGTTGTATTCTTCTGATGATTGCATCTCTCAGATCCGCAGAAATGGCAATATTGTGTTTCCCTGGGGTGGAGTGCTAGATGCGGAACATTGTTACTCTTTAACCATGCCCTACATGGACGCATTTTGCTGTTGCGCTCTGTCTCCATGTTTACATCAGCGTCTCCCGCTGAACATGTTTGCATATGCCCTAAGGAATTGATAACTGAAATTGTATGGCCATCTTAACTTAAACCTTAGGTTGTGGCAAAAGATTTTGGTGACATGAAACAACTCATGAACTGATGAGTTGTCCCTTCCAATGTGGAAGTGGATCTAATGCCTTTCATCCTACCCCGTAAGAGGTGTGTGGCAGTTGTCTAAGCAGCTTTATCTGTTGACTGTTTGGCATTTGTTTGTGTTGGTCTACCATGATCCAATCAAAATGCAGCAACTTTTCTTCATTTTGACAGTTATAGAGGAGCCCTGCAATAAACTGTGGCAGCTGGAATGACATTGAATGGAATGGAATGACATGTTCAATACACTTTTAAATAGGAGATTTATGTCAGCACACATAGCAATTAAGATATTTTTTAATGCTTGCACAACAGAAAGTTCCAATCAAGTTCTAAGTGCATAAATCCATTTGAATAAGAGAATGAAGTTAAAAGTTCAGTTCAGAATTTTTAGAGCTTGTATACAAATAAAATAAACTGGAGCAGCACATTTTTCATTGTTATATAATTATATTACTAAATAACAATATAAAGTTAAATAATAAAAACTGTAAAGTGATTTTGAAATGCAAAAACTCAAGAACATCCAAAAAGTTGCTTTGGCATGTATAGAAGATTCAGCAATAAGGAATATTAATTATTATTATATTAATAATTGTTTTTCCCAGTCTAACAAACAGCCTTTGACTTTTCAGCTTCACTGCAGGGCATTTACTCTTCAGCTTCACAACAAGGTATCTACTTTAGCTTTAGTCTTAAAGGTCCCCTGACATGAAATTTTCACTTTCTGAGGTTTTTTAACATTAATATTAGTTCCCCTAGCCTGTATTTGGTCCCCTCGTGTCTAGAAATTTCAATCGGTGTAAACCGAGCTTTGGCTATCTTTCTCTGCCTGTGAGAAAAATGACGCTCAGACGGGCTGATCTTGAGTCTCCTCCATATGACGTCATAAGGAGGAAAGGTTACCTCCCCTTTCTCTGCTTTGCCCACCCAGAGAATTTGGCCCGCCCATGAGAAAACGAGCTAGGAAGTACGAACGCGCGCGCGTGCGATTTTAGTTTTTCCTAGAGAAATATCATGGCGTGTGAACGAGCGAAGCACAACAGTTGCTCAATAATTGGATGCACAAATGATCACCGAAGTATTTTTTTACTTCCTTCATCCAATCCCCAGAAGGATCAATGGATTAATTTCATTTACTCTGGAAATGCACCGACACAACACACCAAAGTTTTGCATGTCTGCGCCAAACATTTCACAGACGACTGTTTCCACAACATGGGTCAATTCAGAGCTGGGCATGCTGAACGTCTGAAACTAAAGTCTGGATCAGTACCAACTCTCTTTGGCTCAGCTACAAACCTCGGACAAGTAAGTCAACTAATGATATATAATTGTGTTGCTTTACTATTTATGGTTACCTAACTTGTTACACGTAGAATGTGGCTGTAACAATAGCTATGCAGCTAACAGCCGAGTTACTGTCGCTAATGTAAAGGTAGATAGCATCAGGTATGTGTGTGAATACACACACTGTAACGCGAGTGTTGTACACTTCTTTGTTATTTGGATAACCGTTCTCCTGTTGCTGATATGGCGCGCGCGATATCCGCATTTCAAAATCGCAGAGCTTGCTCGTCCGTTCTCACTACCCTGGATGGTGGGGCGGCCCACAGGTACACGGAAGTCACCCAGGTGGATAGGGCGGTAGCGATCCATCTGTGACCAGAGAACGCCGCCACCTGGCGTGACCGCACGGTACTCCCCTCCAAAGCCTGTAGGATGACGTCATCTCTCACCTCCAAAGCCTACAGCGCTGCCGGACAGGCCGCCTCCGCCTTGCATGCCATGGCTCTCCTGCAGGTCCATCAAGCCAAGGCATTTAAAGATCTGCACCTGGGTAGTCCCGATCCTGATGTGCTGCAGGAACTGCGCTCTGCTACCAACCTCGCTCTCAGGGCTACAAAGGTCACGGCTTGGCCTCCTCGGCGACACCGTCGATGAATTTGCCCAGCAGTTTTCGGCGGTGAAGAAGCAGACGGAGGCTATTTCTCACATCATGCCGCGGCGCCGCCCATCCAGCGCACCCCGCGCCCCGTCTGCTCGACGAGGGCGTCCCCCTGCGACCAAACAACAACAGCCAGCTCCGCAACCTGGGCCCAGCTCTCAGCCCCAGCGTCGAGCACCTCGCAGGCGGCGTACGCCCCACGTCTCCAGGACCCCTTCCTGGACCAGAAAAGCTCCGAAGTGCTCCTGAGATGGACAGCCCAGGCAGCCGGTTGCTCGCTCCGGAGGTGGTTCTAAGACCACTCCGTCCCCCGGTGGATGGCCGGGAGGAGAATCTTCTGTTTCCTTTTTTTAATTTGCCTCACCCCCCTTGGGGTGCGGTACCCAAATTCTCCATAAAAGAGCCAGTTTTCCACTCCCTGGGCCATTTAGCCGGTGTGTGCCATTCTCACGGCACCCCGGCCTTGCAATTCTCCAGTCAGACTAATCAGACTAACTGAAATAAACTTATTTCAGATTAGATACAGTTTTCAGGGTCGTAAGTATTTAGATTGTTAGTTCTGTACCGCAGTACAGGTGCTCTCTAAATGCTGAGTACACAACCTACGTAGGGCACCAACTCCTTTTGTGCAACACTTGCTGTGTCTGAAACCACCTATATAGTGCACTTTTTCGAGTTTTCGCGATTTTGTAGGAGTGTCTGAATTCTGAGTGAGCAGCTCATTCCCTACTTTTGTTCACTCATTCTTAACCACAATGCACTCTAATTTCAAGTGTACATTTCAAATACAATCGATGACGGTTAATTTCTCACAATCCACCATGGGGAAGACGTACGAGCTAGGAGTTTACTGCTTCCTTCACTCCTGCAATGTTTTATTTAATGCTGAATGTAGTAAATTACTTTTTAACTTTTGTGGGAGCTTTTGTGGGATCAGCTAGACTGTAATGTGTGTGACAAGACAGACACATCTATGGCAAGTGCTACAGGAAGCGTGGGGTGAAATGTCACCTGAGTATCTGGACAAACTGACTTTTTGACAAATCATTACTTGATTAAAATAACATAATTGCATATAGAGGGACAAAACATACAGATACCTTTTAAAATGTACTCTTTATTTCATCAAATGTGTTTACTTTATATTATGTATATGTCTTTTAAGACACAGTATATATTAAAAATGACAAACAGAATGAAGATTTATTGTATTAATATATTATTTAATAAGAAAAACAAATAAGGCCCAAGTATTTAAAAATGTCAGATGTGATGTTTCTGCACCAACCCCAGAGCTCCGACACTCTCGTCCGAATTCACTCATTTCGTTCACTTACTGCTGAGATGTAGTGCACTAACTGCCATTCACTATATAGAACATAGTGAATTAGTGAACATTTGCGGACACAGCCACTCTCTTCGCCACAATTGCCTTGCGCCCGCACATCTCACACGCGCGCCCTGCGCACCTCACTGTGCATGCGCAGAACTGCTGTCTGATCATGCTCCAGTTGTCGATCACGTGAATGGCAGTGATTTACCCTTAACTTGGATTTATAAAATTAATCCACCTGAAGTAGCTATGATAGTTTCCAGTACCTGCGCGAGTGTGCGGAGTAAATTAATACTGATTATGACATGAGGGACAAAGCACACTGCTATATTACTGCACTGATTTAAAAATGTACACTAAGAGCCCAGTTACATTATCACCCTGAAAATGACCATCACATTACACAGAAAATCCCATGTTAGAATTACATCCATAATTTACCTCATCTTGTCTTGGTATTAAATGAAGGCAATGCTTGACAAAACTATTCTTTGTTTCACTGTGTGGAGCAAAGAAAGTGTTTCTTTAATTGATGCTGCTGCACCGATGACTTGAGTGACAGTCTGTGAGAGCGTCCCATCGCATGTAGCTGTGAACTTCTGCTCTCATAAAAGTCCCATTCAATAATCTCTCAATAAATACACATTAATTCAAATTAAACACAGTAATGTAACGACAGTAACGCCACACATAATAAAGAAGTAAAAGTAAAAAAAATCATTAGAAATTTACTTGATTGAGAGTAAAAAAATACCTACTTTTAAAACTACTCAAAGTAATTTCCCCCCCAAAAGTTACTCAAGTAAATGTGTGATGGCCCTTACAACTTCCTGTATCCCCAGTGACAGACACATAAACATGCTCCGATCCACATAACCTCACCGCCCGACTTAGGCCGGGCAATGACCGGCCTGCCAACTGCCCCACCTCAATCCTGGAGAGGAAATCAGCCACAACCTTCTGTGGCCCTGGCTTGTGGATCACCTTAAATTTGAAGGGCTGTAGTACCAATTACCAACGAGTGATCCACGCATTAGTATCCTCCATGTGGTGGAGCCACTGAAGCAGGGCATGATCCGAGTGGAGGGTGAAGGATGGCCCCAGCAGGTAGTAGTGGAGGGTTAGGCACTTGATGGCAAGACACTCTTTCTCAATGGTGCTGTACTTAGTCTCTCTCAAAGAGAGCTTACAACTAATGTACATGTACAGCACTGGGCGCCGCACACCCTCCACTTCCTGTGAGATCATGGCCCCCAACCCCCTTTATGATTCTGTAAAATAAAGGGGAGAGAGAAGTTACCAGCATGTAAAATCGGCCTGCCACAGAGTGCAGATTTCACTCTCGTTAAAGCCTGTTGGCACGCCTCCATCCACTGGACCGGATCTGGAGCCCCCTATATAGTGAGATCAGTCAAGAGGCTGGTGACATCAGATAAATTAGGAACAAACCAAAGCCAGCCCCATGAACTGCCTCACCTCCTTTTTGGACTTGGGACATGGGCAGGCCGCTATAGCTGTGGTCGTATCAATTTGGTGACATACCTGCCCAAATACCATATTTCCACCCGACAAATTGCGCATTTGTTCGAGTTTGCCCACCTCAGCGACCTCAGCACAGCTCTCAGATGCTACATATGCCTCTGCCAATCATTACTGTATACAATGTTATCATCTAAGGAGACAGCGGCATATGAAGCATGTGGCAGGAGGATCTTATCCATGAGGCTAAGTGGAAGAGTGACGAACTAAATGGAAGAGTGACGAACTGGTGTAATCCGAACGGTGTGGAAAAGGAAGTTTTTTCTCTGAATAATGGAGTTAAGGGGATCAACCAACATCACTTAGTTTAATCCAGTGTCGACTTAGTTTAATAGTTCGTCAATTCATTGGGTACGTGTCAGATTTAGACACTGCATTGACTTTCCGGTAATCAACACAGAACCGGACTGACCCATCACTCTTAGGTACAAGAACAACCGTGCTTGCCCAATCACTTTGAGATTCTTCTATTACCCCCATCTCGAGCATTGCCTCTAATTCGTTCCAAATCACCTTTTTCTTGTGTGCGGTTATGCGGTATGGCCGACTACGCACTACCACTCCTGGTGGAGTCTCAATATGGTGCTGTATGAGGTTAATCCGACCAGGAAGATGAGAGAACATGTCCGCAAACTCTTTTTGCAACCTGAAATCCCCATGGAGGCTTACGTGACCTCCCTGACTGCAAATAATAGGGGGTCCAGCTATTTGTCCCAATTTCTAGCGTGCTCATGTACGAACTTACAAATCATATTTTTCAGGGAACGATTAAATCGTTCCACCATCCCGTCAGTTTGCGGGTGATAAACGCTGGTGCGAATCAATTTAATCTCCAGCAATTCATAAAATGTGTATAGTGTTGGGTCTCCTGGATGCTGGCCAGAGCATGGATGACTTTGTCCAGCAGTGGGGTGTCCTTGGCGTCCATCTTCTTCCTTATTCCAGGGTTTCGGCCCCAGTGTATAAGATTCAACAATAAGGAAGCGGGAAGATAGTCCAGTTAGATCAAGCTTTAATTGTTTTCCCCAGTCTAACATACAGTCTTTGACTTGTCACAGCAGGGCATTTACTCTTCAGCTTCACATCAAGATATCTACTTTAGCTTAAGTCATAAGGGACAACATAAACTCCTAAATATCTAAGTTCAGCAGCTTTGCAGCATTTAGCTTCACAGAATGTCAGGTCTGTGTAACTGGGACACTCTCTCTCAATTGCATTCTCTGCGGCCTTTTCAAGCTCATCTCCATCATCACTGTAACGAGACACAGGTGTTATGCATCATTAATCACCAGGTGATGGCCCTTACTGCTTCCTCTCTCCCCAGTGACAGACACATGACCACGGTCCGCTCTACAGCATGTATGTACTGTATATATTTAAAAAGTATTCTTGTTTTAAAGAAGTTATGGTGCCTCTTGAATTACCTTTTTCTCAGTTTTATGGTTAAAGGAATAGTTCACCCAAAAATGTAAATTCAGTCATCTATTACTCAACATCATGTCATTCTAAAACCATACAACTTTCTTCTGCGGAACACAAAATTATACACTGGCGGCCAACATTTTTGAATAATGTACAGATTTTGCTGTTTTGGAAGGAAATGGGTACTTTATTTCACCAAAGTGGCATTCAACTGATCACAATGTATAGTCATCACTATTTGAAAAAATATAATTTAGATTGAAATTGTAAAACAAAACTGAAGATTTCATACAAAGGTGTACACTACAGTCTTCAAATACAAAGGACAACTGGCTCTAATAAGGACAGAAAGAGATGTGGAAGGCCAGATGTACATCTAAACAAGAGGATAAGTACATCAGAGTCTCTAGTTTGAGAAATAGATGCCTCACATGTCCTCAGCTGACAGCTTCATTGAATTCTACCTGCTCAACACCAGTTTCATGTACAACAACAGTAAACAGAAGACTCAAGGGTGCAGGTGTTATGGGAAGAATTGCAAAGAAAGCCACTTTAGAAACAGAAAACAAAAAGAAAAGGTTAGAGTGGTCAAAGAAACACATACATTGGACAAGAGATAATTGGAAAAGAGTGTTATGGATCTTAACCCCATTGAGCTTTTGTGGGATCAGCTAGACTGTAATGTGTGTGACAAGACAGACACATCTATGGCAAGTGCTAGAGGAAGCGTGGGGTGAAATGTCACCTGAATATCTGGACAAACTGACAGCTAGAATGTCAAGGATCTGCAAAGCTGTCATTGCTGCACGTGGGGGAGTTTTTGATGAGAACTCTCTGAAGTAGTTTTTTTTTTTTCAAATTGTAATAGTAATTTTTCACATTATTAATGTCCTGAATATACATTGTGATAAGTTGAATGCCACTTTGGTGAATAACAGTGCCAATATCTTTCCATAAGAGCAAAATCTGTACATTATTCTAAACTTTTGGCTGCCAATGTATATTAAGAAATAGTCCAAACAAAAATTATAATTCCCTCATCATTTACTCACAATTATGCCATCTCAAACATGTATGACTTTCTTTCTTCTGTAGAACACACACAAAAAAGCATTTTCTTGGATATATGATGTTAATATATAAATATAATGCAAGTCAATTGTGTCCAACACATTCAAGCTCCAAAAATCTGTATTTTATGATATTAAAATACATATTTAAAATATGTAAATATGTATATTATCTTTATGCTGCCTTTATGTCCTTTTTGGAGGTAGGCAGTGTTAGTCCCCTTTGACTTGCATTGTTGCAATTGGAACTTGTATTTTTGTGTACACTGTTCCTTTAAATTTGACAGAATTTCTTTAGGGTTGTCCCCCACCCAAGACTTAACCAACTTTTTAGACAATGTGTTTGACTAAAACATTTTAGACAATGAAAAGGCAGAAAGGGTTGTTTGGGAGACCTATTTGAAAACAAAGAATTATAATATCTGTTCATCTATGTCCTCTGAAAGTCCACACTCATATCGTTACATACTGAAACTCACACTTTGATTTCCATCATTACAGTGAAATACACATAGCTTATCATGCTATAATGTGACTACATAGTTTGTTATTTTCTCCAGACTCAATTTACAACCGATTTACATAGAAATGATTACTGAGGCCTGCTTTGGTGAGATTGTTTAGGGAATCTAGTCTTGCAAAGATTCTGATATTACAGGACAGATACTTGCAGGATTCATTACATCAGTCAAATCAGTCAATATATTAGATACTGACTGATGCTATCACATCAATAATTATAAGACTTTCCACATGTTTCCACACTATTTATATAAAACCTTACAGACCTTTCTTTGATTATTTACACTGAATGTGGGTCATTGTCCCACATTGTGAGATATACTTTAGGGAAGTTGCATTTCTATCGGGAAGACACACAGGCTTGAGTGAGGTTCAAGATGCCATTTATTTGATGAATGTAAAACAGAAAAGTAATGTCTCTCTTTGGCGTAGGCCCCGTCCGGCGGTCCAAGGGAGTTGTACTCGGAACTGTCATATCCTGCCGGAGATAGGAGGCTCAACTTGTGGTGGTAGGGTGGTGGAGGTTGCCGTGTTAGCACACTGAAACAGCAATGTGATAGATTGTGAGCAGACTTATAAAGCAATGACATACATGTGATTGGCTGGGAATTACCCAGCTAATGGTGTGATGATGTACAGCTGCTAGTCTTCGCGCTAGAACTATGCTGCGCTCACATGCCTTGTGATGTGATGTTCTAAAATGATCTATTGAAGGCAAAGTAAGATTGAAAATTGTAAAAATGTAAAAGAAATGGTAAACAGTAACAGCACATACAATTGATCTTAAACTGTTATCTTATACAAATGCATGTTAACCTAAAACCTTAAAGACAGGTAAAAGCTCTTCCCATATAGAGCATAAAACCAGCGCTGACCTTTGAGTGACATTCTCATTCTAGAGAGCATTTGATTGAACAAAAATCATCGTATTTTTGTAGTGACGTTTCCCTTAAAGAGAAAGACTCTACATTTTTTATTATATATATATATATATATATATATATATATATATATATATATGATAAAGGTTATATTTTGTCAGCATTTAGGAGTACACTATAAAAGTCTTCAAAGCCAATAGTCTTTAACAGCACTGTCTGCAATTGGGTGATTTAGCAGAAACAATAACTAAAGCACCTTGAATGGTTTATCTTAACTGTGTATATGCCCACACCCTGAATCACTTGAACCTTCGCTGACCTCAAATGCTGAATAAAACATGAATACAGAGTGGTCCTGTGTGTGTTCATTGAAGTGCAAGCATAAATTACACAGGACAAACATTAGCAGTGTTTTTTCCCCTAAGTGCTGAACTTCCAGACCTTGTCATATATACACAGTTCACATCAAAACATGCTGCAGGTACACATCATGTGGAATTGTACAGGCACATTCAGGTCAAATTCCTGTGTTGTTTCTTTAGAGTTGGATTTTACATCACAGTCCTTATTTAGCTTGGTGAAGGTTTTGTTTCCCCCCAGCTGCATTATTAATATACAGAGGGAACACTTCCAAAATTTCTGTTTAGCAAATACTTTAGTGTAGAGGTTTTTAAAATGTACACTGTTATTGCCCTGAAAATGTACACATTGACCCAATAGTGAGGTATGTTGTCACATTACTGCATATGGGGTAAGCTGTCTTTTGCATTATAGGTTATTCAGTTGCTTTACAACAAATATATACACAGTTTAATAAAAATAAAATAAAAAAAGTAAAACAATACAATTCATTAAACTAGCAATAATGTAATGGACAGCATCAAAAAATATCAAACCATTGTTTTGGCAAATGGTTGCCTATTATAATAATTTTTCCTGTTCATTTTCTCTATAGGAATTTCAAACATTCTTAATTAAAGAGTTCTAAAACATGAACCATTGCAAACATTTGATTTAAACCGAAAAAGACTGTATAATATCTACCAGTCTTGACCAACACACAATAGGTATCGTTTGAAAGCTTAGAAGCTGTACTTTACAATGTATGCAGGCATTATGACCAAAAATTAACAAGTGCTTTGAAATATGCAGACAAATCAGAAGTGTTATAATTTATTAAAAAAATAAAAAATAATAATAAAAATTGCACTGTACATATTAATGCGATCAGTAACAACATCAAACTCATTAAATGGCCATGTGTGATATGTTGTTGGAAAGCTCTCGAAGAGTAAAATACAACCAGCCTATTTGTTATAAAATATAAAATATAGCGAGTAATAGCTAAGGATATGTATGTCTTTAACAGTTATGTTGGTGTTGCTTATATGCCGTGTTTTTAAACATTTCATTGTTGTGTATTTTATACAATTAATATGTTTTATTTGTTTGAGAGGTTTTTGGACACATAGAGACATTTTTGGACACCAGGATAAATTATATTTGTAATGCTATAACTTTTGATTGCGTTGTCGGATCAACGCAACATTTTTCTCAGATACAGATTACATGATTGTAACACAGATCACGTTCATGGGCAAGGAAGAGGCGAGAAACCGGCTTGTCAACATAAATCATAATTTAATTAAGAACTTAAAACAAACATTTAGGACAGCAGACGTCTGCTGATTAAGCTCTCTCTCCCGATCGCCGTCTGCGAGTGGCCTTTTAACCCTCTTGCCGGCTCAATCAGCCAGATACGGGACCGGGCGTGCGCAATCACGCGCCGGTCCCGCCCTCCACCGTGCCACACTCCTCCCCCGTTCTCTCAGGCTGGGGACCCCCGGCCTGACGTACATCCCCTGGGGGGGGGCGCCTCCCGCGCGGTCTGCCGGCGGGTCATCCCCATCAACCTGGACGAGGGAGGGGGCAAGGGGAGGGAAACAACCATTAAAAATAAGGGGGGGGGAGGGTCCCTGCACTGGGCAGTACCTCCCCCTCCCATAAACACCATAATTTAAAAAAAAAGAGGGAAAAGGCCACCGCAGAGCGGTATCGAGAGAGAGAGGAGAGAGAGATTAAAGAAACGAAAGAAAAAAAAAACATACTCGCCGGTTCTCTGATACGCCGCAGCTCGTTCCTCAGCCACTTCTCCACCCTCTTCAGGACAACAGCCGCGCCTCTCCGGGCAGATCGGAGGCAGTCCTCAGCCCCTAGCGGACGGAACGCCCCGCCGCGTTCCCGGGGTGTCGAAGGGGCCTCCCCCCGCCCCTGGCAGCGGTTCTCCCGCTCCAGGCGGTCAGCGGCGAGCCCCTCCCCGCACGCGGTCGGCAGTCTCCAACCCCGCCGCGTTCCAGCGGCCAGTAGGGAACTCCCCCGCCCCTGGCAGCGGCCCTAACCGCTCCAGGCGGTCGGCCAGGAGCCCCTCCTCCCCTCGCGGTCGGCGGCCGTTCCTCCGCGTCCAGGCGGCTGGGCTCCTCCGTCCCCCAGCAGATGGCCGCGGCTGCTTCTTTGGGGTAGTGGCGAGAACTCCGCTACGGCGCATCCCTCTTCCTTCCCGGGTTTCGGAACCAATGTAAAACAGATCATAATCATGGGCAAGGAAGAGGCGAGAAACCGGCTTGTCAACATAAATCATAATTTAATTAAGAACTTAAAACAAACATTTAGGACAGCAGACGTCTGCTGATTAAGCTCTCTCTCCCGATCGCCGTCTGCGAGTGGCCTTTTAACCCTCTTGCCGGCTCAATCAGCCAGATACGGGACCGGGCGTGTGCAATCACGCGCCGGTCCCGCCCTCCACCGTGCCACAATAATTAAGAACAAAACAAAAGCAATTTTTTGGAGCCACCTTTTTTACACTCATATATATATAAAGTAAAATCAGAGAAAAAAAATCAGTTTCTTAAGCTGATAGTCTCAGAATTTATCACAATCTATATAAACATTTTTGAAAAGTTTTCTTTTGTATCATTGTTTTAATTTTGTCAAGTTATAAGTCTGTAATTTTGGGTATGCCACTGAAACCTGAAATCTTTAAAAACGTATTTTACCTTTTTGTTAATGTTAATGATTAAATGGAACACACAGTATATTTTTTTATATAGTTAGAAATAATTTGCCCTCATAAAGGTTAAAATTGCCCCTGAGAATGACATTCAGGGGACAATTATTGCCCCTTAATGGTAAAGGTAATTCCCCGTCTGTCGCTCACTTCGATGTCGTGTCGAAGAAGCGACACTAGGGGTCTCTCTTGAGCGCCAAAAGATACCGCTGATCTATGAAAAAAGGACAATGAGAGTTGGCGAACAGTATTTGCATACCCCGCCCCCCGATACGGATATAAAGGCGAGGGAAATGCGCTCGTTCATTCAGTAATTTTCTTCGGAGCTGATGGTCGTGTGTGCAGCCAGCTGCGAATGACACAACTGATCCTGCTTCTATCCTCTGACGCTCTGCTTTCCTGTTGGATCTACGGCGCACTTCAGCGGCTTTTCTCTTCTCTGCACGGTGCAGTTTGCCCCTGGGCGCTTCGACAGCGCAGAGTTAAAAGAGTTTCCTTATAAAGAGTAATTTTCTCTGTGAAAGAGTTTATTTCTCTAAAAGAGCAATACACAGTGGTGTTGAACGTCCTTTTCAGGACGCGTCTTTATAAAGATGCCATTCAACCCCTGTGTAGTTCCTGGATGCGGTAGAGTCTGACGGCCACAGGCACTGTCTCGTGTGTCTGGGCGCCGATCACACCGAGGCAGCGTTTGTGGATGGTTCATGTTCTCACTGCGAGAACATGACCATGGCAACGTTGCGGTCGCGGCTTGCTTTCAATAGAAAGCACGCCATTCCAGCTGCCCCCCGTGTCGCTCCTTCTTCCCACGGAATTGAGGACGATGCGGCTGGTGATGGAGGCGATTTGGGGAGGGCAGCGGGTGCAGTTCCACCGGGTATGCCCCCTCGGACCACCCATATCCCCGATACGCTCGTTGACCTCCGTCCAGCCACGAGGCAATGGCGACTCGCCTCCGTGCCGGTCTGCCTATCCTCTGGAGCTTGAGGTGGATGAGCTCACCGCTCCGTCGGAGAGCGCGCTGTCTGACGTTGACTCCTCCTCTGGGCTGCTGCCTTCGGGCCAGCACGCCCAGGCTGAGGCTGACACGCAGATGTCCGACATGCTTCCCCGGGCCGCCGTCAGTGTGGGGCTGGATTGGAACCCTCCATCCTCCCCACACCCGTCACGGTTTGATGACTGGTTCCTGGGATCTGGGCGCCGCTCACAGCCACGCCCCCCCCCCCCCCCCCGGTCCCGTTTTTCCCGGAGGTGCATGACGAGCTGACATCTTCATGGAGAGCCCCGTCAAAAGCCCTGCTCATCCGCTCTCGCTACCCTCGATGGCGGGGCGGCCCACGAGTATATGCCGATTCCCCAGGTGGATAGGGCGGTTGCGCTCCATCTTTGTCCCGGTAACCCTACCACCTGGCGCGGGCGCCCTATACCCCCTTCCAAGGCCCGTAGGACAACATCCTCATTAAACTCTAAAGCCTACAGCGCCGCTGGACAAGCCGCCTCCGCCTTGCACGCCATGGCCATCCTGCAAGTCCACCAGGCCAAGGCACTCAGGGATCTGCACAAGGGTAGCCCTGACCCCGATGTGCTGCAGGAACTGTGACGAAGGTCACTGTGCAGGCACTCGGGCAGGCGATGGCCATCCTTGTGGTCCAGGAACGTCATCTCTGGCTCAACCTGGTCGAGATGCGTGAGGCCGACAAAGTTAGCTTCCTCGATGCCCCTGTTGGGCGTGGCTGGGCGCAGCGGCCCCCTTAAAACTTTTCCAGAGGCTCCTGGGTATATGGCGTCCTCCGTGGCGGTCGCACCGCTGGGGTTGATGCATATGAGACCGCTCCAACACTGGCTTCAGACCCAAGTCCCGAGATGAGCATGGTGCCACGGCACGCATCGGGTGACAATCACCCCCGCCTGCTGCCAAACATTTAAACCCTGGACAGACCTCTGTTTCTTACGGGCAGGTGTACCCCTACACCAGGTGTCCCGACGCATCTTGGTCATGACCGACGCCTCAAGATAGGGTTGGGGTGCCATTTGCAATGAGTACGCAGCCGCAGGCCGTTGGAAAGGGGCCCAGCTGCGTTGGCACATCAACTGCCTCAAGTTGTTGACCGTCCTTTTGGCCCTGCGGCTCAAGTCGCTGCGCGCCACTCACATCCCCGGCAACCTCAATGTGATAGCAGATGCGCTGTCACAACAACGCTTGTCTGGCGGAGAGTGGAGGCTTCACCCCCACTCGGTTCAGCTGATTTGGGAACGGTTCGGCAAGGCCCAGGTAGACCTGTTTGCCTCCTGAGAGACCTCCCACTGCCCGCTCTGGTACGCCATCTCAGAAGCTCCCCTCGGGGCAGATGCACTAGCACACAGCTGGCCGGTGGGGCTGCGCAACTACACTTTCCCCCCAGTGAGCCTTCTTGCAAGGTCAGGGAGGACGAGGAGCAAGTCACTCTTGTGGCTCCTTACTGGCCCACCTGGGCCTGGTTCTCGGACCTTGTACTCCTTGCGACAGCCCCTCCCTGGCGAATTCCCCTGAGGAAGGACCTTCTTTCTAAGGGATGGGGCACACTCTGGCATCCGCACCCAGACCTTTGGAGCATCTACGTCTGGCCCCTGGACGGGACATGGAAGATCTAGCTGGTCTACCACCCACGGTCGTAGCCACGATCAAGCCACGATCAACCAAGCCAGAGCCCCTTCTACCAGGCAACTCTACGCCCTGAAATGGTGTCTGTTCGTGAATTGGTGTTCTTCCCGGGCAGAAGATCCACAGAGGTGCTGTCCCCTTCCACCTTGAAGGTGTATGTTGCCGCTATTGCAGCTCACCATGACCCAGTAGACGGCAAGTCTCTAGGCAAGCACGACTTAATTGTCAGGTTCCTAAGAGGTGCCCGGAGGTTAAATCCCTCCCGGGTAAACCTGTTCCTCTCCTGGGATCTCTCGGTGGTCCTCGCCAGTCTTCAGAGATCCCCTTTTGAGCCGCTGGAATCAGCTGGACTCAGGACCCTCTCTCTAAAGACTGCCCTGCTGATCACGCTCGCCTCCATCAAGAGGGTCGGGGACCTGCAAGCGTTCTCTACTAACAACACTTGCCTGGAATTCGGTCCGGCAGACACTCTATGTGATCCTAAGACCTCGCTGCCCTCCAGTTGCCGTGTTGTAGCAACTCCCCCCTCCCTGAGGCGGGATCTACCACCGCGCCATTTTTTCCACATGCGACCTAAGAGGCCATGTGATGTATTTTGCCACCTTTACCTCCCCTGTCGGGTGGGTGTGGCCTCCGCAGGGTCTTTTCCCCCTGAAAGAATAGGAATTCGGGTACGACCCCCTTCCCTCGATGCAGTAAGGGCCCCGGCTGCTCTTGCTCTATACCGAGAAAACATAGAGAGAAAAGAGGCCCAGCCAGGCTTGGCCCGTTCCCTAGTTGGGAGCTTCACCTTGTTGCACCCTAGTGTCACCTCTTCGACATGACGTCGAAGTGAGCGACAGACGGGGAACGTCTCGGTTACGTATGTAACCTCCGTTCCCTGATGGAGGGAACGAGACGTCGTGTCTTCCCGGCCACGTCGCTGAGCCGAGCCGCTGAGGTACCCGGAACACTCACGTCCCCTCAGAAAAATCCTGAAT
This sequence comes from Moxostoma hubbsi, assembly GCA_032164185.1. NCBI lineage: Eukaryota > Metazoa > Chordata > Actinopteri > Cypriniformes > Catostomidae > Moxostoma > Moxostoma hubbsi. The sequence continues at coordinate 12,935,239 of JAVLUX010000044.1, forward strand.
GAACGAGCATATTTCCCTCGCCTTTATATCCGTATCCGGGGATGGGGTATGCAAAAACTGTTAGCCAACTCTCATTGGCCTTTTTTCATAGATCAGAGGCATCTTTCGGCGCTCAAGAGAGACCCCTAGTGTCGCCTCTTCGACACGACGTCTTGTTCCCTCCATCAGGGAATGGAGGTTACATACGTAACCGAGACGTTTCTGTCACTGGAGACCAATTCGATAATTTAATTCACATTGAATTTTAATTTAAAGGCTTTTCGCTGCTGAGATCTTCTGGTGCTCTTTGTTTGCTCTGATTCTGGGATCTTTCTCTTCAGGATTATGGATAGTGTATATATTCACCAGTGAAATCTACTGTTAAACACTAATAATTTTTTTTAAAAGTACGTTGAAATAACATTGATTGATGGCTTCAACAGATATATATACCATCAATTAACAACCTCAGAGCTCATGGTTGGTCTGTATTTAAAGGTTCAACAGTTATTGGTAAATATCTAAAGAGAGAATGGATGGGATTTTTACTTTCAGAGCCTGACTGTTGTGCTCTATTGAAATTTTGACTTACAGCCTTATAGTGACTGAAATAAAGTTCATGTGACAAATTTTCTTTCATCTCACTCTGCCAAGCACAACCAGCTACTTACTAATAAATGTAAAAATCTCCTTGAGGGGTTGGATGTCTTGACAGAGATCCATTGTCTGAAATGTTTTTGCCGCAGGTTTGTTTATGGAAGATGAACAAAGGAAAAATAGTCCATGCTAACTCTCTAACAATCTATCAAAGGTAAATCCTCTTGGGGGACCCATTTCATATCATTTCATTCAAGGGATCGCTACGACATGGAATTCATTCAAAGACAAAAAATATCTACAATATATTTAGTTTGTTTTACATTTGATTTGACTGTCAATGATAGTTTCAGTGTGTGTGAACATGCCAGTATCGAGCAGAAATGAACAAACAGATTTCTTTTTTCTCCTCAAGTTGTAAAGAATATAAACCAAATACCATTGGCATAAACTACAGCAGAATAGGAATGAAAATCACATAAATGTCTAGCATTTGGACAATCGCATAAACCAGCTTTTATTATTGCCTTAAATTTAAGATTTTCCCATTTTGTAAGGTGCCAATGTGGAATAGATCTGGGAAAAGCATTCCTTTAAATCTAATTGATATTCTTAACACAATGTTTCTTGAATGGATTGTCAAAATCTTGTTTTATTTGGGGCTCTGTCTTCCACGCTTCTTAGACAATTTTTTGACTCTTTAATAATTGGCTTGATGCCCAGAGTCTGGAGTTGCCAACATTTTTCTTTGTTGCATAGACATAGCTTAACTCCTGTTTAATAGGTTGGTCTATGGTCTATATAGTTCGATAAATTATTCGGCTGACAGGTGACACAAATTCCCAATTCATTTTGTTCCATTTTGATGTGGCCAGGGAGTGCAGAGTTGTCAAAACCTTTATCTCCGATGCAATTGGGTTGTTTCAGTTTGCAACTGCAAGTAAGTTTAAAATAATGAAAACACCCTTGCGCAGGGCAGTGGCTAATGCGGTGAAAGGTGGTAATGATTTAAGGGACCCACAGGCCCTAAACTGTATTATTTAATATGAAAAGGGCCCAGAGCAATATACATTCAGGGGGCCCAGAATACCTTGCTACAGCCCTGCCCTCATGATTCAGTCGATACCTTTTTAAAGGTCAATGTCAACATTATATTATAATTTTATATTATTAAAATACATCAACTCAGTGGTGATTCATCTACACCTTATTAAATGGTCAACGTAATAATAATATTCTAATATATTTTTTGTAATGTGGTTCATTTGTGAGTCACTCTTAAGGAGTTAGAAGTTCACAGGAGGACTTCTAAGCTGTCCTGGGTTTAGGAGATACTTTTAGCGTTAAAATGCTTCAGGAATCACTCTTAGATGAAAATTTTTCATGAATAACTCTTAAATAAGAAATCCTAAAATTAGGACTGACTCGCCCCTAATTTTAAGAATTGCTCCTAATTTTCAGCGTTAGGAACTACTTTTAGCCTTAAGATTTTTTTGGGAATACTGGAGTTAAATTATGCTTTTAAAAGTGTACTAAAATTACATTTTTATCAAAGTATTTAGTCATATACCAAATGATACACGGAAGCCTTCCACAGAAAACGTCTCGTTTACGTACGTAACCTCCGTTCCCTGATGGAGGGAACGAGACGTCGTGTCGAAGAAGCGACACTAGGGGTCTCTCTTGAGCGCCGAAAGATACCTCTGATCTATGAAAAAAGGCCAATGAGAGTTGGCGAACAGTATTTGCATACTCCGCCTCCGGATACGGATATAAAGGCGAGAGAAATACGCTTGTTCATTCAGGATTTTTCTGAGGAGCCGGGAGTGTTCTGGGCACCTCAGCGGCTCGGCTCAGCGACGTGGCCGGGAAGACACGACGTCTCGTTCCCTCCATCAGGGAACGGAGGTTACATACGTAACCGAGACATTCCCCGTCTGTCGCTCACTTCGACGTCGTGTCAAAGAAGCGACACTAGGGGTCCACTTCAAAACTCGCCATGCGCTGAGCCGTGTACGTGTACTGCTGACACAGAAGCGGGCAGGTATTTCTACGTGCACAAGCGACCAACTGTGCTCAGGCTGCACGTACTCTTCCCCAATGCCCCGAAAAAGCGTCAGAATCCTTTTGGTTACCCTAGGGGGGGAACAAGGTGACGCTCCCAACTAGGGAACGGGCCAAGCCTGGCTGGGCCTCTTTTCTCTCTATGTTTTCTCGGCATAGAGCAAGAGCAGCCGGGGCCCTTACCGCATCGAGGGAAGGGGGTCTTATTCCCGAATCACTATTCTTTTAGGGGGAAAAGACCCTGTGGAGGCCACACCCACCCGAAAGGGGAGGTAAAGGTGGCGAAATACATCACATGGCCTCTTGGGTCACATGTGGGAAAAATGGCGCGGTGGTAGATCCCGCCTCGAGGAGGGGGGAGTTGCTACAACACGGTGACCGGAGGGCAGCCAAAGACTGCCTAAGGAAGACGCGGGTCAGCTCGTAAGGTGACCGTACCGCGGAAGTACACACAGGAGGAATCCCGTAGGAGGGGTTCTGATCTGTGGAGCACCTATTCCAGTAGGGGTAGCCTGGGGTACCCGTAGTGGACTGGACCAGCAAGTCCCTCCGCCGAAGGGCTAAAGAGGAATCAACCAGGGACCTAGTTTCTCTGGGAAAGAAGGCGCACTGTTTTACCTCGATCGAGGGAAACGGCGCTGGAATCAAGCGATTCACCCGGTCAGATCGTCGACGTGTACCGAGTTCTACGGGCTCGGACCTGAGAGAACACGGGACGAGACTGACTCAACCCTGAGATCGTAAGGGTGTTAGGTGCTGCCCAGCCCGCAGCTCTGCAAATGTCTGCTAGGGAGGTGCCCCTAGCCAGTGCCCCATGAGGATGCCACGCTCCTAGTAGAGTGGGCTCGAACCCGCAAAAAAAGGGGGGGGGCACGGCCTGGGTGTGATAGGCCAACTGAATGGCATCCACCACCCAGTGAGACACCTCTGTTTGGAGACAGCGTTCCCTTTCTGCTGTCCTCCAAAGCAAACAAAGAGCTGCTCAGAGTGCCTGAAGCTCTGGGTGCGTTCCAGGTAGGCACGCAAGGCATGTACCGGACATGACAGTGAGAGGGCTGGGTCTGCCTCCTCCCGGGGCAGCGCTTGTAGGTTCACTACCTGATCTCCAGAGGGCGTGGTAGGAACCATGGGCACATAGCCCAGTCGAGGTCTTAGGATCACATGAGTATCTGCCGGACCGAGCTCCAGGCAAGTGTCGTTAGTAGGGAACGCTTGCAGGTCCCCGACCCTCTTGATGGAAGTGAGCGCGATCAGCAGGGCCATCTTTTTAGGAGAGGGCCCTGAGCCAACTGATTCTAGCGACTCGGGGGGGATCTCTGAAGACCGGCGAGGAACACCGAGAGATCCCAGGAGGGGAACAGGTTTGGCCGGGAGGGGTTTAACCTCTGGGCACCTCTTGGGAACCTGACGATTAAGTCGTGCTTACCCAGAGACTTGCTGTCTACTGGGTCGTGGTGAGCTGCGATAGTGGCAACATACACCTTCAAGGTGGATGGGGACAGCCTCCCCTCCAACCTCTCCTGTAGGAACAGGAGCACAGACCTAACTGCGCACCTCTGTGGGTCTTCTGCCCGGGAAGAACACCAATTCACGAACAGACGCCATTTCAGGGCGTAGAGTTGCCTGGTAGAAGGGGCTCTGGCTTGGTTGAACGTGGCCAGACGTGGAGGTTCGGGGGCCAGACGTGGAGGTTCCAAAAGGTCTGGGTGCGGATGCCAGAGCGTGCCCCGTCCCTGAGAAAGAAGATCCTTCCTCAGGGGAATTCGCCAGGGAGGGGCTGTCGCGAGGAGTACAAGGTCCAAGAACCAGGCCCGGGTGGGCCAGTAAGGAGCCACGAGAGTGACTTGTTCCTCGTCCTCCCTGACCTTGCACAGCACCTGTGCAAGAAGGCTCACTGGGGGAATGCGTACTTGCGCAGCCCCACCGGCCAGCTGTGTGCCAGTGCATCTGCCCCGAGGGGAGCCTCTGAACGGGCGTACCAGAGCGGGCAGTGGGAGGTCTCTCGGGAGGCAGAGGGGTCTACCTGGGCCTTGCCGAACCGTTCCCAAATCAGATGAACCGAGTGGGGGTGAAGCCTCCACTCTCCGCCAGGCAAGCGTTGTCATGACAGCGCATCCGCTATCACATTGAGGTTGCCGGGGATGTGAGTGGCACGCAGCGACTTGAGTCGGTGCTGGCTCCAAAGGAGGAGACGACGGGCAAGTTGTGACATGTGACGGGAGCGTACGCTGCCTTGGCGATTTATGTATGCGACCGCAGTGGTGCTGTCCGACCTGACTGGGATATGTTCGTCCCGAATTAACGGGAGAAACTTCCGCAGGGCCAAAAGGATGGTCAACAACTCGAGGCAGTTGATGTGCCAACGCAGCTGGGCCCCTTTCCAACGGCCTGAGGCTGCGTGCCCGTTGCAAACGGCGCTCCAACCCAATCTGGAGGCGTCGGTCGTGACCAGGACACGTCTGGACACCTGCTGTAGGGGCACTCCAGCCCGTAAGAAACAGAGGTCTGTCCAGGGGTTGAATGTCTGACGGCATGCGGGGGTGATTGTTACCTGGTGCGTGCCGTGGCGCCATGCTCATCTCGGGACTCGGGTCTGGAGCCAGTGTTGGAGCGGTCTCATATGCATCAACCCCAGCGGCGCAACCGCCGCGGAGGAAGCCATATGCCCCAGGAGCCTCTGGAAAAGTTTTAAGGGGACCGCTGTGCCTGGCCTGAAGGCAGCGAGGCAGTTCAACACTGACTGGGCATGCTCGTTGGTGAGACGTGCCGACATTGAGACCGAGTCTAACTCCATCCCGAGAAAAGAGATGCTAAGAACTGGGGTGAGCTTGCTCTTTTCCCAGTTGACCTGAAGCCCCAGACGGCTGAGGTGCCTGAGCACCTGGTCTCTGTGGGCGCATAGTAACTCTCTCGAGTGGGCCAGAATGAGCCGGTCGTCGAGGTAGTTGAGTATGCGGATGCCGGCTTCTCGGAGCGGGGCAAGAGCTGCCTCTGCGACTTTCGTGAAGACGCGAGGGGACAGAGACAGGCCGAAGGGGAGGACTTTGTACTGATACGCCTGGCCCCCGAACGCAAACCGCAGGTAGGGGTGGTGTCGGGGCAGGATGGAGACGTGGAAGTACGCGTCCTTCAGGTCTATCGCTGCGAACCAATCTAGATGCCGGACGCAGGTTAACATGTGTTTCTGCGTGAGCATCTTTAACGGGAGTTTGTGCAACGTTCGGTTGAGAACTCTAAGGTCCAAGATTGGTCGTAAGCCGCCGCTTTTCTTGGGTACGATGAAGTAGGGGCTGTAGAAACCCTTCTTCATCTCGGTTGGAGGGACAGGCTCTATCGCGTCTTTGGCCAGAAGAGTCGCGATTTCCGCACGCAGAGAGTGGGCGTGTTCGCCATGTACTGCGGAAAAGCGGACGCCCATGAAGGGGGGCGGGGGCCTGGCAAACTGAATTGTGTAACCGAGTCGGATGGTCCGGGCCAGCCAGCGAGACGGGTTGGGAAGTGAAAGCCACGCGTCCAACCTCTGCGCTAGGGGCACCAAGGGGACGGTTAATTTGGACGTACCCGGCAGGGCTTCGCAGCGGGGCGGAGCAGGTAGGGCAGCATTGGGCGGCGACAGGGCGACCCGCAGCTGGGGTGCTGAGAAAGACTCAAAGCACTTACCTTGCTCCGCACACCCGGCAGGGGGCGGGTTAGCGACTGAGGAGGAGGTCTCGGGTAGGCGTCCTCTAGACTGGTCGGAACCGGCCGGCCGGGGGGGGGCAGTCGTGGGGCTGGAGACGGGTGGTCCGTGTCCAGGAAGCCGGGACTGCTGAGAACTGGTGGCAGAGTGCCGTGGGAACGGCATTTGCGGGCCAGGTGACCCAGAGACAAAAGGAAATAGCTCGTTACAGAGAATATGAAAACTAATTCGACAAAAAAATTCTCCTCCCGGCCCTCCACCGGGGACGGAGCGGTCTTACCACCTCCGGAGCTAACATCTTGGTCCCTGGGTTGAGCGTCTACGGACAGCCTGGGAGCCTTCCGGGTCCTTGAGGGGGTCCATGAGACGGGGGCGTCCGCTTCCTGCAGAGTGCTCGACACTGGGGCTGAGAGCTGGGCCCGGGTTGAGGCAGAGCAGGGTGTTTCATAGCAGCAGGAGGACGCCCTCGGCGAGCAGACGGGGCATGGCCCATGGTGGCAGGCTTGCGGCGGGGCGGGATGTGCAGTGGCCTCCGTCTGCCTCACCGCTGAGGACTGCTGGGCAGAGTCGTCAACGGTGGTGCCGAATAGACGGAGCTGGGAGACGGGGGTGTGGGAGAAGGTGTGCCTTGTCTGCCTCCCGCATTTCGACCAGGTCCAGTCCACAGGTGCGTTTCTGGACCACAAGGGGTGGCCATCGCCTGTTCGAGTGCCGGCGCTTCTGACCTCCGTGGCCCGGGGGCGCGGTTGGTCATCCAGCGCAGTTCCTGCAGCACATCAAGAACAGGACTACCCAAGGTGCAAGTTTTGAAGCGCCTTGGCCTGGCGTTGGTTGCAGGAAGGGCCGTGGCGTGCAGAGTGGAAGCGGTCTGGGACCGTTCCACCGCGAGTGTAGTGAGAGCGGAGGAGCAAAGAAGCCTTGGCTTTGCTCAACTCGTCGTGCACGTCCGGGAAGAAAGGAATGGGGGGGCATGGCTGTGAGCGGCGCACCTGCCCGCGGGACCGATCAAATAGCCCGGGAAAGCATAGCGGATCTCCGTGTGTCAGGCTCAGGCTGGGCGGCAGACCCGAAGGTGGCGGCCCAGGCGAGCGATCAGCATCCGATGCCGCTGTAACGCTCTCCGATGCAGCGGTGATGTCATCCAATTCTGAAGCAAGCAAGCGTGCCGGGGAGGCGGGCGGTTCGAGGGGGTTTACCCGGCGAACAGAGCCCGTCATATTCCCCGAATCGCCTTCATCGCCCGTGGCGCCTGCGTCAATCCCGTAGGAAGGAGGCGAGGCGCGGGGGGCGGCTGAAGTGGCTTTCTCTCATTACAAAAGAAAGCCGTGCGACCGCAATGCTATAACGGCCATGTTCTCACACTGAGAAGATGAACCATTGGAGAGAATGCTCATCCCGGGCTCAGACGGAAGCAAACAAGCGTGCCGGGGACGCGGGAGGTTCGAGGGGGTTTACCCGGCGAACAGAGCCCGTCATTGTCCCCAAATCGTGTTCATCGCATTACAAAAGAAAGCCACATGACCACAATGTTGCCATGGCTATGTTCTCGCACTGAGAACATTAATCATTCATAAAACGCTGCCTGCGTGTGATCGCAGCCCAGGCATGCAAGACAGTGTTTTATGACCGAGAGAGGTGGGGAGAAATCACCGCATCCAGAAACTACACAGGGGCGGGAATTACATCTTTATAAAGATAAATTCAACGCCGCTGTGTAATGCTCTTTCAGAGAAATAAACTCTTTTACGGAGAGAATCACTCTTTCAACTCTTTTAATTCTGCGCTGTCGAAGCACCCAGGGGCAAACTGCATGCCGGCAGTGAAGAGAAAAGCCACTGTAGTGCGCCGTAAATCCAACAGCAAAGCAGAGCGTCAGAGGATCAGAAGCAGGATCAGTTGTGTTACTCGCAGCTGACTGCATACACATGACCTTCGGCTCCGAAGAAAATTACTGAATGAACGAGTGTATTTCTCTCGCCTTTATATCCGTATCCGGAGGCGGAGTATGCAAATACTGTTCGCCAACTCTCATTGGCCTTTTTTAATAGATCAGCGGTATCTTTCGGCGCTCAAGAGAGACCCCTAGTGTCGCTTCTTCGACACGACGTCGAAGTGAGCGACAGACGGGGAAATGGAAGCTTTAGCATAAGTTCTGCCAGGAAGACTCAATTGTTACGTCACTCATTACCTTCTTATCTATCCAATCTCGTTCTAACACTTGCAGTATAAAAGATGGGTACTTACACATGTCTGAGTTCACAGATGCTGACGCTTTCGTTCTCCTCCACCCTCCCCACCACCAAGATGATCCCTTCCTTCCTACACACCACCACCAGGATGGTCCCTTCCCATACCTCACTGGGGGTCGGCTGCGCCCCTGCCTTCATCGCCAGGCAGGAAATGCAGAGTCCGGACCCCCGGATTGCGAGCTACGGATGGGGCCTATGCCAAAGAACTTTTATCTTTATATTGTTTGCCGAGCTGTAAATAAATGGTTAATTGTTCAGTATTATTCTCTGGTAGAAATATAATGAATGCTTTATACACTATGAGACAACATCACCCTACTTTAATGACAGTTATAAAAAAAAATCCAAATGTGTGCACATGGAATCAACACAATACTTTTTGAACGTGAATGGGTAATTTTGAGTCGAAAATTAACTTCAGATTGCACAAAACAAAATCAACAAAATCAACATTAGAATAGGTTTAAATCAACTTGCAAACAGGGAAATTATGCAAGCCCATTAATTATTCAAATCCAGTGCATGCTGGGAATGCCAGCATTCAAGTTAATTTTATTTAACTTTTCAAAATGTATTCAAATTAGCATATAAATATGACAAGGTTTTCTACTTCAGAATTCATACATTATGATGCATTGTAAAGATAACAAACAATGATAAACAATATTTCTTAATTTGTTTTTACATGTTTGAATTAAGTACAAATATAGAATTTACTTAAAACTTAATCAATGTAGAAAAGTGCTTAAATGTACAAAAAGTACTTAATCTTTTCTGCTATCTTTACTTCACCACAAAATATTTGTTTTTCTTCAGTGAATGCTAAATGCAAATTATACAATAAAAATTAGCCATATAGTTGTGCATAGTTAGAACAGAAAAATAAATTTGATTTAATATCTTTATCTAAATTAAAAACTAAACATTGCATTTTTCCCTGGCACTATGTAGGAAGCAAAGAATGTGACAGGTCCACCTGCACTTGACCCATGTGTGCGCAGTTTGATTGATATCAAACACAGCCCCTTTATGACAACCTTCCCTGCTTTTTTCACAGCCATTGGATGCACTTATTTTATATTTGTTTCCAGTGAGATATTGAGCTTATATAGAGTGACTTTGCTGTTGTAAACATTACTGTTGATACTCTAGAAACAACATTCTTTTAAAAAATTATATATTTTTATCAATTACTTAATAATAGGAGTATCAATCAGAGTAAGAGTATTGATGAAATCCTAACAATACCCATCCCTACTTATAAGGCAATTATATTGCAACCTGCTGGAATTACTAAAGCTTGCAATTAGCAAATTTTCAGGCCTGAAGTCAGCAAGAAAATAATTATACTCTTCCTGTGATATCACCCTCTATCAGAAACTGAGGAAGAGATGAGCATCCCATGTGTATGAGGGCAGTGGGGTAAGTAGGGGTTGCTGTTTTTTTTTTTGTTGTTGTTTTTTTTGTTGTAAATAAATAAAACAAAAATCATTAAGAGTAAGAAAACGCTCTTTATTGGAATATTAGTTTTTCATATTCAGATTGGCAATGAGCATGTACAAGCAGCGTTCAAGCACTCTGCACAGTCAAAGTCTGTCCCCCCCCCCCCCCCATTTGGAAGATGTTGTCCCCCTGTTCATAAATCCTGATGGCGGCCCCGTATGTCCTGTAAACTCTTTTGTATTTTGACGCAAATTCACTTGGTAGAAGCTATCTATATTAGTTAGATGCCGACAGACAAACCATGTAAGGTAAAAGCAAATAAGACTCAGACTGCATTAAATATGGGTTCACTTTCAATTAGGATATAAATGGATTGTTCCAAACACAAAATGCTTTGTGGGGTGATTTGTTTACTGACAGCATGAATCTATTCAAGAGAGAGTTAGAATACAAAAAGGACATTTTCCTGTGCAGACAATATCATGTTAATAATTGTGCATATTGTTGGACCTATATCAATATTCATAAAATTACCATGTTTTATTTTAATGCATTTATCTTTTGTATTAAAAAACATTTCGGTACTCTGTTGTCACCGCTTGATGCCGCTTGATGCCCAATAAGTGTAAAACCTGGTTCCTGAAGCAAAACCATTTATACCAGAAACACAAATATATTGAAATCCTATTTAAGGAATTGCCTAGAAAAGGAATTATCTAGAAATGCAAATTGCAATTTATGAACAAATGTCAAATGAACAGATTTAATCTGTATCTCTGTGGAGTTCATGCAATATAGAACTGAACAGCGAGGCGTTTGTTTTTGTCCTTGAGTCAATAAAAACCTAATAGTTATTCAAACAGACATGCTACAACTGCCTTTCTCCAATAAACAGAGTAGCCTTGGTCAATTATTGTTTGATTTCTCTGCTTCCATTGCATGAAATGGAGTTAACCGGCCCCGTGAAAGGTGTAGAAATTGACATTTGCTGCAATTTGAATAGATTAGTTGCAGGAATTTTAAGTTGAGTAGAGTGCAATCAAATCATTCTAAGAAGAGGTGCTTCATCATTGCAGACAGTAAAAATTCAATTGTGTGATATATTATACTTTGAAACGATCGCCATCAATGCCATTCATTGTATATAATGTGATGCAACAGTCATGAAAGAGAGTGTGTGGGCCTGTCACCATTAAAATGGCCCCTCTAAAGGTGTGATATTAAAAAAGGCCTCGCCTCACGACCGGTCTGCTTACTGCCTCTAGCCTCACGATCTGGATGACAAGTTCGGTGCTGCATCGTAGAGCGTTCCGGCATCTGACGTGGAAGACTCGACTGGACTGCCGCCTTCAGGTTGGTACGCCCAGACTGAGGCCAATGCCAAGCGCTTCCTCAACGCCCCAGTCTCCCAGTTCAGTCTATTGGGCGACATCGTGGAGGACTTCACCCAGAAGTTCTCAGCGGTGAAGAAACAGATGGAGGCCATTTCTCACATCATGCCCAGCCGCTGCACCAGCATGGGCCGTGCTCCGTCTGCTCAACGAGGGCATCCTCCTGCGGCTTCCAGACAACAGGCCTTGCACAAACTCCAGTTCAAAATGCTCATGCAAAGACACATTCTATCTTGTGTCCGGTATCAAAATTGATCCACAGCGGTAGACCTGAAGGACGCGTACTTCCACGTCTCTATATTGCCTCGACACCAACCATTTCCATGGTTCGCATTCGATGGCCAGGCGTATCAGTACAAGATCCTCCCCTTCGACATGTCCCTGTACCCTCGTGTCTTCACAAAGGTCGCAGAGGCAGCCCTTGCCCTTTTCCCCCTGAAAGAATAGGATTTGGAAAGGAATGCCTTCCCCGATGCGTGTGATAGCATTAAGATGGCCCCAGCCACTTTTACTCTATGCGAGAAACATAGAGAGAGAAAAGGCGTGGCTGGTCGGCACGTCGCTTTGTTCCCCCCTTCAGGGTGCTGGGAACCTAAAAAGTTTATGACGATTTCATGGGTGTTGGGGAGGGGTAGGTGCAGTCTGACGCAGCCTGCCACTTTGGCACGCAACTGCCTGCCCGCACCCACATCAGCAGCGCACGTACACGGTTCAGCGCATGGCGTGATTGAATATGGACCCCTAGTTTAGCTTCTTTGACACAACGTGGAAGTGAGCGACAGATGGGGAACGTCTAGGTTACTGTTGTAATCTCCGTTCACTAATGGAGGGAATGAGATGTTGTGTCCTCCTGGCCACGACGCTGAACCAAGCCACTGTTATGGCTGAACCTTATTCTGGCTCCTCAGTGCAAAACCTGAATGGACAGATGCATGATTCCCTTCCTTTATACCAATTTGTCCGGGGTAGTGACATGCAAATTCTGTCTGCCAATTTCTCATTGGCCTTTTCTCAAGTTCAGAGATGCGCAAGGCTCTCAAGAAAGACCCCCAGTCTCATTCCCTTCATCAGAGAACGGAGGTCACAACAGTAACCTAGACATTTTCTTTCTTCCACGAAACACAAACAAAGATATTTTCATAGTACATTTTTATGTATGATGTGTTTACATGCTTACAATGCAAGTCATTAGGGAACGGTTACATACGTAACCAAGACGTTTTATTTGAGAATAAACCAAAATGTAACTTCTTTTTCAAATTTTGACATCTGCAGTCTCCTTGACATGATCATGATTTAAAGCTTGATTACACTTTCTCACACTTTACTCATGTGTTTAGAGTTTGTACAATATGGTATATCATGGTTTAAACCACTCAAATATTATGGATAACCTTTATGCTGCCTTTATGTCATTTTTGACTTGCATTGTATGGACAAACAGACATCATATACTGTGCAGTATCCTTCAAAAAAATCTTTGTTTGTATTCTGCGGATGAAACAAAGTGGTACGTTTGAGACAGCACAAATGTGAGTAAATGATGAGAGAATGATTATTTAGGATGAACTATCCCTTTCAGAATATTCAGAAAATTTCTGATGAAGGCTGTGGATTTCTTGCTTCAATACTTAGTATCTCTGTTAAAAATTTCTGTACATTTTGAATAAGGTCGCATTATGTATTTTTTTCCATTACGTAACTAAACCTACAATGTTTCTTTGTCAAGTCCTGGAGATGTCTTCCCAAAGTGCTATTTATGCTATGTATTAAGATTTCTTCTCAATGTAAATGGATTTGTCATGTCTGTGTTCCTCTGAAACCTATAACACAAAGCTCAAAGTCTATTTTAAAGCTGTCACTCTTGTTTACCTCTGATGTCAAGCATTTCTCTTGAGGCCTCAATTGTGTAAGTTTGCAGGAATGCAATGGAATGTATTTATTACTCTAGTAACAAAACTTGCAGAGTATTGCCATAGAAGATGCTGACATTTGGAATCTGAAGGCAAGTCTGCTTGAGGAAACAGAGTACAAGTTACACTAGTAATTTAGACCCTACAATGGGTTTCTTACATCCTCCTCTAGCCACGTTATAGATTGGTCACAAAAGAACAATGGTTTCATCTAGCCGTGGGTATATGAAATTATTTTTTATCTGAACCAAAAATAAAATGCATTCATGATTAAATACAGCAAATTTATTTCAATGTGCCTGGAAATGGGGCAAAATGTATGCTTTCCTAGTATAGTTCCTGAAGCTCTCCTTGGAAACAAAAGCAGGATGACAGTTGTTTCCAAAGATTTAGAGAAGAGTGTCTTTGCTCTCTATCTCTCTTGCACAACTACATTGTATTGGTGGGTTGGCATGCAGTTACAGAGCAACAGATTGAGCTGTGCAGAATTCAGAGATATTCACTGACTTTCATTGTAATACTGTAAAGTATTTTTCACCTCAGCCAGAGTCAATAGAAGTATGAGAACTTTGGGGACAGAAAAAAGAATGAAATTGCATAAGACGGCCAAACAGACTTAATTGTCCAGAATTACAAAGTTTTCATGTCCTTGATAACGCTGTGCAATGCCAATGCCAAGAAGGAAATATAATGTCCCTTTGGAATCAAAAAGAACAATTCTTTGTAATATTTAAACTGTTTCTCCAAGGCCGCAATGAGATTAAATGAAGAACCAATTTTTGCATAAGTCTCTTTCATTTATGTTTTCTCCTGAGAAAAAGAACCCAGCAATCTCGTATGTGTCTCCTTTAGAGTTTCAGAAGAGATCTCAACAATGTCTCTGTAATGAATGTTGTCAACAGGCAGATGAAGAGACGATGGTGAAGTGAGAAACCCAAGTGCAGTTTATTTCAAAACGTGATATCCAAAACCCTGACTAAAAACGTGAATCAAAAGAAAACGTAACCATGAACGACTAGACTAGACTTGACTTGACACAAACAACACTGATGACTTGACTAAAACTTGACTTAGCTTGACTTGACTTGACATGACATGACTTTAACAAAACAACAAAATTACATTCACAATACCTGACAATGGACAATGGAAACATGAGGGCTTAAATACTAATACATAGGAGAACACATGACACAGATGACCAATGACAAGACTAAACTATAATCAAGATAACAAGACTAAATGAACTTTAACCAATGAAAATATAAGACTAATAACAAAGTAATCAGACAATGAATCAATGAAAACAAGACACATGAACATGGAGGGAAACAGGAATCACATGACCAGGGAACACGACATGAAACAGGAAATAAAATTGAAAGTAAAAGACATGAAAAAATCTGAATAAACAGAATAAACAAGACAGTCTCACAGTGTGCTCAGATTTGTCAAGATACCAATCTGCAATAGGTCATATTTTAATATGAGCTCAAACATTTCTAATCAAATTCTTCCCAGACCAATTTATCTGGGCTTTGCTTGATCTGTATAGTAGTAACTAGGAATCATCCCTCTTTCAAATCATTGTTGCCTCTGCCCATTTATCACCAGCCCAGGTCCAGACTAAAGACATGGCAGAGAAAAATGGAACAATCGAACAGTGCTGGCAGTGCGTGTTGAGATGCATCTGAAAGTTATTGTGACTTGTCCCTGTTTTTTATAAATCCTTCTGTTTTTATACTCCCTCTCTCTAACTTTTTTTTTCTTGTACTTTAAAAAATACAAATAAATAAACATCTGTTTGACTTATGCCATCAATTTCCTCACTGCCCACCACCTTCAAGCTACAAGCACTACTGAATTTGTTGGTAACAATTTATTATAATGGTCCATCAATAATAGGTAATTATGCAGGAATTAATGGAGGACAAATGAGTAGTACTACATTAACAATTTAGTTCCTACTATTAACTAATATGGAAATACGATTAACTAATCAATAAGTAATAGTGAACTGATGACTGAAGTAGTTTACTTTTAGGTAATTCATTATTACTGAATTTGATCTGCCTCATTGAGAACTATTAACTAATAATAGTTAATTTAATATAACCATTAATTAATTAATGATCAAAACATTAACATGTGCTTAAAATGTGAATGATTATATTTAAATTTTATCATTGTTATGAAATGCGCCTTTGAGAAACATGAACCTCACGTTTGTGGAAATTAATTTATGAATGTAATAGCTCTCTAAATCAAGGCTACAGTTTCTGGTAGAGTATCATAGTCAGCTAACCTTACAGAATATAGGGATGTAAGTGCCAAACCTGTGTACTCCTTGGGATATATATATATATATATATATATATATATATATATATATATATATATATATATATATATATACACATGTATATATATATATACACACTCACCTAAAGGATTATTAGGAACACCTGTTCAATTTGGCTGGTGGTGGTGGTGTAATGGTGTGGGGATGTTTTCTTGGAACACTTTAGGCCCCTTAGTGCCAATTGGGCATCGTTTAAATGCCACGGCCTACCTGAGCATTGTTTCTGACCATGTCCATCCCTTTATGGCCACCATGTACCCATCCTCTGATGGCTACTTCCAGCAAGATAATGCACCATGTCACAAAGCTCGAATCATTTCAAATTGGTTTCTTGAACATGACAATGAGTTCACTGTACTAAAATGGCCCCCACAGTCACCAGATCTCAACCCAATAGAGCATCTTTGGGATGTGGTGGAACGGGAGCTTCGTGCCCTGGATGTGCATCCCACAAATCTCCATCAACTGCAAGATGCTATCCTATCAATATGGGCCAACATTTCTAAAGAATGCTTTCAGCACCTTGTTGAATCAATGCCACGTAGAATTAAGGCAGTTCTGAAGGCGAAAGGGGGTCAAAAACAGTATTAGTATGGTGTTCCTAATAATCCTTTAGGTGAGTGTGTATATATATATATATCTTCTTTTCATTACAAATTATTAACTCCGGCATGTTCGATATTGCTGGAGGTCTTTTTTAAATAATTTTGTTGACCCATAAGTAACGAGTCAAGTATTACCACATAAGGAATTACTAATGAATTGGACCATTATTTTAATGTGAGGGTCATGGTAACTCATTATTAATGAATGAAAATGTGAATATACACTTGAATCTTTTTTTTTGTCATAGATGCTTTAGGTTAATCTTACAAGAAGTGTTTAATTTTATGTGAAGTGCATTTTCTTCTTCTGAGTAACAATGGATCCAGTGAAAAAAAGAGAAAAGAATGAATGTCTCGTCCATCAAGCTTCTTCTCCAGTGAAGGTTTGCCATATTTAATTCTCGCACTGAAACGGAAAGAAGATCGAGTGCGATTTTGCTCCGGCCCCCGTGTTTTGAATATCTGTGAATGTTTGTTAACTATCTGTTTGATTAAATGGGAAGAAAAATGTAGGAACAAACACTTGAGTTTATGGGATACTGATAATTCACCATTGCTGATAGTTCATTGTTGCACAGACAATCAATGTGATATAGTGTTTATTTGTATAAATACAGTACTAATTTATCTTGTAATAAACTAAGAAATAGATATCCTGTGATAGTAAGCATAAATAGATATGAAATAATCATAAAAAATATCATTTATGGAAGTGCAGGAAAAATATGTTTCAAATATATTTGTTCTTTTGCACATATATCAACACATTCACTGATTAATTTCTTTAATTAGCAAGCTGGAAGGCGTCTTATTAAAAAACACTTCTTCCATAAATTGGACAACAGGGAGTTTTGTCATTTTCTTATCCTGGATAATTATTATTTTATAGCCTTCCATCATTATTATTTAATTAAAATCTAATTTTCTAATTTCATAAACATTTAGGGCAGCAATATGTACATAGTGATAGCAGTCATTCTGTAGCTGAATATTATAACGAGGCCATCATGAGCAAATTAAGCTTACTTTGAATTTCTTATTAAATAGAGTTTGGACTGTAATAAACACACATGAGGATTGATGCCGTGGGTGTGTTCAATTTAGTATGCTGTAATTCAAGGAGATTTGTTGGGCCTCATAATGTAATTGTAATTTTAAGGGGTATGAATTAGGTGTTAAAACTGCAATAATACTTTTCTTTAAAGGGATATTTCACCACAAAATGTAATTATTTACTCATCTTACTTCAAAACCTGCATGATCTATCTTACATTGAGCACAAAAGCAGATGTTAAGCAGCATAAGCGTTGATTTATGTTTCTGCCAGTGGGTGTCCTAACAACCCACTGGAACCACAAACCCGAAGTGAGATCCACCAATCCCATAAGTGTAACGTTGGTTTGAAGAGTGGAAGAGAGGAGATGCAGGGATAACTTCCAATCTTTTAATAGTAGACGCTCGAGTGGAACAAATACATGGAATCAGTCTAGGTAATGCTGGAGTGGAAATAATATCTTACAAGGAGTCTAACAAGGAAATACAGTGGAGTGGACGCTGGAGTGGAACATCATACAAAACATAACAATGTAACAATTCATAACCAACAAAATAACACTTTAAGAACTGACAAAGAATGAATACAACAGGAGGGTATTTATACAAGCGGGTGCATATGACTTAATGTGGAATATTTAGTGCTTTTCCATGCGTGCTCGGCCATTTCGTCGCCTGTGTTAGGCAGGACATTCATGCTACAACAGTAGTCCTTACCACTTTTGCGCTTTATTTCAAGTCTTCTGAAGCCAAAGTTTTGTGAGAGGAACAGAACAATATTTTTTCACTCAAATCTCATTCGAGTGATTTAATAAATGCATATTCAAATTTTGTGCACCATGATCAGTCATTAGACACCTCAAAATCAATTACTTTTTGCATTGACATCAAACCTGGCATGGCACGATGCGCCATATTTGAATAACAGCAAAAGTAATTGGATTTTAGAACTGTGGCGGAAGGGAAGATTATCAGTGAATAATGACTCAAATTCCAGTGTTTTCCTCACAAAAAGCTATCATTTAACTTCAGAATACTTGGAATATAATGTATAAGTCATATGGACTACTGTAATGATCTTTTGTTTTTAAATTTTTGGTGCTTGACAGGCATGGTCACCATTCTCTTAAATTAAATGGAAAAGAGTAGCATCAATGTTCTATCAAAAAACTTCTTTCTTGTTAAATAAAAATAAAGAAAATCAGACTAGTTTGGAACAACAAATGCATGAGTAAATTATGATACTATTTACATTTTTGGGTGAACTATTTAACATTTTCCCCCATTTGTCCAATCGCTTCTTTTTTTAAAGAACCAATGCCGTTCATGCTGGAATAATTGCAGCTGTTTTGCTTGAGTTGGTTCACAATCAGCATTGCTGTTGGCATCATAACTCGCTACATTCAAGGATATAACATCTTCTATCTGAAAAATAAATATTCACTAAATCACAGGGTATCCTTTTGTATTTTGGCCAAGAGCGAACTACCTAAATGAATCATCTGCAACTAAAAAGTGGTAAATCATCTCTTCTGAGCCACAACAAACCTCTTAGTCAATTACAGTATTTCCTGGGGGCTGTCTTTATGACTGCAATGAAAATAGAAGACATAACAGCAGCTGTTTGGTGGCTCTTGGTAAATCGGTGGATATCAAAATGAGATGTAAAACAGTCATTATGAAATAGTCAGAAAAATATGTTCAAACAAGCTGTCTCTATGCAATGCCTGCTGATTCATCTACCCTTAGCATGCAGAAAATGGTTGCAATCTGTAGTCATTATTATGCTGCCTTTCAGGCAATTTCTTCATTGTTTTGAAAAGATGGGTTCTGTTTTCTCTGCTTGGTGGCTGTCCTTTTATATTGACTCATCATTTTGATGACTATGATTAAAGCAGTTTAATAAAGTGTGTGCACACTCTGTGGGAGTCTAACGTCTGCTTAATAATATGACCTTTGGCCTGAGCAGTGATGCTGTGTCTACATTTTTTTCTGTCTGCACCTATACAAGGTGTGCTTCTCTAAATTCTGCTGGGGCAACCCATGCTGTGTGAGGTGAATGGTGGCAAACTTATCGCTGATTCATAGCTACTCATTTAATGCAGTTATTTGCCTGACGTAATGACTTGTGATGATAAGAGAGGTTAAATGTATAATATGACACAAAGCTGTGATAAGCATTGTCTGTGAAGTATGGACAACACATTCTGTATTATTCAAATATTAAAGATTGTCCAATGGTTTACAGTTGCTCAAAATTGTATTTATACATTGCACTGCACAGGGGGGATTTAGGCATGGGCGACATGGGCATCACGGGCACCCGCTGAGGATATAAATAACTCTCTCTCTCTCAATATATATATATGAGCTAAATTGTCATGGGAGTAAGAGTAAAAAATATTAATGTTCTCCAACATAGTCTTTATTCTCTTTAAGCAAAACATAATTTCCCCTTCTGTAATTCACTCGACATTGTGTCGAATGAAGTGACACAAGAGGTCTTCCTGGGACGCCAAACATACCTCTGAACCTGAGGAAAGGCCAAGTTAGCAGACAGAATTTGCATGCACCACCCAGGACATACGGGTATAAAGGGAAGCGGGGCATCGAGTCCCAGTCAGAATTTTTATTCGGAGCCGAATGGTTGTGCAACAGCATGCTGAGTTCACCACTGTTCCACTCACATCTACTGGCGATAAGCACTGCTGTTGGATCTACGGCGCGTTTCCAGCTGGCGTTCTCACTCTCTGCACGCTGTGCTGTCCACGCCCCTGGGCACTTCGACAACGCTTTCATTGCCTGAAAGAGTGTTTCTCCTCCAAAAAGAGTTTATTTCCTCTAAAAGAGTTTGAGTTCCCACTCATAAAAGCAATACACAGCAGGCATTGAACATCCTTTTCAGGACACTTCTTTTAAAATATGTCTTTCCGCCTCCATGTAGTTCCAGGATGCAGTTGATTTCTCTCCACTTCGTACGGTCATAAAAGCTGCCTCACGTGCCTGGGCTGCGATCCCAGGCAGGCAGCATTTTATGAATGGTACATGTTCTCAGTGCGAGAACATAGCCATGGCAACATTGCGGTCGTGGATTTCTTTTCTCACAAGAGAAAGCCACTTCAGCCGCCCCCCGTGTTGTTCCTTCTTCCTACGGGATTGACTACTTCCCGAGGTCGTCCACCTGCGGCTAAACAACAGGCAGCTCCGCCTCAACCCAGGCCCAGCTCTCAGCCCCTGCATCGAGCACCTCGCAGCCGGCGTACACCCCCCGTCTCCAGGACCCCTTCCAGGACCAGGAAAGCTCCGAAGCGCTCCTGAGACATGCGACCCAGGCAGTCAGATGTCCGCTCCAGAGCTGGTACCAAGACCACTCCATCCAGCCAGTGCGCGCCGTTCTCACGGCACCCCGGCCCAAAAATTCTAGAGTCCCGGCCCTGGACACAGTTTCCTCGCCTCAGGCCCCGCAGAGTAAGGTAAGTGCTTTGAATCTTTTCTCAACACCCAAGCCTCGGGACACTCTTCTGCCTCCCGGTGCGCTATTACCTGCTCCCCCCCCCGCCGTGAAGCCCCGCCCGGTATGTCAAAAGCGATCGTTCCATTAGTGCCCCTTGTGCGGAGTTTGGATGCATGGCTTTCACTTCCCAATCCATCGCGCTGGCTGGCCAGGACCATCCGACTCGGCTACGCGATTCAGTTCGCCCGGCTCCCACGTCGTTTCAACGGTGTTTGCTCCACTTCCATGCGCAGCGAGAAAGCCAGCGCTTTACGAGCAGAGATCACGATCCTGCTCCTCAAGGATGCAATAGAGCCCGTCCCTCCAGCTGAGACGGAGAAGGGTTTCTACAGCTCTTACTTCATCGTACCCAAAAAAAGTGGCGGGTTGTGACCAATCTTGGAACTGCAAGTTCTCAACCGGGCCTCAAATTTCTTCCAGTGCGCCTTCAGTTCTCAAAATACTCACGCAGAAACAGATTGTTGCCTATGTTTGACAGTTAGATTGGTTCGCGGCGGTAGACCTGAAGGACGTGTACTTCCACGTCTCCCTTCTGCCTCGACACCGACCCTTCTTACGGTTCGTGTTAGACGGCCAGGTGTATCGGTACAAGGTCCTCCCCTTCGGCCTGTCCTTGTCCCCTCGCGTCTTCACGAAGATCGCAGAGGCAGCTCTTGCCCTGCTACGGGAAATGGGCATCCGCATACTCAACTACCTAGACGACTGGCTCATCCTGGCTCACTCTCGAGAGTTACTGTGCGCTCACAGGTACCAGGTGCTCAGGCACCTCAGCCGTCTAGGGTTTCAGGTCAACTGGGAAAAGACCAAGCTCGTTCCGGTTCAGAGCATCTCTTTTCTCGGCATGGAGTTAGACTCAGTCTCAAAGACAGCACGTCTCACCAACGAGCGTGCTCAGTCAGTGCTCAAGTGCCTCGCTTTCTTCGAGCCCTGCAAATCGGTTCCTCTAAAACAATTCCAGAGGCTCCTGGGGCATATGGCATCCTCAGCCACGGTGGCACCGTTTGGGTTGATGCATATGAGACCGCTTTAGCACTGGCTCCAGACTGGAGTCCCGAGATGGGCATGGTGCCATGGCACATACCGTGTGACTATCACCCCTTTTTGCATATTTTGTCATATTTTCAACCCTTGGACAGACCTCTGCTTTCTGCGGACTGGAGTCCCCTGGCAGCAGGTGTCCAGAAGTGTCGTGTTGACCACAGACGCCTCTCAACAGGGTTGAGGCACTGTGTGCAATGGGCACGGTGCCGCTGGCCTCTGGACAGGACACCGGCAGCGTTGACAAATGAACCGCCTAGAGTTGTTGGCTGTATCTCTTGCCCTACGGAGGTTTCTCCCACTAATCCGGGGCAAGCACTTCTTGATCCATTCAGACAGCGCCACTCACATCCCTGGCAACCGCAACACGATGGCGGACGCGCTGTCACGGCAGATTTCGCCCAGCAGAGAGTAGAGGCTCCAACCCCAGGTTGTCCAACTGATTTGGGACCAATTTGGCAAGGCACAGATAGATCTTTTAGCCTCCCAAACAACTCCCACTGCCCGCTCTGGTAGTCCCAGACAGGAACTCCTCTTGGGACAGACGCCCCTTACTGGGCCACCCGGGCCTGGAAAATTCCCCTAAGGATGGAACTTCTGTCTTGGGGACGGGGCACCCTCTGGCACCGCACCCAGACCTCTGGAACCTCCACGTCTGCCCCCTGGACCCTGGACGCGAATTGGTGTTCTTCTCGAGCCGAAGACCCGCAGAGGTGCGCAGTTCGGTCAGTGCTTTCATTCCTGCAGGAGAGGCTTGAGGGGAGGCTGTCCCCCTCCACCCTGAAGGTGTATGTAGCTGCTATCGCAGCCCACCATGACACAGTAGATGGCAAGTACCTAGGTAAGCATGACATGATTATCAGGTTCCTGAAAGGCGCTCGGTGACTGAACCCTCCCCGGCCTAGCCTGTTCCCCTCCTGGGATCTCTCTGTGGTCTCCTTGGGCCTTCAGAGACCCCCCTTAGAGCCGCATGATTCAGTTGAGCTCAAGGCCCTCTCCCTGATCACATTAGCCTCCATCTAGAGGGTTGGGGACCTGCATGCGTTCTCTGTCAGCGACACCTGCCTGGTGTTTGGTCCGGCACATTCTCATGTTATCCTGAGGCCATGACCGGGCTACGTGCTCAAGGTTCCTATGACTCCCTTCAGGGACCAGGTTGTGAGCCTGCAAACAAGCTGCCCCAGGAGGAGGCAGACCCAGCATTCTCGTTGATGTGTCCGGTACGTGCTTTGCGTATCTATTTGGACCACACGCAGTGCTCTAGATGTTCTGAGCAGCTCTTTGTCTGCTTCGGCGGACGGTGGAAAGGGAACGCCATTTCCAAACAGAGGTTAGCTCACTGGGTCGTTGATGCTATTTCCTTCGCTTATCACACCCAGGCCGTGCCCACCCCCTTGCGGGTTCGAGCACACTCTACGAGAAGTGTGGCATCCTCGTGGTGTTACGTCCTAGGGCGTATCTTTCTTTTATTTCCTTGTTACATCTGTGGATGTAGAAATTGCATGTATATTGACTATACATTGTTTGTATGTTTTCTGTTGTCTCCCTTGTGTTCCCTGTTGTCCCAACCAGGTTAATTTACATCAGCTGTGAACGATTAAGATCGAGTGCTGAGCAGCTCTGATTGGTGCACTAACAAAAGAACATGGGAATAAAGCTGAGGTGGAAAGTCTGCTAGGAGTCTCTTTCCTCCTGCCCCAGCGTTGGTAGACTTTGTGTGTTTTGGTGCTGTTGTTAATTAAACCGCCAGTTGTATTTTTATGTTAAACTGTTTTCCCAAATTTACAATTATAAACTCCTTTGTTGGGTTTCCACCCATTGTTCTACGGAAGTGGTAGAGAGGTGGGCGCCATTTTCTTTTCTATTTTACCTGTTCTTTTCTCCTGTTTATAGCTAGATAGGGAGTGAGGCAAGATTTATGTTGTTAATTTTCAATTTCTTTGTTGTAAGGGTAAGTAGTTTGTGCCTCCCTTTCATTTAGACTCATTTATGTTTGTTATTTTGGCCTGGTCCCCTCTTGAAGACTTTATGCTTCCTTTGTTTTGTATTTAGAAGAGGACCAATAAAATTGTTATCTGTTCCATAACCTGTTGTGATTATTGTTGGCTGGGACAGGAGTGAAGACCTCCAAACCCGTTTCTTTTTTTTTCTCTCTTTAAGTTCCTTATAAATTGTTAGTTTTCTTCCCGACCCCTAGACGGGGAGGATTCGTAGTGGGTACTGGCCCATGCCACCTCCTTAGAAGACATCTGCAGAGCAGAGGGCTGGGCAACACCCAATACCTTTGCCATATTTTATAATCTCATGGTCGAGTCGTTCTATGTTTTCTCGTCCTATGTTTTGTCAGGTCCGAGCCGGTAGAACTCGGTAACACAGCACAACCGACCGGTTGTTCCGCTTGCACACAGCGCCCTTCACCAAGTTGATTCAGTGCGCCTTCTATCCCAGGTTAGCCACTAAGCGTCGCTCCCTGGATATTCTCCTCCCTAGCCTTCTGGCCGGTGAATTCAGCTGAGCATTTCATAGCGTTAAGATAGCCCCAGCCGCTTCACGTCCTATGTGAGAGACATAGTCAGAGAAAAGGTGTGACTGCCGGGCTTGCTCCCATGCTAGTCATGTAGCGTCATTGTATCCCACCTGCAACAGCACTAGACCTACCACTGTAAACGGCCATACCTTATTTTCGGCTACTCAGTGCAAAATCCTTTGTACCTTTGTATGTCTGGGGTGGGCATGTAAATTCTGTCTGCCAACTTGACATTGGCCTTTTCTCAGGGTCAGAGGTATGTTTGGCATCCCAGAAAGACCCCTTGTGTCACTTCATTCGACACAACGTCTCGTTCCATCCATCGGGGAACGGAGGTTACAACAGTAACCATGACGTTTTTATTTCTCTTCTATTTCTGGGATGAAATATGCAGGACACATTCTTAAAATGTTTTCTGATATTCACCCAAATTTGTATTGATCCTAAATATGTAATAATCTAAAATGTTGTTGCCATCAATCTTCAAAAGACAAACAAAGTTACATAAAATATGATTCCGGCCTGAAAATTGCATTTTGGTTTCTTTACTCATCAAACACCTGGAGACAAATAGAAAATGTGTCATCTCTTATCACGAAGAAAATGTGGAAAAGGGAGATTTAAGATTTCCTTGGAACAGCATTATGGTTCTAAACATAGATAAATGAACAAGAAAGTACACATCAATCTTGAAAGTGTCTAGTCCATTAATAAAGCTTAACAGAATTAAGAAAAACTCTAAAAAAAAATCCTAGAATTATTTTAAATGTTTCAATTTGAATGAGCCTGGTGTTCAAGCTGTGCCATTGAGTTTGACTGGACAAATGAAATCACCCCAAAGGCCTTTTATTTTTTTTACTTTCATGTGACTTGGATGCAATCCCAGTTGCTAAGACACCCTGAGAGATGGGGTGTATGTAGGCGCTGTACCTCCATCCAGTTGTGATCAACAGATAATGCCTTTCATTATGGAGGGCTTGCTGAGAATCTGATAATGTTCCCTAGGCCAGATGTTCTGTCCTCGGCCTGTGCGGGGAATCCAAAAGAGCGTTTCACATAATATTCCAACTGTGTTTCAATCTATTTAATGCAATCAGTAAGTTTAGAGCTGTTTTGTTTTGTGAGATTAAGCCATATTATTTCAAAATACTGTACAAATCTAAAAGTGGTGAAAGATCAGTTTTTAATTGTGCCCCCTTACCTGCATTTTTATTGTTTATGTCTGTGATTTGTTTCGGTTTTTGTTATTGACGTATTTATTTAAAGTTTTATTTAATTTTAATTTGAAATTTTTTGGCAGGGAAATCTGCCCTTGAGCGTTTCAGTGTGCGATTTTTCGCAATACCTTCGTTGCATCTCAAGCAGAGTTTTTATTTTTGTGTGATTGTAATTCCTGTGCCTATAGTGGCACCAAATGCTTATAAAAAAGTTTTTGTTTTATATTTTCGGAAGCCCTACGATAGCTTTATGTCAGGAATAGATATAAATGTACATTATAATTCACTTAAAATCTTAAACTTGTGTTTTGCGATCGGTGATGAGATGTGCATGAACCAATGCCGTTGGTTCAGAGGCAGAGTTTAAACTCTGTGTGATTTGCGAGCTGAGGTGCTGATTCCAACAACAGACTAAAGTGAGGTTGAGTGCAGAGGCAGTTCAAAACACAGATAAATTTCCCGGACATACTGCTTTAAAGTATAATCATTTTATTAGGCTACCGTGGACATCTGTAAGTTTTACTGTCGATTCACACGGGATAAGCGATGTCTGTATAAATCACAGAGATGAGAATGTTGACTGTATTTACACACTGCTGTCAAGCATAACTGACCATCAGAAAACTTATACTATTTAGCTGTGCTGAACAGTATTAAACATATATCTGGCAAAATACAACATAACTGATTACATTAGCAAGCCAGTAATCCTACTGTATACTCCTCAATTCAAAATATAGACAATCTTTTCACATTATGTAATTTTATCCATCCCTCCAGAAAATATGTTGCGAAACACAGGGCTCAACACAATTTTTCCCATTCACTCTGCTCAAATCATAAAATTAGTACTTGTGTCCTTTTCTAATTTTCCTAATCAAAAGAAATCATGTTTGTTTGTTTCTCATGCATCAGTCAAAATGCAACAGCCAGGGTTAGATGAAGTTGTGAAGCACGTATTACATTTTCTGGTGTCTTCTCAATGGCCAACATCCACTTCAGACACTTGGTGAACTTTAGAAACAATGAGTTAAAGGGTTCAAAGGCTGGACAGTGCAGATTCACTGGCTTTTTATCAACATGTCAATTAGCACAGATAAGAATAAAGGGTTTGATAGGTAAAAGACGCTATTATCTTTTCAGGTGCTGGAACGCATATCCCTAAAAAGTCCGGAAATATTACCGATTAGCACGGAGTAAAAATAAACGAGAAGCTCTGATAATTAGGCTGTTTCATTACCCCATGTCCCCATATAAAATAACCCTGTCCAAATAGGGTGGAGAGAGCTATTTATTTAAGAAGTCTACATCAAGACATTGTTTGTGCAGTTAGAGTTAGGGTAAAATTAAATGCCATGAAAAAGTAGGTTGAATGCCAATATGACGAGGGATTTTTTTTGTACCTGATGCATAAAAATCAAATAAACAAGAATGCTGACAAAGAAATTATGTCTAATTTATTTCTCATTTCATGCTGCTCCGTTCCAGCATTGCTCTCAAAATGACTTTTGAACTTGGGCATTGGAGTTGAGCGATCGCACATGAGCAAATATTTGAATGGACTGACAACTTGCTCCACTCTGCACACATGTTCTGGTTACAGTGCTACATGAGAGAGAGAGAGAGAGAGGATGGTTTAGGTAAGTATATTTAGTAACTCCCTCATCTCCACTGCTGAGCTTGTAATGCAATGTGACAAATTTAACGGTTTGTGATGCTATGTTACTGGAAAAGCTACACTACTGTGAAAATAGCTGAGGCACTGTAACGCTACTGAAAAATTTAGCTAAGTTAGTAACTTCATTACATTTATTTAACTACTCCCCAACATTGCTAATGAGTTTTAAAGTATCATGAAACCCTCTAGTTCAGCACCAGTCATTCATTCCTCAGACTTAAAAAAAGGGTCATTATAGGGATGTGAGATATTTTAACAGGTGGGCAGGGGGAGGGTGGGAAGGAGGGGAGTACGGGATTGGGTCAAGCAAAACAATAACCACATGTCCACAATCAAAATAAATGAGGGTGTGCTAGGGCATACCATGGCCAGTTGCATTCCCATTGTCACTTCCAGGGCTTCATTGTGCCTCCTCTGGGCCAACGCACAATTGGGATTGAATCAGTCAAAGTCAAAGGTGGAGATTTGCTGAGTCAGGTCAGAGGTTTCAGCACCAAGATACTCATTTTCCAGTTTTTAATATCTAGCTACCAGCTTACCTCAGCACAACAACAGACAATGGAGAATCGTCAATAGACTAAATCTTCTGTATATTCGGGCTGATGAAAATGTGCAATGTCAGGTAGATGGCATCTGCCAAACAAAAATATATTGTTGCCAAGTTGTGTTTCGAAGTTGTATACAGGTTCTGGAATTTTTTTTTAAAAATTGCGGGCACAGTATAAATCTGTGTTCATTTCAAAGGCTAGCTAGTCTCACAGTTTGATACTCAGCTTGAGTTTCCCTCTTGCTTGTTAAATGGGCAGGGTGTGTGATATTGGCACTATGGCAGCATATAAAGGGCAGATTGATTTTGGTCTTGCGGCTTGAGGTCCAAGGCTATTGGCCCTGGCTGAGCAGTTGATAGCCCTGGCTCACACTGGCTCGATAGTGGAAAAGCAGTTCATCAGACTGATCTCACAGTGAAATCAGAAACAGTTGGTTGATGTTCCTTTAGATAAAATCGACCTGTGCTGACTGAAATTTGAAACACTGCCCCCAGTGGCCAAAGCGGTAAGTGATGTTGGGCATATGGGCATGTGTGAACTCCATTTTTCTGATGTAATGTCCACAAAGGGGCACCAAAAGCGAGTGGGGAAGCAAGTTGTTTTCAGCTGGTTATTATTTAGTGAAGAGAAATGCATATTATATAAACTGTACCCTTCCAACCCAACCCAACCCCCAAACCTAACCATCAGTGGAGTACAAATTTACAGTTAGAGGGAAAAATGTATCCACTGAATCGCATTGCATCGTGCTCCTGATGCAACACACTTCCGGTCATGCCACAGGTGAAGGTAAACACACTGGAACTGATGCAAAAATGTCTAATAGGATACGGCTCTTGTCAGTGAATCGTCATAATGTGGCCGATCCTATGGTACGGGTGTAGCTGCCAGCAGAAACAGTTGCATAATTTAAGTTCCATAAAAGAATAGTTTTAATTTAATAAGTAACTACGTTTAATTATATCATAATATATTTATATTTATCTGCATTTTCTTTTACTTTGAAATATATGTACAAGCTGACTTGTTTATGTAGGCTTTGTGTGTGTGTGTGTGTATATATATATATATATATATATATATATATATATATATATATATATATATATATATATATATGACCTGTCCAGGGTGTACCCCGCCTTTCGCCCAATGTTAGCTGGGATAGGCTCCAGCCCCCCGTGACCCTGTACAGGATAAGCGGTTGAAGATGAATGAATATATATATATGTATATGTGTATATGTGTATAGCGGAACTATTGTTCTGAGGTTTTGGTTCAGACGTTTATTGATGTTACACCAGCATCGTAGTATGTAGCGTATGCCGAGCTAACTGCAGCTCGTTAAGTTTGGTAATGTCATTACATTTGTAAGTTCACCAAGAGACACACGAAAGAGAAGTTGCCTTTGTTACCTGTTTTGTACACTCCCCTGGAGTTAACGCGGCCAATGAGGTATGCATAGTTGTGTATGACGGTTTATTAACAGTCAATCTAACGTTTTGTTCCTTATTTTTTAATGTGTTATTCTCTGTGAGAATATTCTTATTTCTGTTACTTATGTGATGTTTATGTTTTATTTAGTTCTCACGGCATGTTTGATGACGTCGAGGATGATATGTTTTGACAAATAAATGCCCGTAAACAAGAACGCCTTGTGTCCGTGTCTGTTAACTGGAGGGAGCTATAGTGAGAACTCAGCCTGCTCGACACGAGGTGGAGACGTGGGAAGATGATGATCCGCACCTGCCGTTTGTCGACGGAGCTGCACGCACGTTTACATGGAATGTGAGCGTCAAAAATAAGACTGTGCATTCAATGTTAACATTTTAAGAGGCAAGCAGAACCCGTGAGCATTGCATGGTTAAACCTACAAGAAGTCGAATATTTAAAACAAGTTAAATATTAAGAAGTGGAATTGCCTTCAACTGCTAAAGGGGCTCTATAAGTGCTAAAAGTTAAATGTTCATTTGTGATGTGCATGTGATGTGATTGCTCAACTCACTAAGTTATTTACTGCTAAGCTATTTGAAGGGTAAATAATTATTTAAAGGGACCATCATAATATTTTGTATTATTTTGGAGTTAAAGAGAAGTGTTTATTCTGTTTTATGTAAAATAAATTAATTTGCATTGTGAAAGTGTTTCTAGCAGAGTACACTTTAAACACATGCTTGGTTAAATCTAAAGGTAAAGATAAGGTACATTTATTATAATGTAAACAAAATCTTACTGGTAATCAAAAGGTGTTAAGGTGCCAATTAAAAAAAATATATTGGAAATGTCTGAGCACGAGTTTGAGACAAATGAAAAGGGTTTAGATGCTAACAATGTAGCAACAGGTTTAACGCAGCAGTTTAAAGACCTTGATATAGATCCAAACCCATCAAAAGAGACTGAGGTAGCTGTAGAAACCCAAGCTGCTGTAGAGGAAAGTCTAAGAAGAAGCCAAAGAACCCGAGAGCTTACTGAAAAGGGTCAAGAACTGTATGACAGCCAAACTAAAAAGCTTCAACATCGCTTTACTACCTCTTATGACAAATGGAAAATTCTTGCTAAAGAGACTAGGAAAGCAATCGATGGAAAATTCTCCACTGAAATCCTGCAAACCTACATAACCAAGATCAGTAACGCTTCAACAAGTGTAAAACAAGCTTATCAAGATTTACGTCAACACACTACTCCTGATGGCAAGACACGCCGCCGAGTAGACACGTGTGATGCTGTCTCAGGAAAGCTATTGGAACATGCAGAGGATTCTCTTGAATTAAGAGAAAAAGTACCAGATACTCATAAAGAACGAGCATACTGGACTGAGACTGGCTCAGTGCTTACACGTGCAACCTCCAAAAGATCTAGTATATGTTCACGAAGTTCAAAGTTTGCAAGCAGCAGTTCAAAGCAATCAAGCCTGACCTCTTCAAAGAAACTGGAAGCTGCAGCAGAACTAGCTGCAACTCAAGCCACATTAAAGGTATTAGAGGACATGGAACTTAAGGAACAAGAGCTTGGGAACCTCGAAGTTGAGAACAGAAAGAGGCTTGCACTGCAAGAAGAAGAAAATGCTGCAAGAAAAAACTTATTAGAAGAGAAGCGCAGGCAGTTAGAGCGTTTAGAGACAGTTAAGAAAATGAATGCTGCAAAAGCACGTCTGCAGGTCTACGAACAGGAAGTGGGTTCGGACGAAGAGATATCGGAGTTGCTCCATAGTAGTAAGCATGTGAAAACCGAAGCTAAAACTATCCACAAAAGTCTTTCTGTGCATCATGTGGCTACACCACAAACCACCACACAGGTACAACCTGCTATGGTGACACAGACTTTTGAAAGTGTGCAACCTGCTGCCATTGCTCATCAAGAAGATAGCACTACAGCACTTGCTAAAGCAATAACAGAGTCGATCAATGCAAGCCATCTCCCAATACCAGAGCCTTCTGTTTTCAATGGAGATCCACTAAAGTACAAAGACTGGAAAACGTCCTTTGAGACATTGATCGGTAGGAAGACTATTCCAGTAAATGAGAAGATCTATTACCTCCGCAAGTATGTTGGAGGACCTGCAAGGAAAGCTATTGAAGGTTACTTCCTGCTAGGCACGGATGCAGCCTACTATTCAGCATTGGACATCATGGAAGAAAGGTATGGAAGCCACTTTGTGATTGCCAAGGCCTTCAGGGATAAGATAACTTCATGGCCAAAAATAGGACCCAAGGACAGCATTGAACTAAGAGAATTCTCAGATTTTCTACGAAGCTGTGAAGCAGCAATGTTGCAGATCAAGAGTCTTGCAGTCTTAAATGACTGCGGTGAAAACCAAAGAATGCTCAACAAGCTTCCTGATTGGCTAATAGCTAGATGGAACAGAAAGGTCCTGGCGGTTGAAGAATCAACACATGATTTTCCAAGCTTTAGCGAATTTGTTCAGTTTGTTGCAAGAGAAGCCAAGATAGCATGCAACCCTGTGACATCTCTTCATGCTTTGAAGTCTGGTGATAGTGAAAAGGTTAAGACACCAAAACCTCGAAATGTTGGTGCAAAGGTGCTGGCAAGTAGCTCAGAAGAAAACCCAGACCCTAAAACATGTGTATTTTGTGAGAAGTTGCACCATGACATTCAAACATGTCGAAAGTTCAAAGAAAAGTCAATCTCAGAACAGGTCAAGTTTGTGCAAACTAAAGGACTGTGTTTTGGATGCTTGAAGACAGGACACCGTTCTAAGAACTGTGAAAAGAGGAGTGTCTGCGACACATGTAAAAGGAAGCACCCAACCTGTTTGCATGAAGACCGGGTCAGGGATGACGGAAAGAAAGATCACAGAGTTGACGAGAGAAAGGAAGGTTGGAACCAAGCCAAAGAGAAAGAGAGGTTGAAGGAAAGGACGGATTCTAAGCAGTCAAATGGAGCTTCTAAGGAAGCCACCTCTAACCGTGTGGTGCAAAACATGAATGGAACATACACGTCCACCGTTATTCCAGTGTGGTTGTCAACAACAAGTAGCCCAGAGCATGAAGTTCTCGTGTATGCTTTACTGGATAACCAAAGTGACACCACCTTTATCCTGAAAGAAAAGGCAGATGCTCTGAACACACAGAAGGAGCCAGTGCAACTAAAACTCTCAACATTGTCATCGAGAAGTACAGTCATTCCAAGTCAGAAGGTAACTGGGTTGCAGATCAGAGGTTTTTATTCAGCGAAGAAAATCACTCTTCCGGTAACCTATTCAAGAGATTTCATTCCTGTTAATGTTAGTCACATTCCCACACCCAAGACCGCAAGAGCATGGCCTCATCTAGAGCATCTTGCAGAAGAGATTGCTCCTTTAATTGACTGTGACGTTGGTCTGCTTATAGGTTACAATTGTTCTCAAGCTCTGTTACCCAGAGAAGTTGTGTCAGGCAGAGATGAGGAGCCTTTTGCTCAAAAAACAGACCTCGGCTGGAGTATTGTTGGCTCTGGTAGTTCCTGTGTCGACTACGGAGATGCAATTGGAAGCAGTCACAGAACTATTGTCAGGCAAGTAATGCCATGCCTTCAGTCGTCTGCCAATCTGACAAGTGAAGTCCGATACATATGTCGAACACAAGTCAAGGAGTTAGTCACTCCGCCAAATGTTATGAAGATATTGGAGTCAGACTTTAATGAAAGAAGCGTGGAGGATTCTCACTTCTCACAAGAAGATCTTCGCTTTATTTCAATAATGGAGGAAGGAATCAAGATCAAGCCTGACGGTCACCGTGAAATGCCTTTGCCATTTAAAGAATACAGGCCGAGTCTGCCAGACAATAGGAAATGTGCTGTTCATCGCCTTAAGTGTTTGAGGAAGAGATTTGAAAAAGACAAACAGTACCACAAGGACTACTTAATCTTCATGAACGAAACAATGATGCGTGGAGATGCTGAGAAAGTTCCTGAAGAAGAAATCAACAAGAGCCCTGCTTGGTACATCCCTCATCACGGGGTGTATCACCCACAAAAACCAGGCAAGATACGTGTTGTGTTCGACTGCTCAGCAAAGTTTCAAGGCGTGTCATTGAACGATTATCTGCTTACTGGGCCAGAACTGACCAATACGTTGGTAGGTGTTCTCTGTCGTTTCCGCAAGGGTCCAGTAGCAATAATGTGCGATATAGAACGCATGTTCCATCAGTTTCATGTAAGAGCAGAAGACCAAGACTATCTAAGGTTTCTCTGGTGGGAGAATGGGGACTACAGTTTCGAACCATCCGTCTTTCGGATGAAGGTGCACTTGTTTGGTGCAGCCTCGTCACCCGGCTGTGCAAACTACGGCCTCAAACACATTGCTGCACAAGGACAAGGTCACTTCAGTGAAGCATCCATCCGCTTCATTGAACGAAACTTTTATGTGGATGATGGGCTGACCAGTGTGTCAACAAAAGAAGAAGCGAAACAGCTTGTCAGTGAAGCAAGACAGCTTTGTAGCGATGGCAAGTTACACATCCACAAATTTGTTTCTAACAGCCAGGAGGTGCTAGAATCAATTCCCAAAGAAGAGTGTGCTCAAACAGCAATACATCAAGACCTAGCGTTGGGAGAGTACCAAATGGAGAGAGCCCTAGGGGTTAACTGGTGTGTTACCTCAGATCAGTTCAGATTCAGAATAGTGGTGAATGAACAACCGTTCTCTAGAAGAGGAGTATTATCGACCGTTGCGTCTGTCTATGACCCGCTTGGTTTTGTAGCACCATTCGTTCTAGTAGGAAAGCAAATGCTTCAGCAAATGTGCCGTGACAAGGTCGGATGGGATGAACCACTGTCAGATGATCTTCGACCACAATGGGAATCCTGGCTGTTGGACCTACAGAATTTAGGTGACCTCAAGATAGACAGATGTTACCTTCCAGCAAGTTTTCCAGAAGACCGGAAATATGAGCTCCATCATTTCTCTGATGCTAGCATCGCAGGATATGGAGAGTGCAGCTACCTGAGAGTGATCGGGACATCAGGACAAACTCACTGTGCTTTGGTGATGGGCAAAGCCAGAGTGGCTCCTACGAAAGTCACAACCATTCCAAGACTTGAGCTTACAGCAGCTGTTGTTGCTGTGCGTACAAGTGATCTGCTCAGAAAGGAGTTGGATATAGCAGAGGTCCAGGAATTCTTCTGGACTGACTCCAAGGTCGTCCTTGGATATGTCAACAACGATGCAAGAAGATTCCATGTTTTTGTGGCAAACCGCATTCAGCGCATCAAGGACAGTACCAAACCAAGTCAATGGAGATACGTGTCCTCAGAAGAAAATCCAGCTGACCATGCGTCAAGGGGCCTTAAGGCAAAAGAGCTCATTGCTTCTAACTGGTTTAATGGTCCAGATTTTCTTTGGTGTGAAGAGCTTCCTAATGGAGATAGTAAGGTGGGAGACATTGCAGTTGAATACCCAGAAGTTCGTAAGGTCTTTGTGCATAAGACATTGACAACAGAAGATTCACTGCTTAAACGCTTACTCAAGTTCTCCAGCTGGACGAGGTTGGTCAAAGCCATCGCTAGACTTAAGAGATGTGTCAAAGAGTTCAAAGGGTTGACATCAAGAACCAACGAAGCCAGCAGCCTGGAAGAGAGAGAAGATGCAGAACTTACCATCATAAGCATCGTCCAGAGGAAACACTTTTCTGTGGAAATTCAAAGTCTTCAGTGCAAGAAGGAAATAACCAAAGGCAACCTGCAAAGGCTAAATCCTTTTGTGGATGGACGAGGCATCCTCAGGGTGGGAGGTCGATTAGAGCATGCTGCTCTGCACCCTCACATCAGGCACCCGGCAGTCTTACCAAAGACCAGTCACATAACAAAGTTACTGGTTGCACATTACCATCAGCGAGTGCAACACCAAGGACGTGGCATTACAATGAATGAGCTAAGGGCTAACGGGATCTGGATACTTGGATGCAGTCATGCGGTGTCATCCTACATCTACAAATGTGTCAAGTGTCGAAAATTCAGAAGGTGTACAGAGGAACAAAGAATGGCAGACTTACCTCGTGAACGTATGGAGACAACGCCCCCCTTTACATATTGTGGGATGGATTGTTTCGGGCCATTCTACGTTAAAGATGGAAGGAGGGAAGTGAAGCGTTATGGTCTGCTATTCACTTGTCTGTGTTCTCGTGCTGTGCACATAGAAGTGCTTGATGATATGACGACCGATGCTTTTATCAATGCTCTTCGTGCTCTCATTGCTCTGCGTGGTAACGTTCGACAACTTCGTTCTGACCAGGGCACCAACTTTGTGGGCGCAAGACGTGAGTTCCTGGAAGCGGTTAAAGAGATGGATCAGGAATGCCTCAAGCAATTGGGTTGTGAGTTTGTCATGAACCCTCCGTCTGCTAGCCACATGGGTGGAGCCTGGGAAAGGCAGATCAGGACAATACGAAGTGTGTTGACATCCATTCTAGATCAGGCATCCCAAAGACTTGACAGTTCATCTTTGAGAACTTACCTGTACGAAGTAATGGCAATTATTAACAGCCGACCTTTAACAGCCCATTTGCTGAGTGATCCAGCGGGGCCACAGCCTCTTACGCCCAATCACATTTTGACGATGAAGTCTTCCATAGTCTTGCCACCACCTGGAGACTTTGTGAAAGAAGACCTTTATCTTCGCAAAAGATGGCGTAAAGTTCAGCACTTAGCCAATGAGTTTTGGTCTAGGTGGAAAAAAGAGTACATGTTAAATCTTCAAGAGAGACAAAAATGGCACAAAACCCGCAGAAATGCGCAGGTCAACGACATCGTGATCGTGCACGATGACAATGCACCACGAAATGAATGGAAACTCGCCAAAATCACTGAAGTGTATCCTGGTGAAGATGGAAATGTGAGAAAGCTGCGATTGCTGATCAGTGAGTCAGCACTGAATGACCAAGGAAAGCGGCTCACAAAGCAGACTTACCTAGAACGGCCTATTCATAAGACGGTAACTCTACTTGAAGCTGATTAATGCAGCCTTGGTTGTTGCTACCACTACCTCACTTAACCCAAGTCTCATTATTTAAAGTTGGAATCTTATGTTTATTAAACTAATAAGAAATCACCAGTGATTTGGTGGGAGTGTAGCTGCCAGCAGAAACAGTTGCATAATTTAAGTTCCATAAAAGAATAGTTTTAATTTAATAAGTAACTACGTTTAATTATATCATAATATATTTATATTTATCTGCATTTTCTTTTACTTTGAAATATATGTACAAGCTGACTTGTTTATGTAGGCTTTGTGTGTGTGTGTGTGTGTGTATATATATATATATATATATATATATATGTATATGTGTATATGTGTATAGCGGAACTATTGTTCTGAGGTTTTGGTTCAGACGTTTATTGATGTTACACCAGCATCGTAGTATGTAGCGTATGCCGAGCTAACTGCAGCTCGTTAAGTTTGGTAATGTCATTACATTTGTAAGTTCACCAAGAGACACACGAAAGAGAAGTTGCCTTTGTTACCTGTTTTGTACACTCCCCTGGAGTTAACGCGGCCAATGAGGTATGCATAGTTGTGTATGACGGTTTATTAACAGTCAATCTAACGTTTTGTTCCTTATTTTTTAATGTGTTATTCTCTGTGAGAATATTCTTATTTCTGTTACTTATGTGATGTTTATGTTTTATTTAGTTCTCACGGCATGTTTGATGACGTCGAGGATGATATGTTTTGACAAATAAATGCCCGTAAACAAGAACGCCTTGTGTCCGTGTCTGTTAACTGGAGGGAGCTATAACGGGAACTCCCGGAAACAACATGCAGACTTCACTTGTGGTCATGTTGTAACAATTCACTCATGATAGAGATGGATTGAACATCAAAATGTGAGAGGAAACAGAAGAGTTTTGGGGTACTTTACTGTATATCATTTATGGGGCAAAAGTATGCTCGTGAGAAGTGTGAAAATGATATAATCATAAACAAATCAATAATTCAAATATTTTTTTCAAACTTTTGATAATGTATTGAAAGCTTCAAAACCAGGACTACTTAGAAACTAATATAAATTCATAGATATTTATTCTTACAAGGAATGTTTTTGGTTTAATCCAAGTTAAACTCTATTGACAGTGTTCGTGGCATAATGTTGATAAATAAATAATTTAGACTAATCCCTCTTCTAAAGAAAAATAATCACATTCAGTAAGGCAAATAGTTAACTGTGGTCCATTCTGACATGTGATTCCGACCTCACTACGGTGCTCTTTCTAAAAGTCAGCTCTCATATCTCGGACAGAAACCGCTGCCACATCTGAGAGTGATTTTGAATTCTCCGCTGTAATGGGAGCTAATGCATGCATGAGGCAGCGCTGTGATTGGATGGAAGCATTCAGAAGATTGGATGCATTCTTCAAGATTTCTCCTTTTGTGTTCCTCAGAAAAAGAAAATCATACAGGCTTCAAATGCAATGAGGGTGAGTAAATGATGACAGAATTTTTATTTTTTGGGAAAACTATTCCATTACGTAAGGTATAAGAGAGCACTTCCTTGCAAAATGATGGAGATGATGAAGTCAACCAAGCCAAAAATCAAACATTTTAAATCAACTTTGACTGCACATGAGTCACTATTACACAGTGTGTTAGAGGCACGTCTGAATTTATGTCTATTAACCGATCTACAGGTCAGGTTTTTCCATTGTTCAAAAATGAGCTAAGCTAAATCTCACACTGAGGTTATCTCTGTTCCTCTTCACACAATCTACTCTATGTTCCCTATACAAAACCAAGAGACTCATACAAGCCTACAGCCACATATAGAGTATTAATAACAAAATCTTCTTTGAAATAAGCTACTGCCAAAGAGGCTTAACAATATATTAACCATCTTATTCACATCAAAGTTTTTTTAAGCTTTCCCTTGAGCTGCAGCTGTCCTGAATGATTTACTATTTGAATCACAACACAGCTTGTAATGTACTTTAGGGAGAACAATAAATATATTACGCAGATGTGTTACAAAAGATATACAATTTATCATCCTGTCACACTATCAAAATTGTATGGAAATAATACATGAAATATGGGAAGGTGTTCTTATTCTTGGTCAAGATGAGAGCGTTGTTAGAATTCTACCTTTGTAACTTTCACAATGTCTTCCTTTGGTTTAATTTTATTTTAAAAACGTTGGGGAATTGTTATGACAGTGATCTCATTTGTATTTGAACATAAAATGTACTAGTACATCAATGAGCACTTTATTAGGTACACCTGTACACCTACTTATTCATGTGATTATCTAATCAGCCAATCATGTGGGAGAAGTGCAGTGCATATAATCATTCAGATACGGGTCAGGAGCTTCAGTTAATGTTCACATCAACCATCAGAATGGGGAAAAATGTATCTCAGTGATTACATTACAACTGTGGAATCATTGTGCCAGACAGGCTAGTTTGAGTATTTCTTGAACTGCTGATCTCCTGGAATTTACACACCAAACAGTCTCTAGAATTTACTCAGAATGGTGCCAAAAACAAAAAAACATCCTGTGAGCGGCAGTTCTGCGGATGGAAACATCTTGTTGATGAGAGAGGTCAACAGAGAATAGCCACACTGGTTCGAGCTGATAGAAGGGCTACAGTAAGTCAGATAACCACTCTGTACAATTGCAGTGAGCAGAATAGCTTCTCAGAATGCATAACATGTCGAAACTTGAGGTGGATGAGCTACAAAAGCAGAAGACCACGTCGGTCACTCACGTCTTAATAAAGTGCTTGGTGAGTGTATGATTGGATAGACACTGAAATGAATAATCTAATATGTAAACACATTAACATATGAATGATTTTAGAAACGTACAAATCTTTACAAATCCTCAACACTCCGAGTTCAACACTAAAAAACAATTCCATAGCATGACTTTCTTTTATCAGTGAATGATATAGACACTTTGCTTAAGAAAGACCTTTTTACTCAATCATTTTAGTTGATTCATTATTAATTAATTGTAGTCGTTATGAACACAATAAAAACTTTCAGTGTTTATTCAAATGTACAAAAAAATGTGCACTAGAACCTCACTTTAAGTATGAATACTTATGAGATCATGTTTATTAGTACATTAATATTATTTATATCCAGACTTAACCGATGCATGGCTTACGATAAACTAAACATAAACTGCAGTCAGAAAAAGAAAACATAAATAACTAAAACCAAAATACAAATACAACAGAAAGTTATTTTTTTACCTTATATTCTTGTTTTTAGGACCAAAGAGCAAGAGTTGGTATAGTTGGTATGGAGTGGTGGTGGTGTAGTGGTCTAAAGCACATAACTGGTAATCTGGTAATCAGAAGGTCGCTGGTTCAATCCCCACATCCAACACCATTGTGTCATTGAGCAAGGCACTTAACTCCAGGTTGCTCCGGGGATTGTCCCTGTAATAAGGGCTCTGTAAGTCGCTTTGGATAAAAGCATCTGCCAAATGCATAAATGTAGTTGAAAATTGTATACATTTGTATTAAAGTACAGTACATAACAACTTAAATGAAATTGCTAACACTTTTCAACAGGGTTTCATTCCTTAACATTAGTTAATGCATTAGCTATCATGAACTAAAAAAAAAAAAACAATATACATTTTATAGCATTTTATTAATATTTGTTAATGTTAGTTAATAAAATTATAATTGTTCATTGTTAGTTCAGTAATGTTAACATATACAACTTTTGATTTTAGAAATGTATTGAAATTAACATTAACCAAGATGAATAAATGCCTTAAAATTATTGTTAATTGTACGTTCATGTTAACTTATGTTAACAAATTGAACCTTATTGTAAAGTGTCACCAAAAATTTTAATTACATTTAAAACGAGTTCTTTTATTACCAATTTTGAACAGTGATATCTGACTTTTTCTCCCAATATAACTGACATAGGTGTATTGATTGAGAAATGAATGAATATGGGCTAGACACAGAATCGGATGAATCTCTCTGCAATGGGGATTGGAAACAGGAAAAGTTATTTTTGTCATAGTCTGCTGTTCTGATGTTACTTTGCACTTTATGTGACACAGTGTTGTTTTTAGCCATGTCAAAAATCTATTAAGCTCAAGGTCATGAACCTGATGATGATAATGACATGAATGGATAAACTGAGATGGGTTGTAGTTGGAAAATCAATTAGTCCTCACCACATTATTATTATATTTGAAATGTTTGCACCCTCATCATTGTTATCAAGGTGTGGCTAATGCAAGTTAGCAATAAGCCAGTCCCACTGCTATCAGGGGTTCGGCATTGCTGTTTGAGAATTTTTGCCCAACATACGTGTTTGGGAAGCTTCTTTAAAACTGCAGTTTGTCAAGTTAAAAGCTAAAGTAGGACCTTATTTTTTTTTTTTTTTTAAATAAATCCACTACAGTCAAGTTCCCATTTTGAAAAGTAAGTAGCTAGACTTCCATAAAACTAGAAAATACCATAATTTATAGTTGAGTCAATGACAAAGTGAAAAACAGCAGCAGATAAATATCATATTATTTTGTAAAATAATTGTAATAAATAGTGTAATTTTTGTACTGCAAACAGTAAAGGTGCAACATCCCTGTGTAGGGACTCAAATTAATTCAGGCTGGTCTCATGAAAATTACATGAAATTACACTCCTTAATACACAGTAAAATACAGTAATGTAAAACAACATACAGTAAAAATTATGTTGTAATAAGACAAGGTTTTTAAGGTAAATGTTAGATGGAGATTTTAATGAGTAAACGTAACTCCCACCTTAATTTTTAACCTAAGCATAACCAATAGTGTCCAAAAATCAAATGAGAGGTAGACACAAAACAGACATCCTTACCCTTACCCTTAATCAATGCCTAAACCTAACCGATAGTGTCCAAAAACAAAATGCAAAATAAAAAGCACATTTTCAGAAGCAACCACTTCATCTTGTGTCACTTCTATGACAATGATGCATTATAGTAAAAGAGTTTTGATATCATAACATAGCAGTGTGTGATTAACAATGTGAAAAATGACTTTTAATAGTCTGTTGATAAGTCTTAAATTTAGACCATGGTCTGTTCTAATA
The DNA here is from genome assembly GCA_032164185.1 of Moxostoma hubbsi. Classification (NCBI taxonomy): domain Eukaryota; kingdom Metazoa; phylum Chordata; class Actinopteri; order Cypriniformes; family Catostomidae; genus Moxostoma; species Moxostoma hubbsi. The sequence continues at coordinate 12,976,638 of JAVLUX010000044.1, forward strand.
CTTGATTATGATTGGCTGGTATGCTTGCAGTTCAAACCATTGAATGCACAGGTAGTTCCAGTCAGTTTTAATTGCCATTCTATAAATAACGCGCCTTCTCTGCTGTCCCTGTAATTACACATTGCGAGAGATTTATTCCTCTTTTAAAAAGAACTCCGGATGCATATATAGATTCAGAGCTGGAATTAAACATCACATCACAAAACAACATCATCAAGTCATGCAGTATCGTCTTTAAATCAACTGTGAAGCAACAAGAACCACAGAAAAGACAACAGTGTTCATCAGCCCCATATTACTCACCCAAAGCATTTTTAAGGAAAGTATGGCTTGATAGCTATTTTGCACAGAGGTGGAGAAGGTAACCAGGACCCATCAAATGTGTCTTTCACTGTCCGGCAAGATGAGCAATGCCACATCGCAAATGTATTCTTAATTCAATCAATCGTGCAATCCTTAATGGATACCATATGGATATCTTAGAGGACAAAGTCTACAAGATTAGAACGTTTTGGATTCTTTTCTTATCATGAACAGTAAGTGCAGCTTTTACAACTATCACGTCAGCTATGCCATTTTTTCCTAATTAATAAGAAAATGACAAAGAATAAGAATTGAATATTACATGTTCTCAGGAGTGCCAACCCATCTATATTATGTGGCTATTATTATTTTTTAAAGAGTGTTTTGTCTGTAAAAAACTACATGACCGCACTACTTTATCTCTGTGTCTGATTTAGAATGGGCAGAACTCTAGATCTAACAAACTGTAGTTAAATTTAACCATTCATTTTTATTCTTTAAGTCGAAATTTTTGCTGCTTTGCGTCGGGTGGTTCTTCGCCTCCACCTTGTGCATTTAAAAATCGTTTAATGCACACCTAGCTGTGAATTATCCCTTATTAATTCAATGATCCATCATCAATTATTCCTTTCATAATCAACTGTTGCACTTATTTGTGTGAAAGTGAATACAGCGCACAGTTGTTGTAGCGTCTCTAGTGTTAATTTCACCAGGAAACTGCAACACAAACGCAGATGTCGGCTTGTAAAATGTAGTTGTGGTAACGTTCATTCTATGATACTAGGTTGCATGAGTTAGTTTTGCTATACTGAAACATATATCCCAATGCTTCAGAGAGAAAGTGAACATTTTCAGAGAGTGTATTTGATTATTAGTTCGTTCATTCAATGCAATGATACTTAGTCAGCAGTGCCGCTACTTTTAGTTAGTATCTCTACAAAATGGCACAACTTGACTGATCTTACTAAGAATTTGAAAGATCTAACTCTCTCTCCAAACCTAAGCATCAGTGGAGTAGAAATGTCATTTTAGAGGAAAAAGGCAACCTCCGATTTGCACTCATCATTGATTATGGGAATGCGATTACCTCGTGGGCTCCATGGCACCTAAACCCCCGTTTCGGAAGTTGCTCATGCAATGTCACAGTAGCACCAAAGCAACAAAAAAAAAACAACAACAAAAAAACATTTGAAATTATGCAAAACTGTCACTTGCCAGTAATTCAGCAGAATGGGATTGATTACAAGTTACCTTAACATTTCATAGCATCATGTCGAGATCATGTTGCCGCTGCTTGGCATTGCTTTGTAAAAGACTCTTACACAACAACATGTTTTCTTTTCTTTTTTTCACCTTGTTAAAATGCACAGAGGGATCTTGTGTCATTTCTGTTCCAGTCTATTTTGGAGAACTCCCAGGGGATTGATAAAAAAAAAAAAAAAAAAACATTTAATACCAGACACCTTTTTATTCACATCAGGGACACTTCACATTGACAAATGGACCAGAAAAAATAAATAATAGGAAAATATAAGAGAAATCTCAGAGGGAAATGCAGTCTGCATTCCTTATACGCTACTAACATGACATAAAAGTCATGTCAACATTTACAAAATTGTTTCTTGGTATGCACAAGATATGAATATTAGTGTCTTTACTAAAGGCACACTCAGTAATTGTTCTTCATTAAAAAAGTTTTACTCCTAAATAAATTAATTGTAATAATATACAGTATAATAACATATAATAATACTATAACTACTGTATAAAAACACTTTATAAATGTGTTAAAGCTTTACACTAATGTCTTATCAGACCCTGATGTCTTATAAGCCAACATGATGATCACACAGGAAGTTCTGAATGTTTTTCCACCTAAAGTCAGACCTAATGTGCCAAATTCCAGACAAGCATGAATGTTTATGTCCTGCAAAGTGTCCATGCTGTGCCTTTGATATCACATCCATTCAAAGAAGTAAGTGAATTAATGTTGTTTTGGTCTCTGAGTACTATTACTGTATTGGGTTTAGTTGGGGTGTGGGTATATCCTGTTTCAGTGGTATCTGTCAGGAATTTATGGTGGAATTATGTGTGTACAGCACCTTTAAAGAAAAACAGAATGACCTGAGCCAAATCAGAAAAGCAAGCACTTGTCAGCATCCAAGTTTCATGACATGTAAGCAACAATGTCTTTGTAGTTGTCATTGTTTTTTTAAAGAACATACTTATTAAATGGCGTATTCTTCCTTTTAATGTGTGATGGCTTACACATACCAATAAATATACTAGTTCTTCTTCCTGTACTTGTTTTTCTACCTATTATTACTTTAACTACAGTATAGTTATTAATAATAATTGTAATTATTCCATTATAAGAAGTACACAAGAATACCTAAAACCTGGAGAGGTATATTCCCATTAATCTCAAAGGTAGTTGCTTTTTATTTATTTATTTATTAAGCCAAAAGACAAATCTCAAAAAAGCTGTTATGTCATGTTCTGTTTTTTTTTGTTGTTTTTTTTTGGTAAATACCATCCACAAGATTAAATTGTAGTATTACTGTAATGAAATTTAGCAACACTAATGTGCACTATGCACTGTACACTTTTGTGAGAATTTGAGAAATGTATCTGTCACAAAAACAATGAAAACCACAATAAATGTGACAGAATAAAAAATTATGATTATATACAATGCAAAAAAGTATTATTTATTTATAGATATTTATAGTAATAATTGAACTCGTTATGTTATTGATAATATCGTGCACCGTCAAGTTCAAAATTACAGATTTGTACTGCTTTAATAGAATAAAATAGTTCAACCCTTAAAAAATTTATTCTGTCATACTTTAATCACCCTCATGCGGTCCAAACCAAAAGGAGATGTTTTAATTAATATCTTGTACTGCCTTTATATTGAAATGGTAGTGGATAGTGCCTCACATTAAAGCTTAAAAAAGGAACCAAATGTATCATAAAAGTAGTCCATAAGGCTTGTGTGTTATATTTCATGTCTCCCAAGGCATAATTGTATTGAGCTTTTATAATGAAACAATTTTTGATTTAAAAAAAAAAAATATTATCATACTTTTGCATCCTTTTAAAAGGGTTAAAGTGAAACACTATAAACTGTGTTTGTATTGAAATTATGAGATATGAGATATTCATTAAAACATCTTTTAAATATTTTCAATTTTGGAACAACATCAGGGTGATTTAATGATGACAGAATGTGCATTTGTGGGTGAACTATTCCTCTAATATTGGTTAATCTACAGAAAATCTTCACAGTTATAATTTACATGAATCCAACTGACATTACATACATGATCACTTCAAATGTTGTGGTTACACAATTTACAGTTGTTGTTTTTCCCTCATGTTGAGAATGTTGTTAAATCTCGATTACAGTCACTCCCAAAGCTAAGCTGTCTTTTGAAATGGATGGACATTTCATTGCATTATATCCATCTGTTCCAATATCTTTAATAGAATTGCACATACCAACAGATGAGAAAAGAGCCATATGGGAACAGCCAGGAAAAGGAGATTCATAAAGTGATAACATTGCTTTCAATACAATTTTTGCTGACGCAGTCCACACATGTCCTCAGACACATGCACATAAATTTTTTGTCATAGAAGTCCTTAAATTTATTCACACTTCAACAATCAAAAGTTCCCTATATCCTCAAGTTCTTACTATACATGTCCAATATCTGTTTTTATGGAGTAGCGTCAGCAGTTCTGAAACTGTAAAAATGAAATCTGTTTTTACTGCCCACAAGTTTTTATTTCTATTTTATTTCCAATTTCTCCTTTCAATTTAGTTTAGATTTGTTATTTTTCACTCTATGACTGTTAGTTATTTTGGTAACACTTTACAATAGTCTTAACGTAACATAATATACAATTTAACATCTAAAGTGAGAATTACTAGTATGTATACAAATCTCTATCTGGTCTCGCGCCTCAATATCTCTGAGACCTTTTTGTCACCTACTCTCCTACTAGAGTCAGCTGACCAACTTCTGCTGAAAGTTCCTCGTTGTCGCTACAAATTGAAGGACGATCGTGCATTTGCTATTGTAGGCCCCAAACTCTGGAACAAGCTTCCACTTCATATCAGGACAGCTCCGACACTCTGCCTTTTTAAATCTCATTTAAAAACACATTTTTATTCATTAGCTTTTGAATAAATTTGAATTATGGGTATAGATTTTAGGCTTAGGTATTTATTAGTATTTATATAAGCGTATATTATGCATATTATGTTGTGATTTAAATGTATATTTTAAAACTCCTGTTGTTATAAATGTGCTCTATAATAAATGTTGAGTTGAGTTGAGTAATTTATTAATTAATGAAACTAACATATTTTTTTTCAACTAAACTTATCAAAACAATTGTACAACTCAAGTATGGAACATTAATACTTCAAGCAAAATCGATTCTGTTTACTTGCATAAACTGCCGAATGTTGATGTGTGAGTATGCTGCCAGCTGGTTCAGCATCAAATGGCTGTAGAGTAAAATGTGGACAGTTTCCTCTTTCAAGCCCTACTTAGACTGTTGCTTGAACATTTGCTCTCACCACTCCCCCTTTAGACAGTAGTACCTTCGATTAAGTGTTTATAAGAAAATCGAATTCATAGATGTACAAAAAATCTACATAATATCATGTGTAAGCCACAATTGGCGCCAAGGTAAAAAATGGACAGAGAACACAAATGATGTAACATTATTATGTTTTGTGACAGTCCTGACTAAGTTACAAAGTTTGTTTCTTGTACTAAAAACTATGTGATATTTAAAAATGATTATCTGCTTGTACCTCTCTCTAGTCAAAAATGAGCTGAATGCAATAGGATGGTTAAGTCTTCAATTTCTTTGTTTAACTATTTTTTAGGGTGTCTAGTGTTATTGCTATCTAGTGGCATCTTCATGTTTAATGAAGGCAAGTTCTAAAGGTTTAAAATTGTGTACCACACTGTGTATCAAAAACGAAAACTAAATTTAATTTGAGGTCTATTTTATTTTGCTCATGATAATTTAGTTTACATTAGCTTTATTTTCATTTCAGCTCATGACAAAAAAAAAATTGGTATTCAGTTTTCATTATAGTTTTAATAAAAAATAATAATACAGCCATGTATAGCTATTTACTTTCTGTAGAAAGACTAATATTAGCATATACAGTATTGCTGTTAAGAGTCTAAATGGATGTATACTATGTGGGGAACAAACATGCTTTATTGCTTGAGAAGGTTTTCAGTGGCCAAGTTTCATGTATGTGTGGATGGGAAAACATGATTATCTGTTTCTGAGGTTTTCTCAGAATTCAATAAAAGTCATTTTCAGTACTACAGTCGAAGATTAACGACAAGTTACTGTTGCTGACTGCTTTGAAATGGGAAAAAAGGATCAAGATAAATAGAATGTAATTCATCATGAAGACAGAAGAAATTATCATGGGAACGACTTCAGCATGGCAGTTCAAGAATGAACTCTCAAAGATTAAGAATGGTACAAGTCCATATTGAAAAGTCCTGACCATTGGTCTCTGCATTTGTGCTGGTGACCTATGGCCCATCTGCACGATGTGTCCTGTATGATAAAGATTTATTTAAGTACAATTTATATAAGTATTTAATATTTCACCTCTCAAAGTTTAATTAGTTGTTGCAGGCTAGTCATTTGTTTTATGAGGTATTCCACATAAGTATGTCTAAAAAATAATGTCAAAACACCAAAAACTAAAACATTGTGGGATTTTACTTCCTGTATTGTTCAGCAATACTCTCTACTTCTCTTGATATAAAATAATAATAATAATATTCTAGATGGTCTTGGGCTGCATTTTAAACCCTAGAGAGTTAATTCATGAACTGCCATACTGAAGTCGTGATAATACTTTTGTACATATGATGTATTACATTCTATTTAACTTGATCCTTCTTTTTTCCAATTTCAAAGCAGTCGGCAACAGTAATTGTACAGCAGTTAATCTCCAGCAGTACTCCTGAAGTTATTCAATTCTCATATTCAAAGAATACTCTGTCCAATCTTTTCCATATAATGGAAGTCACTGAGAACAGGGGCTATCCAGCTCTTAAATGGCAGAAGCATCATAAAAATATTATAAAAGTGGTCCATACAACTCGTGTGCTACATTCCAAGTCTTCTGAAGCCATATATTAAAATTGTATGAGGAGCAGATTGAAATTTAAAGTAATTATCTTTGAAATGTTTGTTCAGTCAGATTAGAGGACTGGAACTCTATTGTATAAATAAGATCATTATTATGAAAAATGAGGATAAACATGTGGGAGCACACTAATTTCAATGCTTATTTTAAAATATATATTTTGATAAGTCATTGGGAAAGTTGATGTTCTTCCCCTTATATTTTTGCTGTTGTGTCATTGACTTATATAAGGGTGCTGTCCATGGTCCTGGAGACACCCACTATAAACTTGCTTGACCAAACTTAAGAACATGTCTGATCTGGAAGATATTTGTTTTAACCTCTTTAGGAAATAAGTCCAGAAATGAAAATGCAATAGATGGCTTCCCATGAGTAGCATTAACACTCTCTAAATTAAATGACATTGACTCTGTCTATCCAAAATTACCATGAACTTGCTTTCCACATTGTGCTGCGGAACAACCTTGAACAGTTTTAGCAGCTGACAGCAGTCTCATTTATCTTTTAATTTGATACAATACAAGGTTAATTTGTGAAGCTATTTTTCTCCACACACAACTGCACTCTTGGGATTTGGAGAAAGAGGAAATGTACCTACCAAAATGTTACCCACCATAAGTTGATGTCAACTTTCAAGCTGCTGGAATCTGTTACAGCAAAGGGAATTTTCACTATGAATCCTCTGAAGCCTGTTTTTTGTCATGTGGATATCATGCTGTAAATGTTTTTTATTTTGGCCTATTCCAAACTGGCTTAGTGAATAAATGAAAATAGTCTTTGTACGTTTGGTATATATGACAGTTTCAGTATAATTTAGTCTAAGATAAAGTCACCAGCTTAAAATAACTATGGATTCAAAAGAACCAGTGAATTCAAAATTGGGGTTTTATAGCTTTTAGGTCATGTCTGTTAGGGGCCATCTATATGATAATTCACTCCAAAACCATAAGAGTACATATGCAGATATATGCATTTAAAATGTACAGTCTCTCTCTTCTGGGAAAATTAAAAAAATATTGAAGATTTATGCTGAACTCAAACTGTTCAGTATAACAGTCCTGAACTTTATACTGTCATTTTGTTCAATTAAATGTACTTCAGAATGAGAATGTCTATCCCCATAATACTACATACTTCTGACTAGCAATAGCAAGTTGCAAATCATGTTCTTGGGTTGACATAAACTAAAGGCTTTTGGCTATTTTAAAAAAAAGGGAAAGGCCAACACAGGAAAGAAAATGTAGATTTATAAAAAAAATTATAAAAATATACAAATATACGTATGTATTTTTTATTACATTTGTACTCATAACACTGTGGCCAGTTGTGGGTTAATTATTACTCAAAGTCAGGAAAATGAACGTTGCAGATTAATGGAGATTATTTTATTAAAGGGACTGTTTAAATTAAAAATCTCTTATCATTTACTCACCCTCATGCTATCCCAGATGTGTGTGACTTTCTGTCTTCTACAGAACACAAATTAAGATTTTGGAAGAATGTTTCCATTCTGTATGTCCATACAATGCTTCTGAGTGGTGAGCAGCACTTTGAAGCTTCCAAATCACATAAAGGTGTGTATGTATGTCTTATTGGCAGTTTGAGGCAGTTTAGGAAGGTGTGGACACATCACATATGGGGGCATACTGCTGACTGAGAGGACTGTTTCACAGTCTCTTAAGACACAATAACTATGTGGTTCAAGAAGAGGACATTGTATTGGGGGTAGGCAGTTTTGTAAAAACAGCAATGATGACAATAATCTGCAATAAAAGAGCAATAATCTGGGAGGATACCTATCCTAAATAGTTATGCTGGCTTCATTTATTTCAAGAAAACAGATTATATGATGCTTATAACACATTACCATTTTCAACTAAAGGAAAACAAAAGAGGAGAAAGACCTATAGGGTTAAATGTAAAGATGCACTCAAAGATTTGCACTCACACAGATGGTTCAAATCTCTTTGTAATTTAAAACAGCCATTACCTAGGCTTCGTTTAGTGTGACAGATTACAGATAAAGTAGCTTCAAAAATTGTGTATAAATAGTATCAAACCATGGCATCTGCAAGCAAATGCTAGACCTTTTCTAAGAACTAATTTCACTTTTTAGTCTTCTTTGCAATTGCTTCTAAACAACTGGCCCCAAGGTGATTTTAATGGATATATGAAGTCACTGTCTGCGTCCAAAACCTGATAAATGTTGACAGTTTCCAGAGGTAAGGCATCAAGGTTAATCAGAATCCAATCTTTGTGTATATATATATATATATATATATATATATATATATATATATATATATATATATATATATATATATATATATATATATATATCAATGTTTAAGTCAGCAGTTATGAAATGTTCTGCCTATATATCTCACAATCCCGTGCATACGTTGTGTCATTTCAGAAAGTGTCCAATATTTATCTAATGAACTGAACAATAAATCTAATGTTTTATCATTTAATCCTTCATTTTGTTAAATGTTTTGCTTGAAAAGTGGGCTTGTGTGAAATAAACATGTTTTGATGCTTTGTTATTTAAACAAATGGCATTCATTCCTATCTTTAGCATTTCTGTAACAATTTACAATAAAGTTCCCTTTGATAAAGGTTTATAAAGGGGTTCATTGACTTATAATTCATTTACAAAGGCATTATAAATCATTTGTAAGCAGTTATAACAACATGCATAAAAGGGGCAAATTTCATCCAATACCTGCTATATTGGATGAAGTCAATGAACCCCTTTAAAATTGATAAATGGTGATTTTACCTCATGTTTAAATGCTTAATAACACTTATTCAACACAAGTAACTTATAAAAATGTACCTTGATCTAAAAAGGACAGATGCAACGTGTTTATTAAATTACCAACATCATAAACCTGTTCATAAAAGTTCAATATGGTGTAATGGTCATAAGGCTTTATTTTATGTTGCAATTGAGCATTAAGACCTGAATATGGTTCTTTAGCACCATCATTTTGACATCAACATGACCAGGAAAGTGACAACAAAAGTGAGTCAACACATAACAGTTATTAATATGCTGTAAACACAAAGTGGACTGTAACAGTATGGCATACTTCCTTCTTTAAATCTCGGTACAATAGTCTATATTTGCTACATTGTGACATAAAACATGAATTAGGGCATTTAATGTTTTTGATTAAAATAAGTATTAATAAGTGTCTTTATAAAGCATCTATAACATGTAAGTAAGCACGTAATTGATGACATTTTCCATTTGTATGCATGTTGCTACAACTGCAGATATACTATATACAAGTAAAAGATTTCAAATGCCTTAGTAGATTATTTATAAATCGTTAATGAACCATTTATAAACACTTAACAAAGGAAACTTCATGTTACGTGTTACCAGTGTATCGCCAAACACATTTCGTGTCCACTGCGCAGATTCGACGATATTTTAATCTACATCTCGTGTCTTCTGGTGGTTCTGTTCTGCTTGGTGTTGATCCGTTATTCAATCCCTGTGCATTTCGACATTGTGCTTCTCTTGAATCCAGTCAACTCCGCCTTCTGCTACAGTACCTGCGCGAGCCGCTTTGAGTTAAAGTGCTACTTAATCTGAGCGTGAAACAAGCGGCGCTGTCCTCATAATTCGCGCTCTTCATCTGACAGTAGACACTGAATGTAACTATTTAAAAACTGGCTTTTAAAGTTAAGACGGAGAAGTAGAAATCTAATATACTTTGGTTTCAATACAAGAGACGCAATTAGGCTACCCAGGTCAATTTATACGTTCTTGTGACCAGTGATTTGTTTTCTTTTGGCTTCGTGAGTAGTTGGTGAAACGCAGACGGCTCTGGCAATACGAGCATGGGCAGTTTCCTTCTGAGGTAAAAAGGATGCTAAACAATAGGACGTTGTCGATATAAACGGAACAGAAGAAACTTGTGCAGCGCTCATTCCTGATATCCTATGGCTTGAAGGTGAGTTTAATGTTTCAAATAAACGAATGAATTATATTATGAATTTACTGTCGAGCGCACAACGTTATTTTATTTATTTTTATTTATTTTGAAGAAAGTCTGCTTCCCTTTTTCTACAAAATTCAGAAGTGATTTAGGCAGTATAACTTTTGGCTACAATACATACAATTGCATTTTACTTGTTTCTGACTGGCTAACTAAATAGACAGCGCGTGGGCTCTATCTCTACTGTATATTTACGTTTCGCTGAATAAGATAACTTGAGGTTTGAAAAAATATGTTTGAGTAAAAACATAACATTGTTTAATTCCTGAGAGAAAAAGAGACGTAATGTGAACTCATGCATTGTACTGAGTGGTTTTCCAGACTCTGAATTCTGCAATGCATTGATTTATGACAAAACCATATCTTCTTCGTGTACTTATCCCTCTCAACATTAGCCACAAATAGTCATTTTTAGTTTATGCAAATTTGGAAGCTCAATCAGACCACAACAGAAACAAAGCCACTGAAAACAAACTCTTTGAGCTTCTCAAATATTTGAAATGGATGCTGATGCTTGCATCCAAAGCTCTGTTTGAAGACAGCAAAGTATCTTGCCTAATCTTAGACTTGGCAAAGTGAGCCCATTGGCACACAAGAAGATAATCTGTTCTAAATCAGTTACATTCAGTCACTATATGAGAGACAGTCCTTCAGATGTTCATGGCATTCTTGTTGCTTCTTTGAGAAGCAACTCTGCAAGATTGGAATGTGTGAAATTTACTTGGTTTGACATCAGGAACTAAAAGATGAAGATATAATGGTGTTATATCTTGGTATAATACCTATTTAAGAATGTATAGAATGCCTTTTGATTCCATAAACTGTATGACATATAGACTACTTACATTTGGAAAAATGAAAGCGACTAAAAATGAACTATTGTGTGTGGGAGACTTTCTTCTCCTGAGGCTTCTTGTGTGAAAAGGCGTGGCCCTGAGAACATTTTCTTGACATTTTCATGGAGGAAGAAGCAGACACTTCAGGCTGCCCTTTTGCTATTTAACAGAGTCTGTTTTTAAGGTTTTGCTGAACCTTTTATCCCAACAACTTTTATTAAGGACATTTTAAGAAATAATTGCAATAAAGAGAAATACAGTTTATGAACCATATTTTTCAAGGACCTTATGACCAGAACGTCAACGTAGTGACTTTTTTTTTCCTGCATCATCAAAACATCAATGTCATTCCATTCTTGTCTCAGTTTGGACGATTCTGTCACAGGCTCTGCAGTCTTCAGATTTATTGCTTGTTTAACTGCAGTATTTTTCGTCATACTCATGGGTGTCATTTATGGGTGGGACATGTCCCTACCAATTTTTGTCTTTGCCACTTTTGTCCCCACCACTTTTTGAAATAGCTTTCATCGTGTAAGTGTCTAATGCTGAAGAAATATCTCAGCAGTGGCGTGCACAGAACGGGGCCGAAGGGGGCCATCTATAGTCGCCCTTCTGGTCGTGCAGAAATAGGGGGACATTTTAATAAAAAAACTATAATAATTAAATAATACACAATTAAAATCTCTTAATCTCCCAATAACAGTAATAATGTGTGAGATTTTTTTAAGGAAAATTAGGTGGAGATGCCTTTAACAGCCGGGGTTTTTTTCCATACAACGACATTACTCACTGCTTAACTACCATAGAATGGTGCATCATTGCAGAAATTAAATAGATAGTCAAGACTGTTTTCCAAAACCTTAGTAACTATATCGCACATCAGTTGTTCGAACTACATTGGTTCAACAATATAGAGCTGGCGTTAATGACGTTAGGGGTTCAGTAATAATTTTTTGGTTAAGACACATCGTCACGTATGCACTGTGTAATTGGCAAAACATGTGGCTCTGTAAATGTCCTCTTTTACGTCATAATCTGGGGTTCCCCCAATGCATTTATGCACATACGAACATGTACACTCTTCAAAAACCTGTAAGAAAAGCACTTATACATTTACATTGCCACAAAAGCTGCATTCTCAGATAGAAGCCTAGGTGTGTTAAATTGCTTTCTCTTAAAGGAATAGTTCACCCAAAAATGAAAATTTGATGATGATTTACTCACTCTCAGGCCATCCAAGAAAGTATCCCATGTATTTAGCTTCATCCAATGCTAGTGAATGGACACCAATTTTTGACGGTCTAAAAAGCACACTTAATCAGCATCAAAGTAATCCACACAACTCTGCCAATCAAGTTGTCTTTTTTGTTTGAGAATGTTCACTAGAACTACGGTTTCGAGAAACACCCAATCATTCAACTATGTTGGTAATGATGGAAATTGCGACTATAGTTGACTATAGTGTACACAGAAATTCAAAATGCCTTTCACAGAAATTGTAATTAAAGGAGCTGTCTGATTCAGCCAAAACCAATTTAGCTTTTATTTAAACTAATAAGCCATTTGACTTATCGCTTTCAAAAAAGTAACATGGAATTATTTTTGGACCTGTAGGCTACCGTGGTAACCATTGAGAACCTCAATAGTATTACTATTATGATACCATAATTGTACCATGGTTCTACCACATTACTGCTGTGAGGTCCTAAATATTAATCACAGAATATGGTAAAATAATATTACATTAGTATGAAAGGAAATTAAGTGAAAGTATAGTTCTCCTTCTGTCACTCACTCGACGTTGTGAGTGAGTGACTGACTGCCTGGGTCGCTCCTGAGATGGGCGACCCAGGCAGTCAGATGTTCGCTCCGGAGCTGGTACCAAGACCACTCCGTCCCCCGGTGGAGGGCCGGGAGGAGAATCCTTGTATTCATTACTTTCATTTGCCGCACCGCCTTCAGGCTGCTGTACCCACATTCTCAATAAAAGAGCAATTTTCCTCACTCCCTGGGTCATCCAGCCGGTGCGCGCCTTTCTCACGGCTCCCCAGCCCCAAAACTCTACAGTCCCTGCTCCCCGGACGCAGTTCCCTCGCCTCGGCAGGCCAGTGCTGACGAGTTCCGATGATGCTCTTCCTCCCTTTTTTTGTCAGGTCCGAGCCAGTAGAATTTGGTAACGCGGCATAACCGACCGGGTGTTCCGCTTGCACACAGCGCCCTTTACCAAGTCGATCCAGTGCGCCTTCTATCCCAGGATAGCCACTAAGTGTCGCTCCCTGGATGTTCTCCTCCCTAGCCTTCTGGCCTGCGAATTCAGCAGAGCAACTCGCGTTCAGACCCACTACGAGTCACAGGTGCTCTGTACTGGGGTTGGGACCACGGGCTTAGTTCCCTTTTCAGACAAACTCCCTGTGATGTATTCCCCGTGGTACGGTCCCCCTGTCGGCGGACCCATGCACTGCTGCCCTGGTTTGCCATACTTGTAGAGTCCCCCCTCATTAGGCTGGACCTATCTTCACAACCCTTGTGGTGTATTTGCCACATGTTACCTCCTCCTAAACTGGGTAGGATGTGGCCTCTGCAGGGTCTTTTCCCCATTAAAGAATAGGGCCGAGAAAGACCGCCTTCCCTGACGCATTTCATAGCATTAAGATAGCCCCAGCTATATGTGAGAGACATAGTGAGAGAGAAGGACGCGGCTGCTGGGTTTGCTCCCATACTAGTCATGTATCACCTGTTCCCCCCCTCAGGGGTGCGGGGAACCTAAGGTCTGTATGTGACATCTCTTTGGGGGCGTTGGGGAGGGCACAACGTCGAGTCAGTGACAGAAGGGGAATGTCATGGTTACTGTTGTAACCTCCGTTCCCCGAGGGAAGGATAGAGACTTTGTGTCCCTCCTGCCACAGCACTAGACCTACCACTGTAATCGGCCATACCTTATTTTCGGCTCCTTAGTGCAAAATCCTGACTGGCACTCGCTGCCCCGCTTCCCTTTATACCCATATGTCCGGGGCGGTGCATACAATTTCTGTCTGCCAACTTGACAATGACCTTTTCTCAGGTTCAGAGGTATGTTTGGTGTCTCTGGAAGACCCGTTGTGTCACTTCATTCAACACAATGTCTCGTTCCTTCCTTCGGAGAACGGAGGTTACAGCAGTAACCATGACAATCCGAGTGAAAGCAGTAGAGATGACAGGATGAATTGAGGGAGCAGGGATGAGTGAAAGTGAAGAGAAGACTGAAGAGACAAGAACAAGATTAGCACTGTGAAGCACTGTGGTGTGACCAGAGTACTGAATGGTTATTATATTGATATTTCATGAAGTTGTCATGGTATTCCATTGTACTTTTACTATAGCACATGTCAAAAACTTGGCATTATCACGCATTTCTAAAAAAAAACAAAAAAAAACATTGTAATATCATGGTACTTTTTTGAGAAAGATAACAAAATAGGCTATTATTTGTGATAAAGGAAATAATTGAATATCAGGATATGTGTTTTATATATTTATATATATATATATATATATATATATATATATATATATATATATATATATATATAAATGCTTATACACTGTAAAAGCAAAGAAATAAGTTCAGTGCCCTTTTTATCCCTCCACCCCTGCCCTTGCTGATGTCTGTGCACGCTACTGTGCATACGTGTTATAATGAGTGGTGATCCTGCGCTGGAGTTTATTTTTAATGTTGTGATGAATGCTCATTGCGGCTGTTATCAGTGAGGTTGATTGACAGCGGGCGGTGTTGTTCTCTCGTGCAGTCAGACCCAATCCTTTAACATTGCCATTCAACTCAATAGCAGTTGCTCGGCTGGTGCATGAGTGCTATTCCAGCGTTATGGATGTGACTTTTGCAGTGGAAATGTGAAATTTAACTATATACGTAAAGTACTCATTACCAATAAATATTTTTTATGTATAATCATAGACTCCTGCAAACAGAGTCTAGACATCATAACGTTTCAGTCTGGACCAATTTCTTTTCCAGTTTAGATTGGGAAATGTGCTTGCATTATGGATGTGACAAAATTAACTGACCAAACACTTTGTAAAAACTCTGTGAATTCAAATGCACAATCCAGAAATAATGATAGCCACAGAATGTAGATGGTTTGGCACTCCTAAGAACATTGTTGTATTCATTGTTGTTTTATTTTTTGGTCATTTATCTTTAATTGAAAAAAAAAAACAGCGGAACGGATGTGACATCTCTTCGTTATGGGTGTGACAGTTGTGAAAGCAACACTTACATCATGAGAGGAAACCATCCAAAATGCTTTGAAATCTGCAGACTTTGACCTCTGAGATATATTTTATTACATTATAATACCCATCAAGACTCCATGAATTGAAATTAGATTGAAATCGCAGTTTTCAATCAAACTCGGTTCCAGAGACAACACTGTGAGGCAGATTCACTAAAGAGCTGCGCCATTTTTGCGCATGCGTCTTATTCACTAGGCGGAGGGTCCATTCACTAGCGTATGCTGCCTTGCCGATTTATGTACGCTACCACGGTGGTGCTGTCTGACCTGACTAGGACATGTTTTTCCCGAGCTAACGTGAGGAACTTCCGCAGGGCAAGGAAAACTGCCAACAACTCTAGGCAATTGATATGCCAGCGCAGCGGGGCCCTTCTCCTACGGCCCGCAGCTGCGTGTCCGTTGCACATGGCGCCCCAACCCAATCTGGAGGCATTGGTCGTGACCAAGACGCGTTGGGAAACCTGCTGCTAGGGTACTCATGCCCGTAGAAAGCAGAGGTCTGTCCAGGGTTTGAATGTTTGGCGGCAGGCCAGGGTGATCGTCACACAGTGCATGCCACAGCACCATGCTCGTCTCTGGACTCGAGTATGAAGCCAGCAGTCTCATATGTCCTGAAGACCCAGGCGCCTGAGGTGCCTGAGCACCTGGTCTCTGTGAGCACATAGTAACTCTCGTGAGTGGGACAGAATAAGCCAGTCGTCGAGGTAAGTGAGTATGCGAATGCCGGCTTCTCAGAGCAGGGCAGGAGCTGCCTCTGCGACTTTTGTGAAGACGCGAGTGGACAGAGACATGCCGAAGGGGAGGACTTTGTACTGATATGCCTGGCTATCAAACGTGAACCGTAGAAAGGGTCAGTGTCGAGGCAGAATTGAGACGTGGAAGTACGCATCCTTCAGGTCTTCTGCTGCAAACCAATCTAGATGCCGGACGCAAGTTAAGATGTGTTTTTGTGTGAACATTTTGAACGGGAGTTTGAGCAAAGCCCGGTTGAAAACTCGCAGGTCCAAGATCGGTTGTAAGCCGCCGCCTTTCTTGGGTACAACGAAGTAAGGGCTGTAGAAACCCTTCTTCATTTCAGTTGGAGGGACAGGCTCTATCATGTCTTTGAGTAAAAGAGTAGCGATTTCCGCACGCAGGGATTTGGCATGTTCGCCGTATTCTGCGGTTAAGCGGACGCCCGCGAAGGGGGGCGGGGGCCTGGCAAACTAAATTGCGGAACTGAGTCGAATGGTCCGGGCCAGCCAGCGCGACGGGTTGGGATGTGAAAGCCACGCATCCAAGCTCCATGCTAAGGGCACCAAAGGGACGGTTATTTTTGACGTACCCGACAGGGCTTCACAGCAGGGCGTAGCAGGTAATATATCGTCGGGAGGTGAAGACACGTCCCGAGGCTCTAGCACTGAGAAAAGGTTCAAAGCACTTACCTTGCTCCGCACACTCTGCAGGGGGCGGGTTAGTGACTGAGGAGGAGGTCCAGTGTAGACTCGTCAGAACCGGCTGGCCGGGGAACAGTCGTGGGGCTGAAGGCGGAGGGTCCACGTCCAGCATGCCGGGACTGTAGAGGTCTGGTGGCAGGGTGCTGTGAGAACGGTATTTACGGGCCAGGTGACCCAGAGACAAAAGAAATAGCTCTGTTATTGAGAATGTGGGTACCGCAGCCCTGTGTAGGGGGGCGGCAAATGAAATAACCGGCGGACAGAGTGGTCTTACCAGCTCTGGAGCTAATATCTCGGGCTCTGGGTCGAGCGTCTCAGGAGCGCCTGGGAGCCTTCTGGGTCCTTCGGGGGGCATCTGCTTCCTGCGGGGTGCTCGACGCTGGGGCTGAGAGCTGGGCCCGGGTTGAGGCGGATCAGGGTGCTTTTTAGCCGCAGGAGGACGTTCCTGCAGCACATCGGGATCAGGTCTACCCCCGGCAGATCTTTGAGCGCCTTGGCCTGGTGGACTTGCAGGAGGGCCATGGTGTGCAGGGCGGTAGCGCAATGTCCGAAGGCGCATTAGGCTTTCGCGGTCAGCGAGGATGTTGTCCTACAGGCCTTGGAGGGGAGTACAGGGCGACCCCACCAGGTGGTAGGGGACACAGGTGGAGCACAACAGCCCTATCCACCTGGAGAATCCCTGTGTACCTGTGGGCCACTCAGCCGTCGAGGGTAGCGAGAGGGGTGCTCTCCACGATGACGCTGGCCTGAATGTGGCAGCCCAGGGGAGTCATCCACGTCAGACGCCGCGCTCTCCGATGCAGCAGCGAGCTCATCCACTTTCAGCTCTAGAGGATAAGCAGGCTGGCTGAGAGGCGAGCCGCTGTTGCCTCGAGGATGGACGGGAGTCAACGAGTGTGCTGGGGGGGCGGGTATTCCGAGGGGGCGTAGAGCTGCTCCCGCTGCCATCCCCAGAACACCTCCGTCGCCAGCTGCATCGTCCTCAATCCCGCGGGAAGATGGAGCAATGCGGGGGGCGGCTGGAGTGGCGTGCTTTCTATTGAAAGCAAGCCGCGACCGCAATGTTGCCATGGTCATGCCATCGCAGTGAGAGCATGAACCATCCACAAACACTGCCTCGGTGTGATCGCTACCCAGACACACAAGACAACGCATGTGGCTGTCTGAAGCGGAGAGCACTCTACCGCATCCAGGAACTACACAGGGGCGGAATGGCATCTTTACAAAGACGCATCCTGAAAAGGATGTTCAACGCTGCTGTGTATTGCTCTAATAGAGGAAAATACTCTTTTAAAAGAAATATCACTCTTTTAATACTCTTTTTTGCTCTTGCACTGTCGAAGCGCCCAGGGGCAAGCTGCACTGCCGTGCAGTGAAAGAGAAAGCCGCTGTAGTGCGCCATAGATCCAACAGCAGAGAGCGTCTGAGGAACAGGAATGGGTGTTTGACTCGCAGCTCGCTGCAGTACAACCATCGTCTCCGAAGAAAATTTTGAATGAACTTGACGTATTTCCCCGCTTTTATACCCGTATGTTCAGGGGTGGGGTATGCAAATACTGTCTGCCAACTTCTCATTGGCCTTTTTTCATAGATCAGAGGCATATTCGGCACTCAAGAGAGACCCCTAGTGTCGCTTCTTCGACACAACGTCGAAGTGAGCGACAGACGAGGAATCAAATACTCATCAAATGATGTTGAAGAGGGTTATAACTTGGCATATATCCCAATGTACTGTGTCGTCAAGTGCACGTTCAGCATGTTTAAGAGATGATCCAGGAGTCTGGATCAAAGTGATGCTGTTAAGTCCCAGCAGGGTGGGTCAAATACAATGGTCATCCTCGGCTATATTGCGCTCAGAATCGGAGCATAAGATCAGAATTATGCAGGCAAATTGCATTCAGTATTTATTTTGTGGGTGCATTTGCCTGATCTGCAAAATTCCTTTAGTGAATAGGGTGCTAATGGAGAGTACTTAGTGCGTGCAAAATTGGAGCTTTTAACGGGGGCAAATCATTCTTAGTGAATCTGCCCCTGAGTGTGTTTACATGCACTTTAAAAGTTTGATTTTAAAATGTCAAGTAGACACTTTAGTATGAATGAAATCGTACCAGTTGTACCAAACAATTGGACCTAGATAATGTGATTGTAGCTCAACTTTATCCAGCATGTATTAAGGGTTGCATGACTACTGATTTTTAATAATCAACTAGTTGAGCCCATTAGTCAAGTCGAATTCCACTGGCTGTGACATGGGTGGGGCAGAAATTCAACTTCCCTACCAATAGAATATTAAAGTATACAAAAAAGATTTTCTACAATTGAATGGGTCTTAGCTAGTTATATGTAATTTTAATCAACATAGCTGCATGTCATCAGGTATTAGATAGGCGCGTTGGCTTTGCCTAAGGGCCTACAGTTTGCCATGGAAATGTGCATACTGTATGTAGTTTGACACCTGAGAGGGAAATTATGAGCAATGGTCTGAGCGTTATTTTGTATGCGAACAGATTGGATGGAATAAACATATATTATCTCCTCATAAGCACCTTTTTATTAGAAATGTGCAATAATAGTCGAGCTGTAACATAGCTGAAATTTAACATTTCAGTAAGTGTCTGAACATATTTAGATTAGCCTGGACTAAATGTAACTGATGGCAGTTCCTCGTCCCCTTTACAGTTCCCCCTCCCCCTCCTCAGCTGCTTGTATAAATGATTATGGGCGGACACCGGATCTAACGTGCAGGAATGGATTGTCATGTCATCGTATTCCAACTTTAAGCACTTTTCTCACTGTCAACGAATCATGTTCTTTAAGCCATTAACAGAAACCAGACCACATGTCTAAACACACAAATTTGTGCTGATCATGTTAAAAATCATTAACAAGCACTAGAGTGTGCCTTTTTAAAATATTAGGCACTAGTATTTCTGTTATTCACATTATGCGCCAGTGAAACTAGCATGCAGCCATCTTGAAAAGATGTATCTCGACAACACAAAAACCTTTTTGATATTCCTGCCCAAGTTGATTGTGCTGATTGGTTAATGGCACAACAACAACAATAGGGAAACTTTTCACTTTAAAATTTTTATTTAATTATAGTTTTGTTAATGTTAAAGACATTATTTCAGCAAGTAAAAAAAAAGCTTCAAGACGTTTGTCTCCCAAGTCCACAAGAGGGCGCAACAAATAAATATACTTTTATCAAAAAGTGCTGTATTATAATGTTTATTGCAAAGAACATACATGGCTGTTAACAAAAGTGAATTCCATTTTAAACCAAGATGCATAAAATTATTAAATCTAAAGATTGAATCAGTTCGTATTCTCAGATCTTAAGTAAACAAATCAAATGAGAAATGAATCCCTTAAAAAGTTGTATGTTAACGCAGTGTTGCGCTGTATTCCATTGTCATGCAACTGGACCAAGGAGATCTAAAATACCTGG
This sequence comes from Moxostoma hubbsi, assembly GCA_032164185.1. Taxonomy (NCBI): domain Eukaryota; kingdom Metazoa; phylum Chordata; class Actinopteri; order Cypriniformes; family Catostomidae; genus Moxostoma; species Moxostoma hubbsi. Next base: position 12,997,177 of record JAVLUX010000044.1, read on the forward strand.
AGAGAGCTGTCATTTAGCATTCACATTCATCTCTATCACGGTGCTCAGTTGGCACAGGGTGCCCATGACTCCTTGAGAAGTGGCACAAGTTGTCATGTGAGTTAGTGGCACGTAAAAAAAAAATAATAATAATCTTTTGAGAATAGAGTCAAAATTATGAGAATAAAGTCATAGCATTATGAGATTAGCATCGTAATATATAGAGAATAAAGTCAAACTGACCAAAAACAGAGTGTCATTTTCACAATGATAGAATGCCAAGCCAGCAACTTTATCAATGCGAGAAATGGATGTGGATGATTTAGTTAAATCATATTAGGATTTAGCAACAAAGAAATCCTATGTCATCTTTTGGCACATCAGCACAAATTATTATTGGGATCCGGACAATTTAGCGGTTATGAATTAAATTTATTCCAGAAAAAGAACTAGACAGACATTTGCACATTCCCACTGGGCATGGGAGATGCTTGGACTGTGTTTCCTGAAGCTCTAAGTTGAATGATAGTAGCACTTAAATTGTACTTACTACAGCACGTTTCCCAAAAGCATTGTTATCTAAGTAGCACCTAAAAACGCTTGTAAATTAACTAGAGCTATGATCCGCTCTTAAGTCCATAAATTACTACATGTATTGTTCTCGCATCTTTCACAGTTTATAGTTACAAAGGGACAATTAATAAAGTATATTCATATATTTTGATAATTGGAAATCCATTGTACACGGTTTCAGAGGATAAAAAAATGTTGAAGAAATTGCATTGAAATCAATAGGCAGCCTCTGCAGTCTGCCTGAAAAGTGTAAATTAGGTCTAAAGATAGATCTAAACTTGCATGACACATAATACAGTATAACGTTTCATTGGCATTCTTTGATAAGCATAATTGTAATGGCAACAGAAAGATATGTTCTTAGTGAACAGATTTACTTAGAAGACCTATGTGAGTAATGTGACCCTGCAGTTTAAAATGTAAATAGGCCAAAACAAATGATTACAATATGGTTAACAAAGGATAGTGAGAATGTCCAATGAGTGATTAATTCTCCCTCTTCCTCCTCCCTCCAATGGATGATTCATATAGTCCTAGCCTGTTTACATTGCAATCACAAATTGCATGCAGCATAATGGCAGTAAGGCTACAACCCACCCTCCCCCCCACTCCTGCTATATTTTTCTAAACAAACAGCGCATCAGAGACACGCATCGACAGCTTTTCTGTCATCTGTTCTTCAAGTGCGTGTCTTTGTTTCTATAGTTCAGCCTATGTCTGTCATTTTAATCCTTTTCTTTTTGCATCTGTTCATGTCCTAGCCAAAGAAGCAAAATGAGCCCCTTATGATGCATATCACTTGCATTCATGTTACATGCATTTTTTAGTTTCACTTTCGTTAATCTCTATGAAGTTGAGAATGAATACATTTGAAACCCTGTCTTACTAAAGCCATCATTATTTCTGTAATAGAAACAATAGATACAAAGACACGCGCTTGAAGAAACACACTTTATTATATTTTCAAGAACAGATGACAGAAAAGCCGTCAATGCACTCCTCTGATGCGCTGTTCAGAGGAATGCAGCAGGAGCGTATCTCCTGCAACACACGTAAAGCAGCAGTTTCACTTTATATAGCAGATGTGTATACAACCTAAACAAGTTCATCTTTAACCTAAAATGTATTAATATTTTAATTATTATTATCGTTATTATGTTTACATTTATAATTGTCTTCAGAAATTAATTTGTATTAGTAATTTTCCACATGTTGGAGAAGGATACTTGCATTATGGCAAAAGGAAGGGTTATAAGGGTTATATTAGATTTTTTTTTTTAATTAATTTAATTTAAGTGCCATTTTAATTTTGACATATATTTGCTTGAAGTTTTTCATGTTTCAACATATACATTTAATTTCTAAAGCACAACCAATAAAGCAAGTATATTCACCAAGGGGGGTTGACGATGTAATCGAATATGGCAATATTTTTTTGGGAAAACAGTTTATAGTGCCCAGCCCTACTGTGCACTTGTTGTCTTACTGCCATTAAGCAGTATGCAATTTGTGCATGCCATGTAAACAGACTAGGGCCTCGTTTCCCAAAAGCATTGTAATTTAAGTAGTACTTGAAAATGCTCATAGATTAACGAGCGATCTGGAGTAATTGTACAGCGCTAAGAGCATCGTAAGGACACAGACTTCTGCAGACACCTGCAGGACAAATAAGAAATTACACAATTTAAGTTGAATTACAGTTTAAACACCTATAATAGAAACAATAACCCTTTTACACTTTATGATCATTTAATATCAGTATACACGTTTTATTTTTTAAAACAAAATATTAAAATGCACATATGATGAATGAAGCAGTGATTGTGTAAACGAAATATACCATTCTGCACACAATGATTGCAAAACAAAATGCAATTATGTGGTGAATTAAGTTAATATTTAAGGTAAATTACAAAAGTTTTTAAAGTTATGCAACAAATATAATGAAGTTGCAATGACGATACGCACTATACGGTCACATTTCAGCACTTCATGTTTATGGACAGTCTCTCTTAAGTAGGACTTAAAGCACAATTCATAACTGCTACAGTGCCCGGGTCCCAGTAATAAATTTGTGCTGATGTGCCAAAAGATGACTAAGGATTTTTTTGTTGCTAAATCATATATTAAAGTAACTAAATCATCTACATCAATTTCTTGCATTGATGAAGCTGCTTTTGCTGGTCATTTTGACTTTATTCTCAAAATATTATTATTCTAAATGTTTCCATTTATTCTCGTAAATGTAATTTTATTTTCAAAATATTTACACTTTAATCTCGCAGTGATATGACTTTATTCTCAAAATTTTCATTTTATTCTCAAATATTACGATTTTAATCTCTAAATTTTGTCTTTATTCTCAAAATATTATGACTTTATTCTCGAAATCTTAGAATTAATTTATTTTCCTCATGGCACTAAATTCCGACGTAGTTTTTGAATGGCTGTCGATGGAGATAACATGCTCTTAAGAACTGGAGGGTGTAGATCCTGCATCTACCAGCAGGGGCTAACAGGGACCTGCTAACCAGCCAATTCCTGCCAAGTAGGTATAGCTGTAGGCCAGAAACCTTCAAATGGCAGTGAAATCTCCAAAAGAGGGACAGTCAAAAGGAGGTTGTGCCAACTCCAAAAGGGGGCGTCACTTCCACTCACAGTTAAAGGTTAGGAAAAGGGTTATGTAAGGTGCTCCCTGTGTCTTTAATGACGTTTTGGAGCTCCCGCTCTTTTTGGAGCAATGCCTGCAGCTATATCCATCTCATTCCTGCCCTCTGTACTGTACTACCACAGTACACAAGCTTCAAAATACCAGAGATACTACAGTGTGTTTGTATGTTGGTAGTAATATTCCCAGATAGCATAGGTATTCAGTTGTTTTGAAGCAGCATTTGCAGCTCAGACTCTGCCTCACTGCGGCAACGGAATGCATCTGAGCCCAATGCCTTAAAAGGGGCTGGTTCAAACAGGATGCTAGTCAAAGCGCATCAGAAGGGAATAGAACACGGGTATATCAAGACACGCTCTTTTATATTGAACTCCATTCTTGATGCAGCATTTGCTGATAAGAAAGCAATGTGCAACAGTAAACCAGAAAAAATAGAAATCCATGTCATGTTTTAAGAGCATGTATTTTTCATCAGATTTCATGGCTAAGTTTAAAGGCCAAGGCTAAAGATGCATTTTGTCAGCTTAATGGTGTACTCATGGCATAACAGCAGGAGCTAAATGGGCCATAACCAGCCAAAACTTGACTCATTGGATTTTACCAAATAAAGTAATTTTTAAGGGTCAGATCAGGTAGAAATAACTCTTCAAGGTAGGAACTGCATGTTCACAATTTATATTGTAATGGTTAGTCACTGATCACATTTGACTATGACCTTTAACTAACACACTTGACACTGAAGAAAAATGCTTCATAAATATGTGTCCAATAAAGACGTTGATTAATATGTGACATCTGTTACATGTTAATGGCATGTACCTAATTACCTTAGGACACATTCATTTTCATCTCTCCATTTTTTCACACTACCCGCCCTAGATACGCATGAAACACAAAGTGTCTCCTCTACTGGAGCTTATAGATCTCATTTACCTGTTTGTTGAAATAAAAAATAATGACAGGGGTTGATTAAAATATTTTTTAATAAACAATTTCTTTTGATAGATACTTTCACATCAGTGTAATTTTAAAGCCCCCACAAATTGTTCTATTAAATGGGAACAATAATCACACTTAAACTTTGACCAGGAAGTTTTCAGGGGCGATTCATCCCCACATCATCTTCTGTTTCATGCTGCTTTCACTATTTCCATGGTAGGAGAGGTCTTGGTCGAAAATAGTGGCCCTTTAGGGTTGGAGAGACACCCTCCTGTATGGGAAGGCAGGCAGAGGCTGCTCAAGACATGGTTGTTAGTATACAGCCAGTGGCGGATTTAGGCATGGGTGACATAGGCAGCCACCCAGGTGGCACGGAACCCCCCACACAGAACTGAACTTGCTTGACGGTCTGAAGAGGGGGGTTCATCCAGGGCACTATACAAGCTAGAACCACCACTGGATACAGCATTGGCACACAGTCCTAATGAGCTCATCTGAGGCTTGTTATAGCGCTTGTCTGTTGCTGCCCTCCAAGAAGCATACGTTCTGCAGTTTCCCTAATGGTTGCTTTAGGATGAGTAAGTGCTGGAACAGACAGAACTAGAATACTGGAATAATGTATGGCAATAGCTATATCGATACAGTCTATGTGTTTTATTTTATTTAGATTATGTAGAGAAGACTCTTCTTTGTTCCATTAAACCTTTGATGACCTTAGAATACAGCAGACACTCAAACTGTGGCCTTTGGGGTAAATTGATTTTTTTTTTTCATCATTTAAATGCCAGAGTTGTAATTGTAGACCAAAGCATGAAAATGAAATCACACATCCTTTAAGTGAATTTTCAATTAGCATGTCTAAAGATAATGACTTTTGCAAAAGCTCTGACTATCATTATTGATTAGTTTTTCTTGTCATTTTAAAATGTAACTGCTTTAACACCTTGAAATGTAAAAGGAATGTTTTGTTGTTGTTGTTTTTAGATTTTGTTTTTAGATTTTGTTTTTTTAGACTATGGCAAGAAAAACTATGTGAACCCTTTGGAATTACCTGCATTTATGAATAAATTTGTCTTAAAATCTGGTTTGATCTTCATCTAAGTTACAATAATGAACAAACACAATAACAAACTAATAACACAGAAATAATTTTATTGTTCTTGTGCATCATTCAAAAATTCATAATGTAGGTTGGAAAAGTTTGTGAACCCCTAGGCTAATGACGAATTATCAAGTTGGCAAACCTGGCCTCCATTTTATGAAACGAGATTTTAAGTGTGGTTTAGAGCTGTTTTGACTTATAAAAAGCACTCAAACATTTTGAGTTTACTATTCACAAGAAGCATCTGCCGATGAGGACCATGTCATACAAAAAGAGATCTCAGAAGACATACGATCAAGAATTGTTGCTCTGCATAAAGATGCAAAGGGGTTACAAAGTTATCTCGAAGAGCTTAGATATTCATCTGTCCACAGTTAGACAAACTGTTTATAAATGGAGATGATTTAGTACTATGGCTACTCTCCCTAGAAGTGGCTGTTCATTCAAGATGACTCAAAGGGAACATCGCAGAATGCTCAATAAGGTAAAAAAAGAACCCTAGAGTGACAGCTAAAGATTGAAGGAATCATTGGAATTGGTTAACATCTCTGTTCATGAATCTACTATACAGAAAACATTAAACAGGAATGGTGTTCATGGCAGGACACCACAAAGGAAACTGCTGCTTTCCAACAAAAACATTGCTGCGTGCCTGAGGTTTTCCAAAGACCAACTTGACACTCCACAACTCTAATGGGAAAATGTCTGTGGATTGATGAAACTAAGGTAGAATTTTTTGGGACGAACATGCAGCAATACGTCTGGCGTATAAAAAAGGGCACCGCATATCAACATGAAAACATCATCCCAACGGTGAAGTATGGTAGAGGGAGCATCATGATTTGGGGCTGCTTTGCTACTTCGGGGCTTGTACTGCTTGCCATCATCAAGGGAAAATTAATTCTCAAGTTTATCAAGAGATCCTACAGGATAATGCCAGGACAGCTTTGCACCAGCTAAAGCACTGAAGTAACTACAAATCTACAGAATGGCTTCAAAAAAAGAAAATCCACTTTTTGGAGTGGCCCAATAGTGATAATGTGGAATGACCTCAAGAGGGCTGTTCACACCAGGCATCATTAGAATATGGCTGAGCTGAAGCAGTTCTGTAAGGAAGAATTTTCCAAAATTCCTTCTGAACGTTGTGCAGGTGTAATGCATAGCTACCGGAAACACTTGGTTGAGGTTATTGCTGCCAAAGGAGGATCGGCCATTTCACTCTCTTTTTCCATAGCACTGTACATCTTTAATTGGATGTGTTCAATGAAGACTTGAAAGACTATAATTACTGTGTTGTTAGCTGAAGCAGCACGTGTTTGTCTATACTTGTGACTTTGATGAAGATGAAATCACATACTTTTTTTGGCCACTGCATATATATATATATATATATATATATATATATATATATATATATATATATTTGTCAAATCTCTTGACATACTCCATACAATTAGTTCAAATTGAGTAAAATTGAGCATAAAGTTAAGTACATTTTCATGATGGGAAAATTTCCTCTGTGGGATTTTCAAATAAACCATAACAATACTGTAGACCCTAAATGAGAAAGCATCACTGTTTGCAACCCATTCTCACTTTTCCATATCACTTGTCAGTACTGGAAATCACCATGATTGCTAAATGTGTGATGAAAAATGTATAATAGTAAATTTACCATACCACTATTCAACATTTTGTTGCCAAAATATCATTCTAGAGTTATTTTTACAGTATAGTATACTCAATTAATATGCAATCTACTAAAAACAGCAACAGAAGCCTATTACTCAAGTAACACCAAGTTGTCAGTTATACTGTAGTAACAATAACGTTTGTAAATGTAAGTAAATGGTACTTGCCTCTAACCTGGGAAAAGTTGAGCCACTTTGAGAAAACACATGTCTAAGACTCTGTACTTTCTTTCTTAGCTTCTTTCTTACAATTTACCTCTGTCTAATGTCTCTTTTCCTAGAGGTCAACTTCAGGCAAAAACAGGCATATTTTGCCACACTCTCCCAACAAAATGACATTTTTCAGTGGAGCATAATGCTTTTTTTTTATATATATATTTTGAATGAATTCTAGAATCAATGGCAATTGTACAGTTTAAGAAAAACAATTTGAGGAAAAACCAACTTACTTATCAGATGCTTTTAAAGAGATTGAATTATCCTTTAGTTTAAAATTTCCTGTTAAAGTATCCTTTTTCCTTTAAAGATAATCTCATGACAAGACATTATATAAAAATATATTTTTTAAGTATTATCAATGATGATGATGTCCCACTGATGTATTTTAAAAAATGCATGATAATATCACTGAACAATGGCCATGATAATAATATCACACTTCCAACATCTTGTTCAATGAAAAAGCCATTAATTTTAACCTCCGGTTTGAGGTTGCCGGAATTAATCTGGTAAAGCACTGGAAACAATTCACCGCAGGATCACATGAGAGCAGTGGAGATGAGAGTCATTATGTCTCAGTGTAACGTGCAGGGTCACAAGCTGACATCTCTCATATTGAATCAAACTGACCGCTTGTGGTTAAATGTTAAGAGACGTTCACCTTTTCACACAGGTCACAGTGCTTCATTCGTAGGTTCAAATACAGCTTTTTGTTCAACAGAAAGATTCAAAGCTTATATTTATAATTTGTCCATTTATCCAGCTATCTAGTGTTATGAATACAGCCATATTTCTATGTTTTGTACAAAAGCCTATAATATAATATTTGGCCAAGAGGTGCAGGCATTTAAAAAAAAATAAAAAATTCAATATCAATAGGTTGAAAGGAGCCATATTTACTATCCATTTCTCTTGTAGTGTGTAATTATATATCTCGGGAGGTAAAGGCATAATTAATTTTCTCTTTTTTTTTTAAATGTAGGACTCTCTATTTTCTCTAATTTTTTTTGAAGTCTTCATGCCTCTATATTGTCAATTGGTGATGCACTGCATACATATGCATGTGCCCTTTTTATCTGCAGGGTTCTGAGTGTATGCTGTGTGTCTTGTGTAAGAGTGTGTGTGTGTGTGTGTGTGTGTGTGTGTGTGTGTGTGTGTGTGTGCATATTCTCTAACTTTATCCATCACTGTTGGATCAGAGTTGATAATACATCTATACAGTTGTACTGTATTTGTGCACCTCCCTCCCCCCAACCTGCTTCAAATTTAAAGGTTTAGCACCTGCACAATTATCCTTTCTGGCGTTCCATGGATGTCGATACGATGAATTGTGCAAAGCACTGTCATTTCAATGGACTGTCAGCCAGGAAGCATTAAATATTAAATGGACTGGTAACTTAATCCACCTAGGACATATGCTACTAGGGGAAAATGGAGCTGTCATTGTTTTGTAGAAACACACTGCTTTCTCTACAAATTTATAAGACCAAATTTTAGATCACAGTAATGGTATATATCACAATATAGTTTTTGTTTCTTCTGGAAAACCAACAAAAAGGGTTTATATTATATATTATATATCCATGTGATGGGGTGGGTAATATAAGCAAAACATTATATATAGATATACTAAAAAAATTGTGGTCACTAATGATATGATAATATAGCCTAAACTGTTTGATGAAAAAATATTCAAAAACTTCTGAAAAATTAATAAACATTTAAAAAATGTTAAATGTCCAAAGTAGCCTAATGGTATGTCAATTGCATTAATATTACAAAAAATTTTTTATCAATAAATAAGTAATTATTAATAATAATATTTGATCTCTTTTATCTACATTGTTTTTCAATCCAAGCGAAAAGTCTCTCTAGATGAATATAAGCGTTTCCTTTCATTCTGAAGCAAGCCCCTCCATAACTAATTTGTTTTGGATTTAGCCTTCCATTGGATTCTGGAAACTTAAACCTGAGGTTATTTACTCAGTGTGATCGCTTCTCTCTCCATGTTTGCAGAAGTACAAATGCTGGTAGAAAACTTAAGGGTGTCAGCAACAGTAATTAACAGCAGTGGGGCTTATAGCGGAGGGTCAGTTTCACACCATGGAGAATGTAACATTTTATTAACAAGCTGTAACAAGGTTAAAAATGGGAAAGGAGGAGGCGGGAACCGGCTGAATGGTCAAAATAATATTTAATTTAAACAAAAATACACACAACACAAACGCACACACGGCACTGTGTATGGTACTCTCTTTCTCGAACTGCCGCATCCTGCTGCACTTATCCCTCTCCTCGGCTTATTAGCATGCCCGGCCCCGCCATCCTCCTCATCACACAAGCGCTTTTTCTTTTAAGGTTTTCTCTCTCTTTTTCTCTCCTCCCCGTGCACTTAGAAAGATTGCTCACATCCAAGAATATGAGAAAAAGTCACAGTTTTAAAGCAAAAAATAAATTCCTCCAGCATTTCACTGGTTTCTAAATCTTCCCAAGTTCTGTGTGTTCAACTTACTTCATGTTTGTTTTTCCCTCTCACTATCTGTTTCATGTGCAGCCAGGGGAAGCGTCGCCAACACAGATATTTACATAACGCAAAATAGAAGGTATAGAAAAGCCTCTGGTTGATTATTGCCCATGATATTGTAACTGCGATTATGAATGTTGATTAAAAGATTAAATTACTGAGATGTGTCAAAGTAGGCAATCGTGTGGTTCTTTAGAGAAGCAGATTTTAATGGTGTATATGATCTTCGCTCCAGATTTTTAAGCATCTTTTAAGCTTTAAATATTGTAAAAAATGTTTGTAAATGTTCAGTCCAATAAAAGTTATTTTTAAGTGATATCTATAGTTTAGACAAAAGTTCTTTCTGAACTATTGATCAAACCAGTTTTTAATTGATTCAGTATGCCTGTGTGACATGTACCAGGTTGATAAATACACATCCTCACACGTTTAACACACCTCTAAAGCCTGATAAAGGTGGCACAAAATCAAAAAATGGAAGCTTTAGCATAAGTTCTGCCAGGAAGACTCAATTGTTATGTCACTCATTACCCTCTCATCTATCCAATCGCGTTCTAACACTTGCAGTATAAAAGATGGGTACTTACACATGTCTGAGTTCACAGATGCTGAAGCTTTCGTTCTCCTCCACCCTCCCCACCAACAAGATGATCCCTTCCTTCCTACACACCACCACCAGGATGATCCCTTCCCATACCTCAATGGGGGTCGGCTGCACCCCTGCCTTCATCGCCAGGCAGGAAATGCAGAGTCCGGACCCCCGGATTGCGAGCTACGGATGGGGCCTACGCCAAAGAACTTTTATCTTTATATTGTTTGCCGAGCTGTAAATAAATGGTTAATTGTTCTGTATTATTCTCCCGAGTCTTTCTGGCAGAACTACAATCAGACATGCAATATGTGTCTTTACTGCTTAAATGATTTGTCCACGTAGAGTAAATAATATGACATATTCTACTGTATATCCAAACAGCCGGTTTAAATTGACCAAGTTACTTACTGCATTCAGTAAGCGCTGTGATGGCGAGACTGCCCATTCATCCCCTTTGATCTGCAATGGTGATCTTGTTCAAGTAAGATCATTGTTAGATCATATTTGTCCTCAGTGTTGCACTTTGCAAATAAAAAAAACAACCATTTGTGATCGGAATTCATTAAATTCTTAAATCTACCAAAAGCAGAGGGAAATGGGTCTTATTAGAGCTGATGCGATAATAATGACAGTGATTTGTGAAATATGTCATTCATGCCATATTCTTTATGTTGGCTACACCTCCAAAAAAAACTTAGAACTGTAAAGCTGAATTACTTTATTGATATTTTCAACTGATAAAATTCACACTGACCCACTTATTAACATGACAAAACAACATTATGTATATTAAACTGTTATTACATTTTATTACAGACAAACTCTCCCATTAAAATGACTAAAACTGTAACTCACTGCGCTGTTTGAGTCCTCCATTTCAGTGCAAGCTCATTGTTTGATCCAAACAGAGTTCTGCCTTCTCAATTAAAATAAATCAACCTAATCAGCATAATAAATAAATTATTTACACGTCTATACCTTGATTAGAACGGGCATGCTTTAGTTTTGCCGCATTGATCAATTGCAGTGCATTTACCATCTACCCAAAATAAATGTAAAGTTCTTTTAGCTTTTGTTCTTCAGCTTCTATTCGAGTATCAGGTGATGTTTCTTCAGTATTAATTTTCATGTGCCACTGTTAACAGAGTTGAAGCATAAAGCAAGAATCTGGCCATTCAGACTGTTTAAAATTTAGGCATCAGGATCAGTTGTCATTACTGATAGGACGGATGTCTAATTTAACTTGTTGATACGCAATCCCTCTGCACGCGGTAATGACGTCACTCTGCTTACATTTAATATATAATTTACCGTCTATATATTTAATTAATTTTAACATTATGTTTATTGAATCCATATTTGCCCTTTGTGACAACATGCCCTGCAATATATTGAACATGCCTTTAAACATCCTATTATAGGCTTGTTAGCTAAATTTAAAGAGTTCATTAATTACAATTAATGAAACATAAAAAAAAGGAAAACAAATATTATTATTAATATGTTATATATTAATAACATTTAAAATGATGACATGACAACTTGCCCTTGTAAAAATGTGACAACTTTTACCAACCTGACATTTGAAAGATACTCTTGTCCTGAGAATCTTTAATTATGTAGCTGACCCACGTCTGAATGTATACTAGAGTGGATTGGTTGTGTTCACTCGTTTACCATAGAGCAATAGTCATAAATAGGCCTGTAAATCAATTAAAAATTTTAATCAAATTAATGAACTGATGTGCTGATTAAGTAATTGAGCTTACCATAGAATAATTAAAATAATTATATATATAATATATAATACAATTCAGATCATTTCAGTACATTACATCATAAACATATATTGTTGCAGCTGACAAGCATTTAGATATTACCAGGTTTGGGCTGTAACAGAATACATGTAACGGTGTTATGTAATCAGAATACAAAAATAAGTAACTGTATTCAACCCCTGTTACGTTTTCAAGCACTTGTATTCAGAATACAACACATTTTTTTTCTTAGGAGACTTAGGTCATTTGAAGCAAACAAACAGATCTATTATTGTTTTTTCAATTTATAATACAGAGTGTTGTGCAGGATGGAATCAGGGCATGGTACAGTACTCTGCTCAACTGGTTAGACTGCTACTTATTTGTTCAAAGATTGTGGGTCAGATGCTTGAGGCAAGTTTTCAAGCTGCGTATATTAAAAGAATGTTTCTCTGGCAGGCAGAATTACATCCAACCCCTCTCATATTTTATTTGAAGAATATCAGCTTTTTCCATCAATTAGAAGATTTAGAGTCCCACTGGCTTGATTGAACAGACTGCGGAAACCGTTGTTCACCAGTCTGTCAAACTGCTAAATCAGTGTTTTGGTCCTAAGTAGGCCTCACTGTTCCTATGTGGACTAAGCGTGGACAAAGTTGTGATTAAATTGATGCACCACAGCCAGTTATTTGTAATGTCTGACGTAATATATGTTGTAGTATTTGTTTCTGTTGTTTGGTTAAATGTTGTGTAAATGTTAATAAGGTGAAACAGTGCACGTCTTGGGACGCAAGACAAGACCTGATGTATCATTTGAAAGCATAGAATCTGAACTTTTCAGAGATAACCATCACTTCTGCATTTATTTTACATAAAATGATGAAATAAGGCCTCAAAACATTAACATACAAATTAACTCTCCCTATAAGTAATAGGGTAGAAATATTTATATGAAAATGTAAGTCTTTTCACATAGCACCTAAATGGACAAGTCTGAGGAACATGACAGTTTATTTTGTTGCCCTAATACCAAAGTTCAAAAGATTTTCAGCATTAACCTTAGACAATTTTCTAAAATATAAGACATTGTATACTTATCTGTGAGCTTGCTTGGCTGAATAATCCATTGTTATATCTTAGACGTCCAGAACAAAATATGCCATCCAGCAGGAAATGCATGCTAAACAAATCCTAAGAAAACAAATGTTTTCCACTATTGATAATAAAATGTTTTATATAATCACAAAGGCAATCTCAGCTTTCTAATGACATCGATTGCACTTCTAGTCCACTCAGAGGCCGAGATATTCAATGAAACAATGGGGAGGTGCATGAACTGAAAATTAGACTGAATGTCTATGGACGAGCACATCTGTGAGGGCTGAAATGTGTTAGAGCGCCACCAATATTTCATATCTGTTTATTATGATGGAATGTGATGGAGAAAAAAATATTTTTTTCTAGAGCTTGCTGCCATCTAGTGGAATCCAAGTGAAGTAAGGGAACAGACCCAGTTTACAAATGTAGGACCAAACAATAAATAAAGAACTCTGTTTATCATAAGTTTACAAACATATACAATATTATTTATGAATAGTTATGTCTTTTTTTTATTTGGGGGGGTTTTCTTAAAAATTTGAAATCTTTTTTTTAAATTAGTCCACAGTATGTGTAAATGGTGAGCTTTTAAATTTGAGTGTTAAAAATTGCGGGCAGCAGCCCAAAAATGCACCAGAATATAAGGGGTTAATAGTCATGTATAATGATTCAGAGATTGATTATCTTGCAACCACACCAGAATGTTGTTGTCTTAATCAGCACGCTGCCAGTTGTACACCACAATCAATACAGACACATTTTAACACAAATAATACATTCAAACGCATGATACATTGTGTCCTGTGATTGTAATTGCTGTGCAAATACATTTATTTAACATACCATAGGAAGTGATTCACAAAAATTAAATTGGCAATTAAAATCAAAGGAGTAAAATAATTAAAAGCACCATTTTAGGATGCTCCAGCAGCTAGAATCAAGAATCAGTGTTTTAAATTAAATTATTTTAGGTTTTATTAATTATTAGGTTTTTATTGTCCAAAGTGCCAAATTGTATCACAATCGAAAAATGGTGCAATATATATATATATATATATATATATATATATATATATATATATACACACACACACACACAGTGAAAATACAGCCCCAAAATGTCAACAATTGTAATCTAGGTTCAGCAAGAACAAACAATCTTCAACTCTATCTTCCCATAAATGGCTGTAAGGAGCCCTCTTATATAGCATGTGGTTCCTCCCCTAATTGGAATCTACCATTTATGAAGGAGAGAAAACAAAAGAAAAAGAAAATATAATAAACAATAAACCATGATAAATATGCATACAGAAAGGGTTTGGCGGATGCAATGTATACTGGGAAGCATGCCTGTATTTGAGGTGTTTTGTTGGTTTGGATGATCAGTAAAAAACATAAAACATGTACATATTGTATTTTGTCTGTTTCTATAAGTATTTTATGGCGAATCAGTGAAATGCTATAATGTTATGGACAGGGAGTTAAACAGATGCAAAAATAAATGAAAACAGGTTTATATAAGCCATTAAACAGCAGTTAACAAACAATAAACACAAACAGGATACAAACACAAATCTGTGTATACTTGATGTTCTTTTGAGGCCAGCAATAAGACTGTGCGTGCAGCAATGGTATGTGTATGTGTTTCTCAGTCTCTCATCTCAGCACCCAAAAAATAAAAGTAAAAAAACGAATAGAAAAAACAAAGAATAAATAGGCCGAAATATGGAAGCAAGCCTAGATCAAATAACTGATATGCTGCATTGTTGTCACAGGACCTCACAAAGTTGCATATTTAATTTCTGCAAGTGGAAACAGTAATCATATAGAAAATATGGTTAATATGCCTTTCATATCCAATTGTGTGTCAAAATGTAATATCTTGTCAGTTCAATCAGGGGTGGACTGGGAAGAGAAATTATTTTCTGCGTATCGCTGCCCCCTTCGGCATATCGCTGAATTTTGTGGCCCGTTCTGCATAACGCAGCTGCTCGTTTTAGCTTAGTACCTGTTCTCCCAATGGCCAGTCTGCCCCTTATCGGACCCAAAGTGCGTCAGCCCTCCAGGAAAGTGCCCGGTATGCCAGATCCAGTCCTGAGTTCAATCAAATAGTGGGTTAAAAAGAAGACTAAAATGTAAAAAAATGTTGAAACATTAAAAATTACATTCTGAACATTCACAAACAACCCTGATTGGTAACTACAATATCACACCTTGGAGCTTTTGGGTGTTTTGGAGGTACAGGCAGCATTTTCTTGTTGGAAAATGGACAAGATATTTTAGTTGACCACAAACTGCCTCTGTTTGCCTTTTGCCTTCCATAAAGAAAAACATCAGCATCCAACTCCTTATCAATTTGAAAGAAATCAAGATAGTGAAGAAATCTTAAGTTCATGAAATTTGCTGAAAAAATAGTTAGCTAGCTTTTTAGACTCACTTAGATGTTAATAGTGGAGATGCAGTAGTTCAGATAAGATAACAATGACATATATACACACATACATATTTCTTCCAATTGTTCCTTGTCTTTATTACTATGTATTCAGAAAGTATTCTAGTATTCTGAATACATTACATTTTTATATGATGTATCAAAATACATTACTGAACACATTTAAGATTATTTATTCAGTATTTAGTGTTCAGCCCAGAATACTTTAAGTATTCTGTCCAACCCTGGACATTACAAAAAGTGGCTTGTTTATATCCATATCATTGAACATAATCATATTATTGGTCTACTTCCCTCTGCGCTATTTTTAACTGTTGGTCTATGTACTCATGGACCAGCAGAAATATAAGCTTATAACTTTATTAAAATTGGCTATAACTTTCCTCAGAAAAGGTTTATAAGTGATTTTATCACATTAAAATCATGTTAACACTAGGAAAGCACCAATGTAAGGGGCAAAACCTCGGTATCGGCCAATCATTTTTATTAAAATTGGTATCATATTGACTAAAAATGTTCATATTGGTGCATCCCTAGTTTTGTGTCTATACTTTTGAAACAGTGAGTATTTTAATGTTTACGGATTGACCCCATTCACTTCCATTGTAAATGCATCAAATGGAAGCTTGATTTTTGCTTTTTTTTTTTTTTTTAAATAAAGGAGGGGCTAGTCAAAATAAATGTTTGTGTTAATCATCATTATGCCACAAATGCTGATGATTTAGCTTAACTTGTACTGAACTCGGAATATTCCTTTAAGCTGTATATTATATTCCTAACAATTGTGAATTTGTATTCTTTTCACAGTGAAAAAAAGTGATGATCTGAAATGCACTGTTAAACCTGAGGTTAGCTTTCAGTTCTCACACGTCAGAATATTACTCGAAGTTGCTTTCAAATACATCACTTGCTGAAAGTTCCCCATGTTCCCATTGTACTGACTCGCTATTAGAGAGAAAATTAGACTACGCCTGCAGAGATTGTTGAGTAGAATTGTTATAAAGTTGTAAAATTATTATGACTTCTAGCATGTCAATCTACATCCAATTTAATGTTGAAGATTAGTTGTTGTTTATGTAGCCAATGCAAAATTTAGAGCATCTCCTGAGAAACGGGTGAATTGCCAGTGAACAGCCTGTCTGAATATTCCTATTTGTGTTAAATTACCTGCCTAACCATTTAGGGAACGATACCTCTTGTTGAACATACCAACCTTTATGCTTGACATTGCCATTTCATGTTGATATAAGGTCAGCTTGCCCTGGCCGAAAATGTTAGTATTATTAAAGTAACTATATTTTGAAATTTTCTGTAGAAAATGTGAATGGTGCCTGTCCATGGAAAAGTCACCTCATGGATACTAGTGTATTGAGGGTGATTGCCCAATATGTGGTTGCTCAGGTGCACTTTCTAGGAGGTTGCTTACTGGCACATTTCAAAAAGCATAACCCAAAAGTCTCTATAATATTTTGTTCCCTAGATATGGCTTGGTTCCTCCTTCAGTGTAAGTCTAAAATATTGCAGGTTCTATTGCTTACAAAAGAGATTCTTCTCAACGCACTACATTTTGAGTCCATACCACAAATGGTGCAGAACAAGTTTTGCTCCAAAGTTTGATACATTTAGGTTCAGGGATTTTGAAAAATCCTATAATGCACCACAGGGATGCTTTTCATTGCATATGTGATGCTCCTGTTCTACCCACTCCGTATGGGACTCGAACCGGCATAGGAGGCATAGGAGGCAGGTGCGCTAACAAAGAGGCTATAGGCTACAGCCCCTAGCATCAGTCGTTAGTGCAACTCTTGAGGTCAGGAGAGTGAGGTTTATACACATTGCACCGCTATCTATCAGCTGGCCACCGTTACACATGCATCCTTAATTAAACAGTCCTCCTTAGATTGTGTCAGGTGAATAATGAATCGAGATGGCAGGAGGCTGCTATTGATACTTACTATGATCATACTGGCCACACGCAGAAGAGCAAGTTAGGGAAAGAAAGTATAGCGTTGAGCAGCCAAGCATACTGTAAATCCAGGATAATAGGGAAAGAAAACTACAAATTTAAAGCATCTCCTCTCCTATCAGGAGGACCCTGTATAAACTTCCTGTAGAAGTGAGCAGTTGATCTACAGTAGAGGATATTTCACAAGGTCATAGCTACAGACAGACATGTGGCACACCTCCATACAACAGTGAAAGGGAATGTAGATTTCACGAGGAAGAAGATTTAGAGCAGGTGTTTTTGACATGTGGGAGATTACAAGGTCATTTTGAACTTCTTAGTTGGTTATGATGATTTGATGAGGAGTACTCAGATTAAGTATATATAGGGGAACTTAAGTATACATTTTAAATCAGGAGGTGTGTTTGTTAAATTGTTTAATAGTAATGGCAAAACTAGCGGTGTGGAAGACAAGGAAGAATAAAGGTGTGCAACTGGCAACTATTGAGATTAGTATTGTCACAGTACCAAAATTTCAGTAATCGGTACAGATACCAATTTCGATACCACAGTAAAAATAGGCAAATATGATCATGTGCTATTGAACACATAAGTTTAGTTATTTTAAATAATTATATTAATTAAATTATATTAAATTACTTATAATATACATTATATTAAATATTTAATAATTATATTTTCCAGAACATGTTTTAAAGTTTAATATATTTTAATCATCAAAATGGCGTCTATTGGGTGGCAGTGGCTCAGTTGGTAGAGCGGGTCGGCCACCAATCGTAGGGTTGGTGTTTCGAATCCCGGCCCATACGACTCCACGTGCCGAAGTGTCCTTGGGCAAGACACTGAACCCCAAGTTGCTCCCAATGGCAAGCTAGCGCCTTGCATGGCAGCTCTGCCGCCATTGGTGTATGAATGTTTGTGTGAATGGGTGAATGAGTCAACAGTGTAAAGCGCTTTGAATACCGATAAGGTTAAAAAAGTGCTATATAAGTGCAGACCATTTATTCAATTAATTCTTACAACTTTTTATAAAAGTGAAAATGTTACTTTTTAACATGTCGTTTTTTTTTTTTTTGCCAAACATTTATTCAACAGCTGTCTTGCTTGTGGTAAATTGATTAATTATTGTTATTATTATTATTATTATTATTATTATTATTATTACAGAGAATATCACATTTTACTACACGGTTGCAATATATTTTTATTAAATTCTTCCATGT
Organism: Moxostoma hubbsi; assembly: GCA_032164185.1. Taxonomy (NCBI): domain Eukaryota; kingdom Metazoa; phylum Chordata; class Actinopteri; order Cypriniformes; family Catostomidae; genus Moxostoma; species Moxostoma hubbsi. The sequence goes on from JAVLUX010000044.1 coordinate 13,015,960, forward strand.
CAATCCTCTAGCTTATATTTTGAATTGTGCTTTTATTATGATGTGTGTTTTTGACGGAAGCTTCACTTTTCTTGATAAACAGTGGCCCAGTGTGATCATTGAAGACTTAAAAGTCATGTTTGAAATCTCATCTGTTTACACTAGCCTTTGAGTCTGAGAAATGAAATGTAGGACACAGTTTTGGAGTGTTTGTATTTTAGATTACTGGTGTTTGTGTATGTGGTAATTTTGAAATGTTATGTTTTAAATTGTTTTACTGTGAAGCATTTTGGTCAACTCAGTTCCTCTCATATAATGAACATGATTCTCAATGTCTGTGGAGTTTCCAGAGTATGAGTGGTCAGATTTATACATTCATTTAAAAAACGCAGCTCATCCACACTAAGATTGCAGCCTTCCGTGGTTTAATAAATCACACTCGGACATGTCATCGTCCATTTCAGTGTAAAAGGAGTAACAGAGCACACGTTCAATTTATGCCTGTGAGCATTATAGAGCTGTCGTGTGTCAGTAATATTGCATGTTGGTAGTGTTAATTTTGTCAGCATTTTTTTTATTTAGTCTTAGTCCGGTGTCAAATGTCCTTGTTAGGTTTTATCATATTTAGTCAAGCTTATTCTGTTTTTTTTAGTCAAGTTTTAGTTGACTAAAAGTCTGGGGATTTTAATCGTATCTTAGTCAAAGAAAACCCTCAGTATTTTAGTCTAGATTTAGTCAATGAAAACTGTTGACATTTTAGTAATATTTTTGTCACATTTAGACAGGTGAAACATCAAGAAATCCAAGTGTTGCACTATAAGTAAATCATTGCAATGATTTTAACTTAACACAAACCCAGAGTATCCAGAAAAAGAAAAGTTGACACAATCAAAACTAGATGGTACTTTATGCAGGTTATGCAGGCATATTACTGCAGACACCTTTTTGAGGTATGTTTTTGTTGGCAATTAATTTTTATATCATATTCAAATTAATTTTGATGCCAAATCAAATACAGGACAAATAAACACAGCATTGTCACCATGCCAGATACAAAAGTCAATGGTCTCTACTCAATCTTATGTTACCTTTGCCACTAATTTTCAGCTACTTCACAACAATTTGCTGGCCTATTAGCTTAATGAGTTTGGTTTAGCTATAAAACACAGCCTACATAATGTAACGCCACCGCCTTGTCTTATTGAGTTGTCTAATATAGTTGTCACTAGTTGTCTTAACACAACTTAAAAAAAACAAACAAAAAAAAACAACAACCTAACATTACCACCAAGACGTTAACCTACCTCAATTTCTTTGTGGTTAGCCTTCATAACATTGTCTCTTTCTCCCAAGTCCTGTTGCTGTCATTGTTTTATCGCGGCGCCATTTTGTTCTGCATAACGTGGCGGCTCATTTTTGCTTGTCGTGGCCCATTCGGCACATTTTGCGGCCAACACACCGGCCTGCTCGGTTCTCCCGATGGTCATTCATATATATATATATATATATATATATATATATATATTTTATATATAAGTAATTCAGAAGAAAACAGATTATAATATTTTGTCTCCTTTTTTTTTTTTTTTTTTTACAGAAATGAAGAGAGATTTTATTTTTTAAACTACATTTGCTCCAAAGTTTGATACATTTAGGTTCAGGGATTTTGAAAAATCCTATAATGCACCACAGTGATGCTTTTCATTGCATATGTGACGCTCCTGTTCTATCCGCTCCGTACGGGACTCGAACCGGCATCTCTGGTTCGAGCTCCGTCTTTTTTTGTCAGTAATATTGCATGTTGATATAGTCACAGTTAGTGTTTAATGACGTCGGTGCCATCTCGTTATCGTCACATCTTAGTCATGGAAAAAAGGTAGTTGACGAAATTAACACTAGTATCGGAGTAGAGTCGTCACTCGGTACTACTGGTACTGCAAAAACACTGGTATCATTACATCTTTTTTTTTTTTAGTACCGACTTGGGTACCGGTACTTTTGATAACACTAATAGAGACAGCTGTTGCGATATATTATTGCACTATTGCAGAAAAACACAAGTGTCGTCCTGTGTATGTAAAGTTTTAGTTGTAAATTCAAAGATTCAAATATTTCACTTAAAACAATAAAGATGGCATCTTCTCAAATTGTTACAGTGGTAAACAGCTGCCGCTTGTACTCACGTTGATGACGCAATCAGAGCATGGTTTGGATCCAAGTAATATGATGTGAACAGAGACCAGCCGTGGCAGTAGGAAATGAAGATGGGTTCAGACCAAGCGGCCCAAGTGTGAAAGCATCCTAAGAACCCCTGTTTTAAATGACATGCAGCAAACATGGCCAATAAGCTGTGAGCTCAAGTAGACTTTATCAACAGCTACATAGGTAAATAACCTGTACCCTCTAATTCAATGTAAATCTACTGGTATAAACATTTACTTGTTATATAATTATTATTATGATGTTATTGTTGCTAAAACTGTGAATTTATGATTCACATGAGTAGATCAAAGACCAAAAACATCACAAGGTTGCTTTGATGTAACTGTCAGAGTTCATTTAAATATATATCAAATAAAATGTATGGCAAAAGAATTTCACACATATCATTTTATTTAAAACGGATGAGTTAAAGCATCTGGAGGAGCAAATCTGAAATAAAACTGCTGCTTGCACCGGTGTAAACAGGGTGTAAGTCTATGGTATTTTGAACCTTAACACTTGTGTTCAGCCAAGATAATTATTGTATTTTATTTTATTGGAAGTAATGAGATATGTGTAATTGCAATGTAAGTTGGTGAAATTTAAAAAATAAAAATAAAATCCCTCTTCTCTTCTCTTCTCTTCTCTTCTCTTCTCTTCTCCTTTCCTTACTTTCGCCTACACCCCAGTTCACTAATGAGATCAGACAGAGCAGGGGCGTTAGTTGGGAAAATCCAGAGCTCCAGTGCCCCGCGGCACAGGCATATTCAAACATCATGCTCAGATAGAGAGGAGGAGAAAGAGAGGGAGAGCGATTTCATGAGTAGACTCAATGAGTAGACTCCATGTGATGTGACCATTTACACAAGACAGGCACAGAGGAGGTAGATGAATAGTGCATTATTTTGTTTGGATGCAGTTTGCCTGCCATGAAATCTCAAATTCTCAAAGGCAATATGCTCAAATATTGTATTTTTGTGTTACGCTATAGCTCAGTGCACACAGTGTGATTATTTTCTGTCCTTAATAATTGCTACTTGTCAAATTGTACAATGTGACCCAGGTGAGACTTTGGGTAAAAGTAATGTCAAACTGTAGAATATACTGTACATCATAGCCAAGACTTAGGTCATTTGTTTTTAAGTCACCAGTCAGCGTCTGCTCTGGCACCCTCATTAGGGCTGCAACTAATGATTATTTTTATAATCGATTAATCTAACGATTAATAGAACGATTATTTGACTATTATGATTATTTGACCATAGGACGGTTAATCATTAGCTCTTAACTAATTATTCCACTTGTATCCCGACTTAATGGTTGCATTAAATGTGCTTACTAACAATAAAGTAGACAATCATCTTTTAAAAATACCTCTAAACGACATTCACTGAATTAAATGGAAAAAATACTTTTTATTAGGTTTAATTCAGTAAAGAAATTCACTGCAAAAAATTCTATTGTTATCAAGTGTTTTTGTCTTGTTTTCCATTTAAAAATGTCTAAAAACCCTTTAAACAAGATACATTTCATTGAGGAGCAACATATAAGATATTTAGACTTGCTTTAAGAGAATATATCTTAAATATAAGTGTGTATTATTTCACTTGGTTATACTGCGAGTGCAGTAAAGACAAAATATACTTATATTCAAGGTCTATTCTCTAAAAGCAAGTCTAAATATCTTATATGCTGATTCTCATGTGAATGAATCTTTTTTTAAAGGATTTTTAGATATTTAAAAATATTAGCATTTTTAATATTATATTCAACATTCTCAGATAACAAGTAAATTACATTGTTTTAATAGTTTTACATATTTATATTGGAAGACAAGCCAAAACAAAAACAATGCAAAAATGTGTATAATGGGGAGAAGACTTGCTCTCTTTAACTTTCTATTCACTTCAATCCATCTTTAACTCACAAAAAAACAAACTCTCTCATATTAATAAAGCTGCATATTGCCAATTTTCTTCACGTTAAGAAATAAACAGTGACATTCAGTAAGTCGCCAATACATTATAATCTAGCTGCATTAAGCGTGCACGCTCGAGGGATCAATCATTTCAATCTCTCCACCTTAGATCGGGACATTCGCGCAACTCACGGGAGAGGCGTTGACCGGATAGAAAATTGCCAGTTTCGGAGTTTGTAGTTATTTACATGATCTGCTTCCATATTATTTGAACTTTAATAAAGCTATAACGCATTAAATATAACTGCATTTAAGATGTAACACATTAAATATAACTGCAATTAAGATGTAAGGCATTAAATATAACTACATTTAAGATGTAAAACATTAAATATAATTATATTTAAGATGTAACGTTGGGGTGTATACTTTAAAGACGCTCAATACGCAAGTTTTACTCGAGCGGAGCGGCAGCTCCAGCTCCACTTATTCCACATCGAGAGTGCTTCTGTATTTACTTTGTATTTTTGCGTTATAATTCCCTCATACTTTGTGATCTACATCACCTTAAGCTGTTTGGAAAGTTTAGAGTGCATCTGGACTGTGAGTTGTGTAAGTCAGTCACAGTCATGAACAGGCAAACAAATGAGTTTTTGCACATGTCTGTTCTGCTTCCCCATTGTTTTCCTTTGTAAACACATGGTGGATGAATGTCTTTAACTGCTGCACTACGTCTTGCTGTTTCTTCAGCATTTCGCACAGTATCAGCACATTTTAAACAAAATGTCAAGTAAAAAAAAAAATCACATTTTCAATAACGCATGTTTCATTTGTTGCGCTGTGTCTAGATTGGATTTAGCACATGTGTCACATAGATTTAAAGTTCTAAACAAGTTTAGGCTGCATAGAGGGGACTGTTTCATTATTCCATATTATTTCAGATTGTTCTGCACCAAGCAAAGTTTCAGCGCTGATAAACAGACAGGCAACGTTTTTTTTTTTCTTCTGCTCTAGTGTACTGAGGGGTTGCCGTGCCTTATTTAAACTGTATATGTTTACAGTTTTAATACTGTTACGAATGTTGCCTATATGCTTACATAAAATACTGCTTATTGCAACAGTATTTGCTAGGAGAAGAAATGTAATTAGAAATATAAAGACAGTGAGCACTTTCTGGTTTGGGTCGGGTTTGGACTTAAAATCTGATGTATTCGGGCCGGGACGGGTAGGTTTCGGTTTGTGCCACAAGGCCCGTTCAGACCTCTAATGCAGCATCATGGTTGGGGGTACAAAATGTAAAAGTTTAAGAATCTGAGGTTGAACTCCCCATACTGATCGAGCACTATTCTAAATATTGGGGGAACGTGTCCCCTTCAATGGTGGTTACAGCCCTGCAGTGTACATTAAATAATGTGAGTACATTACGATGGGAGCAGTGTAAAGAACATGCCATTAGATGGGATCATTCCAGGAAATATTAAGTCTAGGAGTTTTCCTATATTAAAATATGTTTTATTATAATGTGGTGCTTTAGGGATAGTTCACCCAAAAATTACAATTTTGTCATCAATTACTCATATTCAAGTTGTTCCAAACCATTATGACTTTCTTTCATCATTGGAACACAAGAGGAGAAATTTTGAAGAACGTTGAAGAGTGGAGATTGAAACAGGAAATTACTGGTTATTAGAGGGGGATCAGGACTGGAAAAAGACCCTGAGCTTGGCCTAGAACTCTGGACGCCCGGGATGCTACCGCACCATATGTCAGAGCACTGCATAGGGCCGGGGCTAGCTATAGCCAGACTAGGCAATTGCCTAGGGCCTCCAAAAGACATGTGAACTTTGTAGATAGCCAGGGCTGTGCATGATAAGTTTATAGTGCTTGTAAAATCCTCAAATGAGACAATAGCGTTGCAACAAATAACATGGAAAATTATTCTGATGTCTACTTTGCTATCACAAAATCTTGAGTTTTCAAACTTTAGCACATGGTTATGGACGTGTTGAAAATGCTCCCACTGTGCTGCGAGTGTGGTCATGATAAAGAGATGCAAATCACAATTTTATGCGATGCACGCAAAAAACAAGAGGAGATGGCGATCAAATTAAAAAGCGATATATTATGTTTGCCTTCAATTCTGTGAGTATCTAGATGCTTGACTTATAGAGAACGAGCTTAAAGGTGGCGAGCCTTTGACGGAAGCATTGAATTCAGCATGCTTCTTAGAGAAACACCATGCAATACATTCCTCTAATAGGCTATTCCGTGGTTGACAGATAAGGGGTTTTCAGTGGTCTATTCTTAAACCAGTACAACGAATGTTAGTAAAACCATTTATTATAAATATTTATTATAAAATAATAAATTTATTATAAAATAAAACATTTATTATAAAATAAGTACCTTGATGACTGGCTGATCTTAGCTCACTCTCGAGAGGCACTATGTGCTCAGAGGGACCAGGTGCTCAGGCACCTCAGCTGTCTAGGGCTTCAGGTCAACTGGGAAAAGATTAAACTCTCCCCGGTTCAAAGCATCTATTTTCTCGGCCTGGAGTTAGACTTAGTCTCAGTGGTAGCACGCCTCACATACGACCTCTCGTCATTCAAAGCAGGCACCGTGGTTCCTCTAAAGCAGTTCCAGAGGCTCCTGGAGCATAGGGCATCCTCAGCCACGGTCGCGGCGCTAGGGTTGATGCATATGAGACCGCTACAGCACTGGCTGCAGACTCGAGTCGCGAGATGGGCATGGCACCACGGCACGTATCGTGTGATCTTCACCCCCCTCTGCCATCTGCGGCTACATTGGCACATCAACTGCCTAGAGTTGCTGGCTGTAATTCTTGCCCTGCGGAGGTTTCTCCTGCTGATCCGAGGCAAGCACGTCTTGATCCGTTCAGACAGCACCGTGACAGTAGCGTACATAAATCGCCAAGGCGACGTGCGCTCTCGTCATGTCACAATTTGCCTGCTATTTCCTTCTTTGGAGTCAGCACCGACTGAGGTCGCTGCACACCACTCATATCCCAGGCAGCCTCAACACGACAGCGGATGTGCTGTCTCGACAGGCTCTGATCAACGGAGTGTGGAGGCTCCACCCTCAGGTAGTTCAGCTGATCTAGGACCATTATAAAAAAGCACAGGTAGGCATGTTTGCTTCCCAGGAGAACACCCATTGCCCACTCTGGTACTCCCTCAGGTTGGAGGCAAGTCCCCTCGGGACAGATGCGCTGGAACACAGCTGGCATCTGTGAACAATTTCCCCCAGTGAGCCTACTTGAGGGACAGTGCAAGGACAGGCAGGACAGGGAACAAGTCACCCTAGTGACCCCTTACTGGCCCACCCGGACTTGGTTCTCGGATCTTACGCTCCTCGGCAAATGGCAAATCCCCCTGAGGAAAGACCTTCTTTCTCAGGGACAGGACACCCTCTGGCATCCGCATCCAGACCTCTGGAACCTCCACGTCTGGCCCCTGGACGGGATGTGGAAGATCTGAGTGGTCTACCGCCAGCTGTCGTAGACACCATCAAACAAGCCAGAGCTCCCTCCACCAGGCAGCTTTATGCCCTGAAGTGGTGCCTGTTCGCAAATTGGTGTTCTTCCCAATCTGAAGACCCACAGAGGTGCGCAGTCAGGTCAGTGCTCTCATTCCTACAAGGAAAGCTGGAGGGGCGGCTGTCCAAATGTTATGTTGCCGCTATAGCGGCCCACCGTGATGCGGTTGACGGTACTGTAAGTCCCTAGGAAAGCATGACCTGATTATCAGTTTTCTAAGAGGCGCCTGGAGGCTGAACCCTCCCAGGCCATGCCTGTTCCCCTCATGGGATCTCTCCGTGGTCCTTTCAGGCCTTCAGAAGGGCCCCCATGAGCATCTAGAATCAGTCGAGCTAAGTGCCTACGTTCTCTGTCAGCGACACTTGCCTGGAGTTCGGTCCGGCTGATGCTCATGTAATTCTAAGACCTCGACGGGCTATGTGCCCAAGGTTCCTACAACCCCTTTTAGGGACCAGGTAGTGAACCTGCAAGCGCTGCCCCAGGAGGAGGTAGACCCAGCCTTATCGTTGCTGTGTCCGGTGCCTGCTTTGCGTACCTATTTGGACCACACACAGAGCTTTATAATCTCCGAGCAGCTCATTGTTTGATTTGGCAGTCAGCGAAAAGTTAACGCTGTCTCCAAGCAGAGGCTTGCCCACTGGGTAGTCGACGCCATTGCACTGGTCTATCAGACCCAGGCCTTGCCCGCCCCCTTGCGGGTTCGAGCACACTCTACAAGGAGTGTGGCGTCCTCTTGCGCTCTGGCCAATGGCACCTCTCTAGCAGATATCTGTAGAGCAGTGGGCTGGGCGACACCCAATACCTTTGTGAGATTCTACAATCTCTGAGTTGAGTCGGTTTCGTCTCGTGTTTTGTCAGGTCCGAGCATGTAGAACTCGGTAACACGGGACAACTGACCGGGTGTACCGCTTGCGCTAGTGCCTTTCCCCTCCGCTGAGGCAAACACGTGTGCTTTTACCCCCAGGTGAGTCCACAAAAGCTTGCGCTCCCTGGATGTTTTTCGTCCCGAGCCCTCAGGTCCACAAATTCAGCAGAGGAATTCCCGACCAGACCCACTACGGGTACTAACTATTCTGTACTGGAACAGGTGCTCCACAGGGTTTGGCCGTCATAGATTAATCCCCCTGTGTGTATTTCCTGCGGTACGGTTCCCCCGCCGATGGACCCACGTCTCCCTTGGGCAGTTCCCTCTGCCCCCCGGTCGCCGTGTTTGTAGCAACTCCTCCCTTGCTAGTTAGGATCTACCACTGCACCTCTTCCACATGTGGCCTGAAAACCCATATGACGTATTTGCCACATTTATCACCTCCCCCCAGCCTGTGCAGGATGTGGTCTCCATGGGGTCTTTACCCCCTGAAAGAGTAGGAATGGAAAAGAACGCCTTCCCCAACGCATATTATAGCTAGATGGCCCCAGCCACATCTAAGACTCTGTGAGGAGAAACATAAGAGTAGAAAAGGCTGGCGCGGCCTGCTCCCATGCTCGCCACGTCGCTTGTTCCCACCACTCAAGGGAATCCTTTGTCGGATGCCGGGAACCTAATAAAAACAATATGACGTCATAATTGGGCGTTGGGGAGTGTTTCGTGCAGTCTGACGCTCATGCGCTTTTGGCACACTACAGCCTGCTACACCAGCATCAGCAGATCACGTAACATTGTCAGTGTAGGTGGCGCTATTGAATAGGGACACATTGTGTCGATTGTAGTGACACAATGTGTCCCTATTCAATAGCGCCACCTACACCTACATCGAGTGAGTGACAGAAGGGGAACATCTGGGTTACTAGTGTAACCCCCGTTCCCTGATGGAGGGAACGAGACGTTGTGTCCCCCTTGCCACAACACTGTACCAAGCCGCTGTAATTGCCGAACCTTGTTCTCGGCTCCTCAGTGCAGAACCTGACTGAACAGAGGCACATCCTGCCTTTTATACCCGTACGTCTGGGGGCGGAACTTGCAAATTTTGTTCCCCAATTTGGCATTGGCCTTTTTCATATTCAGAGGTATCCGAGGCTCCCGAAAGAAGCCCCTTATGTCACTACAATTAACAAAACGTCTCGATCCCTCCATCGGAGAATGTGAGTTACACTAGTAACCTAGACTTTCTTTAGCTCAGATCATGCAAAAAAAGAATGCTATTTTCCCTGCTAGTACAGCTGAGCATGCACATTTTCAAGTTGACTGATTAAACTGCAAGACGGGAATTCCTTTTCTACACCCGCCATGTTGGGTATTCCAGTTTCTCCCTGTTTTAATACAAGTAGTCTGTCTCTTGCTAAATAGTCTCTGATAGTGCTCTCGCTGTGATATTTAGAGTCCATCAAAACATAATAATTATATCAAGTGAAAGCTGACATTACTAGCGGTTGTCTTTCGTCAAATGAACAGATACTCAAAGAGTCTTTGCAAGCACATAATATGTTTTTTTTATGTAACAAACAGCCAAATTGTTCTTTTAAAAAGATATAATTTGGCACAACATCTTTTAAAAGTGCCGTGAGATGCATTCTTTAAATAATATTTGAGAACTTCTTAAAAATTGCACGTAGGAACATTCTTAAAAACTTCCAATAATTTATCCCAAGAACTTTCTTCTTTTTTTATAAGAACATTTTCGTAAATCAAGACCCATACTTTCCTTCCCTGTGTTGACCTTAACTGTTTTTAAAGAGAAATATGAAAACTACGCTCCACTGCAAATTCTACAAACATCTTCATAGACTTTAGACCTAAGTTATGCAAAGGTCACTGCATCGTTGTACAGATTTGCCCTTTAAAAAGCAAGTACAGCACTTGCTGAAAGGTGCTATGAGCTTGGTTTACCATTTTAGAAAATTATTTTAATAATTTTTGCATACAATTTATATGAAAATACAATAAATAACTATGCTTTTCCTGGACTTTTGCTCAGGGGTGGACTTAGCAAGCCGCAAATGTAGGCATACGCCTAGGGCACCCAGAAGCCAAGGGCCCCTAAAAATACAAATAATATGCCTTGTTATTATCATTGATGCTAAATAACCTGTGCTGAAATGTTATATATCACTGTTACAACACCGATGCGATTGATATTGTTATTTTTACCACCATCAATGCAAGTAACCACTTTCTCCCTCAGATTAGGCTGTAGTGGAATATTCCAAGGTTTTTATGCATCTGCACAAGTTCGTTAATAGATTTGTGTGATTTCACCATATACTCTGTTGCAAGTTACAAGTTAAGCTACATTGTTGTTGGTTCAGTTTGGTTTGAATTTGTGGAGAGAAAATGTTTTAACATAATAGAAACTTCCTAAGGTAACACTGTCTTTCCAAACGGATCAGATTGCTTCACAGTGTGCACCGCCACCTGCCACTGCTTCCACGAGCACAGCACTCACTATAGTCACAATACACAGTGCTGATGATGATTATGATCTGGGTGTTGACACTCTTAACTAAAAGAAAAAAATCTGACTGTATGACATGTTTTCGCCCTATTTGGCAGCTTAAATCTAGCAAACTTTATGTTTTCAAATTTAAAAGTTGATCAAAGTGTTCTGGAAACATGCAAAGTCAAGTCTTAGTCTAATAATTTGTATATACTTAATTCAAGGTCAAGTTGATGGAGGAAAAGTGCATTAAGAAAGAGGGAGAGTGAGAAAGTAAAAAGGTAGTGTAGTGGTATATACTGTATTGTAGTTCATAGTAGCCAGATTGTGTTTTTATAATGTGGTGTCAGACATTATTAACAACTCTGGAATATCTAGAAATAAAGTGAATCAACAGAAAGTAAAATAGTGAAGTCTTCCTCGGATGCCATGTGTACACAGGCATTGCAGGAAAATTATGTTGCTGTGGAGAAAGCTGCTTACTGACTGAGTCACATGTATATGGGGAGTAATACATACAGTGCTATACAGTAAGCGAGAATGCCAATTTCTCGCAATAACCCGCTTTCTGGTGTCCATGTAACCATAGTCAGTGATAACTTTGTGCATAGGAATATTTTCTCCATACCATTCCTTAAAAAAATAATAATGTCATTGAAGTGGGCCCCAAATCACTACATCTGCCCCTGCTCTTGCTTCTGTCTACATTGCAAGTGAGGTCTCGCACTCCCTTTTTACACCTGATATTAACATCCATCTCGGGTGATCCAATCACAAGTGGTTTACAACTGTTAGTAACATGCCCCTCAAATGCCCCTCAAATGCATCTTCTGTGACCACCTGTGAATGGATTTTGAGGGGAGGGTCTCTGATTTTCAGACTACTTGCATTAGGGTTGCTCTGATACCAAAACTTTGGCTTCAGATCGATACCAACCCTGGTATGTTGTGGTATGTTGAAGGAGTGAAGAACACAAGTGCAGTTTTATTAAATAAACGTGAAATCCAAAACTTTAACTATAAATGAGAACTAAACTAGACATAAACATGACTAAAACATGGCTAAACATAAATGTGGGTTGACATAAACTAGACTTGGCATGGCTTAAACAAAACAACAAAGTTACACTTACAAACAGTTCTTGACAAGAGTCAAATGACAAACATGAGAGCTTATATACACAGACATGCTTAGCAAGACAACCAATGAGTAGACAGAACTGTAATCACGATTACAAGACTAATAACCTAAAACCAATGACAAACTAGATCTAATAACAAAGTAATCAAACAATGAACCAATGAAAACTAGACACATGAACATGGAGGGAAACATTAAATCACATGACAAGGGAATTGCATGACAAGAACCAGGAACTAGACTTTTCAAAATAAAAGACATGAAAACATGAACCAACAGAATAAACATGAACACACACATTAAACATTACACACTAACCTCTTGGCTTAATTCAAAGAATACATATTTCAAATAAGCATGCTTATATTGTTGCAGGACAGTAATTAATTGTATATTTTAAAATATTAAATATAATATAATTTTTTATTTGTGATACTATTTATCAGAACTAGAAGCCCTTGCGCATGACATCATATCCTGGTCCGTTAAGGTGTCCGAAGTAATCTTGTGTGCTCAAAGTCTTTACTTTCAATGGGGGGAAAAAAGTAATTCAGGTTTACAACCTAGAGGGTGAGTACATGACACCAAAATTTAAATATCCCTTCATATATTACAAATTTATTCAGCTTTTGTCCACTATCTTATAACACTATTGTTTTAATTACTTTCCCAGTTTTTGTCTGTTAAATGGCTATTACTGTATCAAACATATTTTCACTCTGAAATTTGGTGGTTTTGAAAAGAGAATCAGTCGATTAATTTCAGAACCCAATATGTCCCTATTCACTACATCACTCTGACAATAAGATATCCTCCCTTGGAGACCAATGTTACTGACTGGACATATTGGTTGCTGAGAGATAGAGTTGAATGATGCTTTGCCTGCAGAAATTGCAATACAATCTTTCTCCCCCATCATATGTTCACGTGCGTATGACGAAAATACCACTTTTATTGTAGGTGTGGGCGGATATGAGGAAAATGACACCGAAATTGCTTTTTCTGTCTCTACAGTTTCAAGACTGTCCTCTTGCTGGATTTAGGTGCAATGTGTATTTCTGATATCTTACCTTACTAGCTGCTGGGGGTCAATGTAAACTTAATCTATTTGTCCATGATAATGTACAGCTGGAACAATGTGATCTCATGGATATTTTTGCATAGACACAAATGTTGAATATCAGTGAATTGACAGAATCTAAAATGTAAACCCCTTTACATTTGAACAACTTAGCACATCCTGACATTTCTGATATCTTAGTAGCTACTGGGGGTCAGGTCAGTGAATCCTCATCTATGTAATTTCAATCATTTACTGCCAGAAACATTTATTTCTGGCCCTAAAGTACATGGAAACACGTCAAATGGTGTATCCAGCAAGACTGAGATGTACAGGACAGCTAATCAGAGATCTTTTTTTGCTGGAGGAAACCAGTCTTCATTAAGTCAATTTAAAGTGTCAGAATCTATTGATCGATCCAAGATGTTTGAGGCAAATTGTAGCCTAGATGAGACTAAAATCATCTTGTTCCTCCCCAGCTATAATTTTAATTCTATCATTTCATTTTAATCCCTCTGCCAGACACAATATTTCCCACGAGATAAAGTAAAGAGAGGCAGCCTGCCTCATTACCCTGATTAGAGAACATACAGTAGCTACTTTTGGCCTGGGGCTCTGTAACACGGTGTCCTGCCAGTTACACTTTAAACATCAAGGACACTCATGGATTAGCATACCTGTGCATTATACATGCATACATGCATGTTAATGTAAATAGTTTTATTTTATTTTTTTATCCCATAACACTTGCTCTTTTTTTAACAATGCTGGGTGATTCTTTTGAGTAAAGCCTCATCATTATTTTTTTTTAATGTTTATGTGTAATAAAGTTAATGACGCAAACATGAGCCTGAAGCTTCTTTAAAATGTACTTTCTGTGACCATAGATACATTGTCAATAGCCCCTCTCACACATACAGTGTTTTCCAGACATTTTACTGCAATTTTAAGGTTAGAGGTCATGTGTGAACACAACACTTTTAAAAATACTGGCAAATGTTGCTCTGGAAATTTACCTTAATGAGAGGTTTTATAATTTATACATTTGAATGTCCATTTTGATGGTATGTGTGAATAGCACATGTGGTGCAGTTACCAGTAAAGGCAACCCAACAATTTTCCTGTAATTTACCTTGTTGCGTGTGTAAAAGGAGCTATTGAGTAATGGCATATAGTGAACCTAAACAATAAACAGAGGATTAGGAAAAAATATTTTACTCTTTACGATAACATATAATTTCTGTGCACAAAGATGTTTTAAATGAAAAGATAAATACCCAATACTAGAAGAAAAGCATCAGTGTGCTTTTTTGGAACACTAACACATAGCCCAATTCTGTAAAATTATTGTTTAGCTTACTCTGCTATAAGTAATGACGAGATGAACCCAAATGTAGTTTATTGACTAATTATATCCAAAAAAGTGAAAGAAACAAAACAGAACCTAAACACAAACAGGAATAGACTATGACTTGACTGAACTTGACTAATGAAAACAAAGACTATGACACAACATTACAGGATAATACAATCACAATACTCAACAAAGGACAAAGGTAAACGTGAGAGCTTAAATGCATAGACTAGGGTTAACAAGATAACAAGCTTCTGGGACTTTGGCTCGACTCCACATTGTCATGGTCTGATCACATCAACAAAGTTGTTGTTAAAATGGGTAGAGCTGTTGCAGTAGTGCGTAAATGTGCACAGTTTTTAAAATTACAGTTGTTTAGTCGTGTTGTCTGTACATTGGTTTTGTGTCATTTGGATTACTGTTCTGTTGTATGGTCTTCTGCATCAAGCAGTCATTTAAAAAAATTACAAGTGGCGCAAAATAAGGCTGCAAGACTGGTTCTTGGTTGTTCTTCGAGGACTAGTGTTGCAGAGATGCATGAACGTCTTGCTTGGCTGGTGGTCAAGCATAGACTATCTGTTAATATGTTAGTATATTTTCATAGAATTATTAACATTCGGATTCCTAAATTTCTTTATGATAATATAATTTATTGTTCTGATATGCATTCACATTACACAAGAGGGGTGAATAGTCGACAGATTTCTTTACCCCTACCTAAATCGGACTCTATGAAGAGGACTGTGTTTTATAGGTCAATTGTATTTTGGAACAATCTTCCTATTGGGGTTCGTGAAATCAAGGGAAAAACTGGTTTTAAAAAAAGATTAAGACTGTATTGGTTTTCAACATCATAATATCGTCTGGATTGGTTGTGTGAGGTTGCATTATGTGCTATGTTATTCTTTATTATTATTATTATTATTTTTATTATTTTTTTTATTTTATTTTTTTTGTGTGTATTTATATATGATATATTTGGGAGTAATTGTGATTGTAATTATTGGCTTTTGGATGTATTGTTTGGACCCCAGGAAGACTAGCTGTCGTCTCGGCGTCAGCTAATGGGGATCCTTTTAAATAAACAAATAAACAAATAAACAAAACCACCAATGACAAGACTGGAATAATAGCATAGGGACCAATGACAGAACTGAACTGATAAACAAGATAACAAGACTAATAAACATGAACCAATGAAAAGACAAGACAAACAAACCAAGAAATATTAAAAACAGGACACATAAAACATGAGGGAAACAGGAAACCATATGACTAAGACACATGACCAGACAATGAATTAAACTAATTTCAAAATAAAAGACTTGAAAACAAGATATGCACAAAAACACACTTAAACATTACAATTACGTTTATGATCATTTTTATGGGGCTTTTCACATTTTTTGAGCCACAGCTCAGACAATCTGAAAACTCCAGCAAACAAAATAAAAATTAAACAACAATGCAATGAGTAAATTATGACAGAATTTTCAATTTATTTCATTTTGTGTACATAGCCTTGGGTAAAGTTATGAAATTCTCTGAAATTAGTTAAATATGGCATCAGAGTGACATTTAAAATATGGACCAATGGTGATGTATTGGTGGTGCAAGAAAAAAGTCACCATAGTGACTTATTGTCAAGTGTGTTGTTGACCCAACAACATATTTTCATTATGTAGTACCAGTTTTATAAAAGCAATATCATGTGGAATAGCACCCTTTAATCATGGCTAAAGGCCATTGTAAGGCATGAATTGCTAGGCAGTGGAGTATGATCATAATATAGCACAGCCTCTTGTACCTTAAATTAAAACATTAACTACTCTCTAAATTTCCATCAATGATTGTGCTGTTCCCTTCTAATAACATACACATTGTTCAAATTAAAATCTTCTCTTTTTTATAAATAATGTACAGATTACATCCTCACAGTTCAAATATGGAAACACCCTTAAAACTATCCACACCAACAAATTCAAGATAAGCAATCCTGAGCAAAGGGAGGACAATCAGTGGTTCAAAGCAATACATTGATTCTAGTTGGTCATAGCAAAATAGATGGCTGTTTCTACTGCGTTTGACACAGACATAATTTTGTTAGGCTGTTTGCATCCATCAGCAACTCTCACTTCCTCCAACGGTTTCATGGTCTCACACACACATTGAGCTATAGAGGTGATGGTGGGAAAGGTGGAAAACAATGAACATAGATTGTTGCTATAAAAAGACCAGGGAGATTATTTCTGTAAAATTTGCTTTGTTTCTTGTTATTTGCTTGTTTCTTCTTTCATACTTTTGACTTCCTATAGGAATTAAAAATATTTTTTTTTATTTGTACCTTGATGTTTAAACATTTGTTTTTCTTGGCTCATTAGACCTTCTCTATTATCATTTGTGAGTGTGTGCAACAGGTTTCAATGGAAAGGAGGCGGAAACTGGACGAAGCATCAAATTAATGTTTAATGAGACATTAAAACATAAAGACAAAACATAAACACAAATGCATACAGGGAAGCTGCCTGTAGCTCTATATCTCCCAAACTGCCACATCTCATTGCACCTTATCCCTCTCCTCGGCTGATTAGCCCGATTGGGGGCTGGACATGCGTGGTCATGGCCTGGTCCCATCCTTCTCCTTGTCACACTCCTCCCTCCTTTATCTCAGGCCGGGGAACCCCCGGAATGACGTATATCCCCCCCCCCCCCCCCCCCCCACCCCCCTCCTGCCAGCAGGCCTTCCGACTTTCTGCGACCTGGGAGGGAGACAAGGGAAGGTAAAAACAAAAAGAGGAGAGAGAAAGACCATCGTGGAGCGACAGTGAAAAAGAGAAAGAAAAAATTGTACTCGCTGGTTCCCAGACATGCCGTCACCTGGTCCTCGATCACTCCTCCACCCGCTGGCAGACAACAGCCACTCCTCCCCAGGCAGACCGGAGCTAGTCTTACAACCGCTGGTGGACGGAACATCCCTCCACATTTTGGCGGCCGGTAGGGAACTCATCCTCCCCTGGCAGTAGCTCTACGACTCCAGCGAGCCCCTCCTCCCCTCATAGATGGCAGCCGTTCTTCCGACCCCGCCGCATTTTTGCGGCCAGTGGGGAACTCCTCCACCCCTAGCAGTGGCCCCACCGCCTCAGGCGGCCGGCAGTGAGCCCCCCTCCCCTCGCGGATGTCGGCTGTTCCTCCGCGTCAGGAGGCGGAGGAACCAACGTAACAAAGGGTAAAATGGAAAGGAGGAGGAGGCGGAAACCGGACAAACAATCAAAATAATGTTTAATGAGAAATTTAAACATAAACAGAAATGCACAAACTGCAGCTGCATGTAGCTCTCTCTCTCTCCCGAACTGCCGCGTCCCGCTGCATTTATCCCTCTCCTCGGCTGATTAGCCCAATTGGGGGCCGGGTGTGCGTAGTCACGGCCCGCCCTCCTCCTCGTCACAGTGTGTTACAATGCAACATATGTTTCAACAATGTGCTGTTTTGTCATTACTGGGAAGTATTTCATTATATATTGACTACATTTAACAGCAGATAAAATTATGACTGCCTTAAGAATGTTGAGATGCAGTGCCTTATTAAGATGTCAAATATTGTAATGATCATCAGCAATAAGCATTAGACAAAAGAGGGCAAAATCTAAGAAAAACCTGCATGAAAGAGTGGATAAATGAGAGGACGTGGTGACATGCTGGATAAGATAAACTGTCACTCATGAGTGAACAGCATTTGATTGAGGCTGAACACAGATTAGACAGAAATCCCATACCAGAACGCGTATCTAATCCTCAACCACACTTGATTTTGGAGAGTCTACGATTGTTTGTCACACTTTGTACTCTGTTGAATATTTCCCAGGGTAGTTTTATTTTCTAAAGTCACTTTTCGAGTATTAACAAACCTTACCTTAAGAAAAAAAAAAAAAAAAAATGTTAAAAGACAAAAAATATGTTTAGGTCAACAGTAAATGTATATAATAATAAAATATATATAGTTTACTCAAAACTAAGACACGAGCCCCATTCTCACTCATATATAAGAATACGATTTTATGTATTGTAACTACGGTTTGTTTTATAATTAATTCGATTTGCAATAGCAGTGAGTGTCTCAATATCGTTGTTGGGTAAGTTACTCAAAAAAAGTAATCCACAACAAATGACTAATTACTTAAAAATAATCAGATTACTTAAATTATTAATTCATTGGAAAAGTTATCCCATTACTAATTACTTAATTCTTAAGTTACTTCCTTAAACACATTTCCGCTCAAGTAATTCAAAAGGTAATGACAGTATTTCCTTTTTTATTGTTGTACATAAGTTATTCTCTCAGCACCAAACATGTCTCCCTTACAATGAGTGCGTTAACACGCACATTCTTAAACAAATTATGCTTAATAAGTTGACGGTGCATGTGTTCATGTAAATGCAATAAACGGCTTAATTTCACAAGGCATTTAGACACCTTTACTGGTGTTCTCAAAGAAATGTGCTGAGCGTATGTCTCTTCGCGGGTTGACTTAAAAAGCAGTGAATAACACAATTATTTAAAATCTCATGTAAAAACGGTTTCCTTGCTTTGTCAGCTTTTTTAAATAAGCTGCTCAATGACTCCTTAGTCGTTAGTCACAAAAACGCAAATGAGCATACATATTAGTTTATATTAGTTTAGAAATACATTTATGTGTAACCCTAGAAATGTACTTAAAGGGGTCATGAAGTGCTATTTTTTTATTATTATCTTCCCTGAGGTCCAATGATAATGTTATACAAGTTTTTTTTTTTTTTTTTGCACCCAAACAGTCACAATTTAGTACTATGTATTGTAATTGTACACCCTGTTTTTGACTCTCTGTCTGAAACACTCAGTTTTGGCCTAAGCACCTCCTTAAAACTTCAGCGTAAATGCCCATTGTTATGATTGTTGTATTGAACATCATGCAGCCACTCAAATTCATAGAATGAACATGCACCACAACATTATAAAAAAATTGCAGGGCTTGCACATAATGCACATCCAATACATTGCATCCAAATATATTAAACTGTTCATCTCACGCACAACTTTTATCACTCAGCACCATAAAATATCAAACAGTCATGAAATCTGAAACATTCATGAATGAAATGGTTTACTTACATTTTTGATAGGGTCCAAGTGTTTTTAAATGCCCCATCCTTTAATAACTGTTTCTTTGCAAAACTTGAATCTTGCAGTGAAACTAGATGCACACATATACAGTATCATCCTGCACTGATGTGCTGCTGATGTGTTTGTGCTCAAAACAACAAGAGGTGAGATACATGGCAGTGGTCAAAGAGTTTTTGTAGGCTATGTTTATATACAAAATAATGGAATAGTTAGGCCTTTAAAAATAATTAAATTAATTGCAATTCAGTGACTGTAATCCAGTTCTAAGAATTTAAAATGTAATGCGTAACACTACGCAAACATTTGCAAACAATATTTGTTTTAGTAGCTGTCCAATGTTATGGGGCTTGATTTAAAATTGAAGGATGGGAGATATATGTCTGTAATGTGGGTGTCACTAATATTATACCAAGCAAATTAAGACTAGTGTGATTCTGAAAGTGTCAGCAGTGATTGTGCTGATTTTTCATTTACAATGTCTCCCTCATTGTGAGAGTGTGCTTGTGATTACCGTTTTCATTATTTCTCAGCGTCTAGCTGCTTTTATAACTGTATCCAATTAAATCTGTACAGTCACAAAACAGTACATTTTGTGTGAATATTAATCAATATAAATGACTGTTTAATCTTTTAATTCTGTTACGTTTAGTTCCATTACCACAGATTTTGTAAAAGTTCCTGGGAAGGAATTATTTCAATTCCATCGAATTTGTCAATCAGTTGGAGATTTATTATAAGAGCTTGTTTAAGGACACGTCAATGTACACCTGGGTCAGACATTTACTTTTTATTTTCTTAGAAACAAGCCAGGGGTATACATAGTACACAATACTACAGATATATTTTACAATATTGCCAAGACATTATATTCAACACATAGTGCAATGGTTTTCAATGCTTTGGAGTTGTTGGAGGTACAAAGAGTATTTACAATAAAGTGCAAATAGGGGCTTTATAGACATAAATTTACACTTATGTATAAAAAACTTGGCAAGAAAAATAAACAGATTGATCAGAAAATATTAACGTAGGTTATCAAAACTGTGAAAACCAAATAAATGCCTTTATAAAGCAAAGAAAAACTAGTTAAAATAGAGGTACGTACAAACAAACAAAATTTTCTCCAAAATACTACAGCGTGGACACATTCCCAAAAAAGGTGAGGGGCAGATTCATCTACAGCATTACAGAAGGAGCAAAGTGGATCTATTTCAGGGAGCACATGTTTATTAAATAAAAATTGACTGGGTAAAAATGGTGTAACAGTTTAAAGGACACCTCCTTAACCTTGTTGGTAAATAAATATTTGTGAGGTAAAGACCATACGACCTGCGTCAGACATGCTTGTGTCGCGTCTCGGGTTTGTTGTGTCACAAAAAAGAAAATGTTTAGGTCACGGTGTCAAGTTAAATATAGTTTAATACTTAATCTTTAAACACATCTTGAGATCCCTCACTTCGCATTTGCACTCCAAGTGTTTTGAACGCAAGAACGTAATGCATGTTTGAGTTGTGTGTCTGCTGTAATAAATGTGCACTGTAATAAACTGTGCGTTGCTCACACAGCTGAAATTTCACTTACTGCCCTCTGGATTAAACAGGTGGTACTACAAGCTTGCATGTCTCAGGAATTTCTCAGAAAAGGAGTCGATTAATTGCGTACAATTTTTTAACACGTTATTTTTTGTAAAATTAATTGCACGTTATTAACGCGTTAAATCGACAGCCCTAGTATTTTTACAAGAGGATGCTTCTATGAGAAATACTAAACAATGTAGTCTGTAGAATCAGAAAGCTAGAAATAATATTTTCTGCCTTATTCTATGAAAATAATACACAAACGATCATAAGATGTTGTTGTATACACTGTGCGGTTTTGAAATTTTGCAGCATCAGATATAGCTCCTTGTGTAATTAGCCATGTGAATATTTAGCATTGTGTCAAGATAAAATGGTATTTCTAGCCATTAGGTGCACCTGTTACAAGTCACGATTTTATTTTATAATTAATTATATCAAGAAAATCCACGTTAGATCATTGTTTTTCCTTTTAGTAAGACATTTGATATTATTGCAAAGATGTACTGCCAAAATATTGGTTACATTTTAGAATGTTTTTCCTCAAACATTTTCCTTCAAAAGAAATTGACTTCTGAAGCTACACTGTATAAGATATTGTAACAGGGTAAAAGGGAAAGGAAGAGGCGATTACCAACTTGACAATATAAACAATAATTAAATGATTAACTTAAAACAAAAGACATACAACACAAACAGATACAGTTACAGATACAGCTGCCTGTAGCTTTCTCTCTCCCCCAATCGGCCGCCTCTGGCAGCCTTTATCCCTCTCGTCGGCTTGATTAGCCTGATTAGGGGCCAGGCGTACGTCATCACAGCCCAGCCCCACCCTCCTCCTAGCCACAGATATTTAGACTTTTTCAAAGCATACATATTTATATAAGTGTATTTTGCACAAAATACATTACAAATTACATTTTGCATCTTGTAATCTGTAATCTGTTGTGGAATATATATTAAAAGTAACCCTCCCAACCCTACTGATGGGACTGCACAACATCACTCCACTACTGTGATCCATGTACCTGAATTGTCTCTAACATGCTGATATTGCACTTGACTGCACTCCACATCTGGATATATGCCAGGTTATAATGCTCTTGTACACCATTTGAAAATTATTTGATGAATTACTGCTATCATAATCAACAGAAAATGTATACAAACATATCTTTTAAATTAAATTCAGTTCACTGCCTGCTTTCATCTGGCAGTAATAGTGCGATGTAAATTGCGCTAAGCAATTTTTGTGAATAAAGCATGATCTATAATGAGCCTAATTTAAATAGAAAGGAGGCGTGTTTGCATGTTAAGTGTAGCATCTGGACCAATCAGACACACAATTATTCATTATTTAATGAATAAGCCAACAGATGTCTCAAGACTGTAACAAGCAAAGGTCCAAGTAGGCCCATGCCGACTCCGTTATGTCTGCTCCCCCACTGATCATTATCAAGCCTTTACACTGTCTTTACAAGGTTCAGCAACTAGTGGAAAAAAGTTAAATTACAAGCGGGGGGAGGCTAGCTGCATGCCAGAGCAATCTTTCCCCCACTAAGAAATGGATTAAAAGTCCAGAACAACAGCCTTTTCTTCATAAAATTATAGACAAACTGTCTATAAATTCACACATGTATCCTCAGGACATTGTGTATAGGATAATTACTGTCTTGTAAAGTGTTTTTTGTACTGTATACTGTTTTATGCATGACTTATGACAGGACTACCAACTAATGTAAAATTATTTAGTATCATGTTTCCTACCAAATGAATCCTTGTGTGACATCCTGCACAATGGTGTGTGTGTGTGTGTATATATATATATATATATATATATTCTGACAGCAGGCATCATATGCTTGCTATATTAATCAGAGCATAAAGGGGCTTAAACTAACCACAATCATTCAAATGAGTCAGCTTCCAAACAAAGTAACATTTCCCACTTGGAAATTGCACCTTTCTCATTGGTCAAGCCAGACTTGAGAGGAGGGACCTCCAGCAGAAGATAAAAGACACGTCCGCCTCTTACTCTTTCTCTTTCCCCTGACCCTCTGCTGCTGTTTGTGTGGGACTGGGACCGGGACCGGGACCGGGACCAGACCCCCCCCCCCCCCCCCCCCAGTCCGACCCTGAGGCTGCAGGCCAGCAGGCCTCAACACATCAAGCCATGTGCAACTACCTTGACCATAGAGTCAATGAACACCACCGTTCATCATCATTTCTTCATTCAACGTGGAAGAAATTGGTTGCAAATTCAACACCATCGACCCAAGGAACCATCAAGCCTTTCTCCTGCGACTGCATCCGGACGCTCTCTCAACAGCCAAAAAAAGGCAATTGCAAGTTTCGTACCAGTAACTAACTGAACATAGTTTAGTATAAGATGAAAACCCCTTTGTAATAAAGGTGCTTTTAAATTAAGAACTTGATGGTCCTCTCAGATGGTCAAATGATTTTTTTCCATAACTGCATTTCCCCTATTCTGTTCCAGTTTCATTTTATTTTAACTTTTCACTTTCCCATGTATGAGTGTTTCATGTGTATGTTTTTGTTGATATTAGTTATGTGTTCATATTTCAGTTCAATAAGCTTTTGTGTACATTCATGCAAGTTGATTCTGGTCTGCTTGTAAATCAACATAAATGTAACGATTCGATCACAGCTACATGCTAAGAAAGAGTTATTTTTGTGTGGCCACGAAAAATATCCTTTCTGAGAATTGATAGACGATCAATACTGAATAATCTGTACATATTGTAAACACAGTACAGCTAAGCTAATAGCATAACAACACCGCTAAACTAACCAGTTAGCAAACTTTCATTGAAACCCCTAAATACGCTACATAAGGAATAACTGACTTAATTGAAATATTTATTTTAGTGCCGATTGCGCCTGCTTAAACTAGATTGCATGTGGTTAGTGAATAAGTTACAGTTTTTGCACTGAAATACCAGCCACAAATGTGGCACATCTGTTAATGCATTCGCCACAAAGTGTGTAATTTCATGGCCACTAGTAGCACCAAGCGAATTGCAAAAATGACTGTTTTAAAATTGGTTCCCTGAACATCCCCTTTTTGTGTTTTATATAAAAAAGACAAGTATAAGAGGTTGGAACCACATAGGGGTGATAAAAGTGTGTCAAAATTTTTAGGAAAGAGCAGCCTCTGTGCAATAAATTCTTTATTGGGGGACTGTTCCTTGCTTTCATGTGATTCCATGTTTTCAGCTTCACTGACAGTGAATTATGTCTCTCAGTTTCAGGCTTCCTCCCTGGCCGCAGCTCATGGATTTCCTCACGGAATATCCCTACAATGTCACTTATTATGACAACGGGACCGGGGCTCTCAATGGCACTGGCTGTGAGGCCAAGCACCAGTATAACTACTATGCCATGCTCCTCACTCTGCTCATCTTTGTCATTGTCTTCGGCAATGTGTTGGTGTGTATGGCAGTCTCCCGGGAGAAAGCACTGCAGACCACCACTAATTACCTCATTGTCAGCCTGGCGGTGGCGGATCTTCTAGTGGCCACATTAGTTATGCCCTGGGTCGTATATCTTGAGGTAAGGAACATTACTTGTGTCATATGGCACCATATTTCAGGCTTGCTAAAAAGTTTAAAATTGACTTTATGTCTCAACACTGACTTTTAAACACTTTCAGTATATGATGATTCAGAGTACCTAATCAATATTTAAAAACAGTATGTGCTGTTGAATCAATTTAATTGGATAATTGTCTTACAGCTCCTCTGGGACAAGTCCCAGGGGCTGCTGTAAGCTGGTGCCTTAAATCTTTTACTTTATTATTCACATAGTGCTGTGTGGCTTTTGTGCCGGCTGTGTGATTTCCAACTCCCAGATAGGCAATTGATTTGTCCTTTGTACTTGAAACATACTGCAAAAAGGTTCCACTGCTCATAGAAGGCTGAAATATAACCGCAATGGGCTAAATGAGGTCTAACTTACCAAGATTGAAGAAATAGATTCATTAAATGCTTTGGAAACATTTGAATACTGTAGATTTGTTGAAATAGTTTGGAGGATTGTCTTAAATAATAGCATCCCCTAGGATTATAAAAATTGATGAAATTTGGTGTGTGTTATCAGATTGTCCTGGTGTCTAGGTGTACCAAGTTTTGTGAAGTTTAGATATTGCGCTGTGAACATACGAATCAATTAGTCTTCGCTCTAAACATAAATCCAACCCTAGTTTGATTTTAATTTACGGATTAAATTTGCTATGTGTCCTCGGACTGTCTTAGTGACAATGTGTACCAAGTTTAGTGAAGTTTGGACATTGCACTCACAAGATACAAGCAATCGGTCATTATGGGCCACATCTGAAAATTGTAACTCTCCAGGCAAACAGTAATGAGATGGGTCATGGACACTGCAGTAAATCTGAAGCTGCAGTTTAAAATCAAAGTGGACACTTTCAACTTTTTCTGGCCCTGGATGAGAGCTGTGATGTGTGTGACACAGCCCAGTTACTCACCTTCATATGCGTGATAACGAATGACTTCGAGACAATAGAGGATTTGGCTGCAATGCAGTCAATGAAAGGGAGTGATTATTTTAACAGAGGTAAATGCGTGCATACAAAAGTTGGGACTGAAATGAGAAAAGTTGTTAGGTGTTGGTAACTTACAGGTCTCAAAATCAAAAGGTCAGAAGAGTGAGGTTTATACACATTGCACAGCTACCAATCAGCTGGCTCCTGTTAAACTCACCCCCCTTAACCTCACTCCCATCTGGGTCACGACACCATTGTGATCTCCTGTTCTACCTGCTCCATATGGGACTTGAACCGGCATCTCCGGCATGGGAGGTGGGTGTGCTAACAAAGAGGCTATAGGCCTCAGTGAGGTTTATACACATTTTACAGCTATTTATCAGCTGGCCACCGTTACACCTTGTTAAGGCTTCCACTAGAAAGCTGCTGTTTCCCTCATGCCAAATGGTGGGCAATACTCTCACTCACCTGCCAACACTTATCAGCATGCAGTGTGAGTTTTCAAGGCTTTTTTTCGGACTTCAAAACAGTGGTGAGTGACGTGCACATGATTTCTTCTCCCTTCACATGAAATGTGAACAATGGCCCTTGTGATTTTCTTCTAAAAATTATTGACCTGCAGTCTAAAGCACTGGCAGAGCACTTCAGCTCAGAGCCACTACATGACATTTATTCTTCTCTTAAGGATGAAAACTTTCCATGAACGAGGATGCAAGCTGGTACTCTTTGGTTCATATGAAAACAGACATTCACAGTTATGAAATCCAACAAGTCAAGATACAGATCCTCTCTCGGTGATGATCACCTGTCAGCTGTTCTTCAGATATCAACCTCAGATATTAAACATGTCTTGCATATAGTTAATGTAATGTTCTTAGTTGTAGTGCACTTAATTCTTTGGTAATTAAAAAGGCAATTTGTAGTGATTTCCTTAGACAAATCTGTAGCTCTTTTTTATATCAATATAATTATATAATAATTAGTGCTGTCAGTCAATATTTTTTTTAATCACAGTTAATCAATTTTGACACTATATACTGTATAATTATTGTCTTGTCAAAATTC
Source organism: Moxostoma hubbsi (assembly GCA_032164185.1). Classification (NCBI taxonomy): domain Eukaryota; kingdom Metazoa; phylum Chordata; class Actinopteri; order Cypriniformes; family Catostomidae; genus Moxostoma; species Moxostoma hubbsi. Next base: position 13,042,867 of record JAVLUX010000044.1, read on the forward strand.
ATTTATTTCCATTTTAGGAGAGAAAACAAAACAATATGTAGCAATATAATGATTTATTAACATTTTCCAAACAAAGCCTTCAATAATATAAACAGAAATGCACTAAAATATAACAAATTCAAGGAAAATTAAGCACTGTTTTATAAAAGCGGCCTAGGAGGATTTAGAAAAAGTAGGTTTTACAGAAAATTCTGTAAAAGTTTTGCTTGGCTTGACCCAAGGATTTAGAGGACAGACGATTTTAATCCTAGCCCTTACAGTTCCGGAGTTATGAGTGAAAATGTTAATATGCTTATAATAGTGCCAATTAGTGGCGAGTGCATTTCATTTAAATTTCCTGAGGAGTGCGTGGGATTTGGGACCATCCCACTAAGTTTGAGATCTCTGGGCTTAAGTTGTTGCCACCCAGATTATTTTAGGGAAGAAAAATAAGATTAATAATAATAATAATAAAAATTAAAAAATTTAAAAAAAATAGGACTCCAGCAGCTTTGATGCTTGAGCTCCTAATATAAAAATCAGTCAAAATAAAATAGGGTTGCAGCAGCTGCAGCAATGCATCAAGTAGTAACTGAGAGCCATTTAACTATTTGTTTTTACTTCCTTAGTGATTACATTCTCCACAAAAAGAACCCTACAAGTGCTAGACATGTGTTTTAATTTGGGCTGTCGATCGATTCTAAGAGGTCCGGCTAGGCTCGGCCTGTTCCCAGGTCGGCAAGCGTTGCCTTGTTCCCCTGTCTAGGGTAACTATAAGGGTTCCACCGACTTTATGGGGCATTGGGGAAGAGTACGTGCAGTCTGATACAGCTGGTCGTTTTGGCACGTCAAGTATCTGCCCGCTCCTGTGTCAGCAGTACACGTACATGGCTCAGAGCATGGCGTGATTTAAATTGGACCCCTAGCGTCGCTTCTTCGACACAACGTCGAAGTGAGCGACAGACGGGGAACGTCAAGGTTACGTATGTAATCTCCGTTCTCTGATGGAGGGAACGAGACATTGTGTCCTCCCGGCCACATCGCTGAGCCGAGCCACTGTTGTTGCCTGACCATTTCCGGCTCCTCAGAATAATCCTGAATGAAACAGACGCATTTCCCCGCTTTTATACCCGTATGTCCGGGGGCGGGACATGCAAATTCTGTCCGCCAACTTCTCATTGGCCATTTTTCATAGTTCAGAATTATATTCGGCGCTCAAGAGAGACCCCTAGTGTCGCTTCTTCAATACAACGTCTCGTTCCCTCCATCAGGGAATGGAGGTTACATACGTAACCTAGACGATGTCCTTCCTCCTTAGCCCTGTGGCAGACGAGTTCACGGAGAAACTCGATGCCGGCCCAGTATTTGTGCTAATAGGACCTGTACTGTGGTAGGTGCTCCACATGCACTGGTTGCCGGTAGAGATGGTTTTCCCGTTGGTAAACCCGCATCTTCTTTTGGCAGAGTTCCCCTCTGCCACCGGTCGCCACGTGTGTAGAGCTCCATCCCCCCTGGGTAGTGACTTACTGTAAGAAAGCTGGGTTCCTGTTTAAATGTACTGGATAATCGGTGTACACTTTACTCTCGTATATGTGCAGCTCGTCAGAAAGCAGCATCCCATAGCAATGTAATCCATGCGATGCTTCTGTAAACAACAAACATGGCATCTGAGAAAGACTTTGCTAGCTGAAGAAAGGGACATTCCATCATTTACACTGGTATTTACAAATTAGCATAGTTCACCGAGCACGTGGATATGCTTGTTTTTCTCAACAAAAAAATTTGGTACAATTTAAGCATAGCTATTATGTCAAGTGTTATATTCATCCTGTATGTTTACTGCATCAGTCTACTTCATTAGCTGTTTCTTTATCTTTGCTTTGCGTGAGCATAAATGCTTTCATTCTATTCTATTTGTATATTTTTTTAAAAAAAAAAAACACAGGACATGATAAAACCTTGTTTTGAATATAATTTGAATGGTGAGTCAATCTTTATGACAAAAAACGTCTCTTTCTTGTTAATTATCTTTATTTAAATAATAGAATATTATTTTTTTATGAGCTTAAATATTCTAATACAAAATTATTGATGAATGCCCATCCCTAATAAACACTACATGAATCTGATTCCAACAAGTAATAGGGAGACATGATAACATAAATTAAAAGATTAAAAAGTTATTTTCAATAAACTGATCTCCATTTTTAATCATAATATATGAAATAATTACATTAAAATCAGTTTATGTGTTGGGTGTAAATTTACCTTAATGCCGACAGAGCATTATTGTTGTTTATAAAACATGTTCAAACAATGCAAGGAATGCAAAAAAATCAAAAAAGAAGCTAAACAAGCAGGATCACTTGGCACGTCATGTCCTGCAGAATAGAGGAGGTTGAGCAGGCATGGGGAAAAGTTGTTTGGTACAGGGGCTACATCACACTTAAAAAGGAATAATTCACCCAAAAATGAAAATTCTCTCATCATTTACTCACCCTCATTCCATCCTGGATATGTATGACTTTCTTTCTTCCGCAAAACACAAATTAAGATTTTTAGATGAATATTTCAGATCTTTTGGTCCATACAATGAAAGTGAATCGGTGCTAAAATATTGAAGCTCCAAAAATCACATAAATCAGTATAAAAGTAGTCTAATCCTTGTGCCTCCAGTGGTTTAATCCATGTCTTCAGAAGCGATACGATAGATGTGGTGAGAAACAGATTACAATATTTAATAATATTTTTACTATTAATCCTGCTCAGTGAATCTCCACTTTAAATTTCACATTGTTCTTCCTGTGTTTTTGGTGATTCACATCATGAATATCACCACTGGGCAGAGAGAAGAATTTATAGCAAAAAATGACTTAAATATTGAACTGTTTCTCACACACACCTGTCATACCAATTCTGAAGTCATGGTTTAAGCCACTGGAGTTGTAAGGATTACTTTTATGCAGTTTGTATGTGCTTTTTGGAGCTTCAAAGTTCTGGTCACCATTCACTTGCATTGTGTGGACCTACAGAGCTGAAATAATCTTCTAAAAATCTTTATTTGTGCTCTGCAGAAAGAAAGCCATACAAATCTGGGATGGCATGAAAGTGAGTAAATGATGAGAGAATTTAAATTTTTGTGAAATATTTCTTTAAGTAGGACATGGGGGGCCACATATTCCTCCTTATGAGATACAAAGTTCCAATTTTTTTTAGTTCTTGTATCTTTTAAACCCAGAAACAGTTGTCTTCTCATTGTCATGCATGATGCACAATGTTCTGAAGTTTGTGACAGGTGGAATATTCTGAAGTATTGCTGTACAAATGTTGAACTTTATAAAGGCTAAGCATAATTATATATTATTTTCAAATGTATAAATCATCTCTACATTCATGGTAATGTATTATACCAATTAACACTCTCTACATCTGGGGTCGGTATTATTAATAAATGAACAATATTTAAAAAATATTATTATTAAAAAATATCAATGTTTAATTTTATTACATTAATAATTTTAAAGCTCCTCAAGTTATTCATCAGGAAATAAAAAGTCAATCTTTTATATTTCATATAGGCAAAATATCGAACACTACTCAAAAGTTTGATCGAGGACATTTCTCGTTTTTCCAATAAACATCTAGATAATTTTAATCAATTTTTTCTTAATCTCTATTTTTAATTCTTAGACACAGAATTTAGTATGCAGAAATATGAAATTTACTTCAGTATGTTTCTTCAAATAAACTCACATGACACAGTCAAGCAATTGGCCTTTTTCACTGCGATAATCCCTTTTAGGTGCGGCCGTGATGTTTAGGTGTTGAACTGTGTTTGAGGCAGTCCACATCCATTACAGATGCCGCCAAATCTGCAGCTGCTGTTCAAATTTTTTACATGTGATTTGATTTGACGGGAGTCACGAGAATCTCGTAGCCAATCACACTGATAGATAAAAATAAATTCAGGACAGTGAAGTAGCGAAGACAGACGGTGGGAAAATAGCGCAGTAAAAGTACAGTTACAGCACTTAAAATGTAACACAAGTAAAAGTAAAAGTATACAATTTTTAAACTACTTATAAAAGTACAATTATTGGGAAAAAGTAGTTAATTACAGAAACGTGAGTATTTGTAATTCGTTACTTCACACCTCTGAAAAAAGTGTTTTGCTTATCTTATATACTTGTTGAGCTTTACTGCTAATTCAATTCAGCAATACAAAGAGTTCATAAAGATTTATGATAAAGATAAAGATTTGTACAAATCATACAAAAAAAAATTACTTTATTTGTACACTTTACATGAGAATACCTACATATATTAATGGGATCACCCTTCACTGAGACCAGAAAAAGAACCCTACAGATGCTAGTTAGGTGTTGTAATAAAAAAAAAATGCATGTCAGTTGATATATGTGATATAACCTCATCCATAGGTTTTTGTATGTAACTATGTTTGACATCTAATGACAAAAAAGAATTACAGCAAATTGACTAATCTTTTGTCATTATGTTGTTGTATGAGCACCACAACCATGTAATTTCCTTGAATCAGGTCTTAAGTGAGAGAAAATGGCAGCTCTTGACATTTGAAGCAGGACTTCATCATAGCTGATGCCAGATGCTTGAATTTATTCAAATTCTGTTTATGCTCAAGGCAGTTTTATCTCAACAGCACACAACAGAACTGCTAAAGCGCAACAGGCATTCTCTATTAAACTGCTCTGCCTTGGTGGAACCATTAAGCAGAAATAATGATAATAATGCTGAGAATGTCAATGCTGTTTTGTAGAGCAAGCAGAAAATTTAATGGACAGTCTTTAAATAAGTATTTTCATTCAATATTATTGATATTTTTTAATGTAACAAATCTGTTGGGCATTGTACTCTGTTGACAACAACATAAAATAATTACAATTACATTAGGCTGCAACTAATGATTATATTGATAATCGACTAATCAAACAATTATTATAATTATTATTCGACCATTCAAGTGATTATTTCAACAACTAATCATTAGCTCTTAACCGACTATTTAGCTTGTGCCTCGACTAAAAAAGTTGTATTAAACGTGCTTACTAACAATAAAGAGGTCAAAATCATCTAAATTACACATCTTAATGACATTCACTGAATTAGAAGGAAAAAATACTTGGATTTTATTAAGGTTAATTAAAAAGATTAAAAAAAAATTAACTGCAAACAATTATATCATTGTCAAGTGTTTTTGACTTGAGGCTGATGCGCAGATGAACGTCATGCTTTCCCGACTGGAACTCACAGCCTCGTCCCCCCCGGTCTGGTTTTTCCCGGAAGTGCATGATGAGCTGACGTCTTCGTGGAGAGCACCCCTCTCCACTCGTCACAAAGCCACTCGCTCATCCGCTCTCGCTACCCTCGACGGCGGAGCGGCCCATGGGTACACGGCTATTCCCCAGGTGGACAGGGCTGTTGCGCTCCACCTGTGCCCCGGGAACCCTACCACCTGGCGGAGTCGTCCTGTGCTCCCCTCCAAAGCCTGTAGGACGATGTCTTCATTGACCGCCAACGCCTACAGCACCACCAGACATGCCGCTTCCACCCTGCATGTCATAGCCCTCCTGCAGGTCCACCAGGCCAAGGCACTTAAAGATCTGTATGGGGGTAGCCCTGATCCCAACGTGTTGCAGGAACTGCGCTCAGCAACTGACCTCGCCCTCAGAGCCACGAAGGGCACAGACAGTCACTCATGCAGGCGATGGCCACACTCGTGGTCCAGGAACGTCACCTTTGGCTGAACTTGGTTGAGATGCATGAGACCGACAAGGTTCGCTTCCTCAACGCCCGTCTCCCAGTTCGGCCTCTTTGAAAGTTGCAGAGGCAGCCCTTGCCCCGCTCCGAGAAGCCGGCATTCGCATACTCAATTACCTTGACGACTGGCTCATTATGGCCCACTCCCGAGAGTTACTATGCGCTCACAAAGACCAGGTGCTCAGGCATCTCAGCCGTTTGGGGCTTCAGGTCAACAGGGAAAAGAGCAAGCTCACCCATCGGCATGGAGTTAGACTCAGTCTCAATGTCAGCACGTCTCACCAACGAGCGTGCACAGACGGTGCTGGAATAACTCGCCACCTTCAGACCGGGCACAACGGTCCCCTTAAAACTTTTCCAGAGCCTCCTGGGGCATATGGCATTCTCCGTGGTAGTTGCGCCGCTGGGGTTGATGCATATGAGACTGCTTCAGCACTGGTTTCAGACTCGAGTCCCGAGACGAGCATGGCGCCGCAGCACACACCGTGTGATGGTCACCCCTGCCTGCCACCAAACATTGAAACCCTGGACAGACCTCTGCTTTCTGCGGGCAAGAGTACCCTTGCAACAGTTGTCCCGATGACTCTTGGTCACGACCGACGCCTCCAGATTGGGTTGGGGCACTGGGTGCAACGGGCACGCAGTCGCTGGCCATTGGAAAGGGGCCCCGCTGCGCTGGCACATCAACTGCCTAGAGTTGCTGACAGTTTTCTTTGCCCTGCAGAAGTTTCTCCCATTAGTTCGAGACAAACATATCCTTATCAGGTCAGACAGCACCACCGCGGTAGCGTTCATAAATCGCCAAGGCGGCGTACGCTCCTGCCACATGACACGTCATCTCCTCCTTTGGAGCCAGCAGCAACTCAAGTCACTGCGCGCCACTCACATCCCCGGCAAACTCAATGTGGTAGCAGACGCGCTGTCAGGACAACACTTGCACGGTGGAGAGTGGAGGCTCCACCCCCAGTCTGTCCAGCTGATTTGGGAACGATTCGGCAAGGCCCAGGTAGACCTGTTTGCATCCCGAGAGACCTCCCACTGCCCGCTCTGGTATGCCCGAACAGAGGCTCCCCTCGGGGCAGATGCACTGGCACACAGCTGGCCCTCAGGGCTGCTCAAGCATTTCCCCTAGTGAGCCTTATTGCACAGGTGCTGTGCAAGGTCAGGGAGGACGAGGAACAAGTCACCCAAGTGGCTCCCTACTGGCTCACCCGGGCCTTGTTCTCGGACCTTGTACTCATGACAGCCCCTCCCTGGTGAATTCCCCTGAGGAAAGACCTTCTTTCTCAGGTGCAGGGCATGCTCTGGCATCCGCACCCAGACTCTGGAACCTCCACGTCTGGCCCCTGGACGGGACGCGGAAGATCTAGCTGGTCTACCACCTGCCGTTGTAGACACGATCAACCAAGCCAGAGCCCCCTCTACCAGGCAATTTTACGCCCTGAAGTGGCGCTTGTTCACAAATTGGTGTTCTTCCTGGGCTGAAGACCCACAGAGGTGCGCAGTTAGGTCAGTGCTCCTATTTCTGCAGGAGAGGCTGGAGGGGAGGCTGTCCCCTTCCATCTTGAAGGTGTATGTTGCTGCTATCGTGGCCCACCACGACGCAGTAGACGGCAAATCTTTGGGTAGGCACAACTTAATCATCAGATTCCTAAGAGGCGCCCGGAGGTTAAAACCTTCCCGGCCAGGCCTGTTCCCCTCCTGGGATCTCTCGGTAGTCCTCACGGGCCTTCAAAGACCCCCCTTTGAGCCGCTAGAATCAGTTGGACTCAGGGCCCTCTCTCTAAAGACGGCCCTGCTGATTGCGCTCGCCTGCATCAAGAGGGTCAGGGACCTGCAAGCGTTCTCTGTCAGCGACACTTGCCTGGAGTTTGGTCTGGCAGACACGTATGTGATCCTAACACCACGACCGTGCTACGTGCCCAAGGTTCCTACTAAGATGTACTGAGCAGCTCTTTGTCTGCTTTGATGGACAGCGGAAAGGGAACGCTGTCTCCAAACAGAGGCTTTCCCACTCGTGGTGGACGCCATTTTATTGGCCTATCATACCCAGGCCGAACCCCCCCCCCCCCCCTTGCGGGTCCAAACACACTCAACAAGGAGTGTGGTACTCGTGGGCACTGGCCAGAGGCACCTTTCTGGCAGACATATGTAGCGCAGCGGGTTGGGCAACACCTAATACCTTTGCGAGATTCTACAATCTTAGGGTTGAGTCAGTATCGTCCCGTTTTTTTCTCAGGTCCGAGCCGGTAGAACTCGGTACACGCTGACGGACTGACTGGGTGGATCGCTTGCACCTAGCACCCTTTCCCTTGGCCGAGGTAAAACTGTGCGCTTTCTCTCCCAGGAGATCCCACTCATTCGGATCCCTGGCGGACTCCTCCCTAGCCCTTTGGGTCCGCAGTTCAGCTTAGGAACCTGCCGACCTGATCCACTGCGGGTACTTAATCTAACCTGTACTGGAATAGGTGCTCCACAGGTCAGGACTCCTGCTTGGACTCCCCTTGTGTGTATTTTCCGCGGTATTTTCCGGTGTATTTTCCACCCTTACGAGTGGACCCGCGTCTCCCTTAGGCAGTCCCAGCTGCCCTCCGGTCGCGTCGTGTTGTAGCAACTCCCCCCTCCTTGAGGCTGGATCTACCACCGTGCCATTATCCCACATGTGACCCAAGAGGCCCATGTGATGTATTTCGCAACTTTACCTCCACCTTCCTGGGCAGGTGTGGTCTCCGCAGGGTCTTTTCCCCCTGAAAGAATAGGAAGCTGGGTAAGATTCCCTCGATGCGTGTAAGGGCCCCAGCTGTTTCTTGCTCTATGCAGAGAAACATAGAGAAAAAAGAGGCCCAGCTAGGCTCGGCCCGTTCCCGGGTTGGCAAGTGTCGCCTTGTTCCCCTGTTTACGGTAACCAGAAGGATTTCGACGACTTTTACAGGGCATTGGGGAAGGGTACATGCAGTCTGACACAGCTGGTCGCCTTTGCGTGGGCGGACATACGGGTATAAAAGCAAATACTGTCTGCCAACTTCTCATTGGCCTTTTTTCATAGATCAAAGGCATATTCGGCGCTCAAGAGAGACGCCTAGTTTCGCTTCTTCAACACAACGTCTTGTTCCCTCCATCAGGGAACGGAGGTTACATACATAACCTAGACGATTTAGATATTTAAACATTTTAAAATATTAAATTGCTTTCAACATTCTCCAAAACAATTTTTCTTCTTAAGTAAATTAATTTTGATTTAAAGGGGTTTTAGGAAAAAAAGCCAAAAAAAGACTAATCAATAGCGTTCCAGTGTATAATGGGCTAAGACTACACTCTCTCACCTTTATGTTCACTTAAATCCATCTTTAACTCATAAAAATCAAACGTTCTCTCCTTAATAGAGCTATGTATCGCCAATTTTCTTCATAAGATACACACAGTGAACGTGACACATATACTGTATTATGATTCACTATGTTGCAAGTCATCACGTTATAATCTAGCTGCAGCAATGCATGCGAGTGACGATCGTTCCCATGCCAGAGTGTGCATAAAGGATGCTTTAAAGATATAATGCCATGGTGTTTCATTTTTAGATGCTCTGACATGCAAGTTTTGCTTAAGAGGAATGCCATATTGGGCTCCACTTTATTCCATGATAACAATACTTCTGTAGTTACTTACTTTGTATTTTTGTATTATTATTATTCCCTCATGCTTTGCGATCTACATCACCTTTTAGGCTGTTTGGACATTGAGCTGTGTTTTCATCCTCTCTTCAACAGGCGCGAGCTGCGTTGCTGCTCTCTCGCACCATCATTAGTTTTTTGTATGATCTCATGTTACATTAAATAAGATCAAATGACTTTTCGATAATGATAATTTTTGTTGACAATTTTATATTGTCCGCATTGTTGATAACGTCAACTAAACATTTCAGCTCTAAATGACATAAAAATTTATTCCAGAAGCTCCCTTGAAAAAATGGAAGAGAAGTCTTAACACATTGAAAAATAAACTGAGTTCAATACTTATGGCAGGAAACTGTCAGAGAAAGACCTTTTTAATTAAATATACTGTAAGTACTATAAGTTGAAGTATAAGTACAGCATGCATGTAGAATATGTGGGAGACATGTCCCCCGTACTTTTATAAAATCCAACTTTGTCCTGCACACTTATTTTCATGGGACAAATTTGTTTACATTGTTTGATAATAAAGCAAATGTTCACTGGTCAGTCTTTTAAGAGACGATAGCTGCTAAACCACATACCACATGAGCGCGTTGTGTAGCGTCGTTTCCATGGTGACCACGTCATTCACCTGAGCTGGTTCTCAGCCAATGGTCATTGGTCACAAACTCAATATTGCAAAATACTCTCCACTCATGTTTATACTGTGACATCAAGCAATGTTGTCATTGTCATTTTGATGATTGATCTATGATATTATTATCATATAATAGCTTGCATCTAAAAGCAGAATAAGCTCAATTATGCGTGCAATCGGCACTCATGCTTACACTGGATAATAGTGGGAAACACAACTGTGCCAGAGCATACCAGTTAATTTGCCCACTTTGGCAATTGTGTAAGATGCTCAAGGCAATACGTTCAGTTACAATTAAGGAAAGAGTCTCCACTGAATGATCACTAGATACAAGTACAGGATCACTGAAAAAAGTGTTAACCTGCAATTGTTACCATAAGGAGCTATTTCTACTTTATCTAAGCCCCAAAGCTAGCTTCTTGTGGTGTAGCCTAATGCAGTTAAGTTAATTCAGTTATATTAAATAATATTTTTTAACTTTATCCAGTAATTTAGATGTTAGCACATGAAGCATATTTTAAATCTAAAGAGACCAAGACTGAAATGAAAGAGAGCCATTTCCAGTCATGACTCAATTTGGACAGAATGTATTGCTACAGTGTTTTGCATTTGATATATAATGCATTTGTAAAATGTTTTTTTCAGGTAGCCTAAATTTTAGGTAAAAATGTCCAATTTATGAACCTCAAATGACATGTAAACATCTCTCTAATATTGATGATATAGGCTATGTTAATTTAACATTTAATCTGAACTACAGTAAAAAGTAGTGTAGCTTAGTTGGATTACTAGATATCAGTGATGTTATCGTTTAAAACACGAGTTTTTACACTGTCTACACTGATATAATTTAAAGCACTATGAAATGTCCAGAGTCAAGGTTAATCTGTTCTGTTACCCTCTATATGGCAACAATTTCTAGCTGAGGTAATGAGTCGAGGGTCTGACAAGGTGATACGTTCCATACAACAAATACAAGTTTCTAAACTTGAACATATGTAATGATTTTATTTAATGCATTATGTAGATGCTGTCTAATGAATGTATGCTATAACCACACTTTATGAACGAATACAATTGAGATCACATTTGCATACAAGACCATAAGCCATCAAACCTCAAACCATAAAAACTCTCCCCATAAATGAGGCCTTGAATTTTCATCCACATCAGGTTTCTGTAGCACAGCTGTATTAAAGCTACACGAGAAGTCTTATCATGGTTAAAATCAAAGGCAAATCTTTTGTGCTGACATTTTCAGCTGGAGGTAATTTGTTTGAAATTTTATGGCTGGGCACAATTTACTTTCTATGTACAGTGGGAAAAGCAGAGAGGCGCCACACTGCTGAAAGGGAAATAAATAAATGTGTGTCTACAACCACTTGGCATCATTGCCATGTCACTTACAGATGTCCACCTCACTCCATATCAGTCTATGAACTGCCCTTGGTCTGCACAAAAATGTGACCACCAAATTGCACCTACAAGTGTAAGTCATTAAAATTCAATTTCTTCTGGTTTCAAAATTTTGTTTTTGTATAAAAGATAATTAAATAAATGGAACAACAGAATCGTCTAGGTTACTGTTGTAACCTCCGTTCTCTGATGGAGGGAACGAGACGTTGTTTTGAATAAAGACTTTCTTGAAGGCCTCGGTTACCTCTGAACTTGAGAAAAGGCCTATCTCTATCCCCCGGACATACGTATAAAAGGAGGGAATCATGCATCTGTTCATTCAGTTCTTGCACTGCAGAGCTGAGAATAAGGTTCGGCTGTTACAGTGGCTCGGATCAGCGTCGTTGCCGCTCAGGGAATGGAAGATACAATAGTAACCTAGACATTCCCTGTCTGTCGCTCACTCACCGTTGGATCAATGTTTCGTGCCAAAGCAACAGGCTGCGTTTTTTCAAAGTCCTATTCTTTCAGGGGGAATAGACCTTGCGGAGAGTGTGGCGAAATACGTCACATGGGTTTTCAGGCCACATGTGGAAATGGCGCTGTGGTAGATCCAACCTGCTGCGAGGAAGGAGTTACAAACACGGTGACCAGGGGGCAGTGGGGCCTGCCCAAGGGAGACGCGGGTCCACCAGTAGGGGGACCATACCGTGGAAAATACACACAGGGGGATTAATCCACAAAGGCCTATCTTGTGGAGCACCTGTTCCATTAAAGAGTACTTTTAGTTCCCGTAGTGGGTCTGGTAGGGGAATTCCTCCGCCGAATTCGCGGACCAGAGGGCTAGGGAGGAAGAACATCCAGGGAGCGCGAGTTTAGTGTACTCTCCTGGGCAAAAGAGCACACGTGATCACTTCAGTAGAGGGGAAAGGCACTATGTGCAAGCAGAACACCCGGTCAGACGTTCCGCATTCCCGAGTTCTACGTGCTTGGATATGAGAGAACATGGGACGAGACCCTGAGATTGTAAAATCTCGTAAAGGTATTGGGTGTTGCCCAACCCGCTTCTCTGCAAATGTCTGCTAGGGAGGTGCCGTTGGCCAGTCCCCACAAGGATGCCACAATTCTTGTTGAGTGTGCTCAGGGCAGCACTTGCATGTTCACTACCTGGTCGTAGCCCGGTCGTGGTCTTAGGACGAGCACCTGGTCCACGATTTTCATAAAGATGCGAGGGGACAGGGACATGCCGAAGGGGAGGACCTTGTACTGATATGCCTGGCTGTCGAACGCGAATCGTAGGCAGGGTCGGTGTCAAGGCAAGATAGAGATGTGGATGCACGCATCCTTCAGGTCTACCGCTGCGAACCAATCTTGATGCCGGATGCATGTTAGAATGTGTCCATGTGTGAGCATCTTGAACGGGAGTTTGTGCAAGACCCGGTTGAAAACTTGCAAGTCCAGGATCGGTCGTAAGCCGCCGCCTTTCTTGGGTACAATGCAGTAAGGGCTGTGGGTCCGGAGACAAGGGGTCCGTGTCTGGGGTGCAGGGACTGCCGGAGTGTGGCACCGGGTTGCCGTGAGAACGACATTTGCGGGCCAGTTGAGGGTTCTGATTAATGAGGAAATCGATCTTTTATTGAGAATGTGGGTACCGCATCCTGAAAGGTGTGCGACAAAGGAAATAACTTTAAACAAGGATTCTCCACCCGGCCCTCCACCGGTGGACGGAGTGGTCTGCTTACCAACTCCAGTCAAATGTCTTGTTCCCTGGGTCGTCCGTCTCAGGAACGCTTGGGAGTATTCCGGGTTCTCGAAGACATCCGAGAGACGGGGGGCGGGCGTTTCCTGCGGTGCACTCGATGCTGGAGCTAAGAATTGGGTCCCAGTTGAGGCGGAGCTGCCTGCCGTTTGGAAGCCGCAGGGGGACGCCCTCGGCGATCAGATGGAGCCTGGCCCGTGCTGGAACACGTCGGGGTCAGGACTACCCAAGTGCAGATCTTTATGTGCCTTGGCCTGGTGAACCTGCAGGATGGCCATGGCATGCAGGGCAGAGGCAGCCTGTCCGGTGGCGCTGCAGGCTTTGGCAGTCAGTGACGATGTCATCATACAGGCCTTGGAGGGGAGCACCGGGCGATCCCGCCAGGTAGCGACGTTTTCTGGACATAGGTGTATCGCAACTGCTCTGTCCACCTGGGGGAATTCCGTGTAACCATGGGCCACCCCATCGTCGAGGGTAGTGAGAGCAGATGAGCGAGGAGGTTGGATGCGGTCAGTGAAAGGTGCCATCATCAGCTCATTATGCACCTCCGGAAAGAAAGGGGGGGGGGGGGGGGCCAGACCCGAGGAACCAATCATCTAGCCGTGAGGGCTGCATGTAGGATGGAGGGTTCCTTGCCAGGGGGCGGGTGGTTTGTATGGATCTACCTGGCAAAACCGAGCCTGCTGCCATCCCCAAATCGCCTCCATCACCAGACAAAAATTTACTTAAAGTGAACAATACAATAAAACATTTGCAGATATGTCGGGACAAATCTGATAATGGAATTAACAACAATCCCACATAAGTCAGCTTTCAAAAGAATGGTAGCAAGACAAGCCATCAGAGCTAGTGGCAACAGATCTCCACCGGACAGTGAGACTGGAGGCAACATCTTCCCAGCTTGTTCATGTTCAAAGAGGCTGTGGTGGGGTACATAGCAGGTTTTGTAGTTAAAACAACTATGAAGATGATTCTGTGCACTACCTGTTTATCAGCACTCAGTGTTGAGAGCTCTTCCCAAGATGAACACACTGATCGGCATGAAGTCCTGAGGTGGATTTATAAGACCGTCAGACAGCGTCTTGAAAGTCTGCAAGACAGCTGAGAAGGTTCTGGAACTCCATGGTGGTTCTGCATTCAAGGAAATTGAGGCACACATGTTCAACCTAGAACCATACAACAATCACATCTTCATACTCAAAGTGCATTGCAGAAAGCTGCACAAACATCAGGCTTCACACTTCATTGCCAAGGGAAACGTGCTGCATCACACTCCAAACGGCTTAGGAAAACTCAACTTGTACTGCAAAAAAGAAGAAAAAAATAAAAGTTTGATATAAAGATCAGGGGCTACAGTTGCAACAGCTATACGCAAGTTTAAACTTAGCCTAGTTGTGGCGTAAATGGGCACTAAGTCACAATCTATGCACTACTAAATATTTGAGCGTTGCACCAATAAACTTCGGTAGGACGTAACCCTACGTATAAACTAAATATTTAAGGAAGACTCTGATAGAATAAAAAAGCAGACTGATATTTTATGACATCAATGTGCTCTTGTTTTGCATGACAGGCATCAATCGTTTCGATATAAATTATGTTGACATTTATGAGAGAGAAAAAACCTTACATTTAAGCGTCTCTTCAGCATGAAACCGTTCAAACAGTGCAGTTTACAGGATGCGTCGCCCGGTGTCAAGTTTCAACACACAGGCATTTGATCAGCAAAGGACAAAAAAGGAAGGCTGCACCACCAGCTAACCGAACCCCCCATTTCTCATTTGGCCAAAATACAAATCATTGTAATTACTAATTTCTGATTTGCAATTTTAGTTTTATCAGTAATTGTTTTGCTGTCGGCATCAATCCGCATGTAATAAACTTTGGGGTCTATATGACCCCAATCGACTTTTCCTTAATAAATAAAAATGGTTCTCTTCATCTCAGTGGAATAAGATTTTGTGACTTTTCCTACATTATCTATCTATACACACACAAAAAAACTGGGCTTGATTCGGTTGTTCTATAGGTATGTAAACATTTTTTTTACACTTCTGGTCTTCGGGGTCAATATGACCCCATATTGAAATGAATGGGAAATGCGAAAAAAAAAAAAAAAAAAAAAAATTCTTCATGTGTCAAAAAGAGTCAATAAATCTGAAAATTTTCACACAGAAATTAAGGCCTAGTACTAGAGCATACATGAGATGTAGAAAAGACATGCTCACTCACACACACACACACACACACACACGCACACAAACACACACAAAAAACACACACATGTATGACTGCCCCAGAGAGCATTTTGATAGAATTTGGCACAAATGCAGAACAAAGATATAAAAGGGTGAGACCTAATGCATGCACACAGACACACACACACACACTCGCGCACACACACACACACACACACAGACAGACACATGCATATTGTTGTTGGTTTTATTTACATAATATTTATTTCAATTCTTTTGCATTCTAAAGTTAATTATTATTAATTTTTACACTTTGTTCATTAAAATCAGTAATATGCAACTACAATCTGACTCCAAGTCTTGTCCTTTAGGTGTGTCTTATGTGGCATTTTTCTGTCAAATTTCTGTGGCATTTTGTAAAAAAAGGCATTTCAAAATGCATCAAAAACTTAAAAGAAATCTACTATTTGAAAGAATATTTATTTTAAATGTCTTTTCTAATGTTTATATATATACACTCACCTAAAGGATTATTAGGAACACCATACTAATACTGTGTTTGACCCCCTTTCGCCTTCAGAACTGCCTTAATTCTACGTGGCATTGATTCAACAAGGTGCTGAAAGCATTCTTTAGAAATGTTGGTCCATATTGATAGGATAGCATCTTGCAGTTGATGGAGATTTGTGGGATGCACATCCAGGGCACAAAGCTCCCGTTCCACCACATCCCAAAGATGCTCTATTGGGTTGAGATCTGGTGACTGTGAGGGCCATTTTAGTACAGTGAACTCATTGTCATGTTCAAGAAACCAATTTGAAATGATTCGAGCTTTGTGACATGGTGCATTATCCTGCTGAAAGTAGCCATCAGAGGATGGGTACATGGTGGCCATAAAGGGATGGACATGGTCAGAAACAATGCTCAGGTAGGCCGTGGCATTTAAATGATGCCCAATTGGCACTAAGGGGCCTAAAGTGTGCCAAGAAAACATCCCCCACACCATCACACCACCACCACCAGCCTGCACAGTGGTAACAAGGCATGATGGATCCAAGTTCTCATTCTGTTTATGCCAAATTCTGACTCTACCATCTGAATGTCTCAACAGAAATCGAGACTCATCAGACCAGGCAACATTTTTCCAGTCTTCAACTGTCCAATTTGGTGAGCTCTTGCAAATTGTAGCCTCTTTTTCCTATTTGTAGTGGAGATGAGTGGTACCCGGTGGGGTCTTCTGCTGTTGTAGCCCATCCGCCTCAAGGTTGTGCATGTTGTGGCTTCACAAATGCTTTGCTGCATACCTCGGTTGTAACGAGTGGTTATTTCAGTCAAAGTTGCTCTTCTATCAGCTTGAATCAGTCGGCCCATTCTCCTCTGACCTCTAGCATCAACAAGGCATTTTCGCCCACAGGACTGCCGCATACTGGATGTTTTTCCCTTTTCACACCATTCTTTGTAAACTCTAGAAATGGTTGTGCGTGAAAATCCCAGTAACTGAGCAGATTGTGAAATACTCAGACCGGCCTGTCTGGCACCAACAACCATGCCACGCTCAAAATTGCTTAAATCACCTTTCTTTCCCATTCTGACATTCAGTTTGGAGTTCAGGAGATTGTCTTGACCAGGACCACACCCCTAAATGCATTGAATCAACTGCCATGTGATTGGTTGATTAGATAATTGCATTAATGAGAAATTGAACAGGTGTTCCTAATAATCCTTTAGGTGAGTGTATATAAATTCACAAAATGTATCACAAACTTTGTGATAGAGCAGTTGGCCACATCCAGTAAAATGAATGGCTCTCTATTGCCTCTACTGGTCAAAACTATGTATTTCTTAAACTGTAATAATTTTAGGTTTATCTCTAACCAGCAGATTGCATACTTCTACACCTAACACCTAGATCAATATCCAGAAACAAATTTAATTTAAATCATAATTTAAGTGATTTTTTCATAAAAATGTAATATTTCATATGCAAGCTAATGGTGTAGTTGAGGAATTGTGTGGTAAATGGGTACAAAAGTACTTCATATCTCCCAAAACACAGCATTAATGAATAGATGAGAAGTAAACAAAACAAATTATATATTATTTGTATGATTAAAAATGTATATTTTTTGTACAATTACTCTATCAATTGTTGGGGTCATATAGACCCCAAAGACCAGAAGTGTAAACAGTAAACAAAGACCATCAGAAGGTTAAAATGCAGCATTTTGCAGTTTTAGTACATTTAGTAGACCCTTTCAACCCTCTACGATCATGTTGTAGAAAGAAGTGCCATTGGCTAATACATTTTTGATTTTACTCGCCAGTTTTGACGACATTTAAGCATAATATAACAAAAAAAATATATTATGCAAACTGAGGGGGGACACTTCATATACAGGTCCTTCTCAAAAAATTAGCATATTGTGATAAAGTTCATTATTTTTCATAATGTAATGATAAAAATTAAACTTACATATATTTTAGATTCATTGCACACCAACTGAAATATTTCAGGTCTTTTATTGTTTTAATACTGATGATTTTGGCATACAGCTCATGAAAACCCAAAATTCCTATCTCAAAAAATTAGCATATTTCATCCGACCAATAAAAGAAGTGTTTTTAATACAAAAAAAGTCAACCTTCAAATAATTATGTTCAGTTATGCACTCAATACTTGGTCGGGAATCCGTTTGCAGAAATGACTGCTTCAATGCGGCGTGGCATGGAGGCAATCAGCCTGTGGCACTGCTGAGGTGTTATGGAGGCCCAGGATGCTTCGATAGCGGCCTTAAGCTCATCCAGAGTGTTGGGTCTTGCATCTCTCAACTTTCTCTTCACAATATCCCACAGATTCTCTATGGGGTTCAGGTCAGGAGAGTTGGCAGGCCAATTGAGCACAGTAATACCATGGTCAGTAAACCATTTACCAGTGGTGTTGGCACTGTGAGCAGGTGCCAGGTCGTGCTGAAAAATGAAATCTTCATCTCCATAAAGCTTTTCAGCAGTTGGAAGCATGAAGTGCTCCAAAATCTCCTGATAGCTAGCTGCATTGACCCTGCCCTTGATAAAACACAGTGGACCAACACCAGCAGCTGACATGGCATCACTGACTGTGGGTACTTGACACTGGACTTCAGGCATTTTGGCATTTCCTTCTCCCCAGTCTTCCTCCAGACTCTGGCACCTTGATTTCCGAATGACATGCAAAATTTGCTTTCATCCGAAAAAAGTACTTTGGACCACTGAGCAACAGTCCAGTGCTGCTTCTCTGTAGCCCAGGTCAGGCGCTTCTGCCGCTGTTTCTGATTCAAAAGTGGCTTGACCTGGGGAATGCGGCACCTGTAGCCCATTTCCTGCACACGCCTGTGCACGGTGGCTCTGGATGTTTCTACTCCAGACTCAGTCCACTGCTTCCGCAGGTCATCCAAGGTCTGGAATCGGTCCTTCTCCACAATCTTCCTCAGGGTCCGGTCACCTCTTGTCGTTGTGCAGCGTTTTTTGCCACACTTTTTCTTTCCCACAGACTTCCCACTGAGGTGCCTTGATACAGCACTCTGGGAACAGCCTATTTGTTCAGAAATTTCTTTCTGTGTCTTACCCTCTTGCTTGAGGGTGTCAATGATGGCCTTCTGGACAGCAGTCAGGTCGGCAGTCTTACCCATGATTGCGGTTTTGAGTAATGAAACAGGCTGGGAGTTTTTAAAAGCCTCAGGAATCTTTTGCAGGTGTTTAGAGTTAATTAGTTGATTCAGATGATTAGGCTAATAGCTCGTTTAGAGACCCTTTTCATGATATGCTAATTTTTTGAGATAGGAATTTTGGGTTTTCATGAGCTGTATGCCAAAATCATCAGTATTAAAACAATAAAAGACCTGAAATATTTCAGTTGGTGTGCAATGAATCTAAAATATATGTAAGTTTAATTTTTATCATTACATTATGGAAAATAATGAACTTTATCACAATATGCTAATTTTTTGAGAAGGACCTGTATATATTCACGCAATATAGTATATTGCAATTGTTTTTTATATTTTTCTTTGTGATTTAAATATCATTTTAGCTTTTTAAAAATTTACAAATTTCCCATTGTATCAACTTATATAACGGCATTTTTAACAATGATAAAGCTGTTGTCACTTTTTGAAATTTCATACACATTTTTAACAAAACAATTCACAAGGTAGGAACCTAATAATGAAAATTAGGGGTCACGATTGTGAAATTTGGATGACAATTAATTGTCAAACAAATAATTGTGATTATGACATATAATTGCCTGTTTTAGATGTTTCATAAATATGACAATTAATTACCATACAAACTCACTAAGTCATTTATACAAATTTAACTTGGGTCATATAATAAAATAAGGGTATGATTTCCTTTTCAGGCTTCATAAACATATGAATGGCAGTCAAATATAAAAGTATAATTAAATATAATTAAATATAAATATAATTAAAAGTAATATTTTAGTGATCAAAATATATCTATCAAGAGAGCTGCTCTTGTGACGTCCGCAGTGACAGTTACGTGAGCAAACAAGGTTTGAACATCATCCATAACAAAATCAAATTGAAGTTCATGGTTTTTAATATTCTGTGTACAAATATGAAAGCTGCTTATTGGATCAATGCAGGTAAACATCATATTATGCGACTACACATCACTTTATGGAAAGTTTACGACTTACTAGTTAAGACTTGCCTTAGGTGGAGCAACCAAATTAAGCACTGACTTCGTTACAAACTAACTAGTAGTTACTAAACCCTTAGTGTGAACTTTATACCCCAATTTACGTAAAACCTTACGCACAGCTATTTACTCAATCTCATGTCCTTCCAAACCTGTATGACTTATTGTAACAAAAGATGACATTTTAAAGAATGTTTTTGTCCATATAATGAAAGTTGATGGTGACCTAAACAAGCTTTTTTTTGCTCACCATTTACTTTCCTTATATGGAATACAAAATACCTTTTTGGGAGTTCTGCAAAAGAAAGTCACATGGATTTGGAAGGACATGAGGTTATGTATATGATGACAGAATTTACATTTTTGGGTCAACTTTTTAATTTTTTATTATATTAATATTAAAAGTTAGAACTATCTGAAACACAGTGATTTTATAAGACACTTCAGAGCATACAGCCACCTCATAGAGTGGGCTCTGGCTTGAATGATCATGTCTGTCACCGCTTGCAGAATGCCTGCTAGGTCTTCCGCATCCCATCTAGTAGCCAGACATGGAGATTCCAGAGGTCTGGCAGTGGGTGCCGGAGTGTGCCCTGCCCCTGAGTGAAAAGGTGCTGCCTCAGGGCCAGGGAGGGTCTACTACCAGGAGCATCAGGTCTGAGAACCAAGTCTGGTTGGGCCAGTATGGCACAACCATTAGAACTTGCTGCCCATCCTTCATGACATTGCACAATGCATCCTTCATGACATTGCACAATGCACCCTTCATGACATTGCACAATGCATACTTGCGCAGCCCCCAAGGCCAGCTGTGCACCAGGGAATCCATGCCAAGGGGAGCCTCATACAGGGAGTACCAAAGGGGGCAATGAGAGGACTCTCATGAAGCAAACAGGTCCACCTTTTCCTCCTCGAATCTCTCCCAAATCAGCTGGAATGCATGGGGGTGGAATCTCCACTCTCTACAGAGCATTACCTGTTGTGAGAGCACATCCGCTGCACGGACCGTGCTTGTCTGCTGGAACAACACATGCTTGGCCTGGATCGATGGCTGAAGCCTCCACAGGGCTAGTGATACTGCCAGCAACTCTAGGTAGTTGATGTGCCATTGCAGGCAGGGCCCTGTCCAGAGCCCTGATACTGCCTGCCCGTTGCACAAGGCACCCAGCCTGATTTCAAGCATCTGTCATAACCACAACGTGACTCATGACCTACTCTAAGTGTACCCCTGCCCGTAGAAATGCCAGGTCTGACCAAGGGCTGAAAGTTTGGCACTGCTGTCCTCTGCCTGAAGGTTTTCAGGCAGATCAGCTCCGACTGAGCATGCTCGTTCGTGAGTCGTACCATCATGATGACCGAGTCCAACTCCATACTGGGAAAGAGATGCTCTGCACAGGGGAGAGCCTGATCTTTTCCCAGTTGACTTGAAGCCCTAGAATGCGAATGCTCTTCTCCCTTATCAGGGCCAGGGCAGCTTCTGCGACTTAGGTAAGGATGCGAGGACACAGGGACAGACCGAAGGGGAGGACCTTGTACTGGTATGCTCGTACATCGAAGGCAAACTGGAGAAAGGGTCTGTGTCGATTCAGGTCAATGGCCGCGAACCAATCCCGATATCGTACTGATGCCAGGATGTGCTTTTGCATCAACATCTTGAAGGGAAGCCTGTGTAATGCTTTGTTCAAGGTACATAGATCTATGATTGGGTGGAACCCGGGCAGTCATCTGGCGAACTGGTTTGCGTAGCCGAGACTGATGCGCCATCGCGATGGGCTGGGAAGTGCTAGCCTGGCTTCCCGTCTCTGTGCTAATGGCAGCAAGGGGATGTTTGGTTTTACCGGGCCCAGGGAGGGTGGTTCGCAGCAAGGCAGAGCAAGCAGCCCTCAAGACCGCAATGGTGGTCAGCGGCTGGGGCGGGCGAGCGGCCCCAAGAACCGCCATATTTACCTGTTTGCCGGCTTTCTTTTGACAGAGGACAAGGAAAGGTAAGGGGCTCGTATCCCGCTCGTCCACCGGTCAGCACCTGGCCGTCACAAGTGCGAGGGCCGGGTGAGCTGAGTATTGGAAAATGACCCAGGGAATAAGGAAACTGCTCTTTTGCTGACAATTTGGTTACCAGGGCCCAGAGGGCACCCGGCGATGTTAAAATACTTTGAGGCGCACGTGGGGCCCATGTGCTTGCCTGGGTTGAACCAGCCAGTTGCCTCATTCCCTGAGTCTCCTGTGCATGGTGCCCCAAGATTAAAGGAGGGAGGTGTCATCTGACATTTATACTCATACGCACACTTAAAAATTAAGGGACGTGTGATCAAAGATCGTCCACTGGAAACCTTTTGTTTTTTGTGTATGTTCCACATGGTCAATTGGGTGCCAATTATCACTACAATTTAACATTTTGAATTAGAGTCAAACAAAACAATAAAAGGTTCACAACACAGGATTTATTTTTTATTTTTTGTTAGAAATAAATAAATACATAAAAAAAACACCAGCCAGTACATAAAAAAAAATAATTGTTAAAAACCATTTTCTTGGCTTATCATGAGTCAATACATTAAGCCTACAATAATGATTATGCATTCAGAGCATTTGGGTTCATTTGGCGGAGAAATTTTAGGCTTCTGTTATTTGTGCTTGCGTGTTTATGTCATGTCTTATAAAAAATAAAAAAAATAAAAGAAGTACAGCGGCAGATATGCACAGACGACAATGTCCAATTTTTCCAATGTGTCTTGGACTTTCTTCTTACTATCAGTGACTCTTGGTTTAGCTAGTCAGATATGCTTTGATATGGTAAACACAGGCAACCATCGGTATACCTTAAACCATCAGAATCCTGCTGTGTAATATGTGTCCAAAGACGAGATCCATGCAGTCCACTTATCATTGAATAATACCACTTTTTATATCCTTTATTTTACTTATGGTCAGTCATTGAACAGAAACATAAAAAATGAAATATTTAGTTCTAATCACACATAGCACAGATACGGTAAAGACTCTATTCAGCTCCACTCTCGTTAATATGGGTTCAGCCAAAACTTTTATGTGAAACACTTGCTGAACCGCTACTATTCTTAAAGAGACAGTACCATTTTAGCACTTAAATTATACGTATAATATAATATATGCAATTAAAAAGTATCATATTTATTGATAAACTACATGGAAATTTTTTTATATTAAAAAAAGTTAAAATGTGACCAAAATGATGAACAACTAATGAAAAATGTGTATTTGTTAAAGTAAATTTATAGTAATATACTAAGTGTGATGAGGAGGAGGGCATGGCAGGGCCGTGAGGGTGCACGCCCTCTTCATCCCCACACCAAGTTAGAAGATTCCCTGCAGTTCAATACCACACTCATGTACTAGTACTCATACTAGTAAAAATGCTCTGATACCAAAAACCAAAACCATCTGACATACGAATATCCTTACGCAAACATTCAGCGCACAAATAAAAATCATGTTATATCCTAGTGAGAATATTTTACAGCAAATGCTGTGATTTAATTATATAAATATATAGCTTGCATGAGCGGTGCGCTACAAATGTTAGCACTTGTGAATGTGTGGAGAGAGTGTTGTGCTTACACCAGCTGCACGTACCTTTTAAAGCTCCACTTTGGCTCATACAGGGAAAATCGTTATGAGCATCGAGCACTCTGTTTGTAGCAGATGTTAGTGAACAGAGCGCAAATTCAATTTGAAGCATGAGGCACTTACAGAGTACATATTTATTTATTTAAATAGCAGCCCTTTGTGGTTTAATAATCACTTTGATTCACATAGTGACTAGCTGTGAGACCTCATTGGTCATAACAACACAGATACACTTCAAAATAAAAGCTCTGCCAAAATAAAAGCTCAATTTAAATGAAAAAAGTATGACAGAAATGTAATATTCACTGTTATACTACTACTACTACTACTACACTAATAATAATAATAACAACAATAATAATAATAATAATAATAATAAATAGTAATTGTATTATATTTAATCAATATCTTACATCTGTGATGCTCTGTTATGAAGCACTTTATTTAACAACAACAACAACAAAAGAACTAAAAGTATTTTAGATTGTGCTCTGAGGTTCTAAATAAAAGCTCTTTATTTGATCAAAATAATACAATATCATGTTGAAAAATGTTTTACAATAATTTGATTAAAGTTTTAATGAATGTATTTAATTAAACACCATTTTGATTATAAAATTGAAATAAACTGTTGATATGCAGTTCAAGGAAAAAACAAAAACAGGTTTCGGACTCGGTATCGGTGAGTACCAAAAAAAAGAAAAAAAGTACCGGTACTCATACTGGTCTCAAAAAATGGTATTGGGACATCCCTATAATTAACCTAATAGAGAAAACCAAATTCAGTAGTGTATCTTAAAATTAAACTATATATAAAAATATGCATGGCTGATGCATCTCTGAGTTCAAATCTTGGAAAAATAGACTTTTTAAAAAATATTTTAATTAGCCAAAATTGCATCTGTATATGAATGGATATATTTTAGGGGCCATGGCGTACTTAATTTTTTTATTTGATTAACTTGACCTATACTGTACAACAGTAACATACCTCCATCACTTCGCCATATAGCAGGTGAAAAGACTTTTGTCAGAGTCAGACAGATAGCAGCAGAAAGGAAAGTGGCTGGTAAAGTGTTGCACAGGGAGCTGGGATTTGCAGGAACACAATTCATTGGAGTGAAATTGAGTGCACACCACAGCTGTGTCTGGCTGGAAACACTGCAATCTTTGCCAATATCATCTATGCCAGGATCTGCCACTGGTTCTGACTTTGTTTGCACACATTTTTCAGAGATGTTAAGAATGTTGAGAGGGATTCTCATTTAGGCATGTAATAGATTCATTTTTCCAAATAATTTTTAAATTTTTAATGTTAATATGAAACACTTTTGTATCACTTCATGTTTATTAAAGGAATAGTTCACTCAAAAATGATAATTCTCTCATCATTTGCTCACCCTCATGCCATTTAAAACTCGCATGACTTTCTTCTGGCTTTTATGTTCTTTTTGTAGCTTAAAAGTTTTGGGCTTTTTTGACATAAACAACATAAACACATATCAAAATATCATAATTTGTGTTCTGCTGAAAAAGACATTCATATGAGTTTTAGACAGCATAAGAGTGAGTAAATGATGAGAAAATTATCTTTTTTGGGTGAACTGTTCCTTTAATGATCCATTCTAGTGAAAGTAAATGTACTTTACATTTGTGTCTCTAATACATTCAAGGCTATCCAAAGAATATTTGGAGGGGTGCAGCCCCTTCTGCCCAAGTTTAACGATTCTCCTGCGTATGACTTATGCAATGTATTCTAGAGACATCATCATTACAATGTAGCCCTCTTGTAGCTCATAATGCTGGATCAGGAATTAATTATGCTTCTGTTCTCTATTCTTGGACAGTTAATGAAATTTCAAGTTACATATGAAAAGGCGATATTTATATTGTCATACACTGAGAGGACTTTGAAGAACAATTCTTTACTCTGAGATGCTCCACATGTGTCCTTGTCTATTTTTGTTGACTCAGTAGCCAGAAGTAAGCCAATTTAATTATACAACCATTTGAAATGTCCACATTTACCACCCAACAAAAATTGCTTTACTGGCAAGCACTTTATGTATGAAAGCTGCCTTGGAATAAAAGTGCCATTGTCTTTTGAAGAACTGTTGATAATTTTTGCTGGCGTAGAAAGACAATCTATTTGAGGCTCAAAGTGTTTTGAAATAATAAAACTGGACAGCAACTTCATACATACTAAAAAAAAAGAATTGAACATTGAAGTACTGCAGTTTATTGACGTATATACCATGGCACATGCAAATGTTAAGTGTTTAGTGTCATGGTATAGCAAAGTAACATGATATTACCATTTGATAAATCAAAGTAATAATAATAACGTCTAGGTTGCGTATGTAACCTCCGAGACGTTGTGTCAAAGAAGCGACACTAGGGGTCTCCCTTGAATATGCCCCTGACATATGAAAAAAGGCCAATGAGAAGTTGGCAGACAGTATTTGCATACCCCACCCCAAACATACGGGTATAAAAGTGGGGAAATACGTTGAGTTCATTCAGGATTTTTCTGAGGAGCCGGAAATGGTCCGGCCACAACAGTGGCTCGGCTCAGCGACGTCTCGTTCCCTCCATTAGGGAACAGAGGTTACATACTTAACCTAGACGTTCCCCGTCTGTCGCTCACTTCGACGTTGTGTTGGAGAAGCGACACTAGGGGTCCAATTTAAATCATGCCATGTGCTGAGCTGTGTACATGTTCTGCTGACACAGGAGCTGTCAGGTATTTTATGTGCAAAGGCGACCAGCTGTGTCAGACTGCACATACCCTTCCCCAATGCCCCGTAAATGTCATCAGAATCCTTCTGGTTACCCTAAACAGGGGAACAAGGCCTCGCTTGCCAACCTGGGAACAGGCCGAGCCTAGCTGGGCCTGTTTTCTCTCTATGTTTCTCCGCATAGAGCAAGAAACGGCTGGGGCCCTTACAAGCATCAAGGGAAGGGGTCTTACTCAGTTTCCTATACTTTCAGGGGGAAAAGACCCTGTGGAGACCACACCTGCCCATGAACGGGGAGGGAAAGTGGTGAAATACATCACATGGGCCTCTTGGGTCACATGTGGGACAATGGCGCAGTGGTAGATCCAGCCTCAAGGAGGGGGGAGTTGCTAAAACATGGTGACCGGAGGGCAGCTGGGACTACCTAAGAGAGACGTGGGTCCACTCGTAAGGGGACCATACCGCGGAAAATACACACAAGGGGAGTCCAAGCAGGAGTCCTGACCTGTGGAGCACCTATTCCAGAACAGGCTAGATTAAGTACCCGCAGTGGATTGGGTTGGCGAGGTCCTCCGCTGAACTGCGGACCCAAAGGGCTAGGGAGGAGTGATCCAGGGATCCGAATGAGTGGGACCTCCTGGGAGAAAAAGCGCACAGTTTTACCTCTGTCGAGGGAAAGGGCGCTAGGTTCAAGTGATCCACCCGGTCAGTCCGTCAGCGTGTACCGAGTTCTACCGGCTCGGACCTGAGAAAACACGGGACGATACTGACTCAACCCTGAGATTTTAGAATCTTGAAAAGGTATTAGGTGTTGCCCAACCCGCTGCTCTACATATGTCTGCCAGAGAGGTGCCTCTGGCCAGTGCCCACGAGGATGCAACACTCCTTGTTGAATGTGCTCAGACCCGCAGGGGGGGGGCACGGACTGGGTGTGATAGGCCAATGAAATGGCATCCACCACCCAGTGGGAAAGCCTCAGTTTGAAGGAAGCGTTCCCTTTCTGTTGTCCACCAAAGCAGACAAAGAGCTGCTCAGAATGTCTAAAGCTCTGCGTGCAGTCCAAATAGGTATGCAAAGCACATACTGGACACAGCAACGACGGGGCTGGGTCTGCCTCCTCCCGGGGCAGTGCTTGCAGGTTCACTACCTGGTCTCTAAAGGGCGTAGTAGGAACCTTGGGCACATAGCCTGGTCGCAGTATTAGGATCACATATACGTTTCTGCTGGACTGAACTCCTGGCAAGTGTCATTAACAGAGAACACTTGCAGGTCCCCGACCCTCTTGATGGAGGCGAGCGCAATCAGCAGGGCCGTCTTTAGAGAGCGGGCCCTGAGTCCAACTGATTCTAGTGGCTCAAAGGGGGGTCTCTGAAGGTCCGTGAGGACCACCGAGAGATCCCAGGAGAGGAACAGGCCTGACCGGGAAAGTTTTTACCTCCGGGCGCCTCTTAGGAACCTGATGATTAAGTCATGCCTACCCAAAGACTTTCCGTCTACTGTGTCGTAGTGGGCCACGATAGCAGCAACATACACCTTCAAGGTGGAAGGGGACAGCCTCCCCTCCAGCCTCTCCTGCAGAAATAGGAGCACTGACCTAACCGCGCACCTCTGTTGGTCTTCAGCCCAGGAAGAACACCAATTTGCAAATAAGCGCCACTTCAGGGTGTAAAGTTGCCTGGTAGAGGGGGCTCTGGCTTGGTTGATCGTGTCTACATTGCATCCCGTCCAGGGGCCAGACGTTGAGGTTCCAGAGGTCTGGGTGCAGATGCCAGAGCGTGCCCCGTTCCTGAGAAAGAAGGTCTTTCCTCAGGGGAATTTGCCAGGGAGGGGCTGTCGTGAGGAGTACGAGGTCCAAGAACCAGGCCTGAGTGAGCCAGTAGGGAGCCACTTGGGTGACTTGTTCCTCATCCTCCCTGACCTTACACATCATCTGTGCAAGAAGGCTCACTGGGGGAAATGTGTACTTGTGCAGCCCCGAGGGCCAGCTGTGTGCCAGTGCATCTGCCCCGAGGGGAGTCTGTTCGGGCATACCAAATCGGGCAGTGGGATGTCTCTCGGGAGGCAAACAGGTCTACCTGGGCCTTGCCGAATCGTTCCCAAATCAGCTGGACCGACGGGATGGAGCCTCCACTCTTTACTGGGCAAGCAGTGTCATGACAGCGCGTCCGCTACCACATTGAGTTTGCTGGGGATGTGAGTGGTGCACAGCAAATTAAGTTGATTAGGACATGTTTGTCTCGAACTAACAGGAGAAATTTCCGCAGGGCAAAATTTCACCATCTCTAGACAGTTGATGTGCCAGCGCAGCGGGGCCCCTTTCCAACGGTCCGCGACTGCATGCCCGTTGTACACAGTGCCCCAACCCAATCTGGAGGCATCGGTCATGACCAAGACACATCAGGACACCTGTTGCAAGGGTACTCCTGTTCTGTCCAGGGTTTGAATTTTTGGCGGCAGGTGGGGGTGACCATCACACAGTGCGTGCCGCGGAGGCTGCCATATGCCCCAGGTGCCTCTGAAAAAGTTTTAAGGGGACCGCTGTGCCCAGCCTGAAGGTGGCGAGGCATTCCAGCACTGACTGTGCATGCTCGTTGATGAGACGTGCTGACATTGAGAGCCAATGCCGAGAAAATAGATGCTCTGAACCGGGGTGAGCTTGCTCTTTTCCCAGTTGACCTGAAGCCCCAAACGGCTGAGGTGCCTGAGAACCTGGTCTCTGTGAGCAAATAGTAACTCTCGAGAGTGGGCCAGAATGGGCCAGTCATGAGGAAATTGAGTATACGAATGCCGGTTTCTCGGAGCGGGGCAAGGGCAGCCTCTGTGACGTCCGTGAAGATGCGAGGGGACAGAGACATGCCAATGGGGAGGACTTTGTACTGATATGCCTGGCCGTCGAACACGAACCATAGGAAGGGTCGGTGTCGAGGCAGAATTGAGACGTGGAAGTATGCGTCCTTCAGGTCTTCCTCTGCAAACCAATCTAGATGACGGACGCAAGTTAAGATGTGTTTTTGCGTGAGCATTTTGAATGGGAGTTTGTGAAAAGCCCGGTTGAAAACTCGGAAGTCCATGATCGGTCGTAAGCCGCCACCTTTCTTGGGTATGATGAAGTAAGGGCTGTAGAAATCCTTCTTCATCTCGGTTGGAGGGACAGGCTCTATTGCGTTGTAAAGCAGTTCATTGGAAAGGAGGAGGCGAGAACCGGCTTGACAATATAAATAATATTTTAATAGTAAACTGAAACAAAAGACACAAACACACATATGATGGACATGTCCGTAAATGATCTCTCTCTCCCGCACCATCCTCTGCAGTTGGCCTTTATCCTTCTCAGAGGCTTTATTAGCCTAACACGGAACCGGGTGTGTAGGATCACGACCCGGCCCCGCCCTCAGCCCTGCCACATTCCCCTCATTCTCTCAGACTGGGGAGCCCCCAGCATGACATACACCCCCCCCCCCCTCTTTCCCTGGAGGAGGGCATGCCCTAAGCCCCATCTGCCGGCAGGTCATCCCTGTCTACCTGGATGAGGGAGGTGACAAGGGGAGGGAAACAGAAATAATAAAAATGCGGGGGTGGGGGATGCTTCCTGTAACAGTGTAGTACCCCCCAAAAAAACGTTTAAAAGAAAATTTAAAAGAGAGGGAAAAGGCCAACATAGAGGGGCAGTGAGAGAGAGAGGAGAGAGAGAGATGAAAAAAATAAATAAAATAAACTTACTCACCAGTTCTCCGATACGCCATAGCTTGTTTCTCGGCCACTCCTCCACCTTTTAACAGATGACAGCCACGCCTCTCCGGGCGGATCGGAGGCAGTCCTCCAGCCCCTGGTGGACGAAACACCCGCCACGTCCTCGGAGAGCCGAAGGGGTCCCCCACACCCCTGGCAGCGGCTCTCCCGCTCCAGGCGGTTGGTCTCCGAGCCCCTCCCCACTCGCGGTCGGCGATCTCAGACCCCGCCACATTTCAGCGGCTGGAAGGGGACTCCTCCGCCCCTGGCAGCGGCCCTGAATGCTTCAGGCGTTTGGCTAGTAGCCCCTTCTCCCCTCGCGGTCGGAAGCCGTTCCTCCGCTTCCAGGCGGCTGGGCTCCTTGTCTCCTGGCAGATGGCCGCGGCTGCTCCATTGGGGTTGACGGTAGTGGCGAGAACTCTACTACTTCCTCCTTCCTGGGTTTCGGCACCAGTGTAAAGCAGTTCATTGGAAAGGAGGAGGCGAGAACTGGCTTGACAATATAAATAATATTTTAATAGTTAACTGAAACAAAAGACACAAACACACATATGATGGACATGTCCGTAAATGATCTCTTTCTCCCGCACCATCCTCTGCAGTCGGCCTTTATCCCTCTCAGAGGCTTGATTAGCCTAACACGGGACCGGGTGTGTAGGATCAAGACCCGGCACTGCCCTCTGCCCTGCCACACGCGTCTTTGAGTAAGAGAGTAGCGATTTCCGCGTGCAGGCATTTGACATGCTCACCGTGTTCTGCAGTAAAGCGGACGCCCACGAAGGGGGGCATAGGCCTGGCAAACTGAATTGCGTAACCGAGTCGGATGGTCCGTGCCAGCCGGCGTGACAGGTTGGGAAGTGAAAGCCACGCATCCAAGCTCCGTGCTAGGGGCATTATTTTTGACGTTGCGGAGCAGGTAATGTGGTGTTGGGAGGCGAGGACGTGTCCCGAGGCTCTGGTGCTGAGATAAGACTCGAAGCACTTACCCTGCTCTGCACACCTGGCAGGGGGCTGGTTAGTGACTGAGGAGGAGGTCCGACGAAGGTGTCCTCTAGTCTTGTCAGAACCGGCCGGATGGGGAACAGTCGTGGGGCTGAAGGCGGGGGGGTCCGCGTCCAGCATGCCGGGACTGTTGAGATCTGGTGGCAGAGTGCAGTGAGAATGGAATTTGCGGGCCAGGTGACCCAGAGACAAAGGAAATAACTCTGTTATTGAGAATGTGGGTACTTCAACAAAAGATTCTCCTCATGGCCCTCCACCAGGGGATGGAGTGGTTTGCTTACCAGCTCCGGAGTTAACATCTTGGTCTCTGGGTCGACCATCTCAGGAGCGCCTGGGAGCCTTCCAGGTCCTCAAGGGGGTCCGTGAGGCGGGGGGCATCTGCTTCCTGCTGGGTGCTCGGTGTGGGGGCTGAGAGCTGGGCCCGGGTTGAGGCGGAGCAGGGTGTTTCTTCGCCACAGGAGGATGCCATCGGCGAGCAGACGGGGCATGGGCCATGGCGGCAGGCTTGCGGCAGGGCAGGATGTGCGAAATGGCCTCTGTCTGTTTCTTCACCGCAGAGAACTGCTCTGCAAAGTCCTCGACAGTGTCGACGAAGAGGCCGAACTGGGAGACAGGGGAGTTGAGGAAGCGAACCTTTTCGGTCTCACGCATCTCGACCAAGTTCAGCCAAAGGTGACGTTCCTGGACCATGAGTGTGGCCATTGCCTGCCCGTGTGACTGCGTGTCTCTGAGGGCGAGGTCAGTCGCTGAGCGCAGTTCCTGCAACACGTCGGGATCAGGACTACCCCATGCAGATCTTTAAGTGCCTTGGCCTGGTGGACCTGCAGGAGGGCCATGGCATGCAAGGCGGAAGCTGAATGTCCGGTGGTGCTGTAGACTTTGGAGGTCAATGAAGACGTTGTCCTACAGTCCTTGGAGGGCAGCACACAGGGCGACCCCGCCAGGTGGTAGGGTTCCTGGGGCACAGGTGGAGTGCAACAGCCCTGTCCACCTGGGGAATCTCCATGTACCCGTGGGCCGCTCCGCCATCGAGAGTAGTGAGAACGGATGAGCGAGTGGCTTTGTGACGAGTGGAGAGGGGTGCTCTCCACGAAGACGTCAGCTCATCATGCACTTCTGGGAAAAACGGGACCGGGGAGGGGCGAGGCTCTGAGCGGCACCCAGACCCCAGGAACCAGTCATCCAACCGTGAATGCTGTGGGGACAGAGGGTTCCAGTCCAGCCCCACGCTGGCGGCGGCCCGGGAAAGCATGTCGGACATCTGCGCGTCTGCCTCAGCCAGGCATGCTGGCCCGAAGGCGGCAGCCCAGGGGAGTCATCTGCATCAGACGCCGTGCTCTCCGATGCAATGTCATCCACCTCAAGCTCTAGAGGATAGGCAGGCTGGCTGTGAGGCGAGCCGCTGTTGCCTCGAGCACGGACGGGAGTTAACGAGCGTGCTGGAGGGCGGGTGGTCCGAGGGGGCGTACCCAGCGGAGATGCACCCACTGCCATCCCCAGATCGCCTCCATCACCAGCTGCATCGTCCTCAATCCCGTGGGAAGAAGGAGCAATGCGGGTGGTGACTAGAGTGGCGTGCTTAGAGTGCCCCTGGCAGCGGCCCTGAATGCTTCAGGCGTTTGGCTAGTAGCCCCTTCTCCCCTCGCGGTCGGAAGCCGTTCCTCCGCTTCCAGGCGGCTGGGCTCCTTGTCTCCTGGCAGATGGCCGCGGCTGCTCCATTGGGGTTGACGGTAGTGGCGAGAACTCTACTACTTCCTCCTTCCTGGGTTTCGGCACCAGTGTAAAGCAGTTCATTGGAAAGGAGGAGGCGAGAACTGGCTTGACAATATAAATAATATTTTAATAGTTAACTGAAACAAAAGACACAAACACACATATGATGGACATGTCCGTAAATGATCTCTTTCTCCCGCACCATCCTCTGCAGTCGGCCTTTATCCCTCTCAGAGGCTTGATTAGCCTAACACGGGACCGGGTGTGTAGGATCAAGACCCGGCACTGCCCTCTGCCCTGCCACACGCGTCTTTGAGTAAGAGAGTAGCGATTTCCGCGTGCAGGCATTTGACATGCTCACCGTGTTCTGCAGTAAAGCGGACGCCCACGAAGGGGGGCATAGGCCTGGCAAACTGAATTGCGTAACCGAGTCGGATGGTCCGTGCCAGCCGGCGTGACAGGTTGGGAAGTGAAAGCCACGCATCCAAGCTCCGTGCTAGGGGCATTATTTTTGACGTTGCGGAGCAGGTAATGTGGTGTTGGGAGGCGAGGACGTGTCCCGAGGCTCTGGTGCTGAGATAAGACTCGAAGCACTTACCCTGCTCTGCACACCTGGCAGGGGGCTGGTTAGTGACTGAGGAGGAGGTCCGACGAAGGTGTCCTCTAGTCTTGTCAGAACCGGCCGGATGGGGAACAGTCGTGGGGCTGAAGGCGGGGGGGTCCGCGTCCAGCATGCCGGGACTGTTGAGATCTGGTGGCAGAGTGCAGTGAGAATGGAATTTGCGGGCCAGGTGACCCAGAGACAAAGGAAATAACTCTGTTATTGAGAATGTGGGTACTTCAACAAAAGATTCTCCTCATGGCCCTCCACCAGGGGATGGAGTGGTTTGCTTACCAGCTCCGGAGTTAACATCTTGGTCTCTGGGTCGACCATCTCAGGAGCGCCTGGGAGCCTTCCAGGTCCTCAAGGGGGTCCGTGAGGCGGGGGGCATCTGCTTCCTGCTGGGTGCTCGGTGTGGGGGCTGAGAGCTGGGCCCGGGTTGAGGCGGAGCAGGGTGTTTCTTCGCCACAGGAGGATGCCATCGGCGAGCAGACGGGGCATGGGCCATGGCGGCAGGCTTGCGGCAGGGCAGGATGTGCGAAATGGCCTCTGTCTGTTTCTTCACCGCAGAGAACTGCTCTGCAAAGTCCTCGACAGTGTCGACGAAGAGGCCGAACTGGGAGACAGGGGAGTTGAGGAAGCGAACCTTTTCGGTCTCACGCATCTCGACCAAGTTCAGCCAAAGGTGACGTTCCTGGACCATGAGTGTGGCCATTGCCTGCCCGTGTGACTGCGTGTCTCTGAGGGCGAGGTCAGTCGCTGAGCGCAGTTCCTGCAACACGTCGGGATCAGGACTACCCCATGCAGATCTTTAAGTGCCTTGGCCTGGTGGACCTGCAGGAGGGCCATGGCATGCAAGGCGGAAGCTGAATGTCCGGTGGTGCTGTAGACTTTGGAGGTCAATGAAGACGTTGTCCTACAGTCCTTGGAGGGCAGCACACAGGGCGACCCCGCCAGGTGGTAGGGTTCCTGGGGCACAGGTGGAGTGCAACAGCCCTGTCCACCTGGGGAATCTCCATGTACCCGTGGGCCGCTCCGCCATCGAGAGTAGTGAGAACGGATGAGCGAGTGGCTTTGTGACGAGTGGAGAGGGGTGCTCTCCACGAAGACGTCAGCTCATCATGCACTTCTGGGAAAAACGGGACCGGGGAGGGGCGAGGCTCTGAGCGGCACCCAGACCCCAGGAACCAGTCATCCAACCGTGAATGCTGTGGGGACAGAGGGTTCCAGTCCAGCCCCACGCTGGCGGCGGCCCGGGAAAGCATGTCGGACATCTGCGCGTCTGCCTCAGCCAGGCATGCTGGCCCGAAGGCGGCAGCCCAGGGGAGTCATCTGCATCAGACGCCGTGCTCTCCGATGCAATGTCATCCACCTCAAGCTCTAGAGGATAGGCAGGCTGGCTGTGAGGCGAGCCGCTGTTGCCTCGAGCACGGACGGGAGTTAACGAGCGTGCTGGAGGGCGGGTGGTCCGAGGGGGCGTACCCAGCGGAGATGCACCCACTGCCATCCCCAGATCGCCTCCATCACCAGCTGCATCGTCCTCAATCCCGTGGGAAGAAGGAGCAATGCGGGTGGTGACTAGAGTGGCGTGCTTCCAATTGAAAGCGAGCCACGACCACAACGTTACCATGGTCATGCTCTCGCAGTGAGAACATGAACCATCCACAAACGCTGCCTCTGTGCGATCGCTGCCCAGACACACGAGACAACGCCTGTGGCCGTCAGAAGTGGAGAGCACTCTACTGCATCCAGGAACTACACAGGGGCGGAATGGCATCTTTATAAAGACACGTCCTGAAAAGGACGTTCAGCGCTTCTGTGCAAATGCTCTTTTAGAGGAAAATATTCTTTTATAGAGAAAATCACTCTTTTAAATAAACTGTTTTAAGCTTCCTGCGCTGTCTAAGCGCCCAGGGGCAAACTGCACTGCCGTGCAGAGAAGGAGAAAAGCCACTGAAGTGCGCCGTAGATCCAACAGCAGGCAGAGCATCAGAGGAACAGAAGCAGGAACAGGTGTGTGACTCGCAGCTGACTGCACCTACGACCATCGGCTCCGAAGAAAATGAACTCGACGTATTTCCCCGCTTTTATACCCGTATGTCCGGGGGTGGGGTATGCAAATACTGTCTGCCAACTTCTCATTGGCCTTTTTTCATAGATCAGAGGCATATTCGGT
This sequence comes from Moxostoma hubbsi, assembly GCA_032164185.1. NCBI lineage: Eukaryota > Metazoa > Chordata > Actinopteri > Cypriniformes > Catostomidae > Moxostoma > Moxostoma hubbsi. The sequence goes on from JAVLUX010000044.1 coordinate 13,078,571, forward strand.
GCTCAAGAGAGAGCCCTAGTGTTGCTTCTTCGACACAACGTCGAAGTGAGCGACAGACGGGGAACAATATTTATATTGCAGCTTTTAGCAATTTAGCACAAAGTGCTTCACAAAATATAAAATCAAAACACACTTATTAAAAAACTAGAAAAAACAAGTCTATACAAATGAGTTTTTAAACGAGACTTAAAAACAAACACAGATTCAGCAGATCTACTTTAATCACCCAGGCAGGCTGTTCCATAATCATGGGACCTTCACTACAAAAGCTCTATCACCTTTTCTTTTGTATCTGGATCTTGGAACAGGCAACTGATCACAACATAAAGATCTAAGAGCTCTAATTGTTTTGTAAAATCTTAAAAGTTCTGCTAAATAATCTGGCGTCAAACCATGTAATGCTTTATCTTAAAATCATTCCTAAAATGAATTGGTAACCAATGCAAAGAAGAAAAACTGGAGTAATATGATTTAAAGACCTAAGCATTTTGCACTGGTTGTTGCCATGTTAAAGTGTGTTGATTTAAAGTTGAAAACAGTGGATAACACGAATCCAGGTGAGACTAAATAAAAGCATGAATAAGCTTCTCAGTCAGATCATTGGGATTCAATGACAAATATTACTGTAGGTTATCTACATACAAAATTAATATGTATGTTGTTTTTCCGAAGCACAGAACCAAGAGGTAACATATATAGAGAAAACAAAATTGGCCCTAACAGGGATCCTTGTCGAACACCACAATTTATTGTTGAAGAGGAGGACATCTCATCTTCAACAGACACTATAAATTTCCTTTTCGAAAAATAAACCAGTCTAAATCCACCCCAGATTATTACTCTTTATTGTATCAATTAAAACTGAATGATCAACTCTCTCAAACACTGCAGTTAAATCAAGCAACACTAAAATGAGGCACTCTCCAGTGTCCTCCGCCATCAATAAGTCATTGGTATCCCTAAGAAGGGCAGTTTCAGTACTATGCTTTTCTCAAAAACCTTACAGAAATTTTTCTAAATTATTTTTATCCTTCAGTACCTCCAACAGTTAATTAGCTACTACATTTAGCATACTACATACTTTATTATTTTTTACAAGAAAGGTCATTTTGAGATTGGACTATAGTTATTAGCAACTGAAGGGTCTAATGAGGGCTTCTTCCGAAGTGGTTGAACTATCTCCGTCTTTAACTGTCTTTAATGTGGGACATATCCTGACAAAGTACCATGGTAACACCACAATAATTGTTTGCAAGGTCAGTTTTAGAAGACATCAAGATAAATCTGAATACTATCAAAGTCAGGTGGTGTAACTATTAGGCAGGTAGCCAGTCAACTGCTGGTCAAATAGAGCAACCCTATGAAAACCTACAAATTCATGATATTTCGAAAAATGAAAATATTTGAAACCTTGACATTTTTTTAGACATTTTTTAAATTAATGATCAAGTAGCATTCAATCATGTGTGCAAGGAAAGTATATAATATCTTCTACTTGATGGATGTAAAAATGCTTCAAACATTTTTCAAAAATGTATGAAAGCAACATGGACACAAATATTACACGATTAAAACTAGATTTTTAAAATATGTAGAATTTGTATCATCCCAAACAACCTTATTTGTCAATGACCCACACACTTTGTAAATGATATATTATATAATAATGCTAAATGGTATAGTACGTGATTACAAATTTTATGATTAATCACAGAGCACAGCATTTTCCTCCCAAAATGCATTAAGTTCCTTCTTAGCAGAATAGCCAAAAACTCAAGTAAATGTACAATTACTTTAAAAAAAAAAAATTATTACTCAAATAGAAGTAAAAGTAGTAATGTTAAAAATTACTTGAGTAAGAGTATGAAAATATACAATTAAAAGAATTCTCAAGTAGCTACACTTCAAAAAACGTTGGGTTATTTATTTTACCCAATAGCTGGGTTAAACATATTGGGTCGTTCTGTTCAGATATTCCCAACATTTATTGGGTTGTTTCTATAATTTCTATTATTTATTGGGTTGTTTCACAGCCACGCCTCAGCCTGCTCCATGCCATGTCACAGCCACTCCTCAGCCTGCTCCATGCCACTGATCATCCTTGAGATGTAAGGTAGTTCAAAAAGAACTACATGCAATACTGCAACAAGTTTGCAGTTAGGAGAAAGGAGGAAATGGGAGAAGGCAAATCCAACTTAAACAGTATGTTTATTTTAAACTTAAATTCATGCTTTTCAGTGGCAACAACTCAAAATAACACTTTTCAGCAGAAACAGTTCAGCACAGACTCTGGGTGCATGTGGTAGATATCTCTTCCCCTCACTGGCGTCTGGCTCTCTGATTTGTCTCCAACTCTCACTGCAACAACAAACTGCTGTTGGAGACAATCAATGCCAGGTGATGATCCTTACAGTTCTCATCTCCTGATCTCACTCTCCATTCACAAACCGGTACTCAACCACGGCCCCACCACAACAAATACAAATAAACAGATTTATTTGGACAAACATTATAAATATTGTACACAAAAGTGCAATGTTCTCTGTAAAGAAACTATAAACAGTATGTATTATTAAAACTCTCAAAATGTCTAATGCACTTTAAGCACATGTACACACACCAGTTAGCACAATAATGCTATCATTTATATGTACCGGTAATTATTTGCGCTCTGTTTCGGGACATCTATCATAGCCAGACCTTAACATGAATAATATAAGTAGGGCAGTAACCTCCATTCCCTGATGTCAATGTAGTGACACTGGGGGTCTCTCTTAAGAGCCTCGGTTACCTCTTATCTTTGAGAAAAGGCCAATAAGAATTAGCGAACAGAATTTGCAAGCCCCTCCCCCAGATATATGGGTATAAAAGGAGGGAAGCGTGCGTCTGTTCAGACAGGCTTTGAGCTGAGGAACCAAGAGTAAGTTGATGTGCCAGGCAGTTGATGTGCCAACCCAGCCGTGGCCCTATCCAGGAGCCAGCGGCTGCATACCCATTGCAGATGGTGCCCCAGCCCGACTAGGAGGCGTCTGTAGTAACTACGACGTGTCTGAACACCTGCTGTAGGGGAACTCCTGCCCGTAGAAAACAGAAGTCTGTCCAAGGGCTTAATATATGACAGCAGGAAAGGGTGAAGGTCACATGGTATGTGCCATGGCGCCATGCCCATCTTGGGACTGGAGTCTGAAGCCAGTGCTGAAGCGGTCACATATGCATCAACCTGAGCAGCGCAACTGTCGCTGAGGATGCCAAATGCCCCAGGAGCCCCAAATGCCCCATGACGTTCAAAGTAAATGTGCCTTACTCTTTCAGAGAAATATATACTCTTTTATAGAGGGCTGTCAAAGTGCCCATGGGCATAGTCTGAAATGCACCATAATGCATAATGCATAGTCTGAAATGCACGTTCTCGTTTGGCACTCAGTGAAGGCGGTCGCATTTTCTCTCCCTCTCCCTCCCCTGACCTCCCTGCTTTGCTCTCTCGTCACGTCTAGTCAACTGTCTTGTACTTTTGAGAGACTCTCACAGCACTGCTCTCCAAACTAAGAAATTATTATGGATTTGATCAACTGGTCTCTCAACGCAATTGACACCATCTTCTCGAAGAGAAGCTTGGGTTCGGGGGAACCTAACTGTCCTGACGGAACGTTTGCAGCTGGCTACACGATGGACGCGTGGGAGAGGTGGCGGTTCGTGTGTCTGGCGGTTCTTTCCGTGGAGGACGTTGAAGATATCTACCTATTCGGAACCATGATAACAGGTCTTCTGCTGATTGGATTAGGCATTGCCCTGGGTTATCGAAGAATTAAGAAGACAGAGACAGCTGTCCAAAGCCTCACAAGGCTGCCCGTCATGATTGAGGCGGTGGGCAGAGTTGTCAGCACTTAGACTCTCAATATGGATAACATTATGAAGGAGCTTACAGCTTTGCAAAGGCAAATGGATCGTTTAAGAGACCAAAATGGACATGAAGAATAGCCTGAGAAATTGCAGCTATTCGCCCCAAGACAAAACATCTCAATCTTATCTGTTTCGGCACCCAGCAACCAGCACTGGCCTTGGCCAAGGCCGCTGATGGATCAACAACTCCCCTGGTTAGAGCACTGCAATGAGCCGCTCTCGCATTCCCTCCCCCCTCCCAAAACACCCTGGGATTGTGACCTTCTGGCGAATCTCTGGGCTCACACACACACAAGACTTTACACAAATACAGATATGCATCCGACCCCACACCCCATCCCACGCCTTCGCCGCTTCGTACCCCCCAGTCTGACAGGCGGGTCTGTGACCAGCGCCGAGAATGGCTGCAGGACCAGATGGCTGTCTGTCAGTGCTGGGCTACCTCCATCCCCCACTCCCCTACCCTGTTGCAAGTTTTTGTTATGTTGTAGATGTACTGATTATGTGCTAAGTGTTGCTGAGATGTTTTTTCCTGTTCCCATACCGTAATCCTAACAGGAGCATAGTCTGGGGGTTGCTTTTTTTTATCTCACCTTTCCCCATGTAATGCTGTATATCTTCTCAATTCCCTGTCTTCCTGCCCTGTCTACCCGTTGTCATATTGTATGTTTGTATGGGCAGGATGATGGCCAATTTCACTGGTTACTTTTACTTGTGACTATGTGACAATAAAGGGTTACTACTACTACTACTACTATCACCAACGCAAGCACCATGCAAGCCATTGAAATGCACCATATCACCAACGGCGTATGCTCAAGGTGATGTGAGTGGAACAGCAGTGGGTTTTACTTAACACAACCGCTCGGCTCCAAAGAAAATAGCAAATTCTGTTCGCCAATTCTCATTGGCCTTTTCTCAAAGATAAGATGTAAATGAGGTTCTCAAGAGAGACCCCTAGTGTCACTACATCGACACAACGTCGAGTGAGTGACAGAAGGGGAACATTAGTTTCGCTTTATTATTAGGATAACCAAACAGAAAACATTATCCAGGAAATTTTTAAGACATATTATAACTAGGGCTGCCAATCGATAAAAATTTGTAACTGAATTAATTACATGGTGTCCCGATTAATTAATCGCGATTAATCGCATATACAATATTTGCTGAGGAAGCCCCTCATATAACAATAACTCAATATATAATAATTATACATATTTATATCAATATATAATTATACATAGTTATCTTTCGCGCTCGCCTCCATCAAGAGGGTCGGGGACCTGCAAGCGTTCTCTGTCAGTGATACTTGCCTAGAGTTCGGTCCAGCAGACACACATGTGATCCTAAGACCGCGACCGGGCTATGTGCCCAAGGTTCCTACCACACCCTTTAGAGACCAGGTAGTGAACCTGCAAGCGCTGCCCCGGGAGGAGGCAGGCCCAGCCCCTTCGTTGCTGTACCCGGTATGTGCCGTAAGCACCTATGTGGACCACATGCACGACTTCAGGTGTTCTGAGCAGCTCTTTGTCTGCTTTGGTGGACAGCAGAAAGGGAACACTGTCTACAAACAGAGGCACTCCCACTGGCTGGTGGACACCATCCTGTTGGCCTACCATACCCAGGCCATGCCCCCCCCCCTTGTGGGTCAGAGCACACTCAACAAGGAGTGTTGCGTCCTCGTGGGCACTGGCTAGGAGCGCCTCTCTGGCAGACATATGCAGAGCTGCGGGCTGGGCAACACCCAATACCTTTGCGAGGTTTTACAACCTCAGGGTTGAGTCAGTCTTGTCCCGTGTTTTCTCAGGTCCGAGCCGGTCGCTTGCGCCCAGTGCCTTTTCCCTCGGCCGAGGTAAAAGAGTGGGCTTTTCCCTCCCAGGAGATCCCACTCACTCGACTACCTGGATGACTCCTCCCTAGCCCTATGGGTCCACAATTCAGCGGAGGAATTCGCCGACCCAATCCACTACGGGTATCTCAAATTTACCCTGCACTTGGAAAGGTGCTCCACAGATCAGGCCTCCTATGCGGACTCCTCCTGTGTGTATTTTCCGCTGTACGGTCCCCTTACGAGCAGACCCGCGTCTCCCTTAGGCAGTTCTCGCTGCCCTCCGGTTGCCGTGTTGTAGCAACTCCCCCTGCCTCGAGGCTTGATCTATCACCGCGCCATTCTTTCCCACATGTGACCGAAGAGGCCCATGTGATGTATTTTGCCACGTTACCTCCCCTTTCCTGGGCAGGTGTGGTCTCCGCAGGGTCTTTTCCCTCTAAAAGAATAGGAAAATTGGTAAGACCCCCTTCCCACGATGCGGTAAGGGCCCCAGCCTTTTGGCTCTATGAGAGAAACATAGAGAGAAAAGAGGCCCGGCTAGGCTCGGCCGGTCCTAGGTTGGCAAGCGTCGCCTTGTTCCCCTGCTTGGGTAACTAGAAAGATTCCAACATCTTTTATTGGGCATTGGGAAAGGGTACGTACAGTCTGACACAGCTGGTCGTCCTGGCACGTGAAATACCTGCCCGCTCCTGTGTCAGCAGTACACGTACACGGCTCAGCGCATGGCGTGATTTGAAATGGACCCCTAGTGTTGCTTCTTCGACACAACGTCGAAGTGAGCGACAGACGATGAACGTCTAGGTTATGTATGTAACCTCCGTTCCCTAATGGAGGGAACGAGACATCGTAACCTCCCGGCCATGTCGCTGAGCCGACCCACTGAGGTGGCCAGACACTCCCAGCTCCTCAGAAAAATCCTAAATGAACTCATAGTATTTCCTCGCCTTTATACCCATATGTCCGGGGGCGGGGTATGTAAATACTGTCTGTCAACTTCTCATTGGCCTTTTTTCATGCATCAGAGACATATTCGGCAATCAAGAGAGACCCCTAGTGTCGCTTCTTCGACACAACGTCTCGTTCCCTCCATCAGGGAATGGAGGTTAAATACGTTACCTAGACGTTTTCAATGCTTTGGAGTTGTTGGAGGTACAAAGAGTATTTAAATAATATTTCAAGTCTTTACAAAAAAGTGCTAATAGGGGCTTTATAGACATAAATGTACACTTATGTATAAAAAAACTTGGAAAGAAAAATAAACAGATTAATCAGAAAAGTTATCAAAACTGTGAAAACCAAATAAAACGTCTTTATAAAGCAAAGTAAAACTAGTTAAAATAGAGGTACGTACAAACAAACAACATTTTCTAAAAATAAAATGTTTAGGTCACTGTGTCAAGTTAAATATAGTTTAATACTCAATCTTTAAACACATCTTGAGATCCCTTAGTTTGCATTTGCGCTCCTTCAAGTGTGTCCACTGAAGGGTTGTTAATGTTTTGTTAACTGTAATAAACTGTGCGTTGCTCACACAGCTGAAATTTCCCTTACTGCCTTCTGGAGTAAACAGGTGGTACTACAAGCTTGCCTTTCTCAGGAATTTCTCAGGAAAGCATTGCGATTAATTGCGTGCATTTTTTTAACGCGTTATTTTTTGTAAAATGAATCGCATGTTGTTAACGCGTGAAAACGACAGCCCTACTTATAACATTTAAAAAGCAATAATTTAACTGCATGGCATGCAAGCAAGCAGTGTCCAGCTACATAAAAAATGACAACCAATCGCACTTCCACTAGCCAACCGGAAATTCGCAAAATACAGTGGACTCGCTGAGAATATTGTGGATTGTGAATGCAGTGAGCATGTGGGTACTGCTTCAGTGCTTTAAGAATGTAAGTTCTATTAGTTGTCTTTAATCACTCTAGAGCAGTGGTTCCCAAACTTTTTACTGTGGCGTCCCCCTCCAAATATTCAACATCCATTCACATACCCTCTCTCTAATGCATAGATAACATTCACAAAAGGTATTTTGAAAATAGGCATTTTTAAAACAGTTATCTTTGTAAAGCAACTCCCTTATATTAAATATTATATTTGTACATGTTTTGTACATGTTATATTAATTATATAAATATTTAATAAATGGTTTACTGATTGAGATGTGGATGCTAGATATACGATAACTGCATAACTTGAAAACTCCCCCCTCATCACTTTGCGGTACTTCAAGAATACAGTTAGGTTCTGTGCCTGGAATTGCACATCATTGCAGGTATGGCATTGCCAGCCGACATCGAGCATTGCGGGTAAGTATCTGTGCAATTGCGTCACATTTGACACATTTGACACTGTTAGCAAGGTTGAGCTCATTTGCTGAAAAAACAATGTAAAAACAGGTCTCTAGTGTGCGAGCATATGTGAGTGAAAATTATTGTGTGTAAATGTGGAAAATTATTTGGCTTACCGCATGTCTGACACCTGTCATCAAAGCTTATGAACTGCTACCATCAGAATCAAAACTCTCTATGCATCTAACCTTAAATAAAAAATTATGTTGTATTGGGTATTTTGCAAAAAAACAAACTAAAAGCATGGACGACTGACATATGCGAGTCTGGTAAAACAGTGAAGTATCAATTATACTTGCTATCACTAAGCTAGCAGTGTGCTGGGCTGGCGAAAAAGATACTTGTTTGATGCATGACGGATGAGCAGATGCTTTTTTTTTTTTAACAGCAAAATATATGGTTATTTAATTAAATATGTATCAACCTTCCTGTCAACCATTCTGGGGTTTCTACACTACAGGGCACACAAACTAAGCCAAGTTAATGGGAGTTGTGTTAAGCAGAACCAAAGATTTAGTGTTATGTCAACTGTTCCAGCTGACAGGATGTGATTTAGGATTTGAATGTTGAGTCATGATATTGTGCAAAGTGTCCATTGAAAGTTGGATGTGAGTCTGCATAAAAGGGGGTTTTGAAAGTTCTAGGCTGAAGCAGTGAGATAACACCAGAACAATGACTATTCCCAAATGTAAAGCTACTTCATTTCCTTCTTAAAAAAGGGACATCCATTATATATTTCTCTAGAGAGTTTCAATTGGCATTGAAAAGTTTATATTAGATTAGTATTCAAGATATGAGAAAATCTAAGAATATTTATTGCAATGTAAAAGTCAGATTTCCTCCAGGAAGACAAAGTGGGGAAGAATGATTTGCACCCGCTTGCTAGTGTTGTTTATTTGCGCATGCTACCTGTGTAATTTAAGTACCCAAATCACTCAAGTTCAAGTTCAATTCAAGTTCAGTTTCGTTGGTTATCACAAAAAAATGTTTGACTCGTCCCTCCTTTTCTTTAAAAAAGCAAAAATCGAGTTTTGGTTAGGGGCGGCACGGTGGTGCAGTGGTTAGCACTGTCGCCTCACAGCAAGAAGGTCATGGGTTCAAACCCCGGTTGCCCCGGCCTTTCTGTGTGGAGTTTGCATGTTCTCCCCGTGTCTGCGTGGGTTCTCTCCGGGTGCTCCGGCTTCCTCCCACCATCCAAAGACATGCAGGCTAGGTTAATTGGTGTCTCCAAAATTGCCCTAGGTGTGGATGTGAGTATGAATGTGTGTCTGTATATGTGTGGCCCTGCGATGGACTGGCGACCTGTCCAGGGTGTACCCCGCCTTTCGCCCAATGTTAGCTGGGATAGGCTCCAGCCCCCCGTGACCCTGTACAGGATAAGCGGTTGAAGATGAATGAATGAATGAGTTTTGGTTAGGCACTTACAATGGAAGTGAATGGGGTCAATGAAAGTGAATGAGGCCCATTTTTAGAGGGTTTAAACACCAAAATGTGAAGCTTTTAATTTTGTAAAACTTAACAAAAATTTCTTATTTGAGCTGGAAAGTTGTTTAAATACAAATTTTTACAGTTGTTTTAGGGTTTATTGACATTACATCATCACGGTAACAAAGTTGTAAAATTGACTATAACTTAACACAGAAAAGGTTTGTAAGTGATTTTAATACACTCATTCGTACACTCATATCCTTTGAAACAGTGAGTATTTTAATGTAAAAAAAAATTGGCCCATTCATTTCCATAATAAGTACCTCACTGGAACCCAGATTCTTTCTTTATTTATTTTTTAAGAAAAGGAGGGACGAGTCAAATTTTTTTGTAAATCAATATTATGCCACAAATGCTGTCGATGGTGGACTGCCACCGCTGGTGATGTGACCCTGAATTTCAACAACTTATAAGACCTTGCAAAAACCTGAAATAAAGTCATGTCATAATAGCATATCAAGAGTAAAGTGAAGTATTAGATATTTTGTTACTGTGTAGTCGATTCATCTTGCTAGAGATGCATTAATTTAACATTTTTAAAGACTTTAGGATTTTGCACAACATACTATATAGAGCATTGTTACAGCACTGGCATATTCACAATACATGTTCAGCTTAACGCAGAACTTGTTAAAGATCATTTGTGCCTTCACTTCATTGTCTGTGCAGATGTATTGTAAGTGGTACTATTTTATATTTATACAACTCATATAGCTGATTAATGTCATATAGGATATAGGATGTGTTTGAAAAAATTGTATTAACCCATTATGTCCTTCAGTTTATCGGTTACCGTTGTTAAGACAGGGAAATCCTTAAAATAATATGACTGGATCATTTGTTTTATTCAAACAAGATTGTTCTTCTTCTAAAATATTGCTAGTGCATTGGTAATATCTTGCATTGTTTTTATTTATCATCATATTTATGTCAACAATATGTTTTAAGTGGAACTGTTTAATTATCCTTAGGATTCACTGTAAAGGGATTGAGGAGGTGAGAACCAGCTTGACAATATAAATAATAGTTTGATGAAGAAATAAACCAAAAAACACAAAAACACACATGATGGTCAGCTGTCTGTAAACAATCTCTCTCTGTCGCACCACCATCCGCAGTCAGCCTTTATCCCTCTTGGAGGCTTACTTAGCCTGATAAGGGACCGGGTGTGTATAATCACGACCCGGCCCCGCCCTCCGCCCTGTCGTATTCCTCCCTCGTTCTCTCAAACTGGGGAGCCCCCGGCATGACGTACACCCCCCCCCCCCCTTTCCCTGGGGGAGGGCGTGCCCTAAGCCCATTCTGCCGGCAGGTCATCCCCACCTTTCTGAATGACTTGCCTGGAGGGGAGGACTCGCGGTGGGGGGGAGCAGGCAACGTCATGTTTATTTTCTCTAAAAGAGCACACACAGCCAGCGTTGATCATACTTTTCAGGACACATCTTTTTAAAGATGCCCTTCCGCCCCTGTGTAGTTCCTGGATGCGGTCAATTTCTCTCCCCACCTGACAGTCATAGACACTGTCTCATGTGTCTGGGCCACGATCGCAATGAGGTGGTGTTTGTGGATGGTTCATGTTCTCACTGCAAGAACTTAACCATGGCAATGTTGTGGGAGGGGACAGGGGGAGGGAAACAGAAATAATTAAAATATGGGGGGGGTACTTCCTGTAACAGTGTAGTACCCCCTCCAAAAAAACACTGTAAAATTTAAAAGAGAGGGAAATTAATCCAATTAGGATACTCATCCGCATACTCAATTACCTCAACAACTGGCTCATCCTAGCCCACTCTCAAGAGTCACTGTGCACCCACAGGGACCAGGTGCTCAGGCACCTCAGCCATCTAGGGCTTCAGGTCAACTGGGAAAAGAGCAAGCTCACCCCGGTTCAGAGCATCCCTTTTCTCGGCATGGAGTTAGACTCAGTCTCAATGACAGAGCACCTCAACAACGAGCGTGCGCAGTCGGTGCTGAGATACCTCACCTTATTCAAGCCAGGCACAGCGGTTCCTCTAAAACAATTTCCAGGCTCCTTAGGCATATGGCATCCTCCACAGTGGACGCACTGGCTTCAGACTCGAGTACCGAGATGGGCATGGCGCCGCGGCACATACAGTGTGTTCATCACCCCCCACCAGCCCTGTGGCATCCTCGTGGGCACTGGACAATGACACCTCCCTAGCAGGCAACACCCAATACCTTTATGAGATTCTACAATCTCAGGGTTCTCCCGTGTTCTCTCAGGTCTGAGCACGTAGAACTCAGGAATGCGGAACGTCTGATCGTGTGTTTTGCTTGCACATAGCACCTTTCCCCTCCTCTGAGGTGATCACATGCACTCTTTTGCCCAGGAAAGTCCACTAAACTCGAGCTCCCTGGATGATCTTCCTCCCTAGCCCTCTGATCTGTGAATTCAGCAGAGGAATTCTCAATCAAACCCATTAGGAGTACTAACTACTCAGTACTGGAATAGATGCTCCACAGGGTTTGGCTATCACAGATTAATCCCCCTGTGCATATTTTCTGTGGTACGATCCCCCTGCCAGTGGACCCCCGTCTCCCTTGGGCAGTCTCCGCTACCCCCCGGTCACGTGTTTTGTAGAAACTCCTACCTTGCAGCAGGTAGGATCTACCACAGTGCCATTTCCACATGTAGCCTGAAAACACATGTGACGTATTTCGCAACACTATACCTCCCTTTGGGCAGGTGGTGGTCTCCATAGAGTCTTTTCCCCCAGAAAGAATAGGAGTTGGAAAAGAACACCTTCCCCGATGCGTTTTATTGGCCCCAGCTGCTTTAACACTACGCGAGAAACATAAAGAGACAAAAGGCGCGGCTGGCGCGGTCTGCTCCCACGCTTGGCACGCCGCTTTGTTCCTCCCCTTCGGGATGCCGGGAACCTAACAAGTTTATGATGTTTTTATGGGCCGTTGGGGAAGGATATGTGCAGTCTGATGCAGCCTGTTTCTTTGGCACGCAACTGCCTACTGCACCTGCATCAGCAGCTAACGTATATGGTTCAGCGCATGGCATGATTGAATAGGTACCCCTTTTGTCGCTTCATTCGACACAATGTCGAGTGAGCGACAGATGGGGATAATCTAGGTTACTGTTGTAACCTCCGTTCCCTGATGGAGGGAATGAGATGTTGTGTCCCCCCGGCCACGACGTTGAACCGAGCCACTGTAACGGCCGAACCTTATTCTCGGCTCCTGAGTGCAAAACCTGAATGAACAGATGCACGATTCCCTCCTTTTATACCCGTATATCTGGGGGAGGAACATGCAAGTTCTGTCTGCCAAATTCTCATTGGCCTTTTCTCAAGTTCAGATGTAACCAAGGCCTCCAAGAAAGTCCCCTACTGTTGCTTCATTCGACACAACGTCTCGTTGGAGGTTACAACAGTAACCTAGACATTTTTATATTTGCAGCGTGAATTATCATTTTTCGACTTCATATCTGTCCAATCTCTAGATGTAGCAGGGTTTTAAAATAAAAACTGTCTGTTTCTCACTCCTTGCTCATAGTTTTGAATGAATACATCACATTCAGTTGGGCAGTCACATATGTTCTTAAGCATAATACTTAAGTATTTTTGCTCAATTACTTTACACCCTTGTGAATTTGCAATGTTTGTGGCTCTCATCCACACTAAAAAGGCATTTTCCTTTACGTAGAAAAAAACCTTTTTAATGCTCTGCTTAACTCCATACTTTGGAAAACAATGACATTTGAAAAACAAAAACGGATAAGTATGTACATGGTCTTACTGACCCTCGTCACTCCAGACCCATATGACTTCCATCTACAGAACACAATTGAGAATATTTACAAAAAGTCCAGGTCTGTTTTTTGTTTTGTTTTTTCAATAAAATGGTAGTTGATAATGACTAACTTACAGTAAGAGCTTAATGAAACACCCAGAAGTATCATCTTCTATCTTCTGAAAGCATATAATTTGGTTTTGTTGGGCAACAACACAAATTGAAGTGAAATTTTTGGTGGCACACGAATTCATGGCAGAATTAGTGTTGCTTTTAGCACTAAACAAAACACATTCTTGAATGAATATGCAAGCCACTGTGAACAAACTGCTCTAATAGCACTCATGAATGCACAGCAGTAGTTTGCACTGAAAAGAATGATGCATTTAGTGCCTGGTTAATTGGATTGCATGTTGTTGAGTACCCCTGCACTAGTAGCACAGAAGTTGGTGGGACATTAGGACCAGAATTAAGTGAACTTTTTGACAAATGATTGTCAGTTCCAAAGATATTCTTCAATTCTGCAGTCTGTTGGTGCCAGTGATAAGTATATCAGATTTAACTGGTTGCAATTATTAGAATTGTAGAATTATTATTTATGTCTAAATAATGTATGTCAAGTGTAGCTTGTCTGGATCGGACACCCTCACACACAAAGACCGTACAACCACTTGATGAGATCTAGTGCTCCTGTTTAATCTGTACCAATGAAAGATCATCAGTGGATCAACAGGGCATCAGCTTTTCTCTTTCTTCCAAATACACACAGAGAAAAGCAACAGTGCACACATATGCTCATCAGCCTCACACATAGGTAGACTGAGGCTATCGCATATCGCACAAGGAAAACCCCGGTGTTCCACCGATGACGTTCCCTCCCCAAACAAACACACGAAGAAAAGTTTTGCTACTCTAACATTATTTTCTTTTAACTTATGAACAATAATGGGAACAAAATTTTGTGAAGTTAAATAATTTTTTCTAATAACAGACATAACTGAGATTAAACATAAATACAGACAATATATTTGCAAATAATACAAATACAAAAGAAAAAAAACAAAAACAATAGTCAAAACAATTAATGAATAAATTACACCAGTTACACAAGCATCTTAGAAAACTCTGTCCAGGCTTAAGGAGAATATCTTGTTTATTTATAGAGTTGTTCCGGAAAGTCTTGGTTTCCCTATAGGTACACTCATTCTTCCGCTCTCCAGCATCACTTTTACCTTCCCCTGGTACCAGTTACTGCTGGCTAATAGGTGCCAGGTGAGTAACTTCCAAGTACTCAGTTAAAGGGGCACATAACCCTATAATGGAAACACAAATATAACAAAAATTGTATGTAAATGTTAAATTTCTTCCATTTTCAACATCTGCCTGAATTACAACACCTGCAATAAACTCTCTTGTAGACCAAGCAGTCTTTGCCTAAGTCGATCTAAATTGGGTGCATGGGGCCCCGTTCACCCACTCAAAGACAGCATATAGGCATTGAAGTGTATTCATGACTTACAGCTCCTAAACAGACCAATACAGTGAAGGTCAAAGTTTATTTAGAAATTATATATATATATATATATATATATATATATATATATATATATATATATATATATATATATATATATACACACTCACCTAAAGGATTATTAGGAACACCTGTTCAATTTGGCTGGTGGTGGTGGTGTAATGGTGTGGGGGATGTTTTCTTGGCACACTTTAGGCCCCTTAGTGCCAATTGGGCATCGTTTAAATGCCATGGCCTACCTGAGCATTGTTTCTGACCATGTCCATCCCTTTATGGCCACCATGTACCCATCCTCTGATGGCTACTTCCAGCAGGATAATGCACCATGTCACAAAGCTCGAATCATTTCAAATTGGTTTCTTGAACATGACAATGAGTTCACTGTACTAAAATGGCCCCCACAGTCACCAGATCTCAACCCAATAGAGCATCTTTGGGATGTGGTGGAACGGGAGCTTCGTGCCCTGGATGTGCATCCCACAAATCTCCATCAACTGCAAGATGCTATCCTATCAATGTGGGCCAACATTTCTAAAGAATGCTTTCAGCACCTTGTTGAATCAATGCCACGTAGAATTAAGGCAGTTCTGAAGGCGAAAGGGGGTCAAACACAGTATTAGTATGGTGTTCCTAATAATCCTTTAGGTGAGTGTATATATATATATATATATATATATATATATATATATATATATATATATATATATATAAATGGGATAGAAACTACACATAAACAGTGTATTATGCAATACATAGCATACTATATTTAAAATACAGTTCTCCAAGTAAATTAAGTACCTCTTATTCACACTTAGAGCATAAGATCTCCACTAAGAGCTTCTTGAATGCACTAAAGTGGAAAGGTGATGGCCTTTTAAGCATAAATTAACAGATTTTGTCATTTATATTATAATACACTGTATAAAAAATTTGGTTCAATTACAGGGAGGGAAGGAAGCATATGCCAATGTATTATCTAACACATATTCATTCATTCAAATCAAAATGGGCTTATGATGGAGAAAATAGCCTTTCATAAAACATTAATAAGGAATGAATATATCTCCTACCTCTCAAGTGTAGTTAGCCCTGTTACATTTCTATGAGTGATTATTTAATCCCTTGCTTTGTAAAAGTGCTAACTTGAGTATTTTATTAAAAATGGTGCACATTTATTGTCACACTGATTTTGTGTGTATTAATGGCTTCTCAGCAGTATTACTATGGCTCTGTGGGGAGCTAAAAAATCTCAGTAGAAAAAGGCATAGACTTGAAATGAGAGGTTTTGTATGAGAGCTGCTGGATATTCCTAAGGTGATACACCAAAGAACAGTCAATCATCTTCAATCATATTTGATTTCATTATAAAATCTTTTGGATTACAAAGCCATGTGGTCTCTTACAGACAAAAGGTTCCTCAATATGAACTATGCGAATTATGTTTTGACTAAACAAAATCAGAAATAATTAAAAACTGTGTTATATTTTAGCATTTTCAAAGTAGTAACCATTTGCCTAGAATTTGCAAACATGTACTCTTCACATTTTCTCAACCATTTTCTTGAGGTATCACCTTAGGATGCTATTTAAACAGTATTGAAGGATCTCTCTCTCTCTCTCTCTCTCTCTCTCTAATATATATATATATATTAGTAATTTAAAGCCAAAGTGCGGCTTTAAATTACTAAAATTCAATATATATATATATATTGAATTTTAGCAATTTAAAGGCGCACTTTGGCCTAACATGCCAAATAAATATTTTTTTATCCTTTCATTCTCAATCATGTTTTTTTTAATCACTTTCCAGTCTTAATTAATCTACAAATAAATAGAGAAAAACTAAAAGTTTATCCAGTCAGAATTTATTCCTTGATGCTTACAAGTGACAACTGTTTCACAAATCGTATGCCGAAGCAGCATGTGAGTTTGAGCTCCACTCCATCATGCCTTCAGAAATTCCAAAGAATCCCTCAACACTGCAAATGAATGTGCAACTAATGTCAGATTCATCAGTCAATCAGATTGACTTATTCTTCCTTGGTGGGTGTGATCTTTTGGATACTGTATGTCCAGGTTAAGGCCTTCTAGCTTGAAAGCGAAGAGCGCACAATCTTTAGCTTAAGAGTTTACTGTCATTACTGCCGCTATCGCCATTGAGAAAGGGATCCTTATGGACTTGAAAACACAAGATTTTCTGCATGGCCGTGTGATCACTACATTTATTAATTAGGAAAGGATGACTGATTTTCACTTCAAGCAAATTGGCAAGTGTTTTTTGCATTGTTATAGCAACATCAGGAGTTTAAATTACGCTGCTTGAGCATTCAGTGTCAGTTTTGAAAAGTAGTGCTGCATTCCATTCAACTCGGAAAGTCTGATTTTACAACTTCCTACTAGGAAAAGTGCAATAGAATGCATCTTTAAGTCAGAATTACAACTTGTAGGCTTGTGCAGAAAATCAGAAACTCTGATTTCGCCGAGATGCAGGGTATGATGTCACACAAATATGTAGATGCTCGGGGAGATATACAAAGTAAGTGATAAACATTCACTTTATTATCTAATATCGATAAATGAGTTTGTTTCCACATTACATGATATTAAAGCTTGTTTAACAAACACCTGCAGAAACAGGTGTATAAAACATTATAATCTCTTTTGATAATCGTTCACCTGAAGCACAAATGCTAGCACTGCAGCATTGTTTATCAGTTGGGTTGCTAGGAGACATTTCTAATGAGAGACAAACCCCTGCTAAGCTAACAGGAGTGTCGCAGTTTTGTTTCCTTAAACATCATCTTCCAAATATCAGGGAATGGAATGCATTTATGGACGGAGATATCAAGTAGGAATATCCCTCATACAACTTGAATGGAACAAACTGTAACACCTGTCTCTGATTAAAGTGATGGCGGAGGTAGACCTGAAAAGGCAGGGAGAGACAATTGTCCCTTTTTGAGTTGCTATAAGCCATGTCAGTGTGACCTTGTATAAAAATAAAGAGACTGACCTTAACTATGCACTGTCTCCTGACTCCTCCATTGCCCACAAACCTAGAGCTTTCACAGTGGTGCCAAAAACCCGGGTTTGGAGGAGTACGCCATTATTGAGTTCTCACCACTGGGATAATGTCTTCAATACTTTTGCCAGAATCCAGCAGACTCAACACCAGGCCCTTATGGATGTACGCCTGGAGTGGGAACAGCATTTCCAAGTCCTGCTCCAGGCACAAGCAGAGGACCGGCAAGTGCTATGGAGCCTGATTGCCAGAGAGGGTGCTGGCACTGCAACATCCCCGGAACCCACCCCACTCACGGCCCTAATGAAGATGGGGCTGAACGATGACACAGAGGCCTTCCTAGACCTCTTTGAAAAGACAGCGGAGTTCTGGAAGTGGCCTCCTGATCAGTGGGCAGACCATCTATGGCCCTTACTCTACATGGAGGCGCAGCTGGCGGTACAAAAACTTCCTGCTGCCAGCCTCCTCAATTTCCAAAATTTGAAGAAGGTCATCCAGCAACGGGTCGGTCATAGCCCCAAACAAAGCCATCAGCTCTTCCGGTCTTTGAGTTTAGGGAAGCACGGCCGCCCGTTTGCTTTTGCTCAAAAGCCTCCGGGATGCCTGCCGGAAATGGTTGCTGGTGGAGTGAACCTGCGGCGTCGTGGATGTAGTCGACTTGATGTATTGGAGCAGTTCATCGCCCAGGTTCCATGAGGTATGTCCGAGTGGGTCCAGTGCTGTGCAATAGCTGAGGGCTGTCCTGAGAGCTCTGCGGCTGGTGGGACTCACGGCCAACCTGAAGAAGTGCGCAATTGGGTGGGTGGAAGTTAGGTACCCGGGGTTCCACTTGGGTCATGGACAGGTGTGTCCACAGGTTAACAAAACCACAGTGATTGCAGCCTGCCCGGCACCCAAGAACAAGAAGGAGGCAAGGCAGTTTTTGGGGTTGGCTGGCTACTACCAGAGGTTTGTGCCTAGCTATTCTGATGTCACCAGCCCGCTGACTGACCTTACTAAAAAGGGGGCTCCCGTTCCGGTAAAGTAGACAGAGTTGTGCCAACAGGCTTTATTTAATGTAAGTTCTGCACTTTGTGGGGAGCCGTTTTTACATGCACCTGACTTCTCTCTCCCCTTTATTTTGCAGACTGATGCATCTGACAGGGGGCTGGGCACGATGCTCATGCAGGAGGTGGGAGCAGAAGAAAGGCCAGTGCTATTTTTTAGTCACAAACTCTCCTTCAGGGAGACAAAGTATAGTACCATCAAGAAGGAGTGTCTTGCGATTAAATCGGGCTGTTCTTACCCTCCTCTACTACCTTCTGGGTGGGCCTTAACCCTCTGTTCAGATCACGCTCCTCTGCAGTGGCTCCACCACATGAAGGATACTAACGCACGGATCACCCATTGGTTTTTGGCTCTTCTGTCCTTTAAATTCATGGTGGTCCACAGACTGAAGGCGTAGATGGTTGTGGCCGACTTTATCGGGGCAGAGGGGAGGGGGAATTGGCGGGCAGGATGTTGCCCCGACCTGAGTCGGCGGTGGGGGTATGTGGCATGGGGGGGCATGGCCATGTGTCAGTCTGCAGGAGAGGGAGAGCGGTAAGTATCGTCAACAGGGATATGATTACTCTAACACCTGTCTCTGGTTATAGTGATGGCGGAGGGAGACCTGAAAAGGCATGCCAGGGCATCAGAGCAGGGAGAGAGAGCACCAGGTACGAGCTACAAACAGAGTTACACAATTGTCCCTTTTTGAGTTGGCTATAAGCCATGTCAGTGTGACCTTGTATAAAAATAAAGAGACTGACCTTAACTGTTCTCTGTCTCCTGACTCCTTCATTGCCCATGAACCTAGAGCTTTCACACATTTACATTATTTTGGTATGAAATCGGTACATTCATGGGGAACTACCTTGTAATATTGTACGGTGTATCAATGGTGGTTTTTAAATGTAATTTTCATTTGTCAACTCTGTTTAAACACACTATCTGCTGAGGAGCAAAGAAAAATGACAACAACTTGCGTATTTCCGTGACTGGGGTAAAATAAATTATAAAAAAGTGGCACACAATTAGAGAACCTCGAAACTGCAGCAATGTTATAAAATACTTAAATGTCATGAATATTAGTTAACATGTTACAGTAACTTCACCGGAAAACATATACAGTATACACTAAACAAGCTAAAACGTAATTTTTGAGCATTTGCGCCATTACCTGATTGCATATCGGGAGATAGAACAATGTAGACAGCTTGTGCAAATAATCAACACTACTTGGTGGTTTTACCCTTTTATTCCAACCCGGTGTCATGAGAAGTGTAATTATCGTAGGAGATGCCAGTTTTTACAGTTTACAGTTTTTCTTAAGTTTAACCCCTATCCCAGACCTAGACCTTACCATAAAATGCAACCCCTTAAATAAAACCTAAACCTAACCATAATTTAAATTGGAAAATAACTTCTGTGTATACAAGGAAACATTGGGGTAGATGAGGGAAGTGTATTGCGGGTGACTGACTTACACTGATGAGCCAAAACATTATGAACACCTGCCTAATATGCTGTTTGTTCTCAACATGCTTCCAAAATAGTGCCGACCCACTGAGGCATGGACTCTACAAGACCCCTGAAGGTGTCCTGTGGTCCATCTGGCACCAAAACATTAGCAGCGGATTTTTAAGTCTTGTAAGTTGCGAGGTGGAGACACTGTGGATCGGACTTGTTGGTCCAGCACATCCCACATATATTTAATTGGATTGATATCTGGGGAGTTTGGAGGCCAGGACAACACCATAAACTCTTCATCATGTTCTTCAAAACATTCCTGAAAAAATGTCGCCGGTTTGTGGTTTGTCCCTCCTCGGACCGCTTTCGGTAGGTACTCACCACTGCTGACCTGGAGCACACCACAAGCCTTGCATTTCAGAGATGCTCTGACCCAGTTTTCTTGCCATAACAATTTGGCCCTTGTCAAAGTCACTCAGGTCTTTACTCCTGCCCATTTCCCCTGCATTCAACATGTTGACTATGAGAACTGATTGTTTGCTTACCATCTAATCTACCGAGACCTTGACATGTGGCCTTGTTTGGAGATAATCAACATTATTTGCTTCACCTGTGAGTGGTCGTAATGTTTTGGCTCATCAGTGTACTTAAAAAATTGTCAGATAGCTATAATTTAATGACTGTGTTATATTGATTTTAAATTCTGTTTGTCGATAGGTTAGTCTAAAAGTCGTACCTTTTGTACAAGCCAAGTCATACATTATCCTATGACAACCAAATCGTACAAATGATTATGAGCTGTCATGAGAGTATGTTGCTTATTCACAGATGTTGTATCATTTTGCCAAATGAGTCAAATTGCTCACTAAACAAAACTGCAACAAATTGCAAGAGTGCTTATCAAGAAACATAATTTGTCCTGAGAAAAATCCTTTTTCTTTTAAGCAATAAAAGTACCCTAAATTATACTGTACGTTACAGAAAATTTACATTAAATGACATGGTCAAGATTTAAAATGTATTTTTGTGGTGAACAGGTTCACATCATTGTTGAAACCGCTTTTCTCTTGCAGTATACCTATACAACATTTTCTGGAACAACATTTGAATTCATCTTTCCATGTAGTCCATATTGTTTATTATTCATTGATTTATATTGGCCAGGTTTAAAAGCATTGTTCATGTTGCTGTAAACAATAAATTATTGAACTTGCTATTTCAATTCTCTCTCTCTCTCTCTCTCTCTCTCTCTCTCTCTCTGTGTGTGTGTGTGTGTGTGTGTGTGTGTGTGTGTGTGTGTGTGTGTGTGTGTGTGTGTGTGTGTTTGTGTGTTTTGTATGTTGCAGGTGGTGGGAGAGTGGCGTTTCAGTAAAATCCACTGTGACATCTTTGTCACTCTGGATGTCATGATGTGCACAGCCAGCATTCTTAATCTGTGTGCTATTAGTATCGACAGGTAGGTTCTCCTATCAGTTCAGAAAAAATAGAGTAATGTTTCTCCTAAATGACAGGAATGCCAAAGATCAACCACATATTCTCCAGCAGGTGGTGGGGTGTTTGAAATAGACATCTTGAATTTTAATGGTTTACTATTTCTCTGCCAGTCATCAGATGTTGTTTAAACCAGTTAATTGTGTTGAGTTGTTAAAAATCATGCTGGAAAAAAATAAGAGATGTTTCAAAAAAGGAAACTTACCATAACCTTTTAGATATAGAGAACTGTGCAAAAGTTTTAGGCACTTGTGAAAAATGTTGCATAGTGGGATGTCTTCAAAAATAATGCCATAAATAGTTTTCATTTATCAATTAACATCATACAAAGTCCAGTAAACTTAATCTAAATCAGTATTACTGTAGGTGTGGTCACCTTTGCCTTCAAAACAGCACCAATTCTCCTAGGTACACCTGGACACAGTTTTTCTTGGTAATTGGCAGATAGGATGCTTCAAACTTCTTGGAGAGTTCACCACATGTTTGGAGAGTCTAAAATGCATATTTCATATTGACATATTAAAGCTGCTGATATAAATATCCTTCTTAAGAAATATGTTTTTGTGAAACATCTTATGTGCCTTTTGCAAATACTGTCTATACAGGCCACGTACACACTGTGCAGTTTTGGGAGTGACAACTGCCACGGAAGTGTACCCTGAATTATTGCTCGCTCTTAAACACTTTTTAAACAACGATCGTAATCTACTGTATGAGTTACTCCTTGACTACAGGGCTGGTTGCGTGTGTGTGTGTGTGTGTGTGTGTGTGTGTGTGTGTGTGTGTGCGTTCGTTCGTCGACAGCTTTATTGATTCGAATTGGATCTACAGTATTTGCTTTTGATGTCATGCCACTCTCTTCAGGTGTAGGCAGAGTATCAAAGTGCTAATGCTCAATTGACATCAAGATTTTAACTGTAAAAATTACTTAAATTTTCAGTTGCATGCCTTCAGAAGACTTGCAATATCATGCACGCATGATGCTTGTTTAAAGTTATTCTACAGTATAACTTTAAATTGTACTGACAAGACTTGTGTTTGCCAGAAGAAAGAAAGTCAGATTAGTTTAGAACAATATGAGGGTGAGTGAATTATAACAGAATGTTAATTTTTGTGTGAACTGTAACAGTAGTTGTTCAGTTCAGTTCTGTACACACAACATGGATTTAATGAAGATTCGGTTGTCAACTGTCTGTATTTTTCTGGAGTGAATTTGTGGTTGTCTCTCACAACCAAACTGGATTAAGTCCAATCAGTGTGTATGTACGTGGTTACAGAGTGTAAAAGTTTATTTGTTAGATTAGCAAGACCCTTGAAGATATAGAAATGCTAATTATGGTGATGAAGTTTTGGTTTATTACAGTTCCCAAAGCAAGGGAGATGATGGTACAATATTGACTTTGATATAGCAAAAACAGCTGGCCTGGTGTGGATATCATTGTTTCATTCTCTGTTTGTCTTGCTAAATTCAAAACCTTCCCAACCCACCCCATCTCCTTCCTTCTGTGCTGCTCTCACAGATACACTGCTGTTGCCATGCCGATGTTGTACAACACACGCTACAGCTCCAAGAGACGAGTCACTGTAATGATCTCGGTTGTCTGGGTGCTTTCTTTCGCTATTTCCTGCCCCCTGCTGTTTGGGTTAAATAACACAGGTAATAAAATAATGTGTTTTTCTCTTGCCTGCCAGTGGATATAATTTATACTAAAAAGAAAATGTTGTCATTATTTATTTACTCACCCTATAATGTCCCTCTAAACCTGGCTGATTTTATTTATTCCGTGAAACGCGCACATACACACACACACTTGATAAAAGTTGATAGTGACTCTGGGTCTGTCAAGCTCTAAAAAGGACAAAAAACATTATCATAAATCCACAGTAAAAAAAACAAACAAACAAAAAAACCCTAGGCACTATATAACAAGTCTTATGAAGCCATACGATCACTTAGTGTGATGAGCAGAATTAAATTCAAGTAGTTTTTTACACTCAAATCAACAGGGCTCAAATAAAATATGACAGCTATGCATAACATCCACTCAAAACAAAAAACAAATTAGCCTATTTTTAACATTTACACATTGAATTTCATTACAAGATTCCATCAAACTGAATTGCGTAATCTTTTTAATCTTTTCTGAATTGCGTAAACTAAATGAAATGAATAAAACTTGAAATAAGTATGTATTATTTATTTATTAAAGAATATTCCATTCAATTTGACTGAAATTTGATATGAAATGTAAATGTATGTAGTGGTTTTAGCTTATAAATATAATTTATGATTATGTGTTATTTTTACAATGTGTCATCTTGTATCAATCCTAAAGTAACAAACCTTGACATATTTATTCGCTTATTTGAGCACATTACAGTGGTAAATAAAATACCACAATTAAATTATCTACACAAATGTTATTATTGATTTTCTTGTTACATTTGGTAATTTCTTGTTTTGTGCAGTCTGAAGTTCAATATTTACTCAAAATACCATTCATGATTTACAAACAGTATCTGTTAATTGCTACCATCATCATTTTTATGCACCAATTGTTGAGGTCTGCCTGCTCCTCTCCATATTGTGATCCATTTGCCAGTAATGCAAGGTGATGTTGTCTTAATAAAAATTAAGTAAATCTAACCCATAATTTTTTTTTCAATCTAGGAGATATGGAATATAGCACAAGTCATATGAACTGTGTGTGTTTGTGTCCTCTTGATTGGAACTGTCACTGTTGAAAGTCTCATTTTGCTTTCCATGAAGAAAATAACAGCATGGAGTTTTAGAACAACAAGAGGATTAGTAAATAATAACATAATTTTCTCTTTTAGGTGAACAGATTCACCCAACACTTTTGTGATAATGTTATAATCGTTCCAGTATGTTTATAATCTATATAATGAAGATCTAATTTGTGATTGTTATGGGAAATGTGCCACACAGATATATGCCAGAGATTCAATGAACTAATTAATTTGCAACATAATTAATTCTGCAACCATCTTTCTCAACCCTCAGCTACACGTGTTGATGCTGTGTGTGAGATCGCCAACCCTTCTTTCGTGGTCTACTCCTCTATCATGTCTTTCTATGTGCCCTTCATCATCACACTCCTCGTGTACGTACAGATATATGTGGTTCTCCGTAAGCGCCGGAAACGTGTCAACACTAAGCGGAGCTGCCAGAGGACAAACACTGATGCTCCACCCCCTCTCAAGGTAATACACACCACGGGAGGAGGTAGCCTCAGGGAAAATACCTGCTGGACATGGAGGGAGGGGTGCTGAGTATTCCAAAAAATATGGGGAGCAGCTGTCGATGTTAATTATAAAATTTCTGGGCCTATAGGCCATAGTTTTAGTTAACAGAGACTCCAAGACCTTTGCTGCCCCTTGCATTTTCAAGCTGTGGGTGCCTTGGGAATTTCCAGGTGTTCCAGGAGCGACTCTCATATCATTTACTCATCCTCATGTCGTTACAAACATGTATGATTTCCATTCCTCTGCAGAATAGAAAAGATGTTAGGGAGAACGTTAGCCGTAAAGGAATAGTTCATCCAAAAATTATAATTCTCTCATCAATTAATAACCCTTATGTTATCTCAAACTCATAAGACTTTCTTTCTTCCACATAAACTATATTTTAATTAAAATATGATGTCTTTTTGTCCATACAATGCAAGTTAATGGTAACCAAAAGTTCAAGCTCCAAAAAGCACATAAAGGTGACATAATGGTAATCCATAGGACTCCGGTGATTTAATTAATGTGTAATCAAGCTTGAAATCGTGATTGCCAAGGAGACTGCTGTTGTCAAGATTTATAGTGAAAAAGGAGTTATATTTTTGTCTGTTTCTCACCCATAATCGATAGGATCGCTTCAGAAGACTTTTTTTCTCCTGAATGAACTAAAGCACCCTTGGTGAACAAAGCCCGCATTTAAACTATGTATTGCGTTGTTTTACAATTAGTTTGTTTAGAAAAATAAAGAATGTGATATCTAAACCTCACCTACTATTGATTTTAACCAATCATCAATGATCTTCAACTAGCAAAGTTCTCCTAGGTCAAGAATTTCAAGGATGTGTGCAAACAGTAGAAATATCACCAAATGAACACCTTTTTAGAACAAAAACATCAGTGAATTTCATCATAATTTTTAGGCAACTAGAAGCCTGTTTGCCTTACTAAGAATAAAGTAGCAGTAAGTCACCATTGAATTTTATTGTATGGATCAAAGATGCTTTAAAACTTAATGGCAACTGAGGCTAATTAGATGTCCTTTCAGTATGGAACAACATAAGGGTTTTGATTGAATTATATATTATTTACATTTTTGGGTGAACTACCCCTTTATCATTACTCTAATATTTTGTTTTGAAACATAAATTACACACAGTCATACTTCAAATGTGAATTTGGAAACTCTTAATGGTGAGCCCCGTTCAAGCCTCTCGAGTCAGTCGAGTTAAAGGCGCCTCATTGAAGACCACCCTCCTGACCTCGCTCACTTCCATCAAGAGGGTCGGGGACCTGCAAGCATTCTCTGTCAGCGAAGAGTGCCTAGAGTTCGACCCAGACTTATCGTTGCTGTGTCCGGTGCGTGCTTTGCGCATCTACTTGGATTGCTTGCAGAGCTTTAGATGCTCTGAGCAACTCTTTGTCTGCTCTTTGTCTGCTTCGGCGGACAGCGGAAAGGGAACGCTGTCTCCAAACAGAGGCTTGCCCACTGGATCATGGACACCAACGTTTTGGCCTACCAGACCCAGCCCATGCCCGCCCCCTTTCGGTTCAAGCACACTCCACAAGGAGTGTGGCATCCTCATGGGCACTTGCCAGTGTTACCTCTCTAGCAGACATCTGTAGAGCAGCTGTCTGGGCAACACCCAATACCTTTGTGAGATTTTACAATCTCCGTGTTGAGCCGTTTTTTTCCTGTGTTCTTTCAGGTATGAACAGGTTTCATTACACGGGGCAGCTGGCCGGGTGTAGCGCTTGCGTATAATGCCTTTCCCCTCCACGAGGTGGTGCCATGAGCTCTTCTCTCCCATGTGTGTTCATGATCTGTGAACCTTGGATGTCCTTCCTCTTAGACCTCTAACCCAGAGCCCTCTCTGCCCCGGTCACTGCGTTTGTAGAGCTCCTCCCCTACGAAGGGCAGGACCTTCCATGTACGGCCTTTGGCCCATATGAAGTATTAGCCACTTTTTTTTGTGGTCTCCGTGGGGTCTTTTCCCCCTGAAAGAATAGGAAGGGAAAATAATCCCTTCCTCTGCGCATTTTATGAGCATTTAAAGGGCCTTGCCGAATGTAATATTCTGTGGATAGAAAAACGTAGAGAGAAAAGGCTGGCACGGTCTGCTCCCAAACTAGATACGTCTCCTTCCACCCCCTCTGGGTTGTTGGCAACTACACTTTTGTGGTGTCTGGGGAGGCTACATGCAGGCCGAGTGCATCTGTTGCTACACTCACAGTAGCTTGCCTACACCTGCATCGGTTGTAAACGTAACACAGTTCAGACATGTGGCGTTTTGTATATGTACAATGTTGAGTGAGTGACAGAAGAAGAACGTCTCGATTACTGTCGTAGCCTCCGTTCCCTGATGCAGGGAATGATACATTGTGTCCCTCTTGCCACAGGCTCTACTACACCGCTGTAATGGCCAGGACCTTGTCTTGGCTCCTCAAGTGCAAAACCTGAATGAATCCACATTCCAGCTCCCTTTTATACCCTATGGCAGGGCGGAGGGTTTCGGCACCAGTGTAAAGGGATTTAAGGGAAAGGCTGGCTTGGCAATATAAATAATACTTTAATTATAAACTTAAACAAAAGACAAACACACACACACCTGACGGACATGTCCGTAAACGATCTCTCTCTCTCCTGCACCACCACCCGCAATCGGCTTTAATCACTCTTGGAGGCTTAATTAGCCTGATAAGGGACCGGGTGTGTATAATCACGATCCGGCCCCGCCGTCCGCCCTGCCACATACCCTCATGTCGACAGTAACTGAGTTGTTTAATTCTAGATTAAACAGGGGGTCCCCTCATGTGGGCTGCCATGTTATGATCACATGACCAGCTAAATACTACTCGTTTAATTTTAGTTACCTCCTGTTATTGGATTATTTCACCTTATGGATTCAATTAATCATGGCTCAATGTTGATAGTGAATTTCTACAATTCATTAACAATTCTACAGTTAAATTAGCATAAACTGAAAAAATTGCATTTGAATGATTCTGCATCTACACTGCTAGCTAGGTGTCAGTGTGAGTCCAAGATGACATAAACACAAAAGTTACTGAGTGCTCCTTTGAGTTCCACGATGGGAGGAAGTTACCTCAGGTTGTTCCTGGCAGGGTACTCAGCTTTACAGTCTATGGTTAGGATTATGGATGGTGCATCAGCTGCCTGCCAAGAACAAATGTAACTTTGTACAATGGGCTTTAAGTTGCTAACAAGTTGCTAAACAAGGACTACAACTGCCACAAGGATGTATGCTTGATGAATCAAACAGCTGTTGTGATAATGCAACAACTTTTAAAAAAAAACTAATTTGGCTTGTAGAGCAAATTAATGTTAAACAACACAGACCTTAATTTACAAATGAATGGAAAACCACTATTCTAACAAATATAAATTACACAGGGAAACTAATGGGCAATAACCACTCTTGGTTGTCCTACACATTTTTGTTATGACAGAACAATTCTACTCAGTTGCTTAGATCCAGGACTGTCTGAAATCTGCAAAATGCCACCTTCCCAGACAGTATGCAGAGGTAGGAAGACACCAAGGCACCTCCAAAACCAATGTTTGCATAAAATCCTGTATACTAAGATGTCTGTGACATCCCATTGGCAGAGAATAATATTTTCGGTTCAGCAGTTGGTGGAAAGTAAAAAAAAAATAAAAAAATCTGTTGCAAGAGTTTCAAAAGATATATGTAAATTAATTCATAAATTCACAAACATCAAATGTTTATGAAAAAATAAGAACATGGTTTTCCCCAATTATGTTTAATTTAAATCTTAGCACAAATGTGACATTTTGAGGAGACTTCTCAGATATTTTAAAAGAGTAGCTGTGTTAACTGAGCTTCAGATCTCCCCGAAGTCTAAAAACACATGTATGTGCTACATTATTTCCTTTTCAAGTTGCACGAAACTGGGGGCCTGGGTATCTCAGCAAGTAAAGATGCTGACTACCACACCTGGAGTCCCAAGGTCAAATCCTGGGCTTGCTCTGTGACTCCAGTCAGGCTTCCGAAGCAACAAATTGGCCCAGTTGCTAGGGTGGGTAGTGTCACATGGGGTAACCTCCTTGTGGTCACAATAATGTGGTTTGCTCTCAGTGGGGCATATGGTGAATTGTACATGGATGCTGTGGAGAATAGCATGAAGCCTCCACATGTGCTAGGTCTCCACGGTAATGCGCTCAACAAACCACGTGATAAGATGTGTGGATTGACTGTCTCAGATGTGGAGGAAACTGAGATTCATGCTCTGCCACCTGACAGATTGGTGTTTACACTACAATGCAGTGAGGTCACATGTGTTTCTGACTACCTCCAAATGTGGTTTGAGTAATCTGATCACAAAACATTTTGCTCATATGGGTGTGGTATTCTGATGTCTAGATACTTTTGGATATACACTCACTGAGCACTTTATTAGGAACACTGATGAAGTGCCATATGTAGTCTTCTGCTATTGTAGCCCATTGTCCTCAAGGTTTGAAATGTTGTGTATTCTGAGATGCAATTCTGCTCACTACAATTGTACAAAGTGGTTATCTGAGTTACCATAGCCTTTCTGTCAGCTCGATCCATTCTGGTCATTCTCCGGTGACCTCTCTCATCAACAAGGTGTTTCCATTTGCGCTCACTGGATTTTTTTTGTTTCTGTCACCTTCCTGAGTAAACAATCTAGAGACAGTTGTGCATGAAAATCCCAGGAGATCAGCAGTTACAAAAATACTCAAATCAGCCAGTTGATATAAACATTAACTGAAGCTCCTGACCCATATTTGCATGAAAAAAAAAAGGTTTACAGGTGTTCCTAATAAAGTGTTCAGTGAGTGTATATTTTACCTTTGCACAAAAACTGTTAAGTCAATGACTGACTGGGCAGCTAGGTAGCTGCATTTGGTTTTGAACAGAGCCAGTATATTGAATTGAGCATTTGATTATGGCTATTGATATAATTTTGTCTCAGTTGGGATGCACAATATAAACAAAAAATAATGGTTGTTTTATCTTTAGACAATCTCATTTTGGCATCTCCTCTGTGTATTTGTTATTTGGTAATGGGGCCATTTCTTTAGCTTTTGCTGAATATGCATTACCCACTGGACTCTGTTAAGGTAAAGCCATTAAAGCAAAATAAACTGTAACCATGCCAACAATAAGAAGCAATTTCCCTCAGGGATTTTTTTTTAAACATAATTCCCTAAGTATTCCGTGTCAGAACGCACTTTTTTATATATATATATATATTGTATTTTCCTCACAATACATAGCTACAAATAATTTTTTTAACTTGACCTTTGCTCTCTTTTATAATCGATTTCTTGCACCAGCTGTTTTTAATGGCCACTTTGAAACAATGGGTTCAGCCGTCTAGTTTTAAAAGGTCCCAAGGACCAAGTACTTACAAATTACTGAAAGTATTTTCTTTTTCATCTCCTCTTTAATGATAGAAAGCAAACATATTGAGTTTAAGTGAATTTATTTGCATTATATGTCATCAAGAGGCACCAAATATACTTAAAAATTATTTTCAAAGTCACATTTTGTCTTTGGATTTGAAGCTAACCACATGCTGAAACAAATTCTTATTATCTGCTTCAGGAAAAGTGCACGCATCCTGAAGATGTGAAATTGTGCACAGTTAAGACCAATGGAGGTTTACCTGCCAAAAACAAGAAAGCAGTAAGTCTCTTTCTTTTACCCAGACCAAGTCCTTAAAATAATTGTATAACATTGTGTATGTCCTGTAGATGTATGTATGCAGCTGCCACAACATCAACCATGCCCTCACCTCCACACTACTCCACGTCAAAAAGCTTGCCATCTCCTGCTCTCAACAAATTATTATCCATTGTGATTGGATCAGTCAATGTGAGCTGACTTTGAATATTCTTCATAACAAATATATTCCCCCACTTAAAAAAGGTGTTTTATGGCCTGCTTTAAAAGATTTGTTAGATCAAGTTACCTCAAAATAATGATAATTGCATTATAGTCATTGCACACGATGGTCTCTTGGATCAGGGAAATTGTGCAGAAGTGCAGAGTGACACAGAGGTGTTTAGGAAAAAGCTATGGTAGTTTTTGTTGCTGTTTAATGTATTGGGAGAAAATAAAATCAAAAGTGTATTTTACCCCCTGGGGGGGGGGGGGGGGGGCGGTGGTGGGGGTGGAGACCTGTTTAGTACCCTTAATATACGTTTCATTCATTTATTTTAGTGTTTTCATCCATCATCTTAAAACAAGTTGTAAACAGAGGTTAAAAAAGTCCCAAGTCTAAATTGGTTCTATATCAAAATAATGTTGAAAAAAGGTAACTTGAATGAATGGAACAACATTTAAATTATAGTAAACTTCTTGTGGAAAGCCACTTCATCTGTAGATTCCTTTGTTATCCAGACCTCCTCACAAGTTGCATATTTATTACAGTTATTACTGTGAGTCATTTATCACATCAACTGGATTATAGTTGGATTACTGTGAGTCATAAATCTGTGTTGACAGCCTGCCAGTGTTAAATTAGGCATTGATTTATCAACTATTTTATACATGGATAGCTAATGAGAGGCTATAAGGTCACCACTTAGTCACAAAAATAAGCCTTTAATATTCTTTTTCATGCATAAAATCATCTGTATTTTTGGTAAAAATATATATTTTTTTAGTATGTTTGTTCTTTTCATTGTTGGCCTACACTGCTACATGCCACATGCCAGCAATACACAGCATCGTTGAATGTCCTTTTCAGGACGCGTCTTTATAAAGATGCCTTTCCACCCCTGTGTAGTTCCTAGATGCGGTCGAGTTCTCTCCGCTCCTGACAGTCACAAGCGCTGCCTCGTGTGTCTTGGCCGCGATCACACCGAGGTAGCATTTGTGGATGGTTCGTGTTCTCACTGCGAGAACCTTACCATGGCAACGTTCCTTCCTTAGAAGGAACGCCACTCCAGCCGCCCCCCATGACCCTCCTTCTTCCCACGGGATTGAGGACGACCCGGCTGGCGATGGAGGCGATTTGGGGATGGCAGCGGGCTCGGTTTCGCCGGGTACGTCCCCACGAATCACCCGCCCCTGGCATGCTCGTCCGCCCGGGCTCGGGGTGACAGTGGCTCGCCTCATGGCCAGTCCGCCTATCCTCTTGAGCCCCCCAAGCTGGATGATGAGCTTGCCGCTGCATCGGAGAGTGTTCCGGCATTTGACGTGGAAGACTCGATTGGGCTGCCACCTTCGGGTCAACACGCCCAGTCAGAGGCTGACGCCCAGATGGCCGACATACTTGCCCGGGTCGCCGTCAGGGTGGGGCTGGACTGGAATCCTCCGTCCTTCCTGCAGCCTTTGCGGCTGGAGGATTGGTTCCTCGGGTCTGCATGATGAGCTGACGAGGTCATGGAGGGCACCTTTCACTGCCTGCAATCGATCCTCTCGCTCATCCGCTCTCACTATCCTTGATGGCGGAGTGGTCCACGGGTCCCCCAGGTGGTCAGAGCGGTTGCGATCCACCTGTGTTGCCTCCAGGTCCCTCCACTGGTGCTCCCCTCCACGGCCTGTAGGATGACGTCTTCACTGACCTCCAAAGCCTACAGCACCACCGGACAGGCCACTTCCGCCTTGCATGCCATAGCCCTCCTGCAAGTCCACCAGGCCATGGCACTTAAAGATCTGCACTTGGTAGTCCTGACCCAGACGTGCTGCAGGAACTGTGCTCAGTGAACGACCTCGCCCTCAGAGCCATGAAGGTCACAGCGCGGTCACTCGGCAGTCGATGGCCACCCTTGTGGTCCAGGAACGTCATCTGTGGCTGAACCTGGTTGAGATGCGTGAAACAGACAAAGACAAGTGCGCCCATTTCCCAGTTCAGCCTTTTCGGCGACACCATCGAGGACTTCGCCCAACAGTTCTCAGCAGTGAAGAAGCAGATGGAGGCCATCTCCCACATCATGCCCGTCGCATTTCCAGCGCGGGCTTTGCCCCGTCTGCCCACCGAGGGCATCCTCCTGCGGCTTCCATGGAGCGTGCAGCTCCGCCTCAACCTGGGCCCAGCTCTCAGCCACTGGACGCAGACCCTTCGCCTCCAGCCCCACGACTGTTGCCCCCTGGCCGGCCGGCTGGTCCTGACAAGTCTAGAGGACACCTCCACGAGACCTCCTCCTCAGTCACTGACCCGCCCCCTGCCGGGTGTGCGGAGCAAGGTAAGTGCTTTGAGTCTTCTCTCAGCACCAGAGCCTCGGGTATTACCTGCTCCACACTGCTGCGAAGCCCTGCCGGATACGTCAAAAGTAATCGTCCCCTTAGTGCCCCAAGCACGTAGCTTGGACGCGTGGCTTTCACTTCCCAATCTGGCTGGCCAGGACCATCCGACTCGGTTATGCAATTCAGTTTGCCAGGCCTCCTCCCCCCTTCGGGAGCATCTGGTATACCACAGTACACGGCGAAGACGCCAAATTCCTGTGCGCGGAAATCGTGACTCTCTTACTCAAAGACGCGATAGTGCCTGTCCCTCCAACCGAGATGAAGAAGGGTTTCTACAGCCCTTACTTCATCGTACCCAAAAAAGGCGGCGACTTACGACTGATCTTGGACATGTGAGTTTTCAACCGGGCCTTGCACAAACTCCCGTTAAAAATGCAGAGGCAGCCTTTGCCCTGCTTCGGGAAGCAGGCGTTTGCATACTCAACTACCTCGACGACTGGCTCATCCTGGCCCACTCCCGAGAGTTACTATGCGCTCACAGGGACCAGGTGCACAGGCACCTCAGCCACTTATGGCTTCAGGTCAACTGGGAAAAGAGCAAGCTCGCCCTGGTTCAGAGCATCTCTTTTCTCGGCATGGAGTTAGACTCGGTCTCAATGTCAGCCTCACCAACGAGCATGTGCAGTCAGTGCTGAAGTGCCTCACCTTGTTCAGGCAAGGCACGTGGGTCCCTCTAAAACATTTCCAAAAGCTCCTGGGGCATATGGCATCCTCCGCGGCAGTCACACCTCTGTGGTGGATGCATATGAGACCGCTAAAGCACTGGCTCCAGACCCGATTCCCGAGACGAGCATGGCGCCGCGGCACGCACCGTGTGTTTATCACCCCCGCCTGCCGCCAAACTTTCAAACCCTGGACAGACCTTACGGGCAGGAGTCCCTTTTCAGCAAGTGTCCCGATGCGTCCTGATCACAACAGACACTTCCAAACAGGGTTGGGGTGCCGTGTGCAAGAGAGTTGTTGGCTGTACTTCTTGCCCTGCAGAGATTTCTCCCACAAGTTCGAGGCAAGTACGTCTTGATTCGATCAGACAGCACCACCACTGTAGCATACACAAATCTCGTTCGTCGCTGCGTGCCACTCACATCCCTGGCAACCTCAATGTGGTAGTGGATGCACTATTGCGACAGCATTCACCCAGCGGAGAGTGGAGGCTTCACCCCCAGTAGGCCTATTTGCCTCCTGAGAGACCTCCCACTGCCTGCTCTGGTATGCCCGAATGGAGGCTCCCCTCGGGACAGACGCACTGGTACACAGCTGGCCCCGATGCATGTGATAGCGTTAAGATGGCCCCAGCCACTTTAACTCTATGTGAGAAACCTAGAGAGAGAAAAGGCGCGGATGGTGTGGCTTGCTCCCATGCTTGGCAGGTCGCCTTGTTCCCCCCATATCGGGGTGTAAGGAACCAGAAGGTTTTGACAATTTTTTGGGGTGTTGGGGAAGGGTACGTGCAGTCTGGCAAACTTCAAAGCCTGTCGTTTTGGCACGCAAACTACCTGCCCGCACCTGTGTCAGCAGCGCACGTACACGGTTCAATGCGTGGCGTGATTAAAATTGGACCCCTAGTGTCGCTTCTTCGACACAACATCGAAGTGAGTGACAGACGGGGACTGTCTAGTTACTGTTGTAACCTCCGTTCCCTAATGGAGGGAACGAGACGTTGTGTCCTCCCAGCCATGTCGCTGAACCGAGCCATTGTGGAGGCCGAACCTCATTGTCGGCTCCTCAGACAAATCCTGAATGAACAGATGCATTTCCCTCCTTATATACCCGTATATCCGGGGGCGGGACATGCAAATTCTGTCTACCAATTTCTCATTGGCCTTTCCTCAAAGTTCAGAGATTCTTATGGCTCTCAAGAGAGACCCCTAGTGTCGCTTATTCGACACAACATCTTGTTCCCTCCATCAGGGAACGGCGGTTACAACAGTAACCTAGACGTTATCCTCCTGAGAACAAGCAATCCTTTTTTGTAAAGGACTACAATTGTTATTTAAGTTTCTCTTAGCCCATACATGCCACAGTAGTAAATCTTGGGGAATCTTAAGATAACTCCCTGGGCTTTTCAGGGATATCACATGTTTGGCCATGACAACTTCATCTCATTGGTCTATAGAAATGTATGACATTAAATTCAGCTCATCAAATAAAACATGAATGACATATTTATAAATAAAAATAAAAAGACACCATCTGCTTTATGCACCAAACACAATATTGATGTTTAAAAAGCAAAATTGTAAAATCTTAATTATTTTATAGTTAGATGACATCATAGGAGATTGTAATGTAAAAAATAAAAAACTTAAGTTTATAGTAACTTAAAAATCTTTATAATGACTGAGCAGACTGCTTATATGCATATACTGCACACATAAATATCAGTTTAAATATATCTTAGATAAATATATATTTTCAAAGCTGTGTTTTTATTTTATGGTGGACATGAATGTGATGTAAGATGATTGAGAGACATTAATGTGAGTTTTTCTATAAAATAATGTACAAAATTGTAATCAAGCACAAGTTTCTTTAATTTAGCTAATACTCATTTTGAAATATGAGTAAGTAAAGTTTACCTTCTTAAAATCAGCAAATTTTTCACTGAAAAAAGACATTTGCATCACAGTACAAAAGGCCATTTTGGAAATTATTACAAATGTCTTCTACTCCCAGAAGGGCACAGACACTTTAACCAGGAGTCAGTAGAAATCTAGTACATTGCATTCACCAGTTTTTCAGCAAAGTATTTTTTATGTTAATTAGGTGAGGCTGTAGAAAATTATTAGGGGGAAATATATTCCGAAAACTTATGATGATAAAAAAAAAATGTTTTAATTCTAGGATTTTATAGCCTCTTTGTACCCTACAGATCTATTTCAAGGTACACTAAAAAAAAAAGATTCCTGGCAATACTAAGATTAAAAAAAAATTTTTTTTACCCAAATGCCCAACTTTGCAAATGATAAAAGTAGTTCAATTAATACCAAAGCAGACTGCTTTGCCGTTTAAAAACTGGAAGGTTTTACAAATAAAAATATTTGACTTGATTTGAATTGTTACAGTGTTTTTTTTTCTAAATTGGCAACAAAATCTTAATGTTTTCTCTTTGCACGGTCAAACAAATAAGTGATAACCAGGGCTGAAGCTTCACTGCCAACCATTTTTTTTCACCCCTTTTCTCCCCAATTTGGAATGCCCAATTCCCATGCACTCTAAATCCTTGTGGTGGTGTGTTGACTCAATCTGGGTGGTGGAGGATGAATCTCAGTTGCCTCCGCAGCTGAGCCCGTCAGTCCGTGCATCTTATCACCTGGCTTGTTGAGCGTGTTACTGCCGAGACGTAGCGCACGTGGAGGCATATGCTATTATCTGTGGCATCCACACACAACTCACCATGCGCCCCACTGAGAGTGAGAACCATACATTACAGTGACCATGAGGAGGTTACCCTATGTGACTCTACCCTCCCTAGCAACCGGGCCAATTTGGTTGCTTGGGTGACCTGGCAGGAGTCACTCAGCACACTCTGGATCAAACGCACGACTCCAGGGGTGGTAGTTAGCGTCAATACCTGCTGAGCTACCCAGGCCCCCCCACTGCCAACCATCTTAAAATAAAATTATGCATTATAAATTCTGAATCTAAGTACTGATTAACATTGTACCATGTCTGCCAACCATGTTAGTGATCCAAACATCATCTGCAGCCTAAAACTGAACTTTTGATAGGAAGTTTGGATTGAATGCACTTGGCTTCAAAGGAAAGCTATAGGATGCTCCCTTGCTCCCTATATAGTGAATGACTTAATCTCCAGTGTTCTGTCTGTCTGCACTGGTCTAAGTACAGTTCAAAATGCATCTTATCTTCATCCTAACTCCATAGAAAGCCTCTAAAACCACAAAAAAATTACAAATTCTTAATGTGAAAATGTGCAGTAAATATAGAATTTCTAATGAAAACCTTGTGCTATTGTACACATTAAGTGTACCATTGTTGTAACAGGGAGGTTAAAATGGGAGAGGAGGAGGCGGGAACCAGACGACACATCAAAGTAATATTTAATGAAAACTTAGACAGAGACAGAAACCTAAACACACACACGGCAGCTGCGTGTGGATCTCTCTCTCCCAAACTGCCGCATCCGGCTGCCTTTATCCCTCTCCTCGGCTGATTAGCCCGATTTGGGCCGGGTGTGCATACTCACAACCCGGCCCCGCCCTCCTCCTTGTCACAATTCTGTTTAGTAACATGGCGTTCCCCAAAAATTGCTCAAGTTTAATAAATGTCATATCAGATTAAACTAGAGACTCTAATCTTTTGACTCAAACAAATTTAATTGTAAAAACTTAATTAGGTTTCTTACTAGATGTAGTTTTGTTGCTGTTTCTTCAAAAGACAAACTCTGCTATGATCGGCACCATGTTGTTTTGTCACATGACTCCATACGTTGAAAGTTTAACCCCTAAAACAACTTACATGCACGTGTACTCAGGGTCGCACAAGGTTAAAAAAAATTTTTAAGTTCATACCCCTCATTAGATTTTATTAAATACTTCACATTTATTCTGAATTCATAATTTTTACATTATTTAAAGACAATTCAGTTTGTTGGAAATTTGTCATACAATTGAAATGTGTAGATCTTTAAAATAGAATGAGTTACATAATCATAAAACTAATCATAAACATGTGCCTTCATTAGCAAATGATAAATGAGGTTCTGCACCAGGGTGGTGACGTGGAGGTGGACATTGTGACCACCAACAGTCCTCCAGAGAAAAAGAAACTACAATCAACTTTGGTCGTTGACTTCCTGGCTAACCCGAGCCCCAGCCATGCCTCTCCATCCCACGGTGAATGCCAGCCATATGGAGATGAGAAAAATGGGCATGCCAAGGAGATCCAGACCCCAAAGGAAGCAAAACCTGTTGAAACACAGGCATTACCCAATGGCAAAACCCGAACTACAGTGACCAAAACCATGAGCAAGAGGAAGATGTCCCAGCATAAAGAAAAGAAGGCTACTCAGATGTTGGCTATTGTTCTAGGTGAGGTCATGATTCTGTCAGCTCCCATTACATTGTAAATTTAGTGTCCTCTGCCATAAATTCCAGCATGGGTTACATAAAATTACTAGATTGTACATCAAAAGGGCTTGTCCTCGGAATACCTAACCTCTATTTGCTCTATTGCAGGTGTTTTCATTATTTGCTGGCTGCCCTTTTTTATTACTCACATTTTGAAGACGCACTGCACAAGCTGCGTGGTGCCACTAGAAATGTACAATGCCTTTACTTGGCTGGGATACGTGAACAGTGCAATCAACCCCATCATATATACCACTTTCAATGTGGAGTTCAGGAAGGCTTTCATAAAGATATTGCATTGCTGAGGACATTATTCACTGCAAATATAAAGGGGAGGAGATGTGAGATATCAATCTGGATTTTCAGAAGAGGTTAGTGCCATTTTTCAATGCCATGCGAAATGAAGCATTAACAAAGCCACACTTTTAGGACACGGTGGAAGAGCTCAATTATATAAAATTGAGCTTTCAGTGCAGGTCCAAATGAATGTAAAAGTAGAGTTTTATTTGTATGTTTCTGTCATTTCAGTCTCTAAAACCCTTAAAGGAATAGTTCACCCAAAAACCTGCAATGACTTTCTTGCATGGAGCACAAGTGGAGTAATCTAGCAAAAAGTCTAGCAGCTTGGACATTCTGCTCAATATTTTCTTTTGTATTCTATGGGAAAAAGAAAGTCATACAGGTCTGGGGCAATGACTATGAGGGTGATTACATTTTTGGCTGAACTATCCCTTTAAAAAGGAGTGCAGAAAGTGTTTGTATGTATGCGTGTTTATTCTCTTTGGAGTTTCAGTGTGAATGTGATCAATTGTATATTAAAGAACCACAGCAAATTTTAGATAACTGGAAATTGGATCTAGTCACAGCGACTTTTATGCAAGCTGGGACCTGAATGTCTTAATATGAATTTAGAGGTGAACACATGCTAACAGCTCTGTTTATTCATTCGCTAGTCTATTTCTTTAAGAACTTGTAAATAAAGGCAGAGTGATGGTAAATTCAAAGAAAGAGGGTGACCATTTATATGTTTATAAATCCAGAACACTTATGGAAATGAATGACTTTGACATACCGACTATGAAGGACTATGTAAATAAGAATTTGTTAAATACTTTTATGGAAGCCCATGACAAAAAGGATCATGCATGTTACATTGGTACTTCAGATTAAACCACAGCCAATGTATGCCTAAGGTATTTCTTGTGTACATCAATAGTACATGAGCTATGTAAAGTTGTGTCTATGTTTTTCTGTCGGATACTCTTGAATGTTCACTGAAATAGGTATTTGATTCGACATGTGGCAGTTAATTTTTTTGTGGTTGGTGAAAAAATAAAGCACAAATAATTTGTGGCAATTACATCTCCAATGATAAAATGCCATTACACAAAAAAAAGAATTTAAAAAAGGACATAAATATTTATGGTTGGATTGACAAATTATCTCTGATTTTGTGTTTTAAATAATCTTTACCATGGTTTTGAAGGAGACCTCATGCTGATTTAAGTAATTTTGAAAATCTTATTGTGCATGCATAGCTCACAAGTTATACTGCCTGATGGCCATTAAAACTATAAGTAAAGGTTAAACAGTAATTGCACTTCACTGGAGGTTCCTCTGTTCCTCTCTGTAGAGAAATACAGTAAGTCATAACTATAGTAATTTACATCATGTTTTTCAGCTCAAACCATTTTTTTAAGTGTCTTCAAAAAGCAGTGTCTATGTTTATAAGACAGAGCCATATAGTCATACGAGTCATTGTAAGCACTCATTTGCTTAGCAAAAGGATTACTCTTAAGTGATCATTGCCAAATATGCAGATCCTGTAGATAAGTGGTTCTCAACTGGTTTTGCTTCAGAACCCAAGTTTTACATCATCATGTGGTTACCCAACCAAAAGTAAACAAAAATATCCTTTAAATTCAAAGGTGAAATGTACAGTATATTACCATGAACTGTACTGTATATGTCCGACAAAATTAGTAGCATGTCACATGCTGAAAATGAAAATGAACAATTTTGGTTTCTACTGTAAAAGTTTCTTGAATTTTATACTCTCGGCCAACATTGTGTTTGGTACAATCTTTGTTTCAAGCGAACCCATATTTAATGTAGTCTGGGTCATATTTTCTTCTACACTGCATAGGTTTTTTCATGGTTTTCAAGGATCAGGGCATGTCACTCAACCTGTCTGTGTTGTATTACCCTAAATTGCCTTGCTTCTCTCAAGTGGTAGATGAATTTGTGCCAACATACTAGATTTTGATTGTCATCTTGTACAACAGAAGTAAGCATTGATATTCTTTCTATCCTAACTATGCACATTTATATGATAAGTTAGCATTTTATTATTAGCATTTAGCCGTGTTTTTTCCATGCTCTCCACCAGTTGAGAACCCTTTCTGAAGATGATCATGTACATTGTTCTAGTAGGAATCATCTTTTATATATATATATATATTTGCAATATGAATAAAAGTTTAAGTGACTGATGTCAGTATCTCTAGCTTAAGTGTAATTCGGTACTGTTTGTGAGTGAGTACTGTGAAGGCTATTCATTAATTTTATTGCTAAGTTTACTGTTAAGATACATAGATTTAAATGTTTTGTTGCTTAATCAGCAGCTTTATTCAGCCTCCTGAGACCCCACATCAACATGTGCGGACATTACATTCTGGCTTTGCTATAGGACATGCATAATTACATTTAATTTAAACCAGCTGATTTCAGTTTAGGAGATTCTAGGCTGTCATTAAAGGGTTGAACTTTCTATGCACCGAGTCATGTGACAAAAAAACATAATGCTGATCTCAGCTGAGTATATCTTTGGGAGAAATGGCAACAAAACTACATCTGATAAGAAACCTTATTAAGTTTTTTACAATAAAACCTATTTGAGTCAAAAGAGTAGAGTCTCTAGTTACATCTGATATGCCATTTTAACCACGTATGTGGACTATATGCTAATTGTTTTTTAAAACATCCTATATTCACTGTGCATTATTATGTTGACAAAACAATGGATGCTTCCAAAAACTGGAAAATGTTGCTTTCAGAGGCTGTATATGGAGTTAGGATGAAAATAAGTTGCATTTTAAATTAAGACATTCCCTAATGAAGGAGCAATGGAGCAAAGGAGCATCTTATAGAATTCAAATGCAGCCAAGTGCATTCGCTCCTAAAAGCGAACCAAAAGTTCAGTTTCAGGCTGCAGATGTTTGGAACACTCAACATGTTTGGCAGACATGGGACAATGTTAATCAGTACATATATTCAGAATGTATAATGTACAATTTTATTTTAACATAGTTGGGAGTGATTGGATGATGATGGCCATTACTTTGAATCAGAAATAATTATGCTAATTTCTGATGTAATGTCTATAATGTCTCAAAAACTTGAATGACCATCACTCCTGGAAACATAATAAACAATTCCATTTTAAAAATATGACTTTATATAGCTTGGTATTATTTAAAATTTTACAACTTAGTCACAATGTCTTCAAATGTGGACATACATTTTTAGGAAAACTATTATTTTATTTATTTATTTTATTTGCATGTTTATGTGCTACTCATTACAATACAGCAGTAATGCTTGGATCTCAGGAGGTTAAATTATTACCTTTGCTGACAAAGTAACAAACAATGCACATTTCTTTCATTATATGAATTTCCAACCCAAGAAGTCACAATATGTTGTTTTAGAGCCTTTTCTAATGATGGCCTTTTTTCATTCTGGGTTTAAGTAATATTATTATCAGTATGTGTGCTCATTCAAACATAATGGAATGTAAATGCTGTACAGATTTTAATAACAATAATTACCATGAGTGTTTAGCAACATGGTCTTGTCCTTGTACACTTTAGCGCAACAGTAGAAAGTCCTAGCAATTTGTTCAGCTTTGGAAAAAAAAAAAAAAAACACTTTTGCATAGTAAGTAAATGTAAGTTTATGGTATGTCAAATATTTTGTAATACTAATGTAAATATTGAATGAATAAAAACAATTGTCAGGCATTATGGACAGTGCTCTTTTTGTACAAAAATGTGATGCTACACAGTGGCTGCCTTGATATTTTAGTCAAAGGCAATAAGTGTTACAGTTTGTGTTGGATTAAGTATTAATAGGGCTCTAATAATGTTTGAAGGGACAATCTGGCATACATTGATCATATGCTGGCTTTTAAATAGTGTGACATTAATTGAAAATTAGGCTAATGCAAGAAAAGGTCATTGGTTGACAGCGAGTGAAGATGAAAACCAGCTGTCATTCAGGGTAATCTGAAAACACGCTGACACAAAGTCTACAAAAATCATTTAAAGAGATTGTTCAACCAAATGAAAGATTCTGTAATCATTTAATAA
Organism: Moxostoma hubbsi; assembly: GCA_032164185.1. Taxonomy (NCBI): domain Eukaryota; kingdom Metazoa; phylum Chordata; class Actinopteri; order Cypriniformes; family Catostomidae; genus Moxostoma; species Moxostoma hubbsi. Next base: position 13,121,417 of record JAVLUX010000044.1, read on the forward strand.
TCCTCATGATGTTCCCAACCTGTATGACTTCCTTTCCTACATGGAACACAAAGCAAGATGTTAAGCAGAATGTTAGACTGACAGCCTTGGTCACTTTTAACCATCCTAACATCCTAACATCCTAATATCTCCTTTTGTGTTCCACAGAAGAAAGAAATTAATTCAGGTTTGGAACAGCATGGTGAGTAAATAAAATAATATTTTTTGGGGGTGAACAATCCCTTTAACCAAGAAAATTCAGGATATATTTGAGAAATGCATATTGTGTCATTTGAGCTTTTTGAAATATCTTATTCACCCTAACAAGATTTTTGTTTGACAGTGTTGTGCTATGTAATCAACGTAATTATAATCAGAACATTATTGATGAAAAACGTTTTAAATGGCATTAAGGATAAGGGGGTTATAGTTATAAATGAATGTGTCGAATAAATGAGAGCGTGGTCACAGGGCAGGTGGGGATTTTGGAAGCTCAGCTATGATTAGAACGTGAGATGAGGCAAGTCACTGAGACAGCTCATAATTACGGCCCACCATCTAAAAGTACACAGCAGCTTCAGTGATGGATTGAAGATAATTACAGTGGAGGCCTTGGAACTAAAATTGCTTTCAGTTACTGATTACTCTTCTTGATTATTGACAACTTCAGGACATTCAAATCAGCCATGCTTATTTCAAAATCTTTAATGAATAAATTCAAAAATGTCAAAGTCATGATAGAATGCATGACTTAGAACACATTATCAACTGCATAGAAATGCCCTGGCAACCACCCCAGACTGATCTCACTATGAATTCTGCAACTGTAGATCAAAAGTTATTTAGTTGAAATTGGTCTGTGTTCACCAAAATTCAAACCTGCCCCCCTGTGGCCAAAGCTGGAAATTAAACATAGGGGCACGTGTGAGCGAGTGAAATGTCCACAGAGTTGCACCAATAACCCAAACCCTAAACCTAAATGTCAGTGGAGTAAAAAATACATTTTAGACTCAATCAAACAGATTATTGATTTGTGAACGCGATTACTTTCTGGGTTCCTTGGTACCAAAACCCTCTACTCGGAGGCTGCTTTTGCAACATTATCAATAGCACCAGAGGGAAAGATGAACACATTTGAATTGATACAAAAATGTCTGATGGGATTGATGGGGCACTTCTCAGTAACTCAGAATGGGGTCAATGTCAGGGTGCCGGAACATTAGGTAGCATGTTGAATTCCTGTGTGATCATGTTGACCACCTGTAACACCCTAGCATTATTGCAGCAAGTTTTGCACAAGCAATTACCACTCACATTTTCTTCAGAAGTTGTAAAAATCTAGTTTTGATGTTCCAAGAGTGTTGATGCCTCAGAACAGCGGCACTCGGACACTTTACTGTTTGTGGCATTCCAAACTAAAGTACTAAAGTGCAGATGTGTTAAAAGCGTCATGACACACTCTTTTTAATCATTTATTTTCATTCCTGAGGTCCACTTACAATGCTAGTATAGTTTGTTTTGTTTTTTTTTGTACCAAAACAAAATTGTCATAAATAATAATTTTCCACCCTGTCTCTGGCCGTCTGTCTGAAACAATCGGATTCTAATTCTTCAGTTAAGCTTTCTGGCCCATTAAGACATCAATGTAAATGGCCACTGTCATGATTGGCTAACATAGTGCAGCCCTTCCAACACAGCCATACGTATAACGCAATCCGAAGAAAATGAACAAACTTCATGACACAACAACATTTCTAAAACAAAATTTTAGGATTAACATATAACCTACATCCAGCACATTTCATCTGAATATATAAAACTGTTCAATCAAGTGGCACCATATACTGACATATGACATATTCATGAATCAAAATGATTTACTTAAGGTTTTGTGGTCCAATAGACCATTTCAAGGACTGTTCTTTGGTGACGTCAAATGGCATCACGTTCCATGAACATTAACTGCATGTCCAAACAGAGACTATTTTGCAGAGACAGGCCACTTCTATTAAAATGTATGGGAGAAAATGGAACGCCCAACACCAGCCAATGGTCAATGGATGTAGAAAGGATGTCCTGCCTAACAGGTTAAATATCCAATCACCTTTTAGATACAGAAATCGCCTGCCAATCAATGCAAGAATGTGCATGCACATTAGCTGTTGGCTTGTTCAAGATGCCAAACGTCTCACCTTGAAAGTAGATGAGAGTAGGTGGCGAGAAGTCAGGGGAGAAGTGAAATAAGAGCTGTCAAGTCAGACAGTTCTCAGCGGATCAGACAGTTAAGGGATCAAAGATAGATATTATGGGATTCATGTTCATGCACTGTTGCTTCTTCTGTTCATACGCTGTGGCTTCTTTTTCTGTTTTATTGCTGATAAAGTGAATATAATTAAAAATTCTTTAAAATGAAAAAAATATATATAATTGAAAGGACACTCAGTGTACATGTAATGTAATTTCCACCATAAGTTGTGTCTTTTCATCCATTTTATTTTTAATAAAGACACATATTTTAGATATTTCAGAAATATGATAACAATCACATACAGAGATCACACTGTCAGTGTGTTGGGAATATTCACATATCTTTTATACACATAAAACTAAACTAAAAAATCTAACATTTTAAAAGAGAACGAAACATCACTGTTGTTTAAGCCAATGAGCACTAAGCTGTATCATCAGCAAGTAGTATCCCACCATGCCTTTATTCAGAGAAGACGGGGTAGAGTAAATACACCCGCCTGGCACGGCCGCCTCACTGGAACTAGAGGTTTTTGGCAAACTTCAACATGACATCTGAACAAGTGGGAACACAATCTGACACATTTCTGACCGGCATGCACCTCACGGTGATCACCAGTGATCAGTGCTGCACAGAGTTGCTCATCTCTAACAAGCCTTAGATTACCCCAAAAAAATAAAAATTGTATTAGTTAAAGGTGCAGAATTTATTATACCAGTTGTGATGCCCCTCACTTGGATCATCGTCACCTGCTGTGACATTTTCCCATTTGGTGGCAGATGATGGGGCAAACCTGAACCCAATGAAGAGCCTCATCACTGTTGCCTTTAAACACCGAGCGTGCCCCTCCTCAGGAGACCAGTCTCTACCTGCTGGCATATTCACAGGTCCAGGAATGGAGCCGGGAGGGTCCGGTGCGAGTTAAATGCATCGCCAGACCCGCACCCCAGAACCCCAGTGTGAGTTAGATGCGATGCCAGGGATTTAAGCAGCCGACGGGTGAGGATGCCGGCCTGCTATTCCTCTCAAGTGCGTTGGCCCAGGGAAGCCAGGCCGGTCGAGTGAAGCCACAGCACCACGTGCCTCAGACCAAGTAGGGGAGCACATCGTGGCCACCAGGACCCTGCCCACTATACCTGGACCTTGCCCTGTCTTCACTACTCTTCCTTCAAATAGCCCTTTCCACAACAAAGGCCCCAAATTCCCCATTGTTTTGCACATTTTAAATAAATGCCTGATGCCACACCCACTGTGTCTCTCTCTTGCTCACCTCACCATAAAGTAGTATCAGATTTGACTTCATATTTGAAATATGTTCTTTTATCATAATCTTGACCAACCAGTCTTTCCCCATTTAACTTGATAGGAGCTGCACTTTATGTTTGTTTACATAGAAAATTAGCTGCCCAAGCTGCCCAAGAGCATTCCAAAGATGGCCGCAGAGTGGACTGACTTACCTTGAAAAAAGACTTTGTGGAAAGGATCCGGAAATATGTTTCCTTTGCTTTTGTTTACATTCTTGAAATGGTATATGGTTTTATCTGCCCCATCTTTCATTAACAGTTCCTTTGCAAAGCTTGAATCATATTGTGACTGGTAATCCATTCTTAAATATGATCAAAAACACATACAATCCATGCTGAAATGTTGTGAATGCGCAAACGTAAGATAATCCATGGTGATATTGGGTGCTTCAATAAAAGTAGAGACTGGTCTTCACATAACACATCTTCCATTTGTTTATATTCCGGATTACATGTGTTTCTTTCAGTCAGTGGCTGCTGCAGAATGAGGTGCATTTTTTAATGCTGTGCTTGTACCGCTCTTAAAACAGGGTGCACATCGCCAGAAATACATCAAAATGATCAAAGACGTCCATCCAGTACATGTTTACAAAAGACCAATTATTAAAAATAGCACAGATGGGTGCAAATATGGTTCAGGATGCTTCAAAACAGCACAACAGCAAAACACAATGGGGTCTCCATTTTGAAGATATAACTTGACATTGCGTCTTTTAAAAATGGCTTGAGATGTATGATAGTGGTCAAAGCTGCATATTTATGTAGAAAAACAGTTAAATTCAGAAATTCACATGAAGGTGTCCTGTGTAAGTCCCTTTGGATTAATACCCATGGCAGGCCCATATCTCTTCTCTTCAACTGTGTGACTGATGGAGCACCAGTCGGATCCAAGGGTGCAATGACAAAAAAAAAAAAACAACAGGTGTTGATGTTTTGCTGAAGAGGCAGTCAAATGCAGATGTATTTGGTCCTTGTGATGTCATAAGTTCCACAAATTCTAAATGAGACATTTTTGCAGCTTGGTTTAAATAAATGCTCTTTATCCCTTAAGGAGTACGTTTTCAGATCTGAAGCATACTGTATGTTTTTATAGCACAATGACCACTTATATGTCAAACGATCAAGGAAAATGTTATTCCTCATGTCATGAACTCTTTAAAAGCACCTAGATGTGTCATTTCATTTTTCCCTATGACATTAAATATTTTAGATAGCACATGGTGACAAACGACCATTTTTATGTGTTGTGAGCCAGTTTAGTTGATGGCATTCATTTGAGTCAGTGCTGCCAGTCAGCAATCAGTTTCTTTGAAGTCATCGGCATTGTCTCTCACACCATGATCACTCAGATTACTACTACACTACAGCTGGGAAATAAAGTTAAACTAACAGCTTCAGTATTAAGGCTTATTACAGTTGAGAGACACAACAGATGAAGTAATCACACACACTCAAGGTGCTTACCTAATGGAGTTTCGACATTGGCGAAAGAGAGAAACGAACCGGCCACTGGCCAATATTTATTGAGGACACTGCTGGGATGACTATTTCTTACATAGAGAAAATAGGATGAATTTGCCAAAAATCCATTATCTTCTGAAAGCTGACTAGGCTGAATACTGCTTCATATTTGACAGTTTCTTATTCACACTACAGCTAAATCTTTCCTGTTCATCTCTGCTTGGGAGTCGCCACAGATACAGGTAATCGCACATGCTCGATCTCTCTCTCTCTCTCTCTCTCTCTCTCTCTCTCTCTCTCTCTCTCTCTCTCTCTCTCTCTCACACACACACACACTCACACACACACACTGATTACCTGCGGCCAAATCACAGCTGTGCTGATGTAATGGTAGCCAGCTGGTAGGCGGCTGTGCAGTGTGTAAACCTCACTCTCCAGGCCTGAAGATGTGCACTAGTGAATAATGCTAGAGGCTGTAGCCTTTTGTCCACTCATTAGTGCACCCGCCTCCCATGCTGGAGACGTCGGTTCAAATCCTGCTCAGAGTGGGTCGAATAGGACTGGTTAAATTGATGTAGGGCTATACTGCTTGATTGCGAGTGTGATATTGCTTTATATATATATATATATATCCTTGATCATTACATTGCATTATTATTGAAGAATAAAAAAGTATTTGTATGAAACACTGTGGCATAGGTCACCATTTGCTTTGAACTAAATAGGTTTTCATTAACTCACACTCATGTCACTCCAAACATTACTTTTTTCCCCATGGAACACAAAATGTAAAATGGTGCTCTTTTGCATACAATAAAAAAGCATTGTGATCACGGGCTGTTAATTTCAATTGCAATTTTGCTTGGTTTATTAAAAAAAAAATGTGCAGACATCAAGCTTATATAGTCACTGCACAGAAGACATTACCCTCTCTCTTCACAATTACACTCCCCCACAAAAAATTTGTCTCAAGTCACTTTACACATGTTAACCTGGTGAAGGGCTGGCACATTTTTCATGTGCTGTCTCAAGGGTTGTCAAGCTGTCCAAATATTTAATATTTAAGATAACGCTTCTGAAAAATAGCTCAGAGACAGACAGATCTAGTTGAAGTCAGAAGTTTACATACACTTAGGTTGAAGTCATTTGAACTCATTTTTTAACCACTTCACAGATTTCATATTAGTAAACTATAGTTTGGCAAGTCATTTAGGAAATCTACTTTGTGCTGGACACAAGTAATTTTTCCAACAATTGATTACAAAAAGATTGTTTCACTTTTATTTGACTATATCACAATCCCAGTGGGTTAGAAGTTCACATTTGCTAAGTTAACTGTGCCTTTAAGCAGCTTTTTAAATTCCTGAAAATTATGTCAAGCCAAATTTAGCTTCTGATAGGATAATTGGAGTCAATTGGTAGTGTACATGTGGATGTATTTTAAGGCCTACCATCAAACACAATGCCTCTTAGCTTGACATCCTGGGAAAATCAAAAGAAATCAGCCATGACCTAAGAAAAGAAATTGTGGACCTCCACAAGTCTGGTTCATCCTTTGTTTCATCAATTTCCAAATGACTGAAGGTACCACGTTCATCTGTACAAACAATAGTACCCAAGTATAAACACCATGGGACCACACAGCCATCATACTTCTCAGGAAAGAGATGCACTCTGTCTCCTAGAGATGAACGTATTTTGACGTGAAAAGTGCAAATCAATCCTAAAACAACAGCAAAGGACCTTGTGAAGATGCTGGCAGAAACAGGTAGACAAGTATCTATATCCACAGTAAAATGAGTACTATATCGACATAACCTGAAAGGCTCCTCGGCAAGGCAGAAGCCAATGCTCCACAACCACTTGAACTTTTTGGTCATAATGGCCATCGTTTTGTTCTGAGGAAAAAGGGTGAGGCTTGCAAGCTGGTGAAGAACACCATCCCAACCGTGAAGCACGGGGGTGGCAGCATCATGTTGTGGGGGTTCTTTGCTGCAGGAGGGACTGGTGCACTTCACAAAATAAATGGCATCATGAGGAAAAAAAATGATGTGGATATATTGAAGCAACATCTCAAGACATCAGCCATGAAGTTAAAGTTCAGTCGCAAATGGATCTTCCAAATGGGACAATGACCACAAGAATACCACCAAAGTTGTGGCAAAATGGCTTAAGGACAACAAAGTCAAGGTATTGGAGTGGCCATCACAAAGCCCTGACCTCAATCTGATAGAAAATTTGTGGGCAGAACTGAAAAGGCGTGTGCGAACAAGGCGAACCTGACACATTTACACCAGTTCTGTCAGAAGGAATGGGCCAAAATTCCAGCAACTTATTTTGAGAAGCTTGTGGAAGGCAACCCAATACATTTGACCCAAGTTAAACAATTTAAAGTCATTGCTTCCAAATACTAACAAAGTGTATGTAAACTTCTTACAAACTGGGAATATGATGAAAGAAATAAAAGCAGCAATAAATAATTCTCTCTACTGTTACTCTGACATTTCACATTCTTTGAATAATGTAGTGATCCTAACTGATGTAAGACTGTGAATGTTTTCTATGATTAAATGTCAGGACTTGTGAAAAACTGAATTTAAATGTATTTGGCTTAGGTGAATGTAAAATTCTGACTTCAACTCTAGATGGAAAATGTAGGCTTGACTGAAAGATGGCATGTCTCTCTACCATTAATAGGACATCTCAAGTTCAACTAATCTACTCCAGTCTATATTTCTTGGGACTTACCCTCAGAGGCAACATGCCCTGATGTCCGAGTAATTCAGCCAAACTTTCTCAAACAACCCACAAGTCAATACTAGACTTACTAGTCTAAAAAAAAATAATTCAAATGGCATCTCAACAGCAGATCATAATCTTATTGAAGCTTTTGGCAATCAGAGACCTGAGAATCTCCAGCTTCAGGAAAGAGATTGTACGAGACTGTGATATTTTTTCACCTCTTGTGGACTAGTTGTGTTTTACCACTGGCTGTGACTTCCCTCAGGAAAGTAAAATCACAAATGAGACCTTTAATATCTTAATCGTGTCTCCTTTCATTAATAAGATTTAATGGAACACAAATGGAGACTCCTGCTTTTTTGCCTGAGAGGATGACCCTACAGTAATCTCACATGTGTCTCCTTAAGTCTCCGAAGAAATCGTCTCGGTTACTGACCGACCTGAGTAAGCCGGACTGAACTCTAGGCACAGTTCGCTGACAGAGAACACCTGCAGGTCCCCAACCCTCTTGATGGAGGTGAGCCCCGTCAGGAGGGCGGTCTTCAGAGAGAGCACCTTTAGCTCTGCTGACTCAAGGGCCTCGAAGGGAGCTCCCCGTAGGCCCCGAAGGACCACGGAGATGTCCAACGAGGGAATAAGGTGCGGCCTGGGGGGGGTTTAACCTTTTAATACTTACTGGGCGGCTGCGGCTCAGTTGGTAGAGCGGGTCGGCCACTAATCGCAGGGTTGGTGGTTCGAATCCCGGCCCATATGACTCCACGTGCCGAAGTGTCCTTGGGCAAGACACTGAACCCCAAGTTGCTCCTGATGGCAGGCTAGCGCCTTGCATGGCAGCTCTGCCGCCATTGGTGTAAGAGTGTGTGTGTGAATGGGTGATTGGGACACAGTGTAAAGCGCTTTGGTAACCTCTGAGGTTAGAAAAATGCGCTATATAAGTGCAGACCATTTACCGTCCACTGCATCATGATGCGCCGATATAGCAGCTACATACACTGTCAAGGTGGAGGAGGACAGCCATCCCTCCAACTTTTCCTGCAGAAAGGAAAGCACTGACCCTACTGCATATATCTGGGGGTCTTCACCTTGGGAAGAACACCTCTGAGCAAACAGACACCACTTCAGCCCATCAGGGCACCTCGTTGAGGGGGCCCTGGCCTGAGTGATCGTGTCTACCACAGCGGGTGGTAGACCACTTACGTCTTCCACGTCCTGTCCAAGGGCCAGACATGGAGATTCCAGAGGTCCGGTCGCGGGTGCCAGATGGTGCCTCGTCCCCGAGAAAGAAGGTCCTTCGTCGGGGGGGGGCTGTCGCGAGGAGCATAAGGTCCGAGATCCAAATCCGGGAGGGCCAATAAGGGGCCACTAAGAGGATCTGCTCCTCGTCCTCCCTGACCTTGCACAATGTCTGTGCAAGTAGGCTCATTGGGGGAACGCACACATGAGCAGCCCCAGGGGCCAGCTGTGTGCCAGGGCATCTGTGCCGAGGGGATCCTCGGTCAGAGAGTACCAAAGTGGGCAGTGCGAGGCTTCTGGGGAAGTGAACAGGTCTACCTGTGCTTGCTGAATCGGCTCCAGATCAGCTGGACCACCTGAGGGTGGAGTCTCCACTCTCTCCTGAGTGTAACCTGTCCCAACAGCGAGTGCGCTGTGTGCTGAGGGATGTGGGTGGCTCCAAAGGAGGAGACGACGGGCGAGTTGTGACATTCGACGAGAGTGTAGGTCACCTTGGCGGCTGATGTACGCAATCGTCGCTGTGTTGTCCATACGGATCAACACATGCTTGCCCCGGATCAACATCAATAGCCTCCCCAGGGCAGGTAGTACAGTTGATGTGCCAACACAGTCGTGGGCCGGTCCAAGGGCCGACGACTGAGTGCCCGTTGCATACGGTGCCCCAGCCCCATTGGGAGGCATCTGTCGTAACCACGACATGCCTGGGGACCTGGCCTAGGGGAAATCCTTCCCGTTGGAATGCTAGGTCTGACCAGGGGCTGAGAAAATGGCAGCAAGCCTGCGTGACAAGGACGCGGTGTGTGCCATGGCGCCATGCTCGTCTCTCAACTCGGGTCTGTAGCCAGTGCTGAAATGGTCTCATATGCAGCAATCCAAGCGGCGTGACCATAGCTGAAGATGTGATATGCCCCAGGAGCCTCTGAAAGGATTTCAGTGGGACCAATGTGTTCTGTCTGAACACATGCAGACAATTCAGCACTGACTGCGTGCACTCATTGGTGAGGCGCGCCTTCATTGAGGCATGCCTCAATGTCTACTCTACACCGAGAAAAGAGATGCTCTGAACCAGGGCGAGCTTGCTCTTTTCCCAGTTGACCCAAAGCCCCAAGCGGCTGAGGTGCCTGAGCACCAGGTCCCTGTGAGCTAGGATTTGCCTGTCGTCGAGATAGTTGAGGATGCGGATGCCCACTTCCCTTAGCTGGGTAAGGGCTCCCAGCATCTCAGTGGGAGTCTGAGCAGAGCCCGGCTCAGAACTCGCAGGTCTAGGATTGGCCGCAATCCGCCATCTTTTTTAGGTACAATAAAGTAGGGTCTGTAAAACCCCTTCTTCACCTCGGCTGGAGGGACAGGCTCTATCGCATCCTTTCATAGAAGGGAGGCGATCTACGCATGCAAGGCAGCGGCGTTCTCACCTCTCACCTCAGTGGAGCAGACGGTATAGAACCTGGGCGGGGGCCTGGCAAACTTAATTGCATAGCCGAGTCAGACGGTCCTAATCAACCAACACGACAGGTTGGGAACACGAGCCACGCCCCCAAGCTCAGAGCAAGAGGGACCAAAGGAACTACAGCGTTGGACGTACCAGCGGGCGGGGCCTCGCGATGGGGCGGATCCCGAGGTGCCGAGTCTAGAGACATCAAAGCACTTACCTGCCTCCTTGTGACCGCTTCCGGAACAGCCTGGGAAGGGGGAGGAAGATTTTCGTCCTCGTAGATTGTGCAGACCATCACATCAGGGGCGGGAGGCCCACCTCCGAGGCGCCATGCACTCTTGGACCACTAAGGTGGACATCGCCTGCCCGAGAGACCACGCCGTGACCATCATCGCTCGGAGGGCTAGACCAGTCACTGAGCGCAGCTCCTGCATAAATCTTGGGTCAGAACTACCCTCGCGCAGTTCTTTGGGTGCCACGGCTTAGTGCACTTGCAGGAGAGCCGTGGCCTGCAGGGCAGAGGCGGCCTGTCCAGTGGCACTGTAGGCTCAGTCGTGAGTGACAACGTAAACCCACAGGCCCTGGACGGGAGACTTGGACGGCTCCGGAAGGTGACGGTGCTGTGCAGGCACAAGTGCACCGCATCGCCTTACCAACCTGGGGAGTCACCGATCGCCCCATGGCAGCCCCACCGTCGAGGGTAGTGAGAGAGGACAAGCCCACGAACCGGGTCCGGGTAGTAAAAGGTGATCTGCCGCGATCGCGTGAGCTCATCATGAACTTCAGGGAAGAAAGGTACGGGGGCGGGTCGCAGCCGTAAGCGGCGCTCGGAGCCCCGTGACCAATCACCGGGCCGCGAGGGTTCAGGGGGGTGCGGAGGATTCCACTCCATCCCAATGCTTTTTGTTTTGTTTTGCGCATTTCTATGTAAACAATGATTAACGGATTCTTTTTATGTCACCAACTGGCTCATATTACACACAAAAATTATCTTTTGCCACCACCTGCTGGCTAACATATGTAATTTAAAAAATAAAGCCAGTAACTCCTAACACATATGCACTATGCTTACACTTCAGTTTTGAACAGCACGAACACAAGCGGAGTGATACACACAGTGAATGCTCAAGGAACATCTCTCGTCCAGTCAGATTCGAGGACTGGAACTAACTGTGGTATATATATATATATATATATATATATATATATAAACCCAAAATATATATATATTTATTTTATTTTATTTTATTTTTTTTGCACTGTGGAAATTGAGCTCTGGCTGTGGCTTCTACAAGTTGAGCATGTTTGTGTCTGTATCTGACAGACGAATTGAGAGATAAAGAGAACAAAATGAAGAGGGAGACACAAGTATATTTTTTCCTTATTGTGTTGATGAGGCGTGGTGTAGAACGAGCTGGTATTCCTCTCAGCATGTGGTCATACATCAGCAGGAGCCATACATCTCGTTTGTTCCCAACACGTCATTGAGGGGATGACAAGACTCTCAGTAAAACAAAGCATCCTTAAAGCACTTCACAAATAATTAAACAATCCTCTTCTAGCTAAAAATACCAGTGTGCATTCTCCTGCTTGGCTGGGAAGCTATTCTTTTAGGCCTGTTATAACTATCAGCCTTGAAGAAATGTGAAGCATACTGTGCTTGTTACTGAGAGAATAGCAAGACATATTTTGTCATGCAGTGTTTAATGAAGAACATTAATAATTCATTACTTTGGTTTAATTATTTACAGACCTGTGTAAACTATTACTTGAGTACTCCAATATTTTCTATATATTTATTATTTAGTATTCTTTACTCATGACATAAATGGTTTGCACTGTGGCCAGCAATCCCATTGGAACATATTAACATCACCATTGTGTAACAAGAGCTATGTTATTTTATGTTCAGCCATTTTTATGTTCCTTCAAGTGATCTCTACAATTGTTGTAAGATATATTCCTCTTGTACATCCTTTACAGTCAATTGACTCATTGCTAAGTCCTGCCTTAAAAATGTTACTCACCAGTCCTACCTTCAAAACTGTTGTCATCTGCCATGTTATCATGCAAGCTTTTACTATTTTCTTTGTAAGTCTATTTAGGTCCTGTGCACGTGATTCCAAAGTTGTTGACCGGGGGACCCCGGTCATATTTAGGTCCTGCCCTGGGCGACAGCCCCCGCCTAAACCCGCCACAGGGTAAGGTCACGCGGTGGAGGAGGCAGGAAGCACGTAATTGTTTACAAGAGGAGCAGCGCTGTACAAAAGTTTAATTGTCTTTGCTGTAGATTTATATTTGAATAAGTGTATTGTTCAAAATGATCATTTGGCATGTGTATCCTGGATGCTTCAACCTTCAGAAACTGAAAGAAAATGCATGATGGGTGAAAATATAAACTTTTCATCGATTGCCTATACATAATCATGAGCACACCCCTACATTCTCTCAAATATTGGAGGGTGTGCAGTGAATATTTTAATCCTGAGGATTTCAGACTATCGAAAGAAACAAAGGGTCGATGTAGTGGCAATTCAATTGGCACTATTTGTGTCAATAAGGAGTGTTAGCAATAATAATAAAACAATGCACACATTATGAAATCACAGTTTAAAAAAAATGTTTGATTCTCAATTACATAAAATGAACATCAAGAATCATCAGAATTTCATGGGACAATTTCACATCCGAAAACAATAAATAACTTCCAAAAATTACTTCAAATATTTTACAATTAAAATCAATAAAAAAAAGCTTTAAGTGCAGAGCTCTAAAACAAAAATGTGCAGCCTCAACACTGTTGTAACAATGCTGGAAACAGGCAGACGAAGAGACGATGGTGAAGTGATGAACCCAAGTGCAGTTTATTTCCACATGTGATAACCAAAAACCATGACTACAAACATGAACAAAACAAAACATAATCATGAACAACTTGACTAGACTTGACCAAAATGTGACGTGACTAGACTAGACTAGACTAGACTAGACTAGACTAGACTAGACAACAGAGTTACATACACAATACCTGACTCTAGAGAATAGCAAACAGGGCTTAAATACACAGACATGGGTAATGAGACAACCAATGAACAGACAGAACTAAAAACAAGATAACAAGACTAATAAACTAAAAACCAATGATAAACTAGAACTGATAACAAAGTAAACAACCAATGAACCAATGAAAACAAAGACACATGAACAGGGAAACACATGACAAGACACCACATGATCAGAACAGGAACTAAACTAGAAAATACAAGACATGAAAACATGAACCAACAGAATAGACATGACATTGTATCACGTGCTTGTAAAGTAAAGAAAATGGGTTTGTTAGTGCCATATATAGACCTACATCTCAGGTGTGATTTCAAGAAGCACAGCAATAGTGCAATAATAATAATGCACACAAATAGCTGAATCCAACACTTAAGCTACATAAAAAAAAATTAAAAAAAGATTTAATGTTGTTAATTACTATTCCTGCACATTGGTTAACTTCTACCAAGGAAATTAGATATTCAGTTTACTTGATAATTTTAGGTAGATTTATTTAATAATTAACAATAAAATATTTCTTAAATTATAATCAGTACATTTCCTTTGATAAAACTGCACAAAATGTCCTCTTATAATTTAATTAAAAAATACCACATACAAAAGTTTCTTTATAATCTATTAAAATACATTTCATTCATGTATGCATGTGCACATGCGTTATCCACGATGACAGACCATAGACTATTTAGCAGAGATGGGCCACTTTTTTTCATATGAATGGAAGAAATTGGGAATACCCAACCAAGCAGCTTTGAGCGCCCAATGGTAAACGGATGTAGAAAGGATGTCCTGCCTTACATGTAAAAGAGCCAATCACCTTTTAGCTACAGACATTGCATATCAATAAACTCGAGAACATGCATGCGCATTAGCTATATAAGCTGGAAAATGTTTATTGTGTAGCGTAATATGATAAGAAGCTCAATTTATGATACCAGATGTGTCAGATTTTATTGCTAATTTAAAAAAATGTCTTTGATCGGAATCTTGACCAACAGTTTTTGAGATTTCGTTGTTCCCCTCTTCACATTGATAGGAGCTGCACTGTCATGACTGGAAATAGCTACCCGGGAGCATTCCAAAGATGGCTGACAGTGGACTGACATGATAGAAAGACTTTGTACTGACGTGGCCAATGACAGAAATAACAGACATCCAGCAGGACCAACTGAAAAATGTCATTTGGACACAGAATTTATGATAAGATATATTTGTTTTTATTATTATTGTTATTATTATTATTTCCTGTTTGTTTTTTATATTAGACTAATAAAAATGTACAGGAATTGATCGAGCAAACAGGTCTGTGGAGGATGCAGTCAACATGGGATTGCATCATATCCTGCAACATCTGGATAGACCAGGGACATGTGCAAGGATCCTTTTTGTGGAATTCAGTTCAGATTTCAACACCATCATCCCAGCTCTACTCCTGTCTAAACTACACCAGCTGTTCCCACATCTATCTGTCAGTTGATTACCAGCTTTCTGATGGACAGGCAGCAGCTTGTGAGACAGGGGAAATTCACTTACAACACCTGCTCAATCAGGGATGTGTGCTCTCCCCACTACTCTTCTTTTTCTACACCAATGACTGCATCGCCAAGGACCCTCTGTCAAGCTTCTGAAGTTTGCTTACGACACCACTGTCATATGCTCAAAACAGTGGAGATGATTATGGACATTAGGAGTAACACCCCAACACTGATCCCCCTCACCATTCTAAACAGCACAATGGCAGCAGTGGAGTCATTCACGTTCCTAGGCACTACCATCTCACAGGACCTGAAGTGGGAGACCCACATTGACTTCGTTGTGAAAATGCCCAGCAGAGGTTGTACTTCCTTCACCAGTTGATGAAGTTCAACCTTCCACAGGCGCTGCTGATACAGTTCTACTCAGCAGTCATTGAGTCTGTCCTCTGCACTTTAGTAATTGTCTATATATGATTCGGCATATATATATATATATATATATATATATATATATATATATATATATATATTAGGGCTGTCGATTTAACGCGTTAATTCAGTACGATTAATTTGACTAATTTAAAAAAAATTAACGCCATTAATCGCAATGCCCCCCGGAACGTAATATGGAAGATTCCTGAGACATGCAAGCTTGTAGTACCACCTGTTTACTCCAGAGGGCAGTAAATGAAACTTCAGCTGCGTGGCAATGCACAGTTTATATAGTGAAGAAAAACACCCTTCAGCAGCATCCAAGGCACAACACAAGCATGTCTGACACAGCTGTTCATTGACAGATCCTTAAACAAGCACCCATAATAAATCTCAAACTGATTGACAAATTAACTTGTGAAATGGATCGCAGTGAACAATATGCCAATGATTGACTTATGATCAATAATATGGTAGTAAACAATACATTGTATTCTAAAACCGCTTTTTGTATTGTCTTATTAATGATGAACTCTTCTGCCACAACAATGTAATGCACTTTAATTAACTGAATATGTTTTTATTTTATTTACAAATATATATACTTGCGCCAATGATCTGTTCTAATGTTGTTACGAGGAGGCGGCAGACGAGGAGTGGGGATCTAGATGCAGCTTTTATTGGAAATCAAAAGACGACAAGAACACTGGAACAAACAATAGGTCCGCAATGGGAAAACGAAAGTAAAAAGAGGAAAACATAAAACAACAGGAACAGTTTTTCTTTTAAAAATTGGGTGATCATATGTCATTGCACTGTATATCTAAGGTCAAGTGAGGGCTTTAGGACCTCCAAAACTGGTGGACAAATTATGAATAAAGTTTTCCTCCTGTGTAATAGCCTCTGTTCTGTTAGACTGATGTTTAATATTAAGAAATAAATTGGATAATAAATATAATGGTCTCATATAAATAAATATGATCATCAACATTTAAAAGAGGGGAGAGAACATTTGTTTGTTGTGTCGATGTAGCGACACTAGGGATCACTCTTGGGAGCCCCAAACACCTCCAATCTTTGAGAAAAGGCCAATGAGAATTGGCAAGTGGAATTTGCATGCCACTCCCCTAGACATACGGGTATAAATGAAGCTGGAATGAAAATGATTTCTTCTGAACTGAGCGGTTGTGTGTCATCGAGCTGAATCCCATTCACCTCTAAACTAAGAAGTGTATGCTGTTGGATATCCCTGACAAAAGAATATATTTTCTCTATTAGAGAACAGTAGACACATTGACATGAACGTCTTTTTAAAGACTCTTCTTTTTAAAGATGCCTTTCCGTTTTTGTGTAGTCCCAGGATGCGGTCGTTATCTCTCCGCCTCCAATGGCCACGGGTGCAGCTCCACGTGCATGGGCAGCGGTCATGTTGAGGCAGCATTTGTGGATTGTTCATGTTCTCATTGCGACATGGTCATTGACAATGGCCAAGGTCTCGCCCGGTAAACACCCGCGGACCTCCCGTTCCCCAGTACGCTCGTTTGCCCCTGTCGAGCTCTGAGATGAGACCAGCTTGCCTCGAAATCTCTTTCGGAGCCTGTGAGCAGGATGAGTCCTCGATCGCTGCATTGGAGAGCGCACTGGCAATGTCGCACGGCGAGGACTCTACACAGCTGCCACCTTCACGTCTGCCTGCCCAGTATGAGGCCGACGCAGAGCTGCCTGCTTGCCCGGGCCGCTGCGAGTGTCAGGTTGGACTGGAACCCTCTCCTGAGCCCTCGCGGCTAGATGATTGTTCCTGGATTTGGGGCGCCGCTCACAGCACTAAAAGAGCTGCACGTGGGCAGTCTTGATCCCGATTTGATGCAGAAGCTGCGCTCGGCGACCGACCTCGCCCTCAGTGCCACGAAGGTTACTGTGCGAGCACTCGGGCAGGCGATGTCCAGCATGCTGGTCAAGGAGCACAACCTATGGCTGGATCTGGTCGACATGAGGGATGCACCACACTCACACCCACAGCCAGGCAGTTGTGAAGAGCTATGAGGACGGTCAAAAAGCCCTCCTCCCCCGTCACCAATCCCCCCGATGACAGGTATATGGAGAAAAGTAAGTGCTTTGAGGTTCCCTTCAGTGCAGCCACCTTGGGACGAAGCAAGGCTCCTCGACGTGCCGTTTCCTGCTCCCCCCATGCCCCATATCAACAGCCTCATGTTGTTGGCAGTACTGATCGCCTTGCGGAGGCTTTTGCTGTTGATCCAGGGCAAGTGTACATTGGTCCGGCCAGACAACACGGCAACGGTGGTATATATAAAACTGCCAAGATGGCTTGAGGTCGTTGCAGGCCACTCACCTTCCGAGCAGCCTCAACACCACAGCGGACGTGCTGTCGTGGCAGGTGATGCACAGTGGAGAGTGGAGACACCACCCCCAGGTGGTCTAGCTGATTTTGAGTCGATTCGGCAAAGCACAGGTGGACCTGTTGCTTCCCGGTAATCTCGCACATGCTCGTGACACGCTGGAACACAGCTGGTCCCGGGGGCTGCGCAAATACGTGTTCCCACCAGTGAGCCTACTTGCACAGACCCTGTGCAAGGTCAGGGAGGATGAGGAACAAGTCACCCTTGTGGCCCCCATATGGGCCACCCAGACTTGATTCTAAACTCGACTTGACTTGATTCTTCTTGTGACAATGCCTCCCTGGCAAATACCCTGAGGAAGGACCTCCTCTCTCAGGGACGGGGCATCATCTGGCACCCGTGCTCAGACCTCTGGAATCTCCATGTTTGGTCCCTCGACAGCCCACAGAAGATGTTAGTGGCCTACCACTGGCAGTGGTAGACATGGTCACTCAGGCCAAAGCTCCCTCTACAAGGCAGCTATTTGCCCTGAAGTGCCGTTTGTTTGCAAATTGGTGTTCTTCCCAAGGGAGACATGCAGTCAGTCAGTGCTTTCCCTCCTGTGGGAGAGGCTGGAGGGGCGGCTGTCAGGCCTTTGAAGCTCCAAAAAGCAGGTTAAGTCAGCATAAACATAACTGATCAATTTCTAGTGGTTTAATCAATGTTTTCTGAAGCGATCAAAGTTGGTTTTGGGTGAGAAAAGACCAAAATGCAACTCCTTTTTCACTGAAAATCTTGACAGCAGTCTCGTTGGCAATCATGATTTCAAGCTTGATTGTACATCCTATATTGCCATTTAGCACTCTGCGCATGTGTCAAGAACAAGGAAGTGTAATTAAGCTTGAAATCACATCCACGAATATAGACTGCAATGACAAGATGTACGGTGAAAAGCCGCCCCACCTTGACGTTGTTTGTGGCCGCTATAGTGGCGCACCACGATGCGGTGGACGGAAAGTCCTTGTGGAAGCACGACCTGATCATCAGGTTACTCAGAGGCGCCCAGAGGCTGAATCCTCCTACGTCTCTTCACGTCTCTTCACGCCTTTTCCCTCATGGGATCTCCGTGGTCCTCATGGGCCTTCGGGGAGGCCCGATTGAGCCTCTATAGTCAGTCGAGCTGAAAGCCCTCTCCTTAAAGACGGCCCTCCTGATTGCACTCACCTCTATCAAGAGTGTTGGGGACCTGCATGTGTTTTCTCTCAGCGACACTTGCCTGGAGTTCGGTCCGGTACATTCTCACATGATCCGGAGACTCTGACCTGGCCATGTGCCCAAGGTTCCCACAACCCCTTAAGGTAGTGTAAGGGGGTAAGGTGGTGAGCCTGCAAGTGAAGCTGCCCCAGAGGAGGCAGACCCAGCCTTATCGTTGCTGCGTCCGGGGCATGCATTGCGCACCTATTTGGATAGCATGCAGAGATCTAGATGCTCTGAGCAGCTCTTTGGCTGCTATAGTGGACAGCAGAAAGGGAACGCTGTCTCCAAACAGAGGCTTACCCACCTGGATTATGAATGCCATCATGCTGGCATACCAGGCCAGGCCATGCCCGCCCTTTAGGAATACGATTCGGGCATCCTCGTGGGCACTGGCCGGTGGCACCTCTCTATCAGACATTTGCAGGGTAGCGTGTGGGCAACACCCAATACCTTTGAGTCTTTTGGTCTCTGGGTTGAGCCAGTTTTATCCCATGCATATTCAGGTACGAACAGGTAAGTTTACGGGACAGCTGGCCGGGTATACTGCTTGCATAAATTGCCATACCCGTCCATGAGGCGAAGACATGCGCATCTTTCCCATGCGAGATCACAAACCAGTGAACCCTGGATGCCTTCCTCCCTAGCCCTGTGGCTTGCGAATTTGGTGGAGGAGTTTGCAGCCAGTCCCACTATGGGTACTAATATGCCCTATACTGGAATAGGTGCTCCACAGGTGCAGACTATGCCGGTAACCCCCTGTGATGTATTTTCCGAGGTACGGTGTCCCTGTCGGCAGACCCGAATCTCTGTTGGTCAGTGCTTTCTCTGCCCTGGTCACTGTGTTTTTAGAGCTCCTCCCCTTCGAGGCAGGACCTACCACCGCATCTCTTCCAAGTGTGGTGGATGAGCCCACGTGTAAAATTTCCACATGCTACCTCCCCTTTGGGCAGGATGTGGTCTCCAAAGGGTCTTTTACCACTGAAAGTATAGGAAAGGAAAAGAACACCTTCCCCTATGCATATAATAGCGTTATTATTGGCCCCAGCTGAAACTAATACTCTCGTCTTGTGGGGCATTCAGGAAGGTTACGTACAGACTGATGCACCTGCTATTACACACACAGCAGCTTACTTGCACCTGCGTCGGCAGTAAAACAATTCAGTTGTTGTGGCATTTTTCTATAGGGATCCTAGTGTTACTACATTGACACAACGTTGAGTGAGTGACAAAATGGGAACGTCTCAGTTGCTGTTTTAACCTCCATTCCCTGATGGAGGGATCCAGACATTGTGTCCCTCTTGCTACAATGCTGTTCTATCCGCTGAATTTGCCGAGACCTTGCCTCGGCTCCTCAGCACAAAACCTGAATGAGAGGCCATATTCCCGCTCCTTTTATACCCGTATGTCTGGAGGAGTGGCATGCAAATTCCACTCGCCAATTCTCATTGGCCTTTTCTCAAAGATTGGAGGTGTTTAAGGCTCCCAAGAGCGACCCCTAGTGTCACTATATTGACACAACATCTCGTTCCCTCCATCAGGGAACATGGGTACAACAGTAACTGAGATGTTTTTGACATCAACAACAAAAATAATGTCACATTTATACTTGAAAACCAAGAACAAAACTATGCAAGTTAAAAGAAAATGTGACCTATGCATGCAGGTTTCATTAAATTCAGATTTTGTAATTTTGCAATTATGTTCAGTGTGAAATCTGGGTCTCAAAGCAAAACCAGTTGCACCACTAGAAGCACTGTTCTAAGAACTTCTCGTGTCTGGGATCAACAGCTCGTCACATAGTTCTGGAAGCATTATGTGTGATATTTTTCAAGAGTTCCAATAAACCTGCTCTTCTGGACATTTCAAGTTTGTATTTGATTATTTGTGTTTTTTGTAGAAAAAAAAGTAAGAGAAAAAAAACAAATAATCAAAGGGTGGGGGGTGGTTTTTTAATTATTATTTTTGAATTTCTTTTTAATTTGAGAGAGAAAAATAAATAATTTATAAGAAAATATAATTCTAGGGCATAGGTTCAGGAACGCACAGAGACACCTTAAAAAAAATCATCTAGTGATTTTTTTTTTCACAGAGCGATTAAGCATTTACGTTCTTGACATCAACATGACAAATCAAAAAGTGAGTCAAGACATTATAGTCATTATTAGAAACATAGAAACTGTAGCAAAATTACATCATCCCTTCTTTTAAAAGTGTTACCCTTTTGGCTTTTTACAATGACAATATTAAAGGCAACATTTAATATCACACTTAATGTTTTTCTCACTAAATAAAGTGTCATTATACATGGAAATATGTAAGTGCTGTTATATTTTTTAAATGGGGTTCCACACAATATACCGTACAGTATATGGGGGTCCTTGGCATCAAAATACTACCATACTACTCTTACTATTTCTGCAATATATACAGTAGATGCAGCAGAAATAGGAAATGTAGTATGGTGGTATTTTGATGCCAAGAACCCCCAAATACTGTACGGTATGTTGTTGATCACCTTGTGTGTGGAACTCCCTTTCAAAAATTTAACAGCACTTAAAGAACATTGCTGATAAGTGTGGTATTAAATTGTTGGCTTTAATATTGTATTCTGAACATAGCCCTTGTTTCGTTAATGTCCAGAGCTGCCCAACATCCAATAAGCCAATTTGTTCATGATTAAACAAAAATGCATTGGGGGTTTCCAAGCCCAGCCTTGTTCAGGCTTTTTACCCAGCGAAGTACTGCCAACACAGACTTTAAGCTAAAGCAATTCGTATTTCTTATAACAATTATTCTATCATGAGAATTTAGTTCTTAGACCCTTTGGAGCATATTAACTGATACCATGTAAAAGGGCAATGTTATTTCAAACATATGTGGTCACTTCAGTTTCTATTAGGCTATCAGATATTCTTCCAGATTTGGATGTTAATTATGTCATTTATAACCCTGTGCACTACAGTGGAGTGGCCCTCTATGCAAAATAACAGTTAAATATCACGCATGCAGAACTCTGATTGCTTTCTACTTGTACATCCCATTTAAAATGTCAGCTCTTGCTTTCACTAAACTCTAATCAGGGCTTTAGAGGAACACAAATACAATACAGCTACAGCATTTGGCTTCAATTAACACCCATGCTCTTTGAAAATGGCGATAGAAAATGGCATTTTAATTGGATTATGAATGATTAAAGTATCTTGCCATGCTAGTTGTGATTGGTATTGAGCAATATGCCAAAGTTTGTGCCTTGCAGATATAAAAATTAGCTTTTTTGAGAGCCTGTAATGTGACTGATGGAAGCAAGATGCTCTGATTAAGAGAGTGATGACATTTAAAGCCTGAAATGTGATTTGCCACTTGTCATTTCTTTTTTTACATTCACACGTGGAATATGGACATGAGCTGGGTTTCCATCCAAATGTTTCACATATTTTAAGCAAATTCCTAAAATATTGACTAAAGAAAATGCTAATTATTTTCGAGGAGCATTTTATTTGTGGTATTAGAGCAAGATTATCATTTTATTAAATGCTGCCAGGAGATGAAATAGAATGAGTTTACTGTAATATCTCATATAATGAAGGCTGAAAAGGCTGCTATGCTCACACACAACCAGCACCCGTATACCTGTGAGCGCCTGTGCACAAAATGTTGGAGTGTGTTTCACATACAACTCAGTAACTCACTGCTTAACCACCACAGTATGATGCATCGTTGGATAAATTAACTAGCTTGTCATGACTGTTTCCCGAATTCGTAGTAACTATGTCGCGCTTCCATCGTTCAAACTACATTGGTTTAACAATATGATAGAGTTGTCGTTAATGACGTTACGCAGGGGGTGGAGTTATAACTTCTGTTGATATCAAATTATAATAGCTTATTTATACATACTTCAGAAAGCTTTTTAATGCATGAAAGCTGCTGAAGACATGGAAGCAGTGTGCACTGTGTAATGTGACAGATGATTGCACTGCAGTAGTGGGGTTTCCTTTTACCTCAGACTTCAGGGTTCCCCCGATGCACTTGTGCACATACGCACATGTGCACTCTTCAAAAACTTGTTTTTCACCGTACATCTTGCCATTGCAGTCTCTATTCATGATCGTGATTTCAAGCTTGATTATACTTCCTTGTGTTTGACACATGTGGATGTTTTCCCATCATGGTTATTTTATTTGTTCCTGGGTTTTCATTTATATTGTGAGATATCTGTTTCATCTTTAGTTTTTTCATTAAACGCTGCACTTAGATCCTCATCCCTCGTCTGTCTTCGTTACAGCGAGATATTTGCAGGAGAAATTTGTCCGAAGATCTGAGGCTTCTAGGGGATTGTTGATACCTCAGAAGTTCTGACAGATAGGGGCCACACAATTTAAAGCTTTATAAACAAATAACAATAACTTAAAATGGCTCCTATAATGCACCGGTAACCAGTGGAGAGATGCTAAAACCGGTGAAATGTGTTCCCTCTTCTTAGCACCAGTAAGCAATCTAGCAGCTGCATTTTGGACCAACTGCAGGCGATACAGAGATGAGCGATTTAGCCCCATATACAGTGCATTTACAGTAAATAGTCAAATCTAGATCAGAAGAAGGCATGGATAACTGTCTCCAGAGACTTAAATGTGAGCAGAGGTTTTAATTTGGCTATTTGCCTTAATTGAAAAAAGCTACTCCTCACCACAGCATTTATCTGTTTTCCAAAATTTAACTCAGAGTCAAAAATCACACTTAGGGTTTTTGCAAAAGGATGAACATTTGAAGACAGTGTATCTAGTTTCCTAGAGATATCAGAGACAGCACTAGGGAGACCAAACACAACAACTTCAGTTTTGCTCTTTTTTAATTGCAGAAAGTTTTTTGCACTCCAGCATTTAATGTCATCAAAGCATTTTAGAAGCACACAGCAAGATTAATCAGAGATAAGAGGAATATATATCTGAGTATCATCGGCATAGCAATGGTATGAAATATTATATTTCTTCATGATAGAACCCAAAGGGAGCATATACAGAGAAAATAGAATGAGTCCCAAGAGGGTCCCCTGGGGTACCCCACAAGTGAGCAATGCAGAAGAAGAGGCTGAATTCCCAATCGTAACCCTCACAGTCCTATCTGAGAGGTATGATGTAAACCAATCTAAGACAGTGCCCTTGATGCCAACCTCATCCCTTAAACGTTTAAGAAGGATAGCGTGGTCAACGGAATCGAATGCAGCACTGAGATCAAGTAACATTAGAACTGCAGATTTACCAGAATCCAGAGTGAGCAACAAATCATTCGACACCTTGAGAAGGGCAGACTCGGTGCTATGTTGCGATCTAAAGCCTGATTGAAATTTAACTAAAATATTGTTACCTGAGACAAATAGGGAAAGCTGATTAAAGACAATTTTCTCCAAGATTTTTGATAAAAAAGGCAGTTTAGATATGGGTATGAAATTTTTAAGATATATTTAAATTAGGCTTCTTGAGAAGTGGCCTGATCACTGCCTGCTTAAGGCATGACGGAACACAGCCACTGTTCAATGAGCTATTTAAAATGGCCAATACACTAGAGCCAATAGTATCTCGTACCTCTCTAAAGAGCCGTGTGGGAATAACATCAACTGAAGAGGTGGTCAGCTCAATCTGTTGGACTATATCTATAAGATCTGTGAGGGATATTGGTTCGAACCAATCAAACAGAGAGGAGCAGGTGACTTGTTCAGAGAGGTACTAGATAGGTGGATGCCATACTAGATCGTATGGCATCCACCCATAAAGAAATCTAAAAATGCTGTACAAGTCTCAGGTGTAGCATCGTGGCCTGAATTAGTAGTAGGAGAGAAGATTCTAGTTATTGTATTAAACAGAACTTTGGGATTGTGAGAATTATTTGATATTACTTCAGAGAGATATTTGATTTTTGCATCTTTTATAGAATGTTGATAAATGGATAGAGCGTATGTCATACACATCTAGGATGGCTTGAAGGTGAGTACATTTTAGTAAACAAACCCTTTAATAGCCTTTAATCCTTTAAACGGCTGCATTCACTTTTACGTGACATTTCAGAACCCCGCTTTCTGCAAAACCCTGGAATATGCATTTTTCTTAAGTGCATGTAAACGTAGTCAAAATCTTGATATAATAAAATATATATAAGCCTCGGCGAAGTCAAATGATGTCCACACAGTGAGCTAATATGGAACTATGCTTCAGACAACAGGTGGAGACCTGTTCCAACCATATAACTTTGTGATGCAGTTTTCAAATGGTTGTTTGAATGGAATTCGCCTTCGGCTTGCTCACTGGGGTTATTAATACAATTATCATTTAATAACTTATTTTTTACAAGATTAATAATCATATTTGATCTATTTACACAATGATGACTCATCAACATTATAGACATTACAGTTTTATCTTCTGTTAAAACCTAATCTTCCGTAAAGCTGCTTTGAAACGATGTGTGTTGTGAAAGGCGCTATACAAATAAAATTGAATTGAATTGAATTGAAAACATTTTTGGAACTACGGTTTATGAAAATACCAAATCATTGCACTATGTTGGTAATGATAAAACTTGCAACTATAGTAGGCTATTGATGCTTTTGGGAAACGCACCCCTGGTGGATTGTGAGGACCTACTTTAATGACAAGCTAAACACTTCCAAATGTCAAGGGCTACGTTCCAAGAATTGATTGCAGATCAACTTATCACACACCCACAACACAAATGGTTAAGTGCATAAATGGTCAAAACACATCATCATTATCCAGCCAAGCCCCGTCCGCTCGCCGAGGGCATCCCGCTATGGCAGCAAGAAACCAGCAGGTAGCTCCGACTCAACCAGGGCCCAGCTCTCAGGCATAGAGCTACCTGCAGGAAGCAGACACCCCCGTCTCACGAACCTCTTCAAGGACCTGGAAGGCTCCCAAGCATTCCCAAGACGGACCACCCAGGGGACAAGACTTTTGCGCAGGAGCTGGTATCCAGACCACTCCTTCCCCTGGTGGAGGGCTGGGAGGAGAATCCTTGGTTTCCTTATTTTCATTTGTCGCACTCCCTTCGGGCTGCGGTACCCACTTTCAATAAAAGAGTGATTTCCTCATCCCCTGGGTCACCTAGCTGGTGCCCGCAAAACGCCATTCTCACAGCGCCCCGGCTACAAAAACTTACAGCTGAAGTGGCAGAGGATGCCTCACCAGGACCTCCTCCTCAGTCACTAACCCGGAAATCGCTACCCTTTTGCAAAAGGATGCAATAGAATCTGTACCTACGGCCGAGATGGAGAAGTGTTTCTACAGCCCTTACTTCATCGTACCCAAAAAAGGAGGTGGGTTGAGGCCAATCTCAACCCTTTCTACAATTCGTGTTCGAGAGCCAAGCATACCAGTACAAAGTCCTCCCCTTCGGCCTGTCCCTTTCCCCTCGCATCTTCATGAAGGTCACAGAGGCCGCCCATGCCCCACTAAGGGAAGTGGGTATCAGCATACTCAACTACCTCAATGACTGGCTGATCTTCACTCACACTCTAGAGGCACTGTGTGCCCACAGGGACCAGGTGCTCAGGCACCTCAGCCATCTAGGGCTTCAGGTCAACTGGGAAAAGAGCAAGCTCTCCCCAGTTCAGAGCATCTCTTTTCTCGTTATGGAGTTAGACTCAGTCTCAATGGTAGGGATAGTTAGTTCTATTGACAAGCATGCAGTCAGTGCTGAATTGCCTCTCGTTGTTCAAAATAGGCACTGCGGTCCCCAGAGGCTCCTGGGCTATATGGCATCCTCAGCTGTGACTGTGAGACTGCTCCAGAACTGGCTTCAGACTCGAGTTGCGAGATGGGCATGGTGCCATGGCACAATGGGCACGCAGCCACTGGTTCCTGGTCGGGCCCGCGGCTACGTTGGCACATCAACTGCCTAGAGTTGCTGGCATCGGGGAGGGTTACATGCAGTCTGATGGTCATGCTCCTTTGGCACGCTACAGCTTGCTGCATCAGCAGATCACGTAACACGGTTCAGTGTAGGTGGTGCTATTGAATAGGGACCCCTTGTGTATTTAGAGTCGACACAAATTCAAGTGAGTGACAGAAGGGGAATGTCTAGGTTACTAGTGTAACCCCCATTCCCTGATGGAGGGAACGAGACATTGTGTCCCCCTTGACACAACACTGTACCAAGCTGCTGTAATGGCCAAACCTTATTCACGGCTCCTCAGTGCAGAACCTGGCTGAACAGATGCATGATCCCCGCCTTTTATACCTGTATGTCTGGGGGTGAGATATGCAAATTCTGTTTGCCAAATTTGGCATTGGTCTTTTTCATAGTCAGAGGTATCCGGGGCTCCCAAAAGAAGCCCCTTGTGTCACTACAATCGACACAACATCTCGTTCCCTCCATCAGGGAACTGAGATTATGCTAGTAACCTAGACGTTTTGTTTCCATCACCCTAATGTGCATTTTGACTTATTGAAAACTTGAAAAAATCCACCTCTGCCTATATTGAATGATCATATT
Source organism: Moxostoma hubbsi (assembly GCA_032164185.1). Classification (NCBI taxonomy): domain Eukaryota; kingdom Metazoa; phylum Chordata; class Actinopteri; order Cypriniformes; family Catostomidae; genus Moxostoma; species Moxostoma hubbsi. The sequence continues at coordinate 13,148,887 of JAVLUX010000044.1, forward strand.
ATACCTGGCAAAAGAGATTTCCAAGGTCAATAATACTGGAGGTGTCATACAAATACAAACACACACCCCACCCAAAAAAACGAAGACTCCTGTCACTTAAATACCATAGTCTGGGTTAATTGTACCTCAAGGCCAAAGCTTCTATTGATTTCACATCACTTGCTTTCAAATAAATGCCCTCATCCTCCTGTAGAGAGGGAAGAGTGGAAACTTGACTGAAATTTTCTTCCTTGCCTGTCTGCTACATAGCTTGATTTATTACACCCGGTCTCCCTTCTCCCTTCCTCTTCATCACCTACCTCCCCCATGCAATCTTATCCCAATGGCTTAACCGTATTTGTTTGGAGCCCATCTGTACAGCTGCTTGCCACACTCCCTTTGCAACTTGTCCAAATGAATCTTGCAAGCTGACAGCATGTTCGCAGGCGAGGTATCAAGGGCGCCATAATTAGGTACTCTCTATTGCTTTCATCTCATGCTCTTAGCTGGCAGAGCCCTACAAAAGGTGTTCAGGCTGCTCAGAATTTAAAAAGGTCGTGAATACTTGACAAAGAATGGTCCACCAATGTGCACTTCAGAAAAGGGCACTCCTAAATTTGAGAGTGATAAGGTGGTATATTGCATTGCAAAATAGAGTACAATGAGGTTAAAGCACTGTTTGGTTGTCAGAAGAGGAAGATGCAGAACAAACTTTAACAAATTGTTTTTCATAAAGGGTGAATGGATTTGTTTTGAAGTATGTTTAAAGACCCACAATGACTGCTCCAATGAGCTGTCATTGTAGACTGAGCAGTCATTGTAGCAGTCAGACTGCTCCAATGACAATTGAGATTCCTTCATGAAATATACCTGTACTTACATTGTAGTTCCAAGATGTGCACCATCCATATACATGAGTTCTTATAAAATATTTTGGTAAGAGGTAAGAAATGACAAAATTGATTCAAAATTATGACAAATGTGGCAATATCACTATTTCCCCTGTATTTAAAGTACACTATAGCATATACAGTAATACTTAGAGTTAGGGGGTTTAAAAAGATTCTGCACTATTTTTAGGCATTGTTACAACCCTGGCCTTTATCTCTCTGCCACTTGGTGTCAGTATGTGGGCAAGTTTTGGTTGGCTGGGGAAGTGATTAGTTAATTAATCACTTTATGGATAATTAGTTAATTTGTGAGTGTGGGGTATAAAAGTTGTTTGGTTCTTTGTTTAATATCTCTCTCTTCTTCTGGGGTGGTTGCATCTCTCAAGAGGAGACCTCTGCTTTACTCTTTCATACTCCCCATCATTTACAGCACAATTAGATTTTTGTTGTTGTTCCTTTGTTTAACCCCTAGACATTATATTCTTTATTCCTTGTATACTATTTTTAAGTTAATAAATTCATATAATTTAAATGACCTTTCATGTGTGACTCCCCTTTATGTTACAGTCGGAACAAGCTGGCCGTAACAGCGTCTAATCAAATAAACAAACTTGTGACAATGACCATGTTATCTTTATTGTACAAAAGGTCAGATTCTGTTGCTGTCATTGAAGCACATAATCATGTTGGGATAACATGGATCATTGCACTAACTTGTGCAGTTCATGCCATCTCAATTGCATATGGTTATGTACATTTTTCTATTCAACTTTTCATGTTGATAATACAATTTGCAAATATAATAATAAGAAACATTTAACTAACCACTAGTGGTCTCAGACATTTGGACCCCACTTGTCAGGAAAAATGTATGGACTGGAGTATATAAAGACAAGAAACACACTCATAGAGCCTGGGCACAACTTTGTTTTGCTCAGTATATAACATGCAAATGAGGTCAGTGTAAAAATAGCAGTGAAAACCCTGCTCCTTTTCCCCTGTAATCTTGGGAACAAAGGCGAGGAATTATGTCGAATTCATTCAGGATTTTTCTGAAGAGCCGGAAATGGTCCGGCCATAACAGTGGCTCAGCTCAGCGACGTGGCCGGGAGGACACAACGTCTCATTCCCTCCATCAGGGAACGGCGGTTAGATACGTAACCTAGACGTTCCCCGTCTGTCACTCACTTCGACGTTGTGTCGAAGAAGCGACACTAGGGGCACAATTTAAATCACACCATGCACTGAGCTGTGTACGTGTTCTGCTGACACAGGAGCGGGCAGGTATTTTATGTGCAAAGACGACCAGCTGTGTCAGACTGCACGTACCATTCCACAGTGCCCCAAAAAAGTTGTCAGAATCCTTCTGGTTACCCTAGACAGGGGAACAAGGCGACGCTTGCTAACCTGGGAACGGGCCAAGCCTGGCTGGGCCTCTTTTCTCTCGATGTTTCTCCACATAGAGCAAGAAACGGCCGGGGCCCTTACACTCATCGAGGGAAGGGGGTCTTACCCAGTTTTCTATTCTTTCAGGGGGAAAAGACCCTGCGGAGAACACACCTGCCTGGAAGGGGAGGTAAGAGTGGTGAATACATCACATGGGTTTTTAGGTGGCATGTGGAAAGTGGTGCAGTGGTAGATCCTGCCTCGCTAGGAGGGGGGAGTTGCTAAAACACGGCGACTGGAGGGCAGCTGGGACTGCCTAAGGGAGATGCGGGTCCACTCGTAAGGTGACCGTACCGAGGACAATACACACAGGGGGAGTCCACGTAGGAGTCCTGACCAGTGGAGCACCTATTCCAGTACAGGGTAGATTAAGTTCCCGCAGAGGACTGGGTTGGCGAGTTCCTCCGCTGAACTGCGGACTCAAAGGGCTAGGGAGGAATCAACTAGGGATCGCAATGAATGGGATCTACTGGGAGAGAAAGCGCACAATTTTACCTCGGCCGAGGTACAACGAAGTGAGCAACAGACGGGGAACTTGTGTTATGGCAACTGTCCTAATGAACCTTAAAGCTTCTTAAATAAGAACTTTCAACTTTTGAAAAATTAGATTGAAAAAAATTGAAACAAAACAGACCAAGAATTCTATGAAAATAATGTGTGTGCATGCAAGATATGGGTGGGTGTTAAACCACAGCTGGAAAAGTGGACCTCAGATGTCACACAATCTGCAGATGTATGTTTAATACATAAATAGCATTCTTGACATACAGGCAGCATTTAAATCTCCTATGTTATGTATTCAGAAGGCTTGTCAGGAATGTTGTACATGTCTTGTCAGCAACTTCTGCAAAGAAACCTTTTTTATCAATTAACATTTTTGAGATTAAAAAAGTTCTTGGTGTTACATTATAGGTTCTCTTCAGATCTGAACATTGGTTTTTGAGATATTTAAAGCACTGGTACATATATTGTTTGAGAATAAAAAAGTAACTTAACAATTCCTTCCCATGGGATGAGAATTATTTGTATACTGTATATACAAATTTCTATAGGTGGCATTTCAAACATTGTTAATATCATGTTTACCCATATGTTGAGTGTATGATACATTTCTATAGGTACAATTCATTCCGAAAAATGAAATTTATTATTAAAAACAACCATTATAGCAGTTATATGAATTTCTTTTCATATATTTGGCTTGCTACCTTAATTCAAATTCAGAGATATGAATTCAATTTTGAATGTCTGGTAATGAGACATTTTTTTCATTGGTGAATGACACAATGCTCTGCATAATGTTATATAATGACGTAGAGTATGGTGTAATGTTCATAATTGGAGCACTTTACTTTTCCTTGCAATGTATACACGCATACTAAACATTCTGTCTTTGAACTAAAAAATATGTTTTTGGACATCAACATACATTTGAATATGAATTATTGATAGCACTTGACAGATGCAGTCTCTCATTGCTCTGCGTGTGAACATAATGCTATGTAAGCTTTTTTATTTCTTTTTCAATCAAAGAGCATTTTTTTAAAGCACTAGATTTTTGCCCATATACTTATATTTAAGAATTTTCAAGGCAAGCTGTATGTAGCCTGACTCAAGCATCAATCATGCATGCTGCAATGCTTTGGTGTGAGGGGGCTGCAGTCATCCACATATAGGTATCCTTGTACAGATGCAGGCAGTGAAAGCTCTAATTTACCATTAGGACCTTTAAAGCTGGAATACCTTCATCATGACAGACACAACCTGCAGTTGTGCTATTTCTGATCATGTTTTTAATTGGGGAGGAATTTCAAAAGGATACGCTGTCACCATTAATGTCAGTAAGTGGGCTGGTGTGGCAAGAATCCCATGTGCAGATCAGCGTTGCCCTATAATTGGAGATCGTTATTCAATCAGCATCTGAGTGTGCGTGCTGATCGGGCACACCTGAAGTTAATCAGCGAGTGGAAATATAAGCGGCACCGGAAAGAGGGAGAGCTTCAATTCCACTGAATTTCTAATGCTGTCTTTGTATCTCTCCTCCCGTAGGCACGAGTGAAGGATAGCCAGATCAGCACACGGCAAACACACTCTCACAATGGAAGGAAATATCAACTCTGGTGGATGCACCCCACTCCAGATACAAGCACAGCTACTTCACAGCACCCAGAATGCACCACTAAAGAAGATTACTGCACTTCTTAACATTATTACCCACAAGATTGTCATAAAGAGTCCCTCTGGGGTAAAAAAATAACTGCTATTTCATGTCTGTGCCTCATTCATCCTGCCACAGTGGTAGAGAATGCTGGCATCAAGAAAAAAGTGAGAACAGACAGCAAAACTCACACAGATATGTTTATTTGTTTTCTTGTGTTTTTATTATATAGAAGCTTATTTACAAAAGTTTGAGGTGGCGGCTGAGCAAGAGGGGTGTGACAAGTTTGTGTGGGCACGAATACTGACACGCTTTCTCTCCAGGGAAGCGCAGCATGCCTACTATGTCCTAAGCCCGCCCGACAACAATAAATATAATGCGCTCGCATGGGCCGGGCTGTTATCTGTATGTGTGGGGCAGCGCTTTCATGAATGGTCATATGATTCACACATCTCTGTTCACATGCAGGTAACCCAGTTATCCCATCTGGCATGCCTGTGATGACTTCTTGTAAATCCACCAAGGTTGAAGCAGCAGAGAGAGTGGTTGTGGATAAACTCCTATGGTCCCTGCCCCGGGTAAACTGCAAAACAATAGGAATGAGAAACCCGGAGAGCACTGGTAGAGGCAGTGGAATTGGCAGAGGCAGCACAAGCCAGAATTGGTAGAGAGAGAGCTTCCCTGGAGGGCGCTGTCTGAGTGGTGACTGTGGGAGGACATCTTGCGACCAGTAAACAGACGATATAGGAGGAACCGATGCCCACAGACCCCACAGATGGTTTACAGGCTGAATTGTCCATGAAAATATGCCCCAAGATCGCAAATCAATGAATAAATTCCTTACTGGACTCCGGGAGCTCAGTGAGTCTGGTGCAGCCCCAGATTGCCCAAGATCATCTCACCAGCCCACTAGCAAATCTATGATTCTTTTTACCTGTGTCCGTGGCAATACTTGTTATGTCCCGTCAGTTACCATCGCCGCTGAGCCGGGAACCTGCCCTGTGGAAATCAGAATTGTCAGAAACTTGCTGGTTCCACTGCTGCTGTGGAGATATTGGCAAGGTATGAACAGCTACTGGCAAACACTGTCCAGCCCACCAAAGGCCGGTTTGAAGACCGCCCAGGCAGCCGGTTCTGTTGGCCCCGGATAGTGAGAGGGATGATGATTTGATGAATACTCCCCCTAAAGTTTTCTCTGATCTGTTCCAACAGGTGACAGAAGGGGGATCATTTGGCAAAGAGCAACGAGATTATGACCGCTTACAGGACTGTTGGGCTCAGGTCAGAGTAATGAACAGGGAGTTCTTACACACTGCACCGCACCCCATCCCTATCCTCATTTCTTAGTTGATAACAGTCTACTGTGTCGCCCACAGAATGGGGTTGGAAAAACAGCTATTAGAGGTTCCTCGCACAAAAACAGAGATATTCATTGAGCTGGCCCTCTCAAACCCAATGACAGTTCTCCTGGAAATAGAAAACATTACTCAACATGTTTGAGAACGATTCCACTGGCCGGGACTAGATGACGAAGGGAAGCGACTCTGCCAGATTTACGCAGTGTGCACAGCACCATAGCAATCTCCTCTGGCCCACTCATTCCACTGCTCATCAGGTGCCATTCGAGCACATCAGGATTTTCCTGGTAGGACTGGATTCACCCCCTTCGAATTACTGTTCAGATGGCAACTGACGGGTTTACTGGACATCTCTAGAGAACCTGGTAACTCCAACCCTCTCATCACCGAACGTCATCTAGCATATACGAGAGATAGAATAGATAGAGTAATGCCCATGGCCTGAGAACAACTGGCAGATCCCCAGCGCACCCAGCAGCGTGTGTACGTCCGCCCTGCCAAATTCAACAGCCGGGGAGAAAACGGGCAGAACAGATCTACCACAAACATGCTCAAGAGTTGGGTAGATCCTGTCAATCTGTCTGCCACCCAGAAGACTGAACTGAAGGCCCTGGATGGTCAATTCTCTGATGTGTTTTCAGAAACCCCTGGCTGACCAATGTAATCCACCATAAAACCAGCACACCCCTGGAATCCGTTGTGAGGAAGCGGCCCTATCGGGTCCCAGCGGCTCGCTGGTAGGCTATAGAGGAGGAGGTTCAATGGATACTACAACTTGGAGCCATCAAGGAATCTCAAAACCCATGGTCCAGTCCTGGTCACGAAGAGCGACAGCATCCTCCGTTTTCGTAATGACTTCTGAAAGCTCAATGAAATCGCTCCACCTTTGATAGCTACCCAATGCCTCAAGTGGACAAACTGATCAAATGACTGGATACATTTTCACACTCAATCTCACTAAGGGATATTAGCAGGTGCCTCTCGATCCCACCTCCAAAGAAAGGGCAGCGTTCAGCACCCCAAGTGGCCATTGTCAGTACCGGGTCCTACCGTTTGGGTTACACGGGGCACCTGCCATGTTCCAGCGCATGATGGACATTTTGTTGAGGCCCCATTAAACATATGCTGCAGTTTATATAGACGATGTGGTGATCCACTCTGAGTATTGGAAGGGCCACCTAGACCATCTACAGAGGGTGCTGAGAGAACAACAGACAACCTGAAAAAGTGTCACCTTGGCCTGTCGGAAGCATGTTAACAGGGCTACCAAAACGGAAGAGGATTGATCATGCCATAGGAGCCGAAGGTGGATGCCTTTCGCTCCTTTGCCAGACCAAACACTAAAACTCAGGTACGTGCATTTCTTGGGTTAGCCGGGTATTACTGATGTTTCATACCTAACTTCTCTGCAATAGTCTGCCCATTAACAGATCTGACCAGGAAGGGGCAGCCAGAGAAATTTAAATGGAACCACTTAATGGAAAAAGCATTTCAGACCCTGAAATCCATCCTCGCATCATCCCCAGTACTCCACACCCCAGATTTCTGATGCCCCTTCATGGGCTGAAATTTCTCCCTGGTCACAGTCCATGCTCCTATCCAATGGATATCTCGAACCAAGGATTCCAATGCCAGGGTGACTCGCTGGTTTCTCGTACTCCAAGACTTCCATTTCAAGGTCCAACACCAGGCTGGTACAACAAACGGCAATGCAGGCAGTCTATCTAGGATGTTCTTAGGTTGGTCAGACCAATTTCTCACTCCCCCCTCATCACCTCTGTGATCCTACTGGTCCAGGACAACAGGGGGATCAGCATCGTCCTAAAATTGTAGATTGTTATTCAGTCAGCAGCGGAGAGCGCATACTGATCGGCAGGGCTGGACTGGGAAGAGAAATCAGCTCGGGATTTTACATGGCAACTGGCACAGCTGTTCAGGGGGGTGGGGGGGTTGTTCGCTAAATGTTGTTGAGTGGGGATGGGGGGGGGGGGGGGGGGGTTCACTGTCCTTTTCTGTATATCTCGGCGCCGTTTTGTGGTCCGTACTACATAATGCAGCAGCACATTGTTGCTTATCGCAGACTGTTCAGCATGTTTCGTGGCTGAACCACCGTCATGCTCGGTTCTCCCGATTGCCATTCCACCCCTGGTCAGCCTAAAAGTGCGTCGGCCCACCGGGAAAATGCCCGGTATGCCAGATTACCAGTCCAGCCCTGCTGATCAGGCACACCTAAAGATATTCAGCGGGTGGAAATATAAGCAGCACAGTAACAAGGGAAGGAATTATCGTCTCTGGTGAACGCATCACACTCCAGATACAATCACAGCCACTTCACAGCACCCAGAGTGTACAACTAAAGGAGATAGTCACTGCACTTCTTAACACTATTACCAACAAGAGCCCCTCTGGGGTAAAAACTTTTTGCTATTTTGTGTCTGCAGGGGTCCTGGCCCTAGCAGGAGGCCTATGTCGCCTAGCTCCACGATTGAAGCGAGTGAGTAGAGGATGTCTCCCCAATGGCACCCCGTCCATCAAGGTGTGGCGAGCCGAAATTGCGGCCACATAAAATGGTGACTCAGGGAGAAGTAGAGGAGACATTGCGCTGTTCATATAGGCGAAGAGGTCCTTTTCTGCCCTGTAAAATCTCACCCAGATTTGTACCAAGTGAAGGGAGCCCTAGCACTTACAATGGTCTTGATAACCTCAGGTTAAAGCCCTGTGTCCCTCAGTTGGTACCCTTCAGGGGCCAAACATGAAGGTTCCACAGCTTGGGCCGGGGATGAGATATTGTTCCCTATGCCTGAGACAGAAGGTCCCTCCTGTTCGGAATCGCCCAAGGCGAGCCGTCGAGGAGAGACATTATCTACGAGAACCATACCCTGTTCGGCCAGCGCAGCGCTATCAGTAAGAGGCAAGACCCTTGCTGACGAACTCCGGCCAAGTCACACGGGAGCAGAGAAACCGGGGGAAACGCATACAGACACATTCTGGGCCATGTATGCGCCATCGCATCCAGACCCAGGGGGGGCTGGGTGACTCAGGGAGAAGTAGAGGAGACATTGTGCTGTTCGAAGAGGTCCAATTCTGCCCTGTAAAATCTCACCCAGAATTGTTCCACAAATACTATACTGGAAGCCTTCACCCCCGAAAGCGAACCTCATGAACTTCCTGTGCTGTGGCAGAATTTCTATATGAAAATATGCGTCCATGAGATCGATCGTGACCAGCCAAAACGTGATGTTGGGCTTGTGACACGACCATCTTGATAGTTAGCATCTTGAACTAGAACACCCTGACTGAGCAGTTCAAGCCTCGAGATCGGATGCAACCCCCCACCCTTCTTGGGGACCAGGAAGTATTTGCTGTAATAACCTGACTCTTTCTCTGGAAGAGGAAACACGTTCTATGGCCCCTTTGACCAAGAGATTTTGCAGTTCTTTTCACAGTAGACATGCCTGCTCCGGTTTACGGTAGTGGGAAACATGGAGGGCGGCGAGCGAATCGAATTCTGTAGCCTTTTTCTACTGTTTTTAGGACCCACATAGAAATGCCTGGCAGAAGTTTCCACGCTGACAGGTTCTCTGAGATGGGTATTAATTTTGACACTTCCAGTTGAAGGGATGTTGAGTGTTCCGCTCCTTGGACTAAGGCAGGAAACATCGGTACACCCAACTTTTAGTCGGAAGCGGCGGGAAGAGGTTCTGTGGGGGTACCGGGAGGAGTGAAGTGGATGATACACGTGCCCCATCCCGAGAGGGGGCTACCCCCACAAGGCTGGGTGCAAAACTGTCAGGGTTTTCTTTTGAAATAACTGCCCTGAGGTCTTGTTTTGGGGGCTGCTGAGGGCGACGAACCAGCACCCTGTCTTTACGAGGAGGCGCACAATTCATCATGCCTAGTTTTTGAGCCTCCCGTCTTGAGGGCCGGGATGGGGCTGGGTGGCCGACAGCCCCTCACCCTGAGTGTGGCGAGGAAGAAATTGCCCGAAAGCTTCCTTGTGATTTTTTGCCTCTTGGAACCTGGTGATATCTACATTCATAGCATCACCAAATAAGCCAGAAGGAAAAAACCAGGGCATCGAGAGGGAAAGTTTTGTCCCTGACTCTGATGCCCGATAGTTTAAGCCACAAGTGTCTCTACCTTCCCCACAAGTGTGGAGGTGGTCCTGCACAGCTTTGTGTGGAGAATGGGTCTCTTTAGCAATGACACCTAGCCAGGCGAGAGATAACCCGCAAGTGTCTCTTCTACCGGCTATATCACCGAATACTTCAACAGATTAGCCTAGTACACCTGTAACACTGCTATAGTGTGCAGGGCAGCACCAGCCTGACCTGCTGTCTGATAAGCCTTCCCCACAAGCGTGGAGGTGGTCCTGCACAGCTTTGTGGGGAGAGTGGGTCTCTTTAGCGGTGATGCCGAGCCAGGCGAGAGATAACCCGCAAGTGTCTCTTCTACCAGCGGCATCACCGAATACCCCCATGTCTCAGCACCCACGATAGTCGAATATATCGACGTCGAGGGCACGTGGACACAGGAAGTATAAGGTTTCCTCCATGAACGAGAAAGCTCATCATGGAGGTCATCAAAGAAGGTAAGGGACTGATGAGGCGTTCTCTTCCCCCGGCCACCAGACAGAAATCTATCCTCCAATTTGGAGCATTTGGGGGTCTCTTGTTGGTGCAGCCAGTCTATCTGAAACCTGGCCACCACACGAATAACCACGTCGAGTAATTCCTCCGCTGATTTATTATCATACCCGGAATGCTCGGAGGTGGGTAACTCGAAATCTCCCGACCCAAGAGATTCAAGTTCCCCCTCATGAACCGAAGAGGCGCCAGAGCGAACTTCGAGATCACGGGAAGGACCTGCTGGGTCTGGGGAGAGAGCGAGTGACAGGGACGGACCCGTCACTTGCTCCTCAGTCAGATCCATGCGAGAGCCCCACGAGTGAAGTGTGGGTGCTGACTCCCGGAAGTAAGTGAGGCGAGTGCGAAGCAAACAAACAAAGCAGAACTGATCAAAGCATCAGTTTGCCCTGATTTTCTGTCATTTTTTTTTCAAGAGAAAAGAGAAAGGAGAAAAGGTTCACTGCGCACTGATAGATTCTAACTCCTAACAGAGGAAAGAAAGTTTGACAGGCTCGTGATTGCACACAATATAGAATGATCTGAAGACAAAAAAATCTGACAATGCTCCGGTAACGCATCTATTTATGGCCCTGCACCAGGTGCCTCCAATAATTACACCGGCAGAGGCTATAAATTCCAGTCAATGTTCATTGACGCATTGCAAACATATTCACAGCTGGTCACAACTAAGAAGTTTTCCCAAAGCACTCTTCAGCACAGCATTATAGTGAAGCTTTTTGTAAAGCGAACAGATGGTATGAGTTATACTCATGGTTATCTGCAATCACCATTTTAGAGCAGTTCTGACTAGCTAGAGTTACTGATAGTAAAAAGAAAGTCTTAGGAAACTAAATATAGGCTATTTGAAAAATATGCCATCTGAGCAAATAAGTAGCATATCTGCTGCCAGACTTTCTTGTCTTTGTTTACTTACATGACAAAAACACACAAGGACAAATGATGAAAGCCTAGAATTTCCTTCCAAATTGAACCAAATAGCTCTGATTGTAAAGTCATTATTGTAGGCTTACCGTAGTGACTCCAAACTATTTTTGGAAATGCTCAATAATGGTATCTGGGTCATTTCTAACACACACAAAAAAATAAAAGAATAAAGTGAGATTTCCTCTTTACCCTTAATATGCAATGACAATGTTGAGTCATTTGTATGGTGATTTCCCCGCAAAGGTAAACACGTTTTTTTTTTGTTTGTTTGTTTTAGTTTTTGGAGAGTTTTAGAGTGAGTTTGAGGCATGAATATCTTTTTGTCCGACCAGTGGCTAAAGGGGGGAGTGTTAAGTAAACAATTTTTCAGAAATGTGCAATTCTGTTTAGTGATGCTGGTGGAGCAGAAGCTACACACTTCAGCTTAAAGAGCAATTTTGTTTTTCATGAATTATGTTGTTAAAGAGTATGTAGGAAGTTACACACCCTCCAGAAAATTACTCATGTTAGACCTAAATTTTGAATAGTCTAGAGGCACAAAATATTATCCGAAAAGATATATCTGTTTTTGTTACACTCTCTCTCTCTCACTCTGTCTTTTATACACATGCTCACAGACACACATTCTTTTCTCAAATTAGGCAGATATCAACAATGTAATAGAGCAAAGCAGGAAATTATAAACAGTGCTGCTACAGCTCATTAAACACAGATTGTGTACAGAATTTCCCTGTGCTAATGAACAGCTGCATGGGATAAGATCACTGATAATATAATATTATTTATATATATATATATATATATATATATATATATATATATATAAAGCCTCTGCAATAATCTTTAGATAATGCCTTTAAGGAAAACAACATTAAGGGACTGATATATGATTTTTACACTCAATTTGATCTTGGTTTGTGTTAACTATACAGTCATTTTTAAAAAAAAATAATTGACCAAAGGTTTGTGGAAACCCCCTATTAAAGCAATATGATCGCACGGCTAATCGATGTGTTGCTTCAGAATTTTCCAGTAACAGGAAATCAACCACAAGTTTTTGTTCTAAAATTATACTCCACAGACGGTTAGGTGTGGGGTCGGGTTTGGGGGTATAGTTAATAAAATATGCATTCCTGTTGATTGCGTTCCATTATTTACAACTAAAAATGCAACTCGCTTTTAGCACCTCTCTGTGGCCATTTCTCCCAGAAAAATTAGCACATGCCCATATTTTTAACAACACTTCCATCTTAGGCCATTGGGGACTGCAATACATTTTTTGAACGTTTTACCTAATTGTTGCCGAATTTACAGTAAGATCAGTCTGTTTGATTATCATGTAATTTCCAGTAATTTCAGTGAGAACAAACCTTAATGCTACAGCACACAATGACAATCTAGAATTGTGCACTTCCAGTTTTGCGCCGACAGTTTCTCTTCCAACATGACAAGGGTAACATTTTTGCAATTCAAAGTTATCTGCTTCATTACAGGTTTGGCTGCAGTTTCCCAGTGTAATGTCCAGCAGTGGTGCTAAAAGCGAGTGAAATGAGTGAAATACCTAACCGATGGTGTTAAGAAAGATAAATGAGAGGTGAACAGATATATTTACCCTAAACCAATGCCTAAACCTAACCGATAGTTTTTTAAAAGTAAATTTGACATGAAAAGAACATTTACTGAAGCAGCCACATCATTTCTGTGTTGATCCTATGGTACTTTCTCTTCACATTCACTTTCATTTTGAGTGTCCTTGATTGGGCTCAAAGCTGGGTCTTTAAAGCTCAATTGGCAGCATTTGTGGCATAATGTTAATAATCACAAATAAAAAAGTTTCGTCCAAGTTTCTTCAAAAAATTTTTTTTTTAAATATATATATATATGTGTGTGTGTGTGTGTAAAAAATTTAGGTTACAGTGAGGTAGATACAATGGAAGTGAATGGAGCCAATTTTTGGAGGGTACAAATGTTAATATTAAAATGAATAAAAGTATGCAAATGAATTCTTCTGTTAAAATTATTATTTGTATTATTTAGGATATAAAGTTGTTTACATCGTCATTTACCAGGATTACAGGGTTTACAGCATTACGTTGTCATGGTAACAAAGTTGTAAATAGGATATAATTTTACACAGATAAGGTTTGTAAGTGATTTTATCACACTTCAATCATGTTTACATGCTATTGTTTATGTCTTGTGGTTATACTTTTGAAACGGTGTGTATTTTAATGTTTACAGACTGGCCCCATTCACTTCCATTGTAAGTGCCTCACTGTAGTTCTGATTTTTGCTTTTTAAAGAAAAGACGGTCCAAATGAATGTTTGTGGTAATCAACATTATGACACAATTGCTGTCAAATGAGCGTAACATTTATTGAACCTGGAATATTCCTTTAATGCAACTGTCACATAAAAAAAAGATTTCTTGCATATCTTCGCAGTTGCTTAAGAATCTGCTAAGACTATAAAAGTAAGTAAATTTAGTGTTGCTAAAAGCTTCTTTTAACATTATCTGCCAGGACTTCTGATTGCTTTTGTCTTGAAATTCTAGTCACAGGAAAGCAGTTATTGTGAGAGCTTCTGTCTCTACTCAAAGCCCTTCATTGTTATTCATCCTGTCATGAAACATGTGGAGTCCTACTTCGTTCCTAAAAACTTTGAAGAAACTTATTAATTCATAAAACTGCTTTGCCAGGATGTGTCAGGCATTCATTTACATAAAATTTAGATAAACAATAGTTTCAGTATTCCACATGATTTCAAATCAAATTTGCAAATAATTCTGTAGATCAACTTGTTATATATATCACATCCTGGTAACTTTGATTCCTATTATCCAGCAAAGTGAAAAGGGGGTAGCAAGTGAGGAGACAAGTAGGTTTAGTCATTTATATTTATTTAACTTAAACATATCAAAGGGCCTTGATGTTCACACATTAAAAAACCTAGTTTAGGTCTTCCTCATCTTCAGAAGAATATTCTATTTTTTATAGATAACTGTAACATGCTGAACACAGTTGGTCACCTGTCAGACAGAAGTGCTAAATGACCCCAGGATTAAAGATAGCCCAATTTGTCAGAACTTCACGCAACTATTCCATGGTCACAATCTTTCCATCAAAGCATTTCTATGCAATTATTGGGAAAAACTTCTGGATGGAAACAAGATGTGAACAAATTGTACATAAAAAATTTAAACAATCACTTGGTGTGATTAATTTGTTTTTATTCTGTAAGATATGCGCACAGATGCACATTTACAGAATAAATTCCTAGATGCTCCTTAAATGCTAGAGTCAAAGCCTGTCATCAAGATGATTGGGTACTATTTCTTCCCAGAACAGTCTGATGCTGTCACTCCCAGAAATAAGGAGCTTGCCCTTGATTGCTAGCAAACATTAAGTTTATCAGAGCAGTAATTTATCACTTTTAATAAAAGAGTCAGTAACCCAGTAAAAACACCATCTGTATCCATTTCGGTTTTGCACTAATTTCCCCAGAAGTGACGATTATTTTCTCTTTAACACATGGGATGGAAATGCTTCTTTATTTGCAAATTTTTTTTATGATATTCAAATTTTTCACATAAATTAAATTTCCCGCTTGGATAGAATCCTGGCTATTGTTGAGTTACATGTGTAGTAGTAGGGAATTTCCCGTTCCTTGTTTTGCGTCATGACCCTTATATGGGACTGGTTGGATGAGGTAATTAGGGCCGGTGTATTTAAGTGTGTAGATAGGAAGCCCTAGAATGTAGGCTGTGTCATACCCGCCCCTCTTCCGGTTACCGGTATCACTATAGTCGAGGTAGATGACGGAGGTTATGCACGGCTTCGTGTGGTTTTAAAGTGTTTAGAGTATGTGTTTTATCTTTTGAAGTGATTGCTGTTGCCGTTTCGACGGCGTGCCCTCGGAGTTGCGTCAAGCGCTCATTTGAAAGCTTAAGGTATGTCGGCTATCGCAATATGTTGTGGTGTGGTCTCTATGGTGTTAGTCGGGGGTTATAGTGTGTTTTATCTGAACATTCGCGAATGCATCCTGACATCGTGACGTGCGTGTAATTCTTGTGTGGTATGTATGATTTAGTGAAGGTTTTGTATCTCTTGACTGGAATAAATCATTGTCTGATTGTTATGTTTTGTTTTGCAGTCTCTTGCGTACCACGTGATGGTCAACTCTGGTCGTGCTTCTGTTTTTCGTGATTGGGTTATTTTCTTTGTCTTTCGTGACTGGATATTTTTCTTAAGTTTCTATAACTTTAGTAGTCTTTTTCTGTGTTTTGTTTGTTTCTATTTTACGGTTTGGGTTATTTTGTTAATTCAACATAGAAGTTGGTTGGCCAGTGTGATTGGGCCGTAGTGGCCGTGGGGTGTACTTATCTCGCAGTGTGTAGTGTCCACCTAACCGCCACCCTTTGCAGTATCTTATGGTCCTCAATGCCGATGAGGTAGGGTGGATTATCCGTGTACCAACTGATCTGGTCAACCATCATATATTTGTTTCTGATGTGATGTTGTGATGATTTTGTAATTGTACTGTACCCACTAATTTTTCTTTGCTTGTGTTTCTTTTGGTTTCAGTCAAGGCTGAGTGCGCCAAGGGGGAGGCTTGTCGCTTGGGTGAAACACATTTGCTGTGAGCGTGTAGCACCAAGGTTTGAACACTTCTTCCCATTTTTGTTTGCTGTGCACACATAAGTGGTTGAGCACATTCTTTTTACAGCTAGATTGCCACCCCCAAGGTAAGCTTTAGCCTTGTAATTTCTATTCTTTTTGGTTATTACCTCATTTTCTTTGTTTTATTTGATGGGAATGGTATAGTATTCTTTTTTTTTGTGAGGTTTGATGTGATTCTGTGTTTGAATCAGGTGTGTCAGGAGGAATGTTCTTTTTAACATTATACTATTATTATTGTTCTAATAAACATGCCAGTATTTATACCATGATTCAATTATGCTAGCGGAATGTTTTTCTTTAGCAAATAAAATTATTAATTTGTTCATTGTATGAAGCGACTCTGTCTTTTCACTGCACCACCGAACCTGTGTTCCTCTCTTATTTCCTTGGGTGCAATTCCCAAGGTGGCGTAGTCAGTGCTATCTGAATTAAATCATATTGAACGTATCAGCCCGGTTACTAAGCAAATTCAGCTGACAAAAAATAAATACAAAATTGAGATTTGGGGATTCTCTGCCATTCTTCTCTGCAGATCCTCTCAAGCTATGTCAGGTTGGATGGGGACCGTCAGTGGACAGCCATTTTCAGGTCTCTCCAGAGATGTTTGATTGGGATCAATTCCGGGCTCTGGCTAGGCCACTCAAGGACATTCACAGAGTTGTCCCTAAGCCACTTGCGTTGTCTTGGCTATGTACTTGGGGTCATTGTTCCGTTGGAAGGTGAATCTTCGGCCCAGTCTGAGGTCCTGAGCGCTCTGGACCAGGATTTCATTAT
Source organism: Moxostoma hubbsi (assembly GCA_032164185.1). Lineage (NCBI taxonomy): Eukaryota > Metazoa > Chordata > Actinopteri > Cypriniformes > Catostomidae > Moxostoma > Moxostoma hubbsi. Next base: position 13,165,744 of record JAVLUX010000044.1, read on the forward strand.
GGATATCTCTGTATTATGCTGCGTTCAGCTTTCCTTCAACCCTGACCAGTTACCTAGTCCCTGCCGCTGAAAGCATTATGCTACCACCACCACGCTTCACTGTTGGGATGAGAGTGTTGCCTGGTTTCCTCCAGACCTGATGCTTAGATTTGAGGCCAAACAGTTCAATTTTTATTACATCAGAGCACAAAATCTTGTTTCTCACAGTCTGAGAGTCCTTTAGGTGCTTTTTATTTGCCTTTCACTGAGGAGAGGCTTCTGTCTGATCACTCTGTCATAAAGCTCAGATCGGTGGAGTGTTGCAGTGATGGTTGTCCTTCTGCAAGTTTCTCCCATCTCTACAAATGATCTCTGGAGCTCAAGCAGAATGACCATTGTGTTCTTGATAAATGGAAGCTTTAGCATAAGTTCTGCTAGGAAGACTCAATTGTTACGTCACTCATTACCTTCTCATCTATCCAATCGCGTTCTAACACTTGCAGTATAAAAGATGGGTACTTACACATGTCTGAGTCCACAGATGCTGACACTTTCGTTCTCCTCCACCCTCCCCACCACCAAGATTATCCATTCCTTCCTACACACCACCACCAGGATGGTCCCTTCCCATACCTCACTGGGGGTCGGCTGCGCCCCTGCCTTCATCGCCAGGCAGGAAATGCAGAGTCCGGACCCCCGGATTGCGAGCTACGGATGGGGCCTACGCCAAAGAACTTTTATCTTTATATTGTTTGCCGAGCTGTAAATAAATGGTTAATTGTTCAGTATTATTCTCCCGAGTCTTTCTGGTAGAACCTCTTTTACCAAGACCCTTCTCCCCTGATTGCTCAGTTTGGTTGGGCACCCAGCACTAGAAAGAGTCCTGGTTGTTCCAGACCTCTTCCATTTAAAAATTATGGAGGTCACTGTTCTCTTGGGAACCTTCAATGCATCCAAAAACTTTTTGTAGCCTTCCGCAGATCTGTGCCTCAACACAATCCTGTCTCTGAGTTCTGCAGGCAGTTCCTTTGACCTTATGGCTTGGTTTTTGCTCTGATATGCATTTTCAGCTGTGAGACCTTATATACACAGGTGTGTGCCTTTCCAAATCATGTCTAATCAATTGAATTTGCCATCGATGGACTCCAATCAAAGTGTAGGTACATCTCAAAGATGATCCAGAAAAATGGGATGCACCTGAGCTAAATTTCAAATGTTGTAACAAAGGGTCTGAATACTTATGTCAATGTGATTATTTCAGTGTTTTTTCTTTTTAATAAATTTTCATTATGGGGTATGGAGTGTAAATTGATTAGGAAAGAAAAACATAATTTAAATCATTTTAGCATAAAGCTGCAACATTACAAATAGTGAAAAATATTAAAGTGTCTAAATACTATCTGAATGCACTGAATGTTTAATAGAATATTCAAAACAATGTGGCCAGTGCTGGTGGATTTTTTTCCCCATGGCATTCTGTATAGTCTATTTTGCACTTTTGGGAACATGTGCAAGAAAGCCAAAACATAAATCTTACATCATATGGAATCTTGCTCTTAGTAAACATATCTGAAGATAAAACTCTCAAAAATAATTCTCACAAGGACAATAACACTTTTCCCATCCCCTCAAACAGCAAAGTAAAACAGTTTGGAAGCATACAGACATCTCCGTGAGAGGAATTCTAGTTCAGTGCTGCCCCAGTCATTAGGTCTGTCCTGTCTGATTGCTGTGGACGCTAGCAGAGTAAAAGAATTCGTTCATCACCAAGCTGTGATGAATGGAATAACCAGCTTACTGTGACAGCTGGCAGAGTAGCAGCCAGACACTGTCTTAGTCCTCATGTTATCCACAGACTTCACAAGAACACATGGCTGTAGCAGAAATGGGCTCCTTAATTTGAAATTAATTTGCTGGTTGCTCTGAGCTAACTGCTTTCAGCTGTCCTAATGGATGGAGTTCTCTAGCTGTGAAGATTTATGCAAGCAGCAGGGACACAGAAATGGCTCTTGAAGTCCAAGTGTAATGCCTCCAGTGGTGATTTCTCAGGGCCAGCAGAGCCTTAATTCCTCGATTCTTACAAGTGAAGTGTGACAGCTTTTTCACAAATCACATGCCAGAAGCAAAGCTTCTTAGCCGATGCAGCACGTGAGTCTGAGCTCCACCCCGTCTGGCCTTCAGAATTTCTGCAGAATCCCTCAACACTGCAGTGAATAGGCATCTAAAGTCAGATTGTCAGATTCGTCAGCCAATCAGATTGATTTATTTGTTCTTGGTGGGTGTGGTCTTTAGGATATGTCCCAGTCCAGGCCTTATAGCTGGCCTTGAGTGAAGCAATTGTAGTTTAAGCGGTGTATGTAATTTGAAAGGGAAGAGTGTGAGATCTTGCTGGCGAGTCACTACCACATCACCATTGAGAAAGAGATCCTTATGGATATGGATGGAGATGTTCTGCATGATCGTGCGATTGATTAATTGAACAAGAAAGGAGAACTGATTTTCACTTCAAGCAAATTGGTAAGTACTTTTTGCATTGTTAGAGCAACATCTGGATTTTTCTAAGTGTAAATTAGGCTGCTTGAGCATTCAGTGTCAGAAAAAGTTTTGAAAAGTAACTGTGTACCCTGAAGAAACCAGTTTTATTGCAAGCTAAATTTAAATCACAAATATTGTTAGAACTTTTTCTTGGTATTATACCTCCTTGGTTCTGGCTTTCCTGCATGTGTTTTTAAAATGTCAATTTGTATTATTAGTTGACTGCCACTTAAATGTATGTAATATGCACATGGTGTCTTATTCATTTTGAAACTTTCTTAATGGCATGAATCGCACTATCTAGCTAAATCCTAGACTTAAAATGCACAGGCCTCATATATGGGCAGGAGATAAGTGTAGGTATTTCTTTTATTATACAATCAAGAACAGGCTTAAAAATCCAAGAATGCTACATACAGCAACAATACCCAAACACTGGAATCAACAAAGGAGCTTATATTCAACACACAACTCATTACAAACAGGTATGCAAAACGAAGGAACCAATCGATGAAGGTTTTGAGAGTTTATTGTAAAATTAAGTTCAGGTAAAACCACTAATGAATTGATGATTAGAAAACAAGTGAAGACGATCTTGTTGGAGCGGTGACTGCTGATGATGTTACTTGTTACCCCAAGGCTGTTATGTTTAATACTACAAATACTAAATACTACAATAATTAATTACCAAAGCATATTTAAAGGTGCTGTAAGTGATTTTAGCCATTCTAGAATTTCACAATCTGTCAAGCTGAGCCGTTGGAATAGTCACATCCCCTTTTTTCCAAAAATACCAAATGAGCTTTATTGAGACCGACACGAACAGAAGCAGTTATCAAAAACAACAGCAGAAAAACAGTGCAATCAATTGACAACTGTTATGAGCAATATGGCATTATGCCTCAATAATTCGCTGCATCTACAATACTATGAGTTCGTGAAAAATTATTGACAGGCAGAAAGTGTCATTGTCTGTGACCTGCGGACACATCTTTGTTTGATATTTATATATAGAGTATAGAGCGGTCACAGAGACAATGAGATATCTCAGGACACTTATTTCATTAATATCTTTCAGGGAGTTGACTCCAGTCAGGCTTCCTAAGCAGCCAATTGGCCTGGTTGCTAGGGTGTGTAGAGTCACCTTGGGTAAACCTCCTCGTGATCGCTATAATGTGGTTTTCACACTCAGTAGGACTCGTAGTGAGTTGTGCATGGATGCCTTGGAGAATGGCGTGAGTCACCACATGCACTTGGTCTCTGCAGTAACGTGCTTAACAAGCAACATGATAAGATGCGTGGATTGACGTCTCAGAAGCGGAGGCAACTGAGATTCGTCCTCTGCCACCCGGATTGAAGTGAGTCATTACGCCACAAGGTGGACTTAGAGCGCATTGGGCATTCCATATTGGGGAGCCAAATTTATTTTGAAAATCCCAAATAAATTTCATAGTGTAGTAACAATTTTTGCATACCTTTCTATGAAAGAATCACTTACAGCACCTTTAAAGTGACATCTGTGGTTGGAACTTAAAATTACAAGCAATTTGCAGAAGAAAACTTCAAGTCGTGTTTCAGCACTGCTCTTCCGGGGAAAGATATTTCAGAGCCGGAGTCATTACGTGCTATTTTCATGTTGTTAAGTTATACAATTAAACATTTAAAAGGGTCATGAACTGTCTTTTTTTATTTTGTAGTGTTCTGTGAGATCCACTTATAATGTTATCAAGATTTTTCCATCAAAAAACATCATAATTTAGAAGTAATATGCTGATATGTGTTCAATTGAATTCTTTATAATTATAATATTACAGTATGTCTATACAATGCACGCAATAACACTGTAAACTAAAAAACATAAAACAAGGATTCAATAATGATAGGGATAATATATAGTTTACTATATATGGAAATCATATGCTTAAATATGCAATATAGCAATTATAAGAAGTCAATTTCAGAACTCATAAATATTAGTAAGCATGTCATAGTAACTTCCCCCAACAATATAGATATATCATGATCGGTTAACACACAAGTATTGTTCGATTCATAAAAGCATGACAACAAATATAAGCTTCAAAAACTCTACCAGAAAACATATACAGATTTAAAGCAGATAAAAACCTTCACCAAATGAATAACAAATAAACATCCAATGCTGGGGAGTAACGAAATACATGTAACAGGAATACGTATTTAAAATACAAAGCATAAGTAACTGTATTCCACTACAGTTACAATATGAAATCATTGGTATTTAGAATACAGTTACATTCAAAAAGTAGTTTGATTACTGAAGAGATTACATTGCATTTTATTGTAATTTGTTTAATTTAATATTTAGTCCTTTCAGATGGAAAACATTTATAGATACAAATGATGTGATCCAAAGTGCATTTGAACAGTGGTGAAACACTTTCTTATGTGTTACATTCATACGAGCAGGCAGAGAAGAAAATTTGGAGCAGAGGAAACAGAAATAAACCTTCTGTAAATTGTCAGATTTATGCTAAGCTAAAATGCTATTTCTAGCCATTTTACATGCACGTTTCCAGCCACTGTAATGCTTTTCACCAGAGATAAATGGTTTAGTCCAACAAATCACAGAGCCAAAAAGCAAAGGTCTGGATTCCACACTGTAACAAAGAAGGAAGACACCGTGAGCTGGATTCTTCAAACAGAGGGTGAAGGCCCGCCCCTGCAGGCAGTACCGGAGAGTGAGGACCACCCACTTGATGGCTAGACACTACTTTTCCACGGTGCTGTACTTCGATTCCCTCAGGGAGAGCTTATGGCTGATGCACACCACCGGCCCCTTCTAACAACTTCGAGAGTATGGCCCCCAGTCCTCTTTTTGAAGCATCAGTCTGTAAATGGATAGAGAAATTAGGTGCATGCAAAAGCGGCCACACTCAAAGTGCAGCCTTAACCTGTGTGAAGGCCTGTTGGCACTGCTCCATCCAATGGACTGGGTCTTGAGCCCCCTTTTTTATTGAGATCAGTCAGCGGGCTGGTGACATCCGAACAATTAGGCACAAACCTCCTGTAATAGCCAGCCAGACCCAGAAACTGTCTCACCCCCTTTTTGGTTTTGGGTCTCAGGCAGGTCGCAATCACCGCAGTCTTATCAATTTGGGGATGCACCTGCCCATGGCCCAAGTGGAACCCCAGATACCATACCTCCACCCGCCCAATCACGCACTTCCTGGAGTTTGCTGTGAGACCCATCCGTCGCAGCGATCTCAGAACCATCCTCAGATGCAGCACATGCTGCTGCCAATCATTGCTGTAAATGATGATGTCCCTCAGCATCATCTTCCGCCCCCATCTTCAGGAGCGTGGGTGGGGGCAGGGGGCTGTGGCTGTCCAGGGTCACGGCCTGGACTCTCTCCTGATGTGAGGAGGCTCGGATCGCATGCCGGTCCTCTGCTTGAGCTTGCAGATTCTCAAAGAACTGGTGATCTTGGTCATGGTGTAACCCAAGCAGGGATTGATGGTTGATTTGATGCAAGCCGGCGAGGGACCGGAGGATCTCGGCCAACTGAAAGGACTCCATGGGGCGTATTTAAATCTCCCGGTTTATGGCACCAGTGTAACAAAGAAGGAAGACACCGGGAGCTGGATTCTTCAAACACAGGTAGGGAACTTTTAATAGGCAATTTCCCTGGTTTACAGCTTCACAATAACTCACTGACTTCATACTAACTCGACAGCTTCACACTAACTTATTGGCTTCCCACAATCACATCCGCTTCACATTAAGACTTTCGACCCAGTAACTAACTCTCTCTCTCTGCTCATCTGCTGGTGGCATGGGTGCTTTTATGCCACTCTCCCCATGCTTACTGGAATTAGAGACAGGTGTTAGGTATAATTTAGCTCGGGTATAAGTGCCCTTACCACTTTCTCTCTCGCCGGACGTGCGCTTGACCATGCCCTCGCTTCCACACACACATTTAATGGCTGATACACAGGCTCTACACTCTTCTCATACATGACAAAATTAACAAATCATTAGCATCACAGCACATAAATGTATAATAAAGTTCAGGGAGAGCAGATCGGTCATCATTCTCCTCCAACTCTCTAATCACACAGCACAAACATATGCAAATGAGTTGGTCAGCATATTAAAGTTACCCTGCATACTAATTGAATTGAGAATTGATATGTAGTTCATAAGGGTGGACTTTGATCGGTGTCCAGGTCATGGACTTGAGGACATAGGAGCGAGGAAACTAGGACACACAATTTAAGAAATGAGAATCACCCCAGGTGTCTGTGGAACAATGAAGGGCGTTTCCCAATCTGTGGGAGTTTTCAAACCGGGATTGCCGTTTTTCGACTACCAAACTAAAGTAGGGAATCTCAATTAAGTCATCCATTTGCAGTGATTTTAGTTAAAGGGATACTTCACCTCTGGGAAGATGAATGTGCATGTAAAATTGGTCATTTATATAGTATAAATGTGAAATTATTTTTGAATTTGAAGCATTCTAGACTGAGAAAAGGCAGAAAATTTATTTTTTACACATGTGGCTGAAAGACAACAACTCCCAGAATGCACTTGCTTTGCTGCCCTTACGAGGCCACTCCCAAACCACGCCTACCGGTTACAGGCGGCAGTATCTGAAAATATGATACAACTAGGCTTGTATTGATACATCGTGACTCTATAAATCATGAGTTAGTTGATAAATTGACTGACTACGCGGGAAGAACATTATAATTCCGGGTGTCCAAACTCTGTACATTACGTCTTAGTAACAAAAAGAAAAACAAACAAAATACTCACTTTACACTAAGCCGTACGTTTGTCCCTGCGGGCTTTGGCTGGTGTTTCCAATTTATCTTCGGGGTCCTAAAATAAGTTTCCAGGACTCCCCTGTCCATGTGTGGTACAAAACTTGGGTGCTCAGTTAGTGGTGCTGTTTCATCAGCGGATTCAGCGATCTCGTCCAGAAGAAAACGGCATCGCTGAAATTCGCGACAGCAATAGGACTCTCTATCTGTTTCCATAGGCGCACAGCGAGAGCACGGACACCACCAGTCCGCCCCAACTCGAGTCTGAATATAATTTAACACTCTCTTCCTCCTGCCTGCCAAGCAGGTCTTGCTCTCCTGCTACAGCAGCTGCTCCGGCTGCCTCTGTTCATCGCTGTATTGCGGCTCGTACAGGTAGCCGCGAGCATCAGATTCTCGCAACAGATCTTCGAAATCCCCTTCTGCCATTTCAACTTCAAAACTACCTTCAGCAATCGTGATTAGTCTACTTGTATACAAACTTTCTACACAGAGCAAGAGCCTGTTTTCTTAGCTTCTACAGAAAGATGGCTGACACTATCTTCACATTCTGTGAGTGAGATCCCGCCCCATATGGGCGTGGTGAAAACATGCGGAATACTGGCTGTAGTTTTAAGCCTCTGGCCCAAAAATCCTCCGATGACGCAAAATGACGATTTTTGCGTCATCGGAGGATTTTTTCCAGACTAAAAATAAATAAATCTCTGGTCTCAGGGGGATATGAGAGGGGGGAGCTCGGTAATTCGAAAATACTACTGGTTTTCTACTGATACAAAGCTTAATGCTAAATCCTGAAGTAACCCTTTAAAAAAAATATTAATAAAATTAAAGGTGAAGTTTGTAATTCCGGGCTACCAGTAGCACCAAATATCATCACAAAAAAATTATCAAGTCTCTGAGAGGGATAAAGGCCGACTGCGGAGGATCATGCGGGAGAGAGAGATCGTTTATGGACATGTCCGTCATGTGTGTTTTGTCCTCCTTTCCTGTCTAAATCCCTTTACACTGGTGCCGAAATCCGGGAAGGAGGAGGGATACGCAATAGTAGAGTTCTCGCTACTACCGTCCACCCCAACGGAGCAGCTGCTGCCGTCTGCAGGGGGACGAGGAACCCAGCCGCCTGGAAGCGGAGGAACGGCCACCGACCGCGAGGGGAGAAGGGGCTCCTAACTGACCACCTGGAGCAGTCAGGGCCACTGCAGGGCGGAGGAGTCCCCTACCATTCGCTGAAATGTGGCGGGGTCTGAGACCACCGACTGCGAGCGGGGAGGGGCTCTCTACCGACCGCCTGGACCGGGAGAACCGCTGCCAGTAGCGGGGGAGACCCCTTCTGTTCCCCGAGAACGCGGCGGGGCGTTCCATCCGCCGGGGCTGGAGGACTGCCTCTGATCCTCTCAGGGAGGCACGGCTGTTGTCAATTAGAGTGTGGAGGAGTGACCGGGGACCAAACTACGGCGTATCGGAGAACTGGCGAGTACATTTTTTTTTTTTCATCTCTCTCTCTCTCACTGCTGCTCCGCGTTGGCCTTTTCCCTCTCTTTTAAATTTTAGTGTTTTTGGGGGGTACTACACTGTTACAGGAAGTACCCCCCCCATTTAATTATTTCTGTTTCCCTCCCCTTGTCCCCTCCCTCGTCCATGCAGACAGGGATGACCTACCGGCAGACGGGGCATAAGGCACGCCCCTCCCCAGGGAAAGAGCGGGGTGGCGTGTACGTCATGCCGGGGGCTCCCCAACATGAGAGAATGAGGGAGGAATGTGGCATGGCGGAGGGCAGGGCCGGGTCGTGAGTCTACACACCCTGTTCCTTATTAGGCTAATCAAGCCTCCGAGAGGGATAAAGGCTGATGGAAGACGGTGGTGTGACGAGAGTGAGATCATTTACGGACATGTTCGTCGTGTGTGTGTTCATCTTTTGTTTAAGTTTATAATTAAAATATTATTTATATTGACAAGCCGGTTCTCGCCTCCTCCTTTCCATTGAACTACGTTACACATACTGAACCAGAAATTCTTCTGGAAATGTTTGGCCCGACAGTGGAAAAAAGTGCTTATGGTTTCCAAACAGGTTTCCTTACACTTCAATCAACCTACAATTGGCTTACTTTATTTGTCTATTTACATTAAGCTGGGATATTCTAACAATGAAAGAATTACTCACTTCACCTTTAATGTATGCTGTTGTTTTACATTTCTAAGGGGTAAGTGGACATATTATTCCAGACGTATGCTTCCAAATCAAAAGCTCCTTTATCCAAAACATCAGTAAGGTTTTAAAATGTATCAGCTGGTTACAATAATAAAAGGATAATCTATGTAAGTTTTAATGCCTAAATTTACGTCTCTGACAATGGTATTGTTAGTCAACTAAAAATATCACATGACAGTGGTGTCACAAGTTACTGTTATAACACCATTCTTTTGTATTCCATAACCACATTTATCCTGTGGTTTACAGTATTAAAGAGATGTTCAGATGGTGTTTATTTAAAAAAATAAAACATAATGATTGTGTGCCTTGTGACGTGGTATTTGAAAAACAATGTCACTGTTTCAGTGACAATGTCACTGTGGCACCATTCTTCTTTTCACTCACACAGAATGCTGCAGATACGATGGTTTCCATTACCGTTCTTAACAATGGGTGACCTAACAACTATAATCTGATGTTGCTATAATGATCGAGATGGTGTAGGTGGCACAAACATTTTCTGTGCATTTGTGATTGCAGACAGGGGCAGAAAGGTATTTATTATCAGTGCCGGCCCTGCCTATTAAGCAACATATGAGCATAGGGCCTCCGCAGCCATGAGGGTCCCCCTACCAAGGGTTCAGTATAGCCAAATAATTATTTGCAATAAGTGTAAATAGCACTGGGCACACAGTCTGGCTATATGCATGCTAATAGTCTGATGGAACCTATCAAAACTACTAAAAACTAATTGCAAATAGCCCATCTTGTTGGCAGAGGCTATTTACACTAACACCACCCACACTGCTGTTGGTATAGAGTGTCTGTGGGACTCCAAATAAACACAATAAAATGCTGCAGTGATGCCACTATACTGTATGTTAGTATTTAAACAGGGGTGTAAGAGTATCTGCCACTATAGTACTTAGTGCAAAGAAGATGCTTTTTGTTGCTTTTTACACTTGCAATTGCATATGCTTGGAAGAAAAGTAGTATGTGAGTTTGACCTTCCTTTGCCTAAGACCTGATGTATTGACATTAGTAAGAAATCTGGTTAAGTTGCATTGAAGAAATAGGTTCAAGTCCACCTTTTGCCACACCAATCGTAAAGTCATTTATTTGAAATCTAAATGAACACAAAGGTGTAAATAAAGTGTCTAAGGGAAGTGAGTGATTTATCACTGAAAATAAACACGGTGCTCTCATTGTGATCGGATGCTAACTAGGTTGGGCAGTGCAGAGAAGGGGGTGATGAGCGCACACCATTCCCGGATTGAAAGGTGGTTGGCAGCTTTTCCCAGTGACTCGGCATGTCATAGGTTGGCAGAAAGCAAGGGTCATGGCAGTGACTCAGTTACCAGTATCCTGAACCTGAAGAGACTGCTCTAAAGCCACATTGGCATTTAAAGACAGCAGTGATGAGGTACTATTACGTAACACATAACTTGCATTTCCTATCACTGCCAGTTATGTAGTTAAGTTCAGTCACAATACTTATACTACATACACTGATTTTGTTATATTGTATAATGTTTTATTACACACCAGGGTGCAAATAGCATATACCACTATTTACAGCAAGTGTACATATAATCTACTGTAGCCTACCTTTCCTTAATTTGTTCTTATTCATTTGCACATAACTTATTTAAATATATTTATTAATTTATGCATGTGATATGTTTTTGTTTTTTAAATAATTATGTTCTTTCTTTTTGTTACTTCTGAAGTAGTTATACCTTTGCTGAAAAACTACAGTTGATAGTTTTGCATTTTTAAGTTTTATGCTTTTGAATATATAGACTTGTTTATTTGCACAATTGAAACTTGCTTAATGTTGGGTATGTTTGGATAGGTGTTGTAGGTAGGGAGCCCCATTTTGAAAATCTGCTTGGGGGCCCCCCCAAAATGCTATGGCCGGCTCTATTTGTTATAGTCCTTCTATCCATCTGAACACTTATCGGTACAACATACGTATATAGCCCAAAGTCTGTATTCTAAATTGTTGAAGAATTTAAGTTTTGCCAGCTTAGACATGTTTTAAATGTTTCTGTAACACTTTGCATTAAGGTTGCATTTGTTAACATTTATTTACCCAAAAATTAAAAATATCTCATCATTTACTCACCCGCATGCCATCCCAGATGTGTATGACTTTGGCTGAGCACAAACAAGGATTTTTAGAAGATGTTTAGATCTGTAGGTCCATACAATGAAAGTAAATGGTGACCAGACCTATTCAGCTCCAAAACAGAACAATATTAAGATATGTTTTATTATAAATATCCACTTTCACTTTAACATTCTGAAAGTGAAAGTTAAAGTATAGCTTTATTTTATATTAAAAAAAAGGATTCAAATATTGATCTGTTTCTCACTCAAAGTGATTGCATAGCTTTAGAAGACATATATTAAACCACTGGAGTCATTCATATGGATTACCTTAATGATGACTTATGTGATTTTCTTTTTTTTTCTTCCAAGTTTTGGCCACCATTCACTTGCATTTATAGGACCTCCTGAGCAGTGATATACTGTATATACATATATTTTTTTGTTCCCTTTCCAAAAAGCTTCACTTATGATGCTGCACTGAGAAAAGCGCTTTGGGAACTTCTTATAGTTGTGACTAGCTGTGAATATGTGTGCAACACGTCAATGAACATTGACCGGAATTTATAGCCTCTGCCGGTGTAATCATTGGACGCACCTGGCGCAGGGCCATAAATAGATGCGTCACCGGAGCATTGTCAGATCTTTTGTCTTCAGATCATTCTTTGTTGTGTGCTATCATGAGCCTGTCAAACTTTCTTTCCTCTGTTAGGAGTTAGAATGTGGCAGTGCGCAGTGAACCTTTTCTCCTTTCTCTTTTCTCTTGAAAAAAAAAAAAATGACTGAAAATCAGGGCAAACGATACGTGTTTCCCTGTCTCCGCTCTATGGCTGAGAGGGACACGCAGTTCTGCTTTGTTTGTTTGGGGGAAGAGCATGCTGCTCTCGCGTTGGGGCAGGGCGGGTGTGAGCATTGCAATCTGCTTTCGGGCAAAATGCTTCGCACTCGCCTCGCATACTTCCGGGAGTCAGCGCCTACACTTCACTTGTGGGGCTTTCGCATGGATCTGGCTGAGGAGCGAGAGACGGGTCCGTTCCTTTCGCTCACTCTCTCCCCAGACCCAGCTGGTCCTTCTCGTGATCTTGAAGCATGCTCCGGCGCCTCTTCGGTTCATGAGGGGAACCTTGAATCTCTTGGGTTGGCAGATTTCGAGTTACCCACCTCTGAGCATTCCAGGTATGATAATAAATCAGCAGAGGAATTACTCGACGTGGTTACTCGTGTGGTGGCCAGGCTTCAGATAGACTGGCCACACCAACAAGAGACCCCCAAATGCTCCAAATTGGAGTATAGATTTCTGTCTGGTGGCCAGGGGAAGGGAACGCCTCATCAGTCCCTTCCCTTCTTTGATGACATCCATGATGAGCTTTCTCGTTCATGGAGGAAACCTTATACTTCCCGTGTCCACGTGCCCTCGATGTCGATATATTCGACTATCATGAGTGCTGAGACACGGGGGTATTTGATGATGATGCTGGTTGAGGAGACACTTGCGGGTTATCCCTCGCCGGGTTCGGCATCATCACTGAAAAGACCCTCTCTCCCCACAAAGCCATGCAGGACTACCTCCATGCTAGTGGGGAGGGCTTATCAAGCAGCGGGTCAGGCTGGTGCTGCTCTGCACACTATGGCGGTGTTACAGGCATACCAGGCCACGGACCACGGACCTATCTCTCCATGCGACCAAGCAGACAGCCTGTGCCATTGGCCGGTCTATGTCCGCTTTGGTCAGCACGGAAAGACACCTATGGCTCAACCTATCGGGCATCAATGACAAAGATAAAGCTTTCCTACTTGATGCCCCGGATTCACCTATTCGGAGATGCGGTGAATATGGTTATCTCCAGGTTCCAGGAGGCGAAGAGCCACGAGGAAGCGTTTGGGCAGTGTTTGCTTGCCGCACTCAGGGGGCATGGCCGGCGGCCACCCAGTTCCGCCCCGGTCCTGCTAGAAGGGAGGCTCAGAAGCAGAGCGTGGCGAGTCGTGCTCCCACTCGTATAGACTGGGGACAGGCTCGTCGCCCTCGACATCCCCCAAAGCAAGACCTCATGGGAGTAATTTCTAAGAGGGAAAAAAACCCTTACGGTCTTGTGCCCAGCCCTGTGGGGGTAGCTCCCCTCGGGACGGGGCGCGTATACCATCCACTTCGCCCCACCCGGTACCCCCACGAATCCTCTCCTCTCCTGCCGCCTCTGGTGTTTCGGGAGGCAGAGGCTTCCAATGAAAAGTTGGGTGTATTGCTGCTTCCTGCCTTATTTCAGGACTCAGAACACTCGACATCCCCTCAGCAGGTAGTGTCAAAATTAGTACCCACATCCGAGAACCTGGCAGCATGGAAACTTCTGCCCGGGATTTCTATGTGGGTCCTAAGAAAAAGGCTGCAGAATTCAATTCTCTCGCCACTCTCCATGTTTCAACGGCGTGTTCCCCACTACCTTGAAACCGGAGCAGGCATGTCTACTGTGGAAAGAACTGCAAAATCTCTTGGTCAAAGGGGCCATAGAACATGTTCCCCTTCCAGAGAAAGAGTCGGGCTATTACAGCAGATACATCCTGGTCCCCAAGAAGGGTGGGGGGTTGCATCCGATCTTAGATCTTCGAGGCTTGAACCACTCAGTCAGGGTGTTCAAGTTCAAGATGCTAACTATCAAGACGGTCATGTCACAAGTCCAACATCGCGATTGGCTGGTCACGATCAATCTTATGGACGCATATTTTCATATAGAGCCACAGCACAGGAAGTTCCTGAGGTTCACTTTCGGGGGCGAAGCCTTCCAGTATCGGGTTCTTCCATTCGGCCTAACCCTATCACACCGCACATTCACGAAATGCATGGATGCAGCACTGGCTCCTTTGCGACTCCAGGGCATCTGCATTCTGAATTACGTAGACGACTGGCTGGTACTAGCACAGTCTCAAGAACTGGCAGTTCAGCACAGGGATATTGTCTTAGCTCATCTGGTTTCTCTGGGTCTGAGACTCAACGTCAAAAAGAGCATTCTCTCTCCTACCCAGGAAATCCCCTATCTGGGAGTTATAAGAAATTCTATCACGATGCGGGCACAATTGTCTCCAGCTTGGATCATTTCCATTCAGAATACCCTGAGCAAAGTCAGGCTAGGCTAAGGTTGCATTGTTCGTCAGTATCAACAAATACTAGGTCTCATGGCATCTGCGTCCACGGAGATCCCTTTGGGCCTTCTGCACATGAGACCATTTCAGCTGTGGCTAAAAGCCAGGGGATTTCATCCAAGGGCCAGTCCCCTAAGGCAAATAAGGGTTACGTGCCATGGGCTTTGTTCCTTTTCTATGTGGTTCAGACCCCAGTTTCTTACCTTGGGTCCCACTCTAGGTGCGTCTTGTCGTCGCAGGCTGCTAACGACAGACGCCTTCCTGAGGGCTGGGGAGCGGTCTTAAGTGGTCGTCCAGCCCAAGGGGAATGAGAGGGTCATCAGCTCGATTGGCACATCAACTGCCTCGAGTTGATGGCGGTATTTCTGGCCCTGAAATACTTACTCCAGCATCTGAGAGGCTGCCATGTCCTTGTGCGGGTGGACAACACAACATCAGTCTCCTACATAAATCATCAAGGAGGTCTACATTCACGTCAGCTGAATTCCCTGGCACGTCGGATTCTCCTTTGGGCCCAGGGAAAATTACTGTCACTCAAGGCAGTTTTACTGTCTTACAGACTTACTGTCTAGACAGAAAATACAGACAGGGGAGTGGAAACTCCACCCCGAGGTAGTAGAGCAAATCTGGGTGAGATTTTACAAGGCAGAAGTGGACCTCTTCGCATCTTCTCAGACAGTGCAATGTCCCTCTACTTCTCTCTGAGTCACCCAGCCCCCCTGGGTCTGGACGCGATGGCGCATACATGGCCCAGAATGCATCTGTAAGTGTTTCCCCCGGTTTCTCTGCTCCCGGAGTCTTAGCCAGAGTTCGCCAGCAAGGGTCTTGCCTCTTACTGATAGCACCGTGCTGGCCAAACAGGGTATGGTTCTCGGAGATAATGTCTCTCCTCGATGGCTCGCCTTGGGAGATTCCTGACAGGACTGTCTCAGGCACAGGGGACAATATTTCATCCCCGGCCCATGCTGTGGAACCTTCATGTTTGACACCCTTAAGGGTACCAACTGAGGGAAACAGGGCTTTCACCTGAGGTTATCGAGACCATTTTAAGTGCTAGGGCTCCCTCTACCAGAAGGATTTATGCCAGTAAATGGGGTGTCTTTGAAAAATGGTGCAGTACACATAATGCAGATCCAGTTAACTGCCAGATTGCTTCAGTTCTGGACTCTCTGAAGGAAAAACTGTCAGCAGGCATATGCTCCGCCACTCTCAGGGTTTATGTGGCCGCCATTTCGGCTTGCCACACCTTGATGGACAGGGTGCCTTTGGGGAGACATCCTCTACTCGCCTGTTTCATTCGTGGAGCCAGGCGACTGAGGCCTCCTGCTAGGACCAGGACCCCTTCATGGGACTTAGCAGTAGTCCTTGAGGGTCTGGTTGAGACCCCCTTTGAACCTCTAGAGACAGCATCTGACAGACTTCTGACTCTCAAGATGGTTTTTCTTATGGCAATTACCTCTCTAAAGAGAATTGGGGACCTTCTGGCTCTGTCTGTCTTGCCAGCCTGTTTAGAGTTTGCCCCAGGAATGACCAAAGCAATTTTGCACCCTCATCCTGACTACCTGCCTATGGTGCCTTTCTCAACCTTACACCCGGTCACTCTTGAAGCCTTCTGCTCCCCACCGTTCACTACGCCGGAGCCGGAAAGACTTCACAGACTTTGTCCAGTCCATGCCCTTCAGACTTATGTCCACCGCACTAGCCAGTGGCGTAAGTCATGGCAACTATATGTTTTCCATGGGGGCCGCAACAGGGGGGCGGCCACCACCAAGCAGACTATGTCGCATTGGGTGAGGGATGCTATTGCCCTGGCCTAAGAGGCGAGCGGTCAAGCTTTGCCTGTAGGCATCATGGCTCACTCTACCAGAGGGGTCACCTCCTCTGAAGCCTTGGCCAGAAGTGTCCCTCTGCAGCATGTTTGTGATGTGGCAGGCTGGTCCTCTCCGCACACATTCATTAGATTCTACAGTTTGGATGTTCATGCCACTCCGGGCTCTTATGTCCTTGAGTCAACATCTCAAGCTCATGTCTGAGCCCTCTCACGCTCTTGTGAGCACACTACACAACCGCAGGGGGTCCGGACAGCCACGGTGCGGTGGCGTGGGTATTCTCGTTCCCAAAGGGCTTTTCTCAGCGCAGCATCATAAGTGAAGCTTTTTTATAAAGGGAACGTCTCGGGTTACTTGTGTGTAAACCTTGTTCCCTGAAAAAAGTGGAACGAGATGCTGCACTTCACTGCCGCACTGGGATGCCCCAGGACTGCTCTTCAGACAAAATACCTGACGATGCTCCGGTGATGCATCTATTTATAGCCCTGTCCCAGGTGCATCCAATGATTACACCGGCAGAGGCTATAAATTCCGGTCAATGTTCATTGACGTGTAGTACACATATTCACAGCTGGTCACAACTGTAAGATGTTCCCAAAGCGCTTTTCTCAGCGCAGCATCTTGTTCCGCTTTTTTCAGGGAACAAGGGTTACACTTAAGTACATTTTTTGGGTGAAATATAACAGTGTTGGCAGGCTTTGTCAGATTCAGAAAAATATATCCTGCACTATGCTCACACACTGATGCTCACGAGACAAACTTGAACCATATCAAATATTCCCTTTTTCTTGTTTTTAAGGGACATGACCAAAAAAAATTAAGAACCACTGCATTAGACCATCTGCCAAAAATAACACAATAAGAGTTTTTGGATGCTCTTTGGCATATTCTGAATGGAAAAATGGTAAAAAATGTAATTCCATTTTATCCAGCTTATGAGGTTTTTTGCTACACAGATATTATGAAATGTGAATACATAAAAACACAAGTCAGACTAACAATATCCTCACAAATGTAGTCCCAACTCGCCTATCAAAGTTGTGTGAACACCAATTTCATGTTATACAATTTCATTTTTTGCTGTTTATTGACTTTATGCTTTTATTGTTGTTTTTTATTGCCACTGTTATACAATTGATGTGTGGTTATCATAGAGCTCATCTTTTCATTTCAAACTTTTATTTAAGCTTGTTTATTAAGGGTTGAGGTCTATTGTGTGTCTATTTAGAATAATTGTATGTACTGCCTTGCAAGACATACCTCTCTTCAGAGGCAAAGATTGCAGATTGTAGTATGTACAAATAATTAAAATAATGACAAACTGAAAGCTCCGAATTCCAAACTGATAGTTGGCTGAACGTCATGGCTACTATTGTAACCTCCGTTCCCTGAAGGAGGGAATGAGATGTTGTGTCGAAGGAAGTGACACAAGGGGTCTTTTCGGACACCAAATCGTACCTCTGAACCTGAGAAAAGGCCAATGTCAAGTTGGCAGACAGAATTTGCATGCCCCGCCCCGGACATACGGGTATAAAGGGAAGCGGGGCAGTGAATGCCAGTCAGGATTTTGCACTGAGGAACCGAAAGATGAAGCATGGCCATTTATGGTGCGAGGTCTAGTGCTGTGGCAGGAGGGACACAACGTCTCGTTCCCTCCCTCGGGGAACAGAGGTTACAATAGTAACCATGACGTTCCCCTTCTGTCACTCTCTTGACGTTGTGTCGAAGGAAGTGACACAAGGGATCCATATAAAAACGCCATGTACTGACCATGTTACGTGACTGTCGGAACAGGGGCAAAGCAGGCTATTGCATGTTAGAGGCACCTGTACCGAGTGCACGTTGCCCTCCCCAACGCCCCCTCAAAGAGTTTTAGCATACCCACCTTAGGTTTTCTCACACCCCTGAGGGAGAAAAAAGGTGTTACATGCTAGCATGGGAGCAAGCCCAGCAGCCACGGTCTTCTCTCTCACTATGTCTCTCACACAGGATGTAAATGGCTGGGGCCCAACTTAAGTCGGGGAAGGCAGTCTTTCCCCTAGGGGGAGCAGGAGAGCCTGTCGGGCGCAGCAGGTGTTCCGAGGCTAGCGGTGCTGAGAGAAGACTCGAAGCATTAACCCTGCTCCACGCACCCAGCAGGGGGCGACTTAGAGACTGAGGAAGAGGCCTAAGGAGGCATCTTCAGAACTCGTCAGCGCCGGCGTGCTGGGCGCTGAGGCAGGACCGGAGGCAAGGTAGCTGTCCGGCCCGCAAATTTCCTATCCTTTCAGGAGGGGAACACCCTGAAGAGGCCACACCCTGCCCAGTCCAGGGGGAGGTAATTTGTGAGACTTGTACTGGGTCTAGTAGCTACAAACAACTTCAAGGTGGAGGGGGACAGTCTCTCCTGCAGGAATAGAAGTACTGACCGAACTGCGCATCTCTGTGGGTCTTCGGCTTGGGAAGAACACCAGTTCGCAAACAAGCGCCACTTCAGGGCATAAAGTTGCCTGGTTGAGGGAGCTCTGGCTTGATTGATCGTGTCTACGACAGCCGGTGGTAGATCTACTAGATCTTCCGCATCCCGTCCAGGGGCCAAACATGGAGATTCCAGAGGTCTCGGTGCTGTGCCCCGTCCCTGAGAAAGAAGGTCCTTCCTCAGGGGGATTTTCCAGGCTGTCACAAGGAGCATGAGATCTGAAAGCCAGGTGCGGGTGGGCCGGTAGGGGTCCACCAAGATGACCTGTTCCTCGTCCTCCCTGATCTTGCACAGCACCGATGCAAGAAGGCTCACTGGGGAAATGCGTACTTGCGCAGCCCCCGGGGCTAGCTGTGTGCCAGCGTGTCTGTCCCGAAGGGAGCATCCATCAGGGAATACCAGAGCAGGCAATGGGAGTTGTCTTGGGAGGCAAAGAGGGCTACTTGTGCCTTGCCGAATCAGTCCCAAATAAGCTGGACCACCTGGGGGTGGAGCCTCCCCTCTCCGCTGGGCGAAACCTGTCGTGACAGCGCGTACGCAATCGTGTTGCGGTTGCCAGGGATGTGAGTGGCGAGCAGCGACTTGAGTCGCGGCTGACTCCAAAGGAGGAGATGGCGGGCGAGTTGTGACATATGACGAGAGCGCATGCCGCCTCGGCGATTTATGTATGCTACCGACGTGGTGCTGTCTGAGCGGATCAGAACGTGCTTGCCTCGGATTAGTGGAATAAACCTCTGTAGGGCAAGAATTACGGCCATCAACTCTAGGCAATTGATGTGCCAATGCTGCTGGGGTCCTTTCCAGGTGTCAGCGGCAGCGTGCCCATTGCACACGGTGCCCCAACCCTGTCGAGAGGTGTCTGTGGTTACCACGACACATCTGGACACATGCTGCAGGGGGACTCCGGCCCGCAGAAAGCAGAGGTCTGTCCAAGAGTTGAAAGTTTGACGGCAGGCGGGGGTGATTATCACACGATGCATGCCGTGGTGCCATGCCCATCTCAGGACTCAAGTCTGTAGCCAGTGCTGTAGCGGTCTCACATGCATCAACCCAAGCGGCGCGAGCTGCGGCTGAGGATGCCATATGCCCCAGGAGCCTCTGGAATTCTTTTAGAGGAACCGCTGTGCCGGGCTCGAAGTGAGCGAGGCATCTGAGCACTGACTGGGTGCACTCGTTGGTGAGTCGCGCTGTCATCGAGACTGAGTCTAACTCCATGCCGAGAAAAGAGATGCTCTGGACCGGGGCGAGCTTGCTCTTTTCCCAGTTGACCTGAAGCCCTAAACGGCTGATGTGCCTGAGCACCTGGTCCCTGTGAGCGCATTGTAATTCTCGAGAGTGGGCCAGGATGAGCCAGTCGTCGAGATAATTGAGTATGCGGATGCCCACTTCCCTTAGGGGGGCAAGAGCGGCCTCTGCGACCTTCGTGAAGACGCGAGGGGACAGGGACAGGCCGAAGGGGAGGACCTTGTACTGAAACGCCTGGCCATCGAACGTAAACCGTAAGAAGGGTCGGTGTTGCGGCAAAATGGAGATATGGAATTACATGTCCTTCAGGTCTACCGCCGCGAACAAATCTAGCTATCGAACGCAGGTGAGAATCTGTTTCTTCGTGAGCATTTTGAACGGGAGTTTGTGCAAAGCCCGGTTGAGAACTCACAAGTCTAAGATTGGTCGCAACCCGCCACTTTTCTTGGGTATGATGAAGTAAAGGCTGTAGAAACCCTTCTTCATCTCGGATGGAGGGACGGGCATAAATATATAGTGTGCATGTGCTGTATGCTTCAAATTGAATTAGTAAAGCTGGCTGCTCATACATGAAAAACCATAGATATCTATACAGACAACACCATCATGGGCATTGGGCGCTTTGTTTGTAGCAGATGACAGCAAGCAGAGCACTAATTTACTATGTAGGGTGCTGCACATATAGACTACATGTTTATTTAATTAAATAGCAGCCTTTTGCGTTTTTATAATCATAACTGGCCCAGCGATCCAAAAAAGTGAAATCAACCTACACAGGGGCACTTCGAAGGGAGAACAATCATAAGTCATTTTGTAAGATCACGTCAAAAAGTATTTCCAATAACGATTATTTTTCAAAGTGAGTTCCAAATAAACTTTTTATTTTTGAGGCATGCAGGTTTCAGCCATCCAAAGCTCTAACAGTGGATGATGAATTCTTCGAAGTGAATGGAGTTTAGGGATAATCACTTCTGAACTGAATGCACCTTGAGTCACATAGCGACCTGCTTTTCCAGAGGTGAGAAGATACCATTAAAAAACACAGAAACGGAAAGGGCTTCGCTCCAAAATAAAATCTCCATTTAAATAGAAAAAATTAGAAAAAAACAGAAATATATCACTACTGTATAGTCATTTAATATTCACTAATACTACTAATAATAATAAATCAATAATTATAATATTATATTTAAGCAATATCGCACATCTGTGATTCTCTTTTGTGCAGCACTTTATTTGATCAAAAACCACTCCAATGGTTTTGGACTGTGCTGTGAGGTTCTGTATAAAAGCACTTTATTTGATAAAAATAATACAATATTATGTTGAAAATGAATTGTTCTATTTAAGTTTTAATTATTTAATTTATTTAGGCACCATTTTGATGATAAAATATAAATAAATGTTTGAATATGTAATTCAGAAAAAAAAAAAAAAGGTATCGTATTGGCGAGTGCCGAAAAGTAACTGTACTCATGCTCGTTTTCCAAAAAATGGTATCAGGACAATTGCAGTAATAATTCTGGTTTCAATTTAGGACAAGGAACTGAGTCCCAATTTTTACATTATGCCTTATAAACTACAATTGCAGTCAGGACTATTGTCTATTGACTCAAGCAAAAGATGGCATTCAGATCATGTCTACTCTAGTCATTTAATGCACCTCAATCATGTTCTTTAAAGACCGGGCAGAGAAATGCTGTTGTCTCTTTAAGCTCTGCATACAACAATGCACAGTTGTGTACATGTGGAGGACACATGATTATTCATTTCAACAATGTTTAATTCATATTTTGTGATAATACAGTAATTGTAAAATATAATACGCTGACATGTGATTTTTAAAGATCCCTGAACTTGTTCCATTATTGTGAACATTTCCTGAATATTATTCTCATCTCAACTATAATCACAAAGTGATTGCATTTAGTTTCATTATCTAAAAGCCTGTGTTCATTTGAAAGTCTGTCAGCTATCACTGTAGGTGACAATACAGTGCAACCACTGCTATTGTCTTATCTGTCTGTTAAAGCCTGGCATAAAAAACTTGCATGCACTTGGCATAAAGCACTATGTCAGAGCACTCCAAAAGCCATGTGCAGTCAATTTGATTTCCACTTTTTTTTGCTACCATGTCTTTTACAAATGTTGCACAAAACAAAGAATTAGAAAAACTTAAATTCACAAATTCAATAATAATTCAAGTAAATATTTTAAAACAATGACATGTTCTTGGTGTTTATGGTCCTAATGTTGGCCACAACATTACTCTACCACTAAGGCAACCATTTTATTTTTTTTAACGGTCGTGGTTGCAATAAATATTCATTGATATATTAACAGAAAATATGATGATTAAGGATGATGACTTAAAAAAAAAAGATTTTTATGTGGAGCCATTTTCAGAGATTTAAAGAAAATCTTAGATCTTTCCTGTGTACATATACTTCAAACTCTACATGCGTTATAGAGGTTATTTCTATTATAAAGGTGATTTGAGAGCCTATTTCAAATACTGGGTCTATTTTCCTTGGTCATTGCAGCTTTTTCTTCATTGGCTGATGAGGAAATTGGTACTACAAACACTTGTTTAATTTTGATGAGCCATTATATTGTGTTGAAGTGGCTCACCATCTGTTTATATCTGTTTCCTAACCCTCTTTTGCTTTAGGCATAATCACGATACATGGTGTTTACATCAGCTTTAAGATGTTTGCTACTCTTGATGCATTTTTATATAAGTATTGGTCATCATTAATAAAGTCTATTTTGAAAAACCTGACTAAAATATTATTAAAGTAAATGTTCGTACTTTACAAAGTAGGCTAAACATGCATTTTCAAACACTAATGTATGTCTGTAAAATAAGTAAAGTAAATTTGGAAATTTAAACCACACTTTAAAATGTAAGAGTGTCATTGCAAAATATTAAATCAAGTGGCATTTATTTTAACGAAAGATAACACAAGTACGCTTTACAATTAAAATGTTTCACAGTGAGATGTTTTTTTAGGTTTTAAATTATGAAGAAAAATAAGTCTAAATAATTTGGACACTGAGGTCATCAAATGTTATTTGAATATGTCTGTACTTAATGTGATAACTACATCTGTGGTTCCTCTGCTAGGACACCTGTGATAAATGTAAGCTTAAGTGTAGTTCTAGCGGGAAGATCTTGGGATTCATTCTATCAGGCATCCCATCCAAACACAATACTTTATTAGCCCTTACAGCTGTCTCATTGTTGGCATAATTTCGTTGTTTTCGGAACGGTGCTTAAACCAAATGATATAAATCCCAATAATCCCAATCTTTCTGAGAAAATTTACATCCACTAAAAATCACTTTCACACCAGCTGGTTAAAATTAACTGCAAATGCTATGAAAAGTAAAGACAGTTCTGATAAATAGTCTAGAATAATTTGTAGGCAAACTAATATTTTTCATCTAATTAAATTAAATTCATAAACAAATTTATACTGGCTTAGTGTCTATAAACTTTTTTCTCCACTGTAGGCAATATTTAACAAAGGCAAAGGGAAATACTCTCAAGTAGTTCAGATATGTCTCAACTGTGAACACATTTCAGGTTCGAAATGTTCCAAAAAACAAAACCAAGAAAAGATAAAATGATAGCGCTACTTCCACACAGGCATATTATCAGTGTGGTCTTTTAGTTATTGTTTCATGCTTTTTGAATGTTTTGCAATCCAGTGTCATGGTTACCCTCCCATCTTTTAGCTTGCTTTAAAAGCTCAAGTCAAATCAACAACAAAGGAAGATGTATGAGAGAAGAAAAGCTCAATGTGTGATGTTTCTTGAAGGCTACAAAAGAAAGCAGAACACATGTGGAGTGTGCCAGTGGAAGAAGCAGTCTTTCTCAAAGACATGCCTCCCAAAGGTACTCAAGCATTATAGATGCCTTTGTGGTTGCAGGTTCATTAAAGTTCAGAATAGACAAAAGAGTAGTTGTTCTGCAGCTGAACCAATACTTATTATATACAGAACCTACTATCATAGTTTACACATGTTATGAACTTTCAATGATTTGGATGGATGGATGGATGGATGGGTAGGCCTACAGTAGGTAATGTAAGAAGGTTGATGGATGGATGGATGGATGGGTGGGTGGGTGTGCGGGTGGATGGATGGAATAGTGCAGTCTTTTATCCTATAAAAGTCGTTTAGGCTTTGCTGTCATAATTCTGATGTGGAACTGTATCCACTGCTGTCTGCCTTCATCTGAAATTAAACTGTCTGATCGGCTGTCAGAAAGATGGGAACAACTTGTATTAATATTAATTGGTTTATGCTTCCATTTCCATAAAACAATAACACAATAAATGAATAAGATCGCTCAAATGTACTTCATTTTCATTTCAATTCTGGTGCATCTTCATTAGAATTGCCAGGCTGGGGTACAGCACGCACAAGAATTTTCATTAAGTCATTCAGTTACACTATTGTTTACACATCACCTTCAATCTAAAATAACCTCAAGAGGATTTCACAGAGACTTAATAGCTCACTTTGAGACTTAGTAGTTACACTTGAGGTTTCAAATTATTGTCATTGCATCAATTAAAGCAAGTGGCAGCGCATACTGTGATGAACTTGGGTATGTTAGGAATAGAATACTAGCTTACTAACAGATTACTGCACAGTAAAGACAGTATACTGCTAAATATACTGTATGTTACGATGAAAATATGTTATGAAGTTATGACGTATAGGCCATGTTCACACAGCAGCAGAATACGGTTGTCAGACCTGTTATGAGTGCTTAATATGGTTGCATTCACACAGCAACAGAATACGGTTGTCAGACCTGTTATGAGTGCTTAATACGGTTACGTTCACACAGCAGCAGAATACGGTTGTCAGACCTGTTATGAGTGCTTAATACGGTTACGTTCACACAGCAACAGAATACGGTTGTCAGACCTGTTATGAGTGCTTAATACGGTTACGTTCACACAGCAGCAGAATACGGTTGTCAGACCTGTTATGAGTGCTTAATACGGTTGCGTTCACACAGCAGCAGAATACGGTTGTCAGACCTGTTATTAGTGCTTAATACGGTTGCGTTCACACAGCAGCAGAATACGGTTGTCAGACCTGTTATGTGTGCTTAATACGGTTGCTATCACACCAAGTCGTTATTTACAAGAGTGAGAACTGCATTCTATTACCGAACTGACAAAAATTTTCAGGACTCAACCACATTCACGATAAACCTGTGCTGTGTAAACGGAACTGTACTGGACAACTAGTTGTTAGTCACGTCATGTAATGTGAGGGCCACGGTGCACTGTATAGGAGCATGTCTCGTGTGTTTCATGTGGGGTTTCGTTAACTCACGGAGATGTAGATATGAGCTGTATCATCTGAATATCCAACCGCTGTTTTCTACCAGCTGCTCACGGGTACGAGGATCGTGACACAAAAGCTGCGCTCTGTACGCAGTTAAAATCATTCAAAGCTGTTGATGAACCTGTGCCTCATTTGGGATTGTTTACTTAATAACGCAGAGTCAAATGTGAAAAGATGGTGGTGTTATGACATTGCCATCTTTAATATTTACTTCAGTCACTGTTACTCTGGATACAGCTGTTAGAATATGGTTGGGACTTGGGACCAGTTGTTCGTTCATACAGACAGTATTCAAGCCGCTACTATAAGCTGTTGTATGAATGTGGTATTTCAAGACTCAAGCCTGTAAGTAAATGTGGTCAATCCCAAACACCAACTGTGTGAACATGGCCTTATTCATTAACAACAACAAAAAGAAAACCATGCCATATGAGCCACTAAACTCATAATTATAATAGACTAATGCTGTTAATTATACAGGGGACCCTCTAACTTGGGTACATTTCAAAATATTATGACTTCACTATGAAACTTTGGGCTCTTTGGGAACATTCTATCTCAGTTGTGTTTTGGGAACTGCTCTTCTGCACCAATGAATCTCATGGACTGAGGTTACCTGGACTGCCTGTTTTAACTTTGAGATATTCACCTGCAGAGGTCACAAAATTATATTTTAACTTTGAAAATGTGTTAATTTGTTAATTGATTAAAATTAAACAAGATAATCTTTTTATCAACAACTGACTGTAAAGAACAGACGTTGCATTAAAAGAGAATGTAAATTTAATTGTAATCCATGCTGTGTTGCAGTGATTTTTGGCAAAATGTGGTAGGTCGGCTGGTAATTCAGTGCATAAAAAAGTACATTCTGTGCAGACTATACAACAACTACATATTGCAGATAAGTAGTATGTTATAAATGATTTTCCAAACATAGCCTTGAACATTTTTTCTCAACTGCCTTCACAGAACAGACAAATGCTAACATTTTATCTCCCAATGAAAAAATACACAAATTAATGAAAATGACATTTATTTCGGTTGTTGTTTCAATTTGACCTTGAAAAGGATTGAGCAATTTTACAGACAGAAAAATTTGAAGCCACGATAGAAGTTAAAGTGTGAATTTAACTTACTGGTTTCAAATAGATTGCAAAAAACTCCCCCATCCTCCATTGGTTGTACAGATAGAAAGTCCCACCCCAAACAAGCTAATGTTGCTGTGTCAGGCTTTATGGGTTGGTCAAACAAATCAGGACGTCCAACCTACCTAGCCCCAAAAACCCACAGTGTTACATTTTTAGGTGAAATCAACATTCAAATGGCATATGGTACTTATAGTTGACTCTGCATATCAAGCAAGAATACAAAAAATATTTTCAATATTGAAAAAAATTGCATCAACTTTTGAAAGGCATGGCAGAAGTTTTCTTGGTTTTTAAAAAGCACAGTTTTCAATTAAATTTTAAGGAAATATGGGAAAAGACTAGTGAACTGGCCTATGTTTTCATATTAGAATGATGATGTTTATACTGTTCATCAACCCTGTGCTTACTGTGGAAGCCGGTTTGTCCTTGGTTAATTACTTTTTTCTGTCTTGTTTCCTCATAATCACAGCATAATTTTTTCATTATCTCAACACAACAAAGGTTTTTTTCTCATGATCGCAACTTAATTTTCTCATGTTTTCATGATTATGATTTACAGTTTCGGCAAGAAAACACCTCTTCGCACCTGCAGCTTCTCATAACGTCACAGCATATTTCTCTTCCATTAATCGCAACTGTAGGTTCCTCTAAGAGATGGTGAAGGTAGAGGAGATGGATTTTATCTCAGTTTTATCTGGTGAAGCGCAGGCCAGCTGAACTGCATCTCTCAGTAATCATCCACTGTCCATGGAGCAATGATGGGAAAATTAAGCTTTCTGAAGAAATGGGGGTTTCATTACTGAAATAAGATTGAAATTGGGTTTGTTTATCAATGTATCTACACATGGTTCAATTTACTGCCATCTGGTGTTTGTTATAAAACATTTTATTGATTCCATCTGCAAGACAAATAAACACAACATAAAATACGGAATCAGTTATATAAATTAAAACACCCGCCCCCCCCCCCCCCCCCCCCCCACACACACACACACACACACAACACAAACATTCACTACAGTGGTCACTTTCAAAAATAACATATATATATTTCCCCGTCTGTTGCTTACTTCGACGTTGTGTCGAATGTGTGTCGAACTAGTGACTTATTTGAAGGCCTCGGTTACCTTTGAACTTGAGAAAAGGCCAATGAGAAATTGGTAGACAGAATTTGCATGTCCCTCCCCCGGACATACTGGTATAAAAGGAGGAAATAATGCATCTGTCCATTCAGATTTCTTCTTCTGAGCCGAGCGGTTGTGCAATCAGCGAGCTGATGTCACTTACTGTTCCACTCACCTCTGTAGAGCGACTGCTGTTGGATCTACGGCGCATGTCAGCGGCTTTCTCCTTCTCTGCACGGCAGTGCAGCTTTGCCCCTGGGCGCTTCGACAAAGCTTCTAAAAGAGAGTATTTTCAGTAAAATAGTTTATTTTCTCTAAAAGAGCAAATACACAGCTGGCGTTGAATGTCTTTTTCAGGACGCGTCTTTATAAAGATGCCCTTCTGTCCCTGTGTAGTTCCTGGATGCGGTTGATTTCTCTCCATTCCTTACGGTCACAGACGCTGCCTCGTGCATCTGGGCAGCGTTTGTGGATGGTTCGTGTTCTCACTGCGAGAAACTTACCATGACAATGTTGCAGTCGCGACTGTCCTTCTTAAGGAGGAACGGCACTCCAGCCACTACCATCTTCCCAAGGGATTGAGGATGACACGGCTGTAGATGGAGGCGATTTGGGGATGGCAGCAGGCTCTGTTTCTCCAGGTAGATCCCCACGAACCACCGGCCCCCAGGCACACACGTTGACTTATGTCCAAGCTCGAGGTAAGAGCGACTCGGCCAGTCTGCATACTCTCTCAAGTCCCCAGAGCTTGATGATGCATTCGCCGCTGCATCAGAGAGCATTCCAGCGTCTGACGCGGAAGACTCGACTGGACTGCCATGTCGGGTCGGCACGCCCAGTCTGAGGCTGATGCCCAGATGGCCAACATGCTTGCCCGGGCCACAAACAGCGTGGGGCTGGACTGAAACCCTCCGTTCTCCCCACAGCCGTCACGGCAAGACGATTGATTCCGATTGGACCCCCCCGGTTCCTTTCTTCACAGAGGTGCATGATGAGCTGACGAGGTCATGGAAGGCACCTTTCTCTGCCCTCAACCGACCTCCTCGCTCCATCTGCTCTCACTAACCTCAACAGTGGGGTGACCCACGGGTACTTGGAGGTCACGAGAACGCCACCACCTGGCGGGATCGCCCAGTGCTCCCCTCCAAGGCAAATCCTACAGCGCCACTGGACAGGCCGCCTCCGCCCTGCATGCCATGGCCCTCCTGCAAGTTCACCAGGCCAAGACACTCAAAGATCTGCACTTGGGTACTCCTGACCCCGACGTGTTGCAGGAACTGTGCTCTGCGGCCAACCTCATCAAGATGCAGGAGGTGGACAAAGCACTCTTCCTGTCGTCTATTCAGCGACATCGTGGAGAACTTTGCCCAGCAGTTCTCAGCGGTGAAGAAACAGACGGAGGCCATTTCCCACATCATGCCCTGCCGCCGCATCAGCGTGGGCCGTGCTCCGACTGTTCGCCGAGGTAGTCCTCCTATGGCTTCCAAACGTCAGGCAGCTCTGCCCCAAACTGGGCCCAGCTCTCAGCCCCAGTGTCGAGCGCCCCACAGGAAGCGCACGCCATCTGTCTCTCGCTTGTCCTCAAGGATCCGGAAGGCTCCCAAGTGTTCTTGATATGGACTACTCAGGGAGCTGGTAAGCAGACCACTCCTTCTCCTGGTGGAGGGCCAGGAGGAAATCCTTATTTAAAGTTATTTCCTTTGCCGCACCCCCTTTGGGCTGCGGTACCCACATTCTCAATAACAATAAATAACTTTCCCTGGGTCACCTGGCCCGCAAATGCTATTCTCAAGGCAACCCGGTGCCATACTCCAGCAGTCACGGTACCCGGACGTGGACCTCTCACCTCCGGGTCCACAACTACTGCCCCCCTGGCCGGCCGGTTCTGAAGAGTCCAGAGGACGCCTATAAGGGACTTCCTCCTCAGTCACAAACCTGCCCCCTGCCGGGTGTGCAGAGCGAGGTATGTGCTTCTAACTTCTCTCAGCACCAAAGCCTTGGGATGCGCTTTTGCCTCCTGACACCACACTACCTAATCTGCTCCGCTGCGAAGCCTCGCCAGGTACATCAAAAACGATCATACCCTTAGTGCCCCTCGTACAGAGCTTGGACGCTTGGCTCTCACTTCCCAACCCATCGTGCTGGTTGGCCAGGACCATCCGACTCAGCAACGTGATTCAGTTCACCAGGCCCCTGCCCCCTTTCAGCGTCGTCCACTTTACCTCATTGCACAGCAACACCCTGCATACGGAGATCACGACCCTTTTACTCAAAGACGTGATAGAGCCTGTCCCTCCAACCAAGTTGAAGAAGGGTTTCTACAGCCCTTACTTCATCGTACCCAAGAAAGGAGGCGGCTTGCAACCGATCTTGGACTTGCGAATTTTCAACTGGGCCTTGCACATACTCCCATTCAAAATGCTCACGCAAAGACACATTCTAACTTGCGTCTGGCATCAAGATTGGTTCACAGCGGTAGACCTGAAGGACAATGTGACAGAGTGGAGGGCAAGGCCGGGTCGTTATTCTACACACTCGGTCCCTTATCAGGCTAATCAAGCCTCTGAGAGGGATAAAGGCTGACTGTGGATGGTGGTGCGACAGAGAGAGAGTATGTTTACGGGCAGCTGACCGTCGTGTGTTTATGTTTGTATCTTTTTTTGGTTTTGGTTTTACATTAAAATATCATTTATATTGTCAAGTTCGTTCTCGCCTCCTCCTTTCCCTTAATCCTTTTACATTGGTAAATGAAACCCGGGAAGGAGGAGGGATATGCCGTAGTAGAGTTCTCGCCACTACCATTCACCCCAACGGAGCAGCCGTGGCCATCTTCTGGGGGACGGAGGAGCCTGGCCGCCTGGAAGCGGAGAAATGACCGCAAGGGGAGAAGGGGCTCCTAGCTGACAGCCTGGAGTGGTCAGTGCCACTGCCAAGGGAAGAGGGAGTCCCCTACCAGCTGCTGAAAGGGGAGAAGGGGCTAACTGCCAACCGCCTGGAGTGGGAGAACCGCTGCCAGGGTCAGGGGAGACCCCTTCTGTTCCCTGAGAACGCGGCGGGGTGTTTTGTCTGCCAGGGGCTGGAGGACTGCCTCCGATCCACCCAGGGAGGCGCGGCTGTCGTCCACTAGAGGGTGGAGGAGTGGCTGAGGACCAAGCTATGGCGTATCGGAGAACCGGTGTTTTTTTTTCCTCTCTTCTCTCTCTCCTCTCTGAGTTTTTTGAGGGGGTACTACAATGTTACAGGAAGTACCCCCTATTTTAATTATTTTTGTTTCCCTCCCCCTGTCCCCTCCCAGATTTAGGAAGGTGGGGATGACCTGTCGGCATACGGGCTTAGGGCACGCCCTCCCCCCAGGAAAAGGGGGAGATTTACGTCATGCCGGGGGCTCCCTGCATGTTCCTGTCCTGTTCCTGTCTTCACAAAGGGCATCCGCATACTCAATAACCTTAGGTAAGCACGTCTTGATTCGATCAGACAGCACCGCTACAGTAGCGTACATAAATCGCCAAGGTGTTGTGCCTGCCCACACCTGCATCAGCAGCGCACGTACATGGTTCAGCGCATGGTGTGATTGAATAGGGACCCCTAGTGTCACTTTATTCAACACAACAGACCTGGAATGTCTAGGTTACTGTTGTAACCTCCGTTGCCTGATGGAGGGAACAAGATGTTGTGTCCCCCTGGCCATGACGCTCAACCGAGCCACTGCTATGGCCGGACATTATTCACAGCTCCTCAGTGCAACACCTGAATGGACAGACACATGATTCCCTCCTTTTATACCAGTATGTCCGGGGAAGGGACATGCAAATTCTGTCTACCAATTTCTCATTGGCCTTTTCTCAATTTCAGAGGCAACTGAGGCCTTCAAAGAAGTCCCATAGTGTCGCTTAATTCGACACAACATCTCTTTCCCTCCATCAGAGAACAGTAGGGGGGTGTATGCTACTCCCAAAAATAGTACAGAGCAGGTGGCGTAAATACCTAAAGAACTGAGATATGGGAGTCCTGAAATAATGTACCAAATTTTCAAATGATCTCAACACTCTCATATAGGTCACTGAGTGTATTAACTTCCCTCACAAAGAAAGGGGACTTATTTATACATCATTTTGGGTTTAGCCATATGCTCAAGGAAACATATATTCAAATGTCTGAATTAAACACTCTGGACACTTTTGTCCATACTGCTTGCAAAGGCTAGAACTAGATGTGACAACTTCTCCATTTAGTTTGATAGAAAGGCTTTGCAATGGAAAAATAGGAGCAAGAACTTCCTGTTCAATACCAAACCAGGGAGGGGCTCCCTCAGGTGGAAGCAACCAATGAGAAAAATGTCTGAGACCAATGCATTATAATTAAACATAATTTTGGGTAGGCCATCCCACCTTTGTCAACCAGCCTATGCAATTTATTGAAAAGTAATCTAGGACACTTACAATTCCAAATGAAGGACTTCTAGGAGTGGGGGACATCTACTGGGAGAGATTGTAGCAGGCAGTTGAATTTTGGAATACAATTCATTTTAATAACATTAACCTTCCAAATAATAGATAAATGTAATCAACCCAACTTCCCACCTTACTTGAAAACCTTTAAATTGAGGAGTCAAAATTAACTGGGAATAAAATGCCCAAATATGTAATGGCCTTTTTGGGCCACTGGAAAGCACCCAGCTGAAAAGACGTTACTGGGCAGTACGCTGTTGATTTAGACAAATTGACTCTGTATCCTGAGAACTTCGAAAAGGAATTAATAATTCTGTGGAGGCAAGGCATAGATCTAGTGGTGTTGGAGATGAACAATAAAATTGAGTGGTGGTGGTGGGCTAAAGCACATAACTGTTAATCAGAAGGTCGCTGGTTTGATCCCCACAGCCACCACTATTGTGTCCTTGAGCAAGGCACTTAACTCCAGGTTGCTCTGGGGGGGATTGTCCCTGTAATAAGTGCACTGTAAGTCACTTTGGATAAATGCATCTTCCAAATGCATAAACGTAAATGTAAAATATAATCTGCGTAAAGCAAAAGCTTATGTGCCATACCTCCTGCCATCACCCCTGGAATATCATCTACCTTTCTTATTGTGGCTGTAATGGTTCCAGGGCAAGACAAAACAATAATGGGGAAAGAGGGCAACCCTGCCGGGTGCCCATGTCCAGTGTAAAATAATCTGAAATTAATCCATTTGGTTGTACCGCCTCTTCAATATTACAAAGATTATCCCATTCTACCATATCAAATGCCTTTTCAGCGTCAAGTGAGATGGCAGCGACCGGAGTCTGCTCATTCACCACTGACCACATGATATTAATTAGATGCCTGATGTTATCATAAGAGCTGTGGCCCCGAATATACCCCACCTGATCTATATTTATAAGAGATGTCAACTAAATCGGTTTGCCAACATTTTTGAAAAAGTTTTAACATCTAGCTGGATCAGGAAAATTGTAACTCTTACACTCGCTTAGATCTTTGTCCTTTTTAAGATTCATGGTTGATTTTAAGCTTTTGGTTCTTTACTGATTCCATATAAACTTCTAACAAAAGTGGAGTCAGTTTTGTAGCATATGATCTAAAAACTCAGCGGCAAAGCCATCTGACCCCGGAGCCTTGTCTGTAGGCCAGGCCTTGATTACCTCGCCAAACTCCTCCAAGGTTATCTCAGAATCAAGAGGATTTTTTGCTCAGTTGTCAGTTTAGGGGGTTCTAATGGTTCCATAATGCTTCTCATATCTTCATCGGTGGATGAAGATGTGGAACTAAAAAGCATTATTAATACAATGGTTGATGTCAATATTTCACCACCAGCAGAATTCACTGAGGGAATGGTAGAAAAAGACTCTCACTGCTTTATATATCTAACCAAAAGCTTCCCTGCTTTGTCCCCCGACTCAATATATGACTGTCTTGCCCTGAAAACCAAAGCTCCCCCTTCCGCGACAAAATAGTATTAAATCTGTATTTCAATCAGATGACATTCGACGCTTCAGCTCTGCCTCTGCACTTTTAATATTCCCTTCCAACTCCAGGAGTTCTCATTCTTTGGATTTTGATGAATGCATCATACAGTATGGTCCGGCCCCTTAGAACCGCCTTAAGTGCCTCCTAAGCCATGCCCTCAGAGGATACTGAGGACCAGATTTTCTCCATATAAACATTGTTTTCAGCCTTTACCATTTGTTGGAAATCAGGATTTTGCAAAAGGTATACATTAAAGCGGCAACTGTATGATTTATTTTTCTCCGTATGTGGCAGCACCCTAAACTCACCAGGGCTTGATCTGAAAACAATACAGCAATCAACAACATGATAAAATGAGGGACTTTGAAATCAAGAAAAAATCTATTCTAGAATAAATGTTATGGACTGATGAAAAAACTTTATAGTCCCTACCAGATGGGTTTAAAAGTCTCCAAATATCTGTAACACATCCTGTGAAGCATCAATGTTGCTCTAGGGGACTTACAGACTTTTGCTTCACTATGATCAAGGACTGAGTTCATCAAAAGATGAAAGTCTCCTCACAATATTATCTCATAAGGGGTGCTAGCGGCTTGCAACATCCCTTCAACGTCTATAAAAAAAAAAGCCCTGATCATCAAGGTTATGAGTGTAAATATTAGCCAAAATCAACCTTTGCCCCTGAATTTCTGCTAAAACAATAATGGCTCTTCCTAATGTATCTTTAATCTGTTTGAGACATTTGAATTGTAGATGCTTACTTAGCAGTGTAATGACTCCCCTGCTCTTACTTGTGTCAGCACTAAAGAAAACATGTCTACCCCATATCTTCCCAAATTTTTCATGTTCCTGTGGGGGAAGTTGCGTTTCTTGAAGAAACACTATATCAAATTTCTTTTCAAGAAAACGAATAACCTTCCTTCTTTTTATGCCCCAACTTCGGGTGCCCCAACTTACACATGGAGAGAGACAATCCACTCATATTAATATTTGACATTTTGACATATTAGGAAAAAATGTATTGTGTGTCAAACATAAAATTATAAAGACCACATTCCAACATTAGTGCAACAGTCAAACTCCGAACTTCCCTCAGAACCAAACAATAAGAAAAATGTGTGCATTAACCCTGCGCACAACAGTGCCAACCAGCCATCCCTCTATACTCAAAAAGGCCATGTACACCTATGAGAGTCCCCATGACAACTTTGCCATTGGATTGTGCTTCTATACAAATTCTGCGAGATAGAATTACATAACAGAAAACAATTTATAAAACAAACTCCAGCAAATATGCAGAATAAACGCAATGAACTTGTAAATTAATTCACAAAACTGTCTCAAAGGTGTATTACCCCACAAAACAAACTCCAGCCGCTAGCGGAACCAGCACAAAAAAATACATCTAATAAAATATGTCCATTCAGTTTCCTCAGGCAGTCAAAAAAATTTTCAGTGAGCCAGCTGTTCATGAGTTCAGCAGATGACATAATCATACAAAAAAATACTCCACAAAACAAACTCCAGCCAAGAGGAGGCACAAGCTCAAAGAACAGGCAGACTCATCCACAGCTGTCCCAAAGCAGTGTTATTTCACAAAACAAACTCCAGCCGCCAGGCGGAACAAGCACATATTGAAACAAAACAGGCACCCAGTTTCCTCGAACGGCCAAGTGTATGTTCAGCAAGACAAGCTCACTTGGGGGCCACACGTGAAACACACTGTAACATGTTCAAGCTTGGAGATGGAAGGATGGAGACAGAGAGCAGTGATGCAGTCAAGTAAGGCTCTTTATTTCTCTGTCTTCAACACTCTGAGTGCACTCTTCTCTGTGTTTTTCTCAGTTTAATCAGATCAGTGTAACAAACTTTGTCAACATAAACTTCTCTGAGTCTTCAGCTTCACAATAACATAAAATACTCAACAAGACAAGCCAGTCACTGGTCACTCGTTTCGTTCTCTCTCTCCCGTCTGGCAATGGTGTGGCCGTTTATAGGCTGCTCTCCCCATGCTCACTGGAATTAGAGGCAGGTTTTAGACATAATTTAGCTCGGGTGCAAGCGCCCTTACCGCTTTCTCTCTCTCCATACGGGCGCTCGACCACGCCCCCGCTGCCATACACACCATGACTTTCTCAGTCCATTGATTTTATGAAAAACCAATAAGCTTGTTGTGGGCATGTAAATATTTTGTGTCCATCCTTCGTGTTTATTCTCAATTTGACCAGAAACATCAGTGCAAAAGCAATCCTCCATTGATGCAAGAGTTTCTTGGAGGAGTGTTTTTCCACAAAACTAACTCCAGCCGCTACGCAGAACCAAAACAATAAGAAACAAAATGGTGCCCAGCTTCCTCAGACAGTAGAGTGTATGCTTGGTGAGATGAGCTCACTCGGGGGCCACATGAGAAACATCAAATGGTTTACTCACCTCATTTTCTCAATGAAAGACAGTGGGCAGTTTACTATTGGGCATGTAAATATTTTGCTTAGTATATATTCTTAGTTTGGCCGGAAACATCAGAGCAAAAGCGGTCATTGATGTAAGCATTTCTTGCATTCTTTGAATCTATCACTTTTCACTCTTGTCCAATTTGCAAAGTCTGAGAACAATAAAATGCTGTGATTCATCCAAGAAAGCTTTCCTTTGCTCCTCGCATAACACAAGATCTTTATCGGATGATCTCAGAAATTTGGCCAGAATTGATCGGGGCCTGTCTCCCTCAGCTGATCTGCGAGCCAGGACTCTGTGAGTTTGCTCGATTTCCAGCTTATGGCCTGTTATGTCGGGTAGATTTGGGAAGAGCTCGTCTTTGAATTTCACCATATCTCTCCCTTCTTCATGCTCAGGAATTCAGACAATTCAGACATTGTTTCACCGATTACAATTCTAAAAATCCTCTAGTTTTTCCCAAACCCGCTCCAAGTCTAACTCAGAGAATTTTGTTTCCATCGCAGTAATCAATCGATGTATTACAGCAAGATCCTCAAAGTCAGCAACAGCTTTTGTAAGCATCACAGACGTGCTCAGCAGTTGGCATTTAATTTCTCCTGCCCAACTGTCCAAACCAAGCATGGCTTAATAACTTTAAAAAAAAGAGAAAACATGAAGGGTTTCATATTGTTGTAAAGAAAACTTTTTTTTTTAATGATATAGATTATTATAAATTCTAAGACTCTCAGCCTAAGAAACCAATGTGATCTCATGACAAATCATATGTATTCTTACGCAAAGCGTAGTTCTCTTACGTTTGCATAGACACCAAAATGTACAACATTGATGTATTGACAGCATCTAAACGTCATCATTTAACATAACACCTAAAGAAACATATAAATGTTTGTGTGTACTGTTTGAATCTATTAATATTGAATAATTAATAGAATTAATCAGTTAATTACATTTAATATATATAGTCAATTAGATTAGTTAGATTCGTTAATGCAGCTGACATAATAATATGACATTTTAATGGTTTCAGTTCTTTGTGTTTTCTGCTGCCCTATACAATGTTTTAAAGGATTACAGTGGCATGCAAAAGTTTGGGCACCCCTGATCAAAATTACTGTATCTGTGAATAGCTAAGAGAGTTAAAGATGGGGCAATTTCCAAAAGGCATAAAGTTAAATATGACACATGTCTTTAATATTTTAAGCAATATTACTTTTTTATTATTATCTTTTACAGTTTCAAAATAATAAAAAAGGGCCCGATGCAAAAGTTTGGGCACCCTGCATGGTCAGTATTTTGAAACACCCCCTTTTGCAAGTATCACATCTTGTAAACAATTTTGTAGCCAGCTAAGAGTCTTTAAATTAATTTTTCTGTTAACTGCCATTTCTTAATTACATTACGAACTGAGGAATAGGCAATGTGAAAACACTTTGCCATCTTCTTATAGCCTTATACTGCTTTGTGGGCATATATTATTTTAATTTTCAGAGTGCTAGGCAGCTGCTTAGAGGAGCCCATGGCTGCTGATTGTTGGGACAAGGGTTGAGGAGTCAGAGTATTTATAAAGCTTTGACATTTACATCACCTGGCCTTTCCAAATGATTATTGTGAACAAGCCATAGCCCTAACAAGCTAATTAAGGTCTGAGACCTTTGTAAAAGTTATCTGAGAGCTCAAATCTATTGGGGTGCCCAAACTTTTGCATGGTGCTCCTTTCATTTTTTTCAATCTAAAATTCAACAAAACAAAAATAATACACTAATCTTGCTTAAAATTGTGAAAAGAATGTTTCATCTTTAACTTTATGCCTTTTGGAGATCAGTTCATCTTCTACTTACTTAACTATTCACAGTAACAGAAGTTTTAACCAGGGGTGCCTAAAATTTTGCATGCCACTGTATATCACTTTAACCAAGACTAAACTTGTTAAATGTTAAAATGTTAAAATGACTAAAAACTCTGTAATTGTTTATTCATTTATTAAGCCCTTAATTGTATTTTTGTACGCCGTGGGACACAAAAGGAGTTTTCAGAATACCAAAAACTATATAAACCACAAAAAGCACCATAAAACAATAATAAAATTAATCGTTAGCTATAATCTAAATCTTCAGACTGGTTTTTATGAAGAACAGACCCAAATTCAAGTCTTTTATTGAACAATCTCCATCCAGCGCAGTGCAGTTGTGTTAACCCACGTTTGTTTTGTTTTCAAATAAAAATTTGCCACCACAAGCATTATGACCAGCGGTTTTATGGCAGTGATGTCGAATGCTCATTTGCTCTAAAGTGTCTCGTGACCATTTGCGACATGCCGTATTTTGCAATGTATCCACCTTTTTCCTGATCGCAGAAGTTTTCCACATTTCGACTAATTTTAGCATTTCCCCGCCTTTATACCTTTATGTCCGGGGGCGGGACATGCAAATTCTGTCTGCCAACTTCTCATTGGCCTTTTTTCATAGATCAGAGGTATATTCGGCGCTCAAGAGAGACCCCTAGTGTCGCTTCAGACAGACGGGGAACACTTTTTTTATGTCATAATCACAAGAAAACAAGACAAAAAAGCGATAAGCTATGGACAAAACAGGCTTCCGTAACTTACTCAAAAAGAATATGAGAACTGTTTTCAAACTGAGTAAATATACTCTATTAAAACATTTGTTCCCCTTCTGTCACTCTCTCGACGTAGTGTCGAAGGAAGCGACACAAGGGGTCTTCTCGGACGCCGAATCGTACCTCTGAACCTGAGAAAAGGCCAATGACAAGTTGGCAGACAGAATTTGCATGGGTATAAGGGAAGCAGGGCAGCGAATGCCAGCCAGAATTTTTCTTCGGAGCCGAATGGTTGTACCGCAAGCAGCTGAAACACACTCCTGTTTCACTCACCTCTACCAGCGAGAAGCATTGCTGTTGGATCCACACGGCGCATTTCCAGCTAGCGCTTCTTTCTGTTTGAAAGAGTGTTCTCCTCCTAAAAGAGTATATTTTCTCTAAAAGAGTTTGAGTTCCCACTCATAAAAGAGCAATACACAGCAAGCGTTGAACGTCCTTTTCAGGACGCGTCTTTTTAAAGATGTCTTTCCGCCTCTGTGTAGTTCCTGGATGCGGTTGATTTCTCTCCACTTCTGACGGTCATAAAAGCAGCCTCGCGTGCCTGGGCTGCGATCACACGCAGGCAGCGTTTTATGAATGGTTCATGTTCTCAGTGCGAGAACATAACCATGGCAACATTGCGGTCGCGCTTTCTTTTGTCATGAGAGAAAGCCACTTCAGCCGCCCCCCGCGTCATTCCTTCTTCCCACGGGATTGAGGTCGACCCGGCAGGCGATGAAGGCGATTTGGGGATGACCACGTGCTCGGTTTTGCGGGGTAAATCCCCACGAACCACCCACCCCCCTGCACACTTGTTTGCTTCCGTCCGAGCTCAAGAAGAGTGTGGCTCGCTTCCCGGCCAGCCGGCATTTTCCCTTGAGCTCCCGGAATTGGATGACGACATCGCCGCTGCATCGGAGAGCGTCACAGCGGTGTCTGATGCTGATGGCTCGCCTGGGCTGCCACCTCCGGGTCTGCTCGCCCAGTCTGAGGCTGATTGCAGATGTCTGCTATGCTTTCCCGGGCCGCCGCGAGCGCGAGGCTGGACTGGAGATCTCCGTCCCCCCATCTCGGCTACTCGTTCGGTTCCTCGGGTCACGGCGCCGCTTATAGCCATGCCCCCCCTTGGTTCTGTCGTACCCGGAAGTGCTTGACAAGCCAACGTGGTCGGAACCACCATCCGCTTGTCCGCTCTCACTACCCTGGATGGCGGAACACTGCCACCTGGCGGGACTGAACGGTACTCCTCTTCAGAGCCGTAGAATGACGTCATCACTGACCTCAAAAGTCTACAGCACCACTGGACAGGCTGCCTCCGCCTTGCATGCCATGGCTCTCCTGCAAATTCACTAAGCCAAGGCACTCAAAGATCTGCACCTGGGTAGTTCCAACCCCGATGTGCTTGCAGTAACTGCGCTCTGCTCCAATCTCGCTCTCAGAGCTACGAATGTCACTGCGCAGGCACTCGGGTGGACGATGGCCACACTCGTGGTCCAGGAGCGCCACCTCTGGCTGAACATGGTCGAGATGCATGGCGTTGACAAGTCATGAATTCTCAACGCCCCCGCCTCTTCGGCGACACCATCGACGACTTTGCCCAGCATTTCTCGGTGGTGAGGAAGCAGATGGGGTCAGTTTCTCACATCATGCCGCGGCGCCACCCAGTCAGCGCGCCCACGCCCCACCTGCTCGCCGAGGGCGTCCCCCCCTGCGATGAGAAAGCAACAACAGGTAGCTCCGCAACCCGGGCCCAGCTCTCAGCCACAGCATCGAGCACCTCGCAGGTGGCGTACGCCCCCCATCTCCAGGACCCCCTCTCGGACCAGAAATGCTCCGAAGCGCTCCTGAGACGGACACCCCAGGCAGTCGGATGTTCGCTCCGGAGATGGTTTCAAGACCACTCTGTCCCCCGGTGGAGGGCCGGGAAGAGAATCCTTGTTTTCACCTGCCGCACCGCCTTCGGGCTGCGGTACCTACAGAGCGATTTCCCTCACTCCCTGGGTCATTCAGCCGGTGTGTGCCATTCTCACGGCACCCCGGCCCTACATCTCTCCAGTTCCAGTTTCCCGGACGCAGCTCTCTCACCTCCGGCCCCGCGACTGTCCAACCCCGGCAGGCCAGCGCTGACGAGTTTCGAAGACGCCCTCTCGGGACCTCTTCCTCAGTCTCTAACCCGCCCCCTGCCGGGTGTGCGGAGTAAGGTTAGTGCTTTGAGTCTTTTCTCAGCACCTCAGCCTCGGGACGCTCTTTTGCCTCCCGACGCTATTACATGCTCCCCCCCGCCGCGAAGCCCCGCCCAGTACGTCAAATGTGATCGTCCCCTTAGTCCCCCTCGCACGGAGTTTGGACGCGTGGTTATCGCTTCCCAACCCATCGCGCTGGTTGGCCAGGACCATCCGACTCGGCTCTGCGATTCAGTTCTGCTCCGCTTCCCTTATACCCATATGTCTGGGGCGGGGCATGCAAATTCTGTCTGCTAACTTGACATTGGCCTTTTCTCAGGTTCAAAGGTACGATTCGGCGTCCAAGAAGACCCCTTGTGTCACTTCCTTCGACACTAACTCCCTGTGATGTATTCTCCGCGGTCTCATTCCCTCCCTCGGGGAACGGAGGTTACAACAGTAACCGAGATGTTTTCAACATTAAATATCAGCTTATACTACTTAAGCATGCATGTTTTTGCATGTTGCACACTGGTTTGATGTGCTTGTGCCAATAACAGTTTTAGGTGAATGCAAAGTTTGCATTATACAAAAAAAAAATAAAACCCTTAAATAAGTTTGGAGAGTGTGGAAACTTGTACACTCTCCCAAATAACCCATCAACCTGACATTGAAACAGCCCTGTCTTGGCTGATGAAATCCTTTGTAATGTTTCAAAGTCGACATGCTATTACTAAACCAGGACGGAAGTTATAAACACTTCCCTTCAAGGAAAACATGTACTCTGTGTCCTCTAAGGTGTACCACATAAGCATATAGTTCATTTACATTTAAAGAATGTGTCATGAAAATTTAGCAGTTTCCTAAAGCAATTGGAGTCAAGCAGTAAATCTATTGACATCATCTTTCAACCCCTCAATCACGCTAAAAATCACTTTGCAATGTTGCATTAGGGTAGATAAATCATAGTCTGTTAGAGGTGCACAGGTCACACCCATTTACTTGCGCACTCTCTCATCTCTAAATCTCTCCACAACCTCCATTGTTAAGATGTTGTAAGCCTTCTCAAGATGTGACAATCAGATGAATTGCACTTGGGATTGGTGACGCCTTCAGTCTGATTAGTTCTGACACCACCTGATGCCCTCACAGCAGTACAGAGAGAGAATGAAAAGGAGGGAGGGATGTCAGGGGTGTTGTGGAAGCTGTAGATGGTTGAAGCTTGTGCCTCTGCTTTGCTCTCTGGGTCAGAGCACAATGAAGGCCAATGGGATAAGGTTCACACCAAATTAACACCAAGCCAAAAAAAAAAAAGAGCACTGTCCCAAGGACAGATATTATAATAGCAATTTTCCCCCAGCCTTTTGCTGCTCCACATTTGAACCTCACTGCAGGACTAATGCACATACATTTGTGAGGACCAGCTTTATGAATAACATTCAGTTTGATTCACAGCTAATTCTGAAACTTGAAGCCTAGCCGTTTACACTGGGAATTTACATCAGTTTCGCCGGATGTGTGAAATTAACAGGTGTTTACAGGGTCCAAAACTTATGTGATCTGATCAATCGAACCATATTTGGAAGTATTCAAAAACGCATGCGATCACAATGAATTTGTAACACTAATAAAATAAAAATTGGCTACTGACCTTTCAATCAATCATTGCACTAAAACAACCTTTTTAGAACCCATTTTGCTAAATAATTTTTACATGGCTCATATGTATTGTTTCAGTTTCCTGGAGAAATAAACACTAGCGGTGCTACAGCAACTACTTTTATTAACTTTTACACAAAGCACAATAAAAACAGATTATTATCAGTTCATAAACATTTACTTTTCACCCTATTCCTCACACAATGCTATCATATGACATCAAAAGTGGTGGTGGCGTAGTGGGCTAAAGCACATAACTGTAAACAGAAGGTTGCTGGTTCGATCCCCACAGCCACCACCATTATGTACTTGAGAAAGGTTCCTATCTCCAGGTTGCTCAAGGGGAATTGTCTCTGTAATAAGTACACTATAAGTTGCTTTGGATAAAAGCGTCTGCCCAATGCATAAATGTAAAACACTTTTACCACAGTGCATGACTTAAGGCAATACATTTTAATATTTGCATTACATGGCCAAGTATATTTATAAGATTCTTAGCTTGCAATCAAATTATACGTTAGCTTAAATGACACAGTTCTAAAAGAAAATTCTGAAAATACACTCACTGAACATTTTATTAGGAACACTGTGGTCCTAATAAAGAGCCCAGCATTGTTTTTTGCTGTTGTAGACCATCCGCCTCAAGGTTCTGTGCAGACGCGGCATCAGCCGATTTTGCCGGGGCTTCAGCCCCGAATGTTTTGAGTATAGCCCCTAATGTATTTTGAAAAGTTGACTGACAAATATGAAACCGGACAATAGCCTATGTAAACCCCCGAAATCATAAGTCATATTTCATTGTGCTTTGGCTTTGCACATACTGCATACAGCCTGTAAAAATAGACATAGGTCTTTAAAAATAATCTAGCCTATAGAATAAGTTTCTTTGCTGTCGGTAGCCTATGGGCTACTCCGTTTCTTCCTCTCTGCAGCAGTTAGGGGAGGAGCTAGCACAGTCATTGACATCAACTAACGTTACTTAGTGGAGAGTTAACAGCAGTTAGCAGGAAAAGCAGCAAAAATGAAGCAAATGAGGCTTTGGGGATTTTTCCGAAAGAAGTCAGTGGGTAAGAATTCCAAAATGTTTTGGTCCTTAAATTCTGAAGATCATCATCTGGCTGGCTTTCACCCACAGTAGGCTAATTATTACCATAGGCTACGTTATCACTTGGACCAGCATGCTTATCATCGCATTTGAAGATAAACAACGGCTACACATTTCGAGATAAGTGTGCCCATTTCTAGAAAAGTGTAGGCTACATAACCTTGCTATTGTTCATGCTGTAGGTAGCCAGGAACACTAGTTTTATCCCACTGCACTGAATACTTTCCTTGTTTATTAGGTGTTGTTTTCTCTAAAGATAACCAATAAGCATTAACATAAAATGTACGTGTGACTTGTTTTGTGACATTAGTTTGTAGTAAATATACACTTTGATTTGATTAAATAGTTTTGTAGAGGGTAGCAAAGATGAACTACAGACTGAGGAGCCAGCAGCAGCTGTGCCAGAATCAGGCATGGAAACTGGTAACAATTAATCAAGTCACTTTACTTTAGAGAAAGTTAAATGACTAAAGTCATTCATGTATTGCTTTAACTTAGGATCTTATCCATCATTTTGACTATTTATGTAAAAAAATATAAATTATTTATATTAAATATTTTTTACCTCACTTTACTCACTATAATATAACTCTGATGACTTTATGGTAATGTACATGAAAAATCAAGAATCATGATAGATCTTAGGGCAATCCCACTGATCTGCTCTTCCCAATACATTTTCTTCAATGGTATTGGTCTACAATTTGAAATATGTAGCACTTGATGAATTAATTGTTTGAAGCTGATTCGCAATAAGTTATGTGCTGTATCTGTTCTTTTGCATCACAGATGATTCAGG
Source organism: Moxostoma hubbsi (assembly GCA_032164185.1). Lineage (NCBI taxonomy): Eukaryota > Metazoa > Chordata > Actinopteri > Cypriniformes > Catostomidae > Moxostoma > Moxostoma hubbsi. The sequence goes on from JAVLUX010000044.1 coordinate 13,210,414, forward strand.
GAGGAGAGAGGATGAGTTAGACGAGGATAGTTTTATAAGAGATAAGGATAAGATTTAGAAACTGTAGAAACAGGCCCAGCAAGAGAAAAACTCAAAGAATACCCTTTCACCAGCTTTAGTTTACAGAGAAGGGCCTTCCAGTAAAAATGGTTTGACTCTTTTGAGCTTCTCATGCAACATTAATTGATGAGAGAGACAACAGCAAGTGATGAGAGAGTGAAATATAACAAGTAATGAGAAGGACACCAGATAGACAGCAAGAGGTGAATAGTGTATGTTGAATGTGTGTGTGTGTGTGTGTGTGTGTGTGTGTGTGTGTGTGTGTGTGTGTGTGTCTGTGCATAATGTTAAACTAACGTTAACATTAAACACCTTTTGTCTCTCTGGTAGCTTTCTGGTGGAAGGAGAGAGAAAAAGTCAGCAACACTTGATGAGAAGGGAGAGCGACGGGAGCAGGTGAAAATAGATTGACTGAACTCTCTAGGACAGTTGTTTTGTTGACTTAAAATGTAATATACCAATACACAATAGTTCATATTATGTTCTACTAAAGTCTCACACAATTAAGATGTACTTTGACTGTAAGTAAAACGTTACTGTAAAAAAAAAAACTCTTCGAGTGATCCCTGTATTTGCGTAAAATGGTCTGGGCTAAGCCCCAGATGACCTTCAATGCTGGAAACGCCTCTGGTTCTACGTGTGGTGAATTCTGAAATAATATTCTGCTCTACTATATTTTGTACAGAGTGGTAATCTGAGTTACCATAGCTTTCTGTCAACTTGAACCAGTCTGGCCATTCTCAGTTGATCTTTCTCATCAACAAGGCGTTTCTGTCTGCAGAACTGGTGCTTACTTGATATTTTTTGTTTTGGCACCATTCTGAGTAAATTCTAGAGACTGTTGTGTGTGTAAATCCCAGGAGATCAGCAGATACAGAAATACTATAACCAGCCCGCCTGGCAGCAACAATCATACTACAGTCGAAATCATAGAGATCTAATTTTTTTCCCATACTGATGGTTGATTTAACTGAAGCTCCTGACCCATATCTGAATGATTTTATGAACTTCATTGCTGCCACACGATTGGCTGATTAGATTATCACATGAATAAGTAGGTGTAGAGGTATTCCTAATAAAGTGTAAATAAGTCTAATTGAACATTTTGGAAAAGCCCACATATACACATGCACAAGACTTCACGGAACATGGAGTTAGAAATCATTCAGTGATAAAGATCATGTGATGCACACACACATCTGAAATTCAGTTAATATTCTTGACAAAAATTACAATGAGCATTCCACTGAAAAAGTCATGACACTATGCCGAATTTTTGATCATCATCAACATAGCGAGGAATAGTCACAAAATCAAAGACCCTCTACTCCAGTGGTAAAAAGAGAAGCATTTGAGAAATAAAGGTGAAATGACAATCTGTTTATTCTTAGCACTTATGATTGGTTCACCCAAGAGAGATTTTAATACCAGGTGTAAAAAGGGCCTTGGTCATGAAGTTCAACCAACCAAAATAAATCTATTTAGATCTGTATTCAATTTCAAGTACCCTCAGATGATGAGTAAATCTGCTATTAGCCATTTTGCTTGGTGTTCTATGGCCTGAGGATTTGTGAGGAACATTCTGTCGAGTGTAAAGAATGGCCCTCAAATTTGAGATGACATGAATGCTTTAGCATCTAATCAGACTACTGAGATGGAGAGAAACAGGATCTGCCTAATCTGATTTATGCTCACAGTCACATTCTGTCTGATCACATCATTCTGAGGCAGAGTTTTGATCTTGTGTCCTCATGAGCAGAATTTGCCCCTTTTGGAAATGGTGCAAGCATTTGCGAGGGAAAATGGCTCTTGTGCAAATGAGGAAAATTATTTTGGTGCACCAGTGTGAGTGACATCTGACACCCGATCAAAACTTATGAACTTAAAATAACATCAGAATAAAACATCTAACCTATCCATAAATGCAATCTATATTTAAAATTGGCATCTTTTCATTGATTTTAAAGTAAACAAAAAATTGCTCTGAAAGGCTTTTTGGTTTTCTCCACTATGTTGGATTAGTATTTCCAGCACTGGAGTTTTTAAAAGGGTGAATAGAGAGGTGCATCTGAAAGTACGCTGTTTTATGGTCGTTACAGTGACACTGAACACAGCAGTCAGGCTGATAATATTTTAATAAATACTTAAAAAATGTTGAATGATGTCAACTGGATGTTGCGCTGTGTCAATACTAAACTAACAGGTAGTGAATGCAGACTCTGAGCGAGCATTGCCCTGTGATACATTTTTCACACTGGACTTGGAATCAGAGCGTAAGTTGCACATACATTTTTTCATTCACATAGGAAGCATTAACAGCACACTGGAATGGCACTTCTGTTGCACTTCTCACGCTGAATTAAAGTGCCAGTGCACTGTTGATGGACATCATGAAGATGAGTTGACATGAAAAAAAAAAGATATTGCACAGAATAAGCATGTATCTGTAGTATAATCTGTTTGTGTATTTATTAAAGCTTGTGGGAAAACAAAATAAAATAATAACAATAAAAACATTACAGTAAATGACAATGTAATTATTTTAATTATTTAGCTTAAGCAGACATAGTGTTTTAGCATTAAAAACTACAGCATACTACAAGTCGTAGCCTAAAACAAAACAAAAAATACCCTATATACTATATATCAAAGATCATCTCTCACTTTCAAACTGGGGAAGGATCCATTGAAATGTGGTTCCTACAGACCCATCAGCCTTTTGAACTCAGACACAAAGATAATTGCCAAAGTTTTAGCCAGTAATTTGGACAAATACTTACCACATCTAATCAATCCTGATCAGAATGGCTTTGTAAAAGGCAGATAAGCTTTTCATAATATATGCTGTGTGCTCAATATTATGCATATTAAAAAGAAGTCCCTGACACAGCTTTACTCTCCCTAGATGTGGAAAACGCATTTGACAGGGTGGAGTGGAACTACTTTTTTGAAACTCTCTCCCGTTTTGGAATTGGTCCCTACTTCATAAAATGAATAATAATTTTATATTCTAACCCAACAGCGGAGATATTGATTAAAAATGTGATCTCTAAAACTTTTCAGCTTTCTCGAGGCACACACCTGGGCTGCCCCCTGTCACCTCTTCTTTTTACATTGGCCATAGAGCCTATATCCATTGCAATACGAGAACACAACAATATTTTATTTGTATTGGCGGCCTTGAGCATAAACTATCCCTATATGCGGATGACATTATATAATTTTTTTCCAACTTGAAAATGTCAGTACCTGCACTGTTGAGCCTGATTAATACATTTTGAAACTTTTTGGGCTATAAAGTGAATGAGACCAAATCTATTATTTTATTTCTTAAAGAATCAGAGCGTCTTTCTCCATTCAACAACGCACAACAAGGATTTAAGTATTTAGGTATTAATATCATGCCAGCCTTTAGTGACTTGATCCCCAGTAATTATAGCTATGTGACTAAATCGTTCAATGAAGCAATTAACAAGTGGATATCTTTACCAATATCTCAGATTGGACACATTAATATAATAAAAATGAATGTCCTTCCTAAATTCTTATACTTATTTCAATCTGTACTGCTTCCCCCTACATAATTTATATATATATATATATATATATATATATATATATATATATATATATATATATATATATATATATGAGGAAACTCTTCACCAACTTTATCAAATAGAAGGCCTAGGTTAAGGCTTTCACTTTTTTACCTTTCATATGAAAGAGGAGGGCAACAATGCACAAATCTTAAATGGTATAACTGGGAATCTCAGTTTAAAGCAGCTATGTTCTGGTTTGCAGATGTAAACTCTACCCCTTGGTTATGGATTGAAGCAAGCAATGTTGGACAGCTAACATTGAATTTATATTTGTACTCTGCACCACTGCCCAAACTGAAAAAGATCACTTCTAATCCCTTTATTAAACACACAATAGTGATATTTGATAGTTTATTTAAAGCATCTTGGAGAGAGCCCACAACTATCACAATGTTCCCTTATCAGGGGAAATACAAATATATACCAGGAACGCACAATGCTGGTTTTAAAATGTTGGCACAAAAAGGCCTCAGTAAGATGGTAGACTTATATGATAATAATGTCCTGCATAGATTTCAAGAATTAAAACAAAAGTTACCGTGTACCCATTTCTTCAAATACCTAGAGATCAGGGATTTTATTAAAAAGGCACAGCTCTACTCTCTTCTTTTACCAACCTTATCCTCTTTAGAAAATATTGTATTAAATTACTCTACAGGGGTCGGGCAGGTCTCTTTATTCTACAAATTAATTATCTTTAACAGGAAGGAGTCTGCTGAAGCTAACGGGTTGCCTGGTGTCGGGATTTAGGAGAAAATACATCGAAGGTGGAGTGGCAGGATATTTACTTACAGGCACAATCCCAAACTATAAATACAAAATTTAAACTTCTACAGTACAAATGGACCATGAGAGTCTATATAATTCCTGATTTGTTACAAAAATGTAATCCCAACATTCCTGATCAATGTATAAAATGTAACTCTGAAAAAAGAACCTTATTTCATTGTCTATGGGATTGTCCTGTAATGCAACTCTTTTGGGGAAAAATCTTGGACTTTTTGACACAAGTGGTGCAGCAAAGGGTCCTTATGTGCCCAAAACTGTGAAACTTACTTATATTGTTAAAGGAAAACCTGAATTTTATTTTAAGATATGGAATCCCTTCATCGAATTTATGAAAGAATCTGATCCAAATAATTTATTTCTGTGATTTTAATATGCACCAAGTATTATAACACAAATGTATCAAAGTACAAATTTATGAAGGCAAAATCCTAGTGTGGTGTTTCTCATGTTTGTTTGTTTGTTTGTTTGAAATGTTTAAGATCCAAACTCAATAAAGACAAAGATTTAAAAAAAAAAGATTATCTCTCACATAAATGGCAAGGAATAACAACCAAAAATGTGATATTAATAGTAGCACAATGGAGTTCTCATGCGAACATTTCCATTATTTGATTGTCTGACCATTTATAGGCCTACTTAACGTTAGCTAACAGTATTTTTAAGCATCACTATTGTGCTATACATTGTTTGTTGTTGGTAGAATTTCATTTTAAGGAAAATATAACAATGGTCCATTTAGACTTCTACATTTTCAAAATGTTCTCTCAGGGGTTACCCCTGAACCCCCAAACAATATATTTCCTTAATAGTCACAAGGCCTCATATGCCTCTTGAGTATCTGAAAATATTCAAACACAAATACTGGACTGTTGTCAGTCAGCTTCAAAATGAACAGTTGATTTTATCATTTAATATTTGTAACAAAGAGCTCTTGATTGTTTAACTCATTGAAATGTTTTAATCTTTTGGTATTTTAACCCCACTACTTTGGCTTTTTCTCTGGAGCCAAATGCCCTAATCCTTGCCCAGTTTTAAAGAGACTGTTTTGACTTTTTTTTCTTTTTCTTTTACAAAGTACTTTTACTGCCGACTTGGAAATTTAAATTAGTCCTACTATTTAAAAAAAAATTGCATTCCTTATGTCATTTCATAGCTATACTGACAAAGTAAGTTATTGTCCGGACCTTTGCTGGGAAGGAAATTGTAACGCTTAAGACGGTAAGGAGGAAAATGGGACCGACTTGACAAACACATAGACATTTAATGACACTTTTCAGTGTATAAAGAAACAAAAACATGCACTGCTTTTAGGCCAGCTGCGTCAAATCATAAAGACAGTCAGACATGCGGACAAGCTTCGTACATCTCTCTCTCCTGTCTGCTGATGTCTCTTCTCCTTAAATACTCCTGCCTCCCCTTGCTGGAATGCGAAGCCAGTGTGGCGGACAGGTGGAAGTCAAGTCGTGAGCAGGTGATAAGGATGACGAGGATGAGGAGAAAGAGAGCAACATTTTTATGAGTTCTAACACCTCACTGTCCCTCCACTGACAACCTTTGCAGATGTCTTCCATATTCACTGAATGACCAAAAAACTGCAAATGAATTGAATGGCAAATGTTTGTAATGACTCCCGCCAGCGCACTGAATGCAGAATTGTAAAGAATGTTGATGTAGAGTGACGTAAAAGTCCCATGAATTCCGATATGACTGTTCAGACCGAAAAAATCAGACGTTATAGCACATATAGCTGGGCTGTTTGGCCGGTGCTGTTAACACTTCTTACAAATAATTATTTGGATATGCTTAGCCTGTGGTAGGGGGGCCCCTGGTGACAACGGGGCCATGCCGCTTAATAGGTAGGGTCGGTACTGCAGCTGTTGCATTATGGCGAGTGTGAGATAAAAATACACTTGTAAAAGTTGATCAGTGAAGATGTCTAATGTGCTGTTTTGTCATTTATCAAGTAGGCCTATATATTAGCTTTCAGATTTCTTTAGTTATTCTTAATTAGATTTTCAGCACCTGCTTATGCATTTGTTGTGACACAGTAATACATTACATTTTACATTTCTTTTATTCATTTTTTTACTGCAACTGTGCCCCTACATTTTTGAGTGTGCCACTAACATGGGGGCACTAGTGCTCCTAAACAAATTTGTTAGTGTAAAGCCCTGCCCTTTGGTCTGTCCTGTATACAAGCTTCTTTCATTTTATTTTCTTTCTATTTATTACTAAATAAATTAGTAATATTTGTTCACCTCAAAAGTACAATGTACTTGTAACCCACATAAAGGAGCCTTTTTTTTATTTGAAGTCTTTTTTTAAGAACAATACCAATAAGTAGCCAATTATTGTATTGGGAAAATAATAATAATAATAATAATGAAGCAAAATAGCAACATCCAGTTTGCTAATTTCAGGGGCTGAATGCACCAGCTGAGCAACTGCCATTGAGAATGGCTTTCTCTAGGAATTGTAGACCTTTGTGATCCAGACTATGAGGGATCATAGCAAGGGCGCCAGCCACTTGTACATGTTTTAAGGTCAAACATGACCCTATGGTTATTTTGAAATAGAAACTAATGCATTTCGATTTTTTTTTCCAATTGCTAAAATATACATATACTTGACCTGACTTGATCCTGGAAGTTCAATTTTCTCACCCTTTTTAGTTTTTTTTTTCATTGTAATGATGATTTGCAAATTTTTACACTGTTGAATGCCTGTAGCAACGGTTGCCAGGGCTATGCTTACAGGTGTTAGAGAGGACTGCTGTTTAACAACAAACAGTAAAAATTTAAGTCTTCAACTGTGTAAAATGAAATACCACCCTCCGGCCAACCTCCCGCTCCATTATCCCCTCACTCGCGAACAAGACACCGAGGTACTTGAACTCCTTCAATTAGGGCAATACTTCCTTCCCTACCCGGAGTACACACTCCATCGGTTTCCTGCTGAGAACCATGGCCTCATATTTAGAGGTGTTAATCCTCATCCCAGCCACTTCACACTCGACTGCCAAGCAATCCAGTGAGAGCCGAAGGTCACGGACCGATGATGACATGAAGACTACATAATCTGCAAAAAGAAGTGATGAGATCCCCAGCCCACTGAACTTCACACTTTCCGTACCCTGACTACGCCTCGATATCCTGTCCATGAATATCACAAACATGATTGGTGACAAAGCGCAGCCCTGGCGGAGACCAACCCCCACATGGAACGAACTCGACTTCGTGCCGAGGACCCGGACAGCTCTCGCTTTGGATTTTCAGGGATTGGATCGCCCTAAGAAGGAACCCCCCCACCCTGTACTCCCGCAGTCTCTCCTGGGGGACCTGGTCATACGTCTTCTCCAGATCCACAAAACACATGTAGACCGGATGGGCATACTCCCAGGCCCCCTCCAGGATCCTTGCAAGAGTAAGGCCGTTCCACGGCCAGGATGGAACCAGCATTGTTCCTCTTCAATCCGAGGTTCAACAATCGTCCGAACCCTCCTCTCCAGCACCTTGGAGTAAACTTTACCAAGGAGGCTGAGAAGTGTGATACACACTCTCTGATCCCCTTTTTGAAGAGGAGAACCACCACCCCGTTCTGCCACTCCTTAGGCACTGTCCCAGACTTCCATGCAATGTTGAAGAGGCGTGTCATCCATGACACCCCCTCCACATCCAAAGCTTTCAGCATTTATGGTCGGATTTCATCAATTCCCGGGCTTTGCCACTGCGGAGTTGTTTGACTACCTTAGTGACCTCCCCCAGTGAAATTTAATCTGATCTCCCATCAGCATCTGGCTCTGCCTCTAGCATAGAGGGCGTGTTGGGATTTAGGAGTTCTTCAAAGTGTTCCTTTCACCGCCCAATCACCTCCTCGGTTGAGGTCAGCAGCATCCCATCTTTGCTGTATACAGCTTGGATGGTTCCCCGTTTCCCCCTCCTAAGGTGGTGGACGGTTTTTCAGAAGCACAGTGGTGCAGACCGAAAGTCCTTCTCCATGGCTTCTCTGGACATTTCCCACACCCACTGCTTTGCCTCCCTCACAGCAGAGGCCGCAGCCCTTCGGGCCTGTCGGTACCTCAGGGACAACAAATCCCGGAAGGCCTCTTTCTTCAGTCTGACGGCTTCCCTGACCACCAGTGTCCACCATGGTGTGCGAGGGTTACGGTCCCTTGAGGCACCTAAAACCTTGAGGCTTCAGCTCTCCACCGCAACGTTCAAAGCATGGAAGCTTTGAATGTTGCCCACTCCAGTTCAATGTCCCCAACCTCTGCAGGGATGCCTGAAAAGCTCCGTCGGATGTGTGAGTTGAAGATCTCATGGACAAGGGCCTCCTCCACACATTCTCAGTTCACCCACACTACTCTGTTCAGAGTCTTTCCCCACCCGCTGACCCAACTCACCACCAGATGGTGATCGGTTGACAGCTCTGCCCCTCTCTTCACCCGAGTGCCCAAAAAATGGCCTCAGATCCGACGACACGATTACAAAATCGATCATCAACCTTCAGCCTAGGGTGCTCTGGTACCACATACACTTATGAACAGCCTTATATTCGAACATGGTGTTTGTTATAGATAATCCATGACTAGCACAGAAGTCTAATAACAATCATCCACTCGGGTTCAGAACGGGAAGGCCGTTCCTCCAAATCAAACCTTTCCTGGTGTCCCTGTATTTTCCCACGTGCACATTGAATTCACCCAGCATCACTATGGAGTGCCCTACTGCGGCCCTATTCAAGACTCCATTCAGGGCCTCTAAGAAGATTTTCCAATGGGTGGTGGGCCCAAGGGATGTAGAGGGGGGTGTCAAGTCGCTTCTTCGGGCTGTGCACAGGCTTCCTCTGGCCAGGGTAACTCCTCCTCTTGCCGTTTTTTCCATGGAGTCTTTGTGAACCATTCTTAGTCTGGCCCCTCACCTGAGACCACATTGCCTTGGGAGACCCTACCAGGAGCACCTGGCTCCAGACAACTCAGCCCTCAGGTTCATAAGGGCACACAAACCTCACCACCACGATAAGGTGATGGTTCCCGGAGAGGCACAGCATCATGCAAAATCTCTCTACTAAAAGCTGTCTCTCAATTAATTTGAGAACTGCATCTTTCATTAAAACCACAACTAAAAATAGTCATTTTAGTCGACCCCACTAATATAAATGAGAATTGGCGTGTGGAATTTTCATGCCACTCCCCCAGACATATGGGTATAAAAGGAGTGACGCTGCAAATACACATCAGATATCTTCTTCAGAGCCGAGAGAGCAGTCACAGAGCTGAATTCCTCTGCCGTCTCATTCATTTCTCCAAGCTGTTGGTTCTACGGTGCTTTCCAGCGGTTCTCCCCCTCGCACACTACGTTGTGCTGAGCACACACCCCTGGAGCTTCAGCAGCAGAAAAAGTGCTCATGGAGTGAATAACTTTGTTTATATAAATATTTATATTCCCATATATATATATATATATATATATATATATATATATATATATATATATATATATATATATAAATCACAAATAAAGGAGTATATTTCTCTAAAAGAGTGGCGCAAATGGAGAGCGTTTTTCGTTTGTGTATGTTTCCTAGTTGCGATCGTTACCTCTCCGCTTTCCACTGCCACTATCGCTGCTTCTCGTGTTGGCCATTGCCCATGCAGGGACAGCGTTTGTGGATGGATCATGCTCTCACTGCGAGGGCATGATTGTGGCAACGTTGCGGTCTCAGCTTTCTCTCGTAATAGGGAAAGCCACCCAGTGGCTCCCCGACCCAGTCCTTCTACCCACGGGTATGAGACGGGGTCGGTTAGCACTGGGGGCGATTATTCAATGGGAGCTTCTCCACCGGGAAAACCCCACGGACCTCCCATTCCCCAGCACGTTCGTTTGCCCCAGAGAGTTCGCGATGTGATCACCGGCTCGTCTCAGGGCGAGTTTGCGGTCATGTTCGCAGCTTGCGAAGTGGATGAGCTTTCGATTACAGCATCGGAGAGTGGGTTGGTTCCATCTGTCGCCATGCGCAGCTGACGGCCACGCTTGCCCGGGCGGCCGTGAGCATCGGGGTGGAGTGGAACCCTCGCGGCTCGGTGATCGTCCCGGGGCTCCAAGCGTCGCTGACGGCCACGCTCTGCCCCCGTGCCTTTCTTCCCGGAAGTGCATGATGAGCACACAGTGAACTGACCAATCCTAGTGTACTGGAACTAGCAGAAACAACATGTCGACTTAGCTTTTGATCATGTTGATGAAACACCAGAGGACCTGGTTTACTTTTATGGGGGTCCAGGAAAGTGGTTTCGAACCACCTCAACAAACTCAAAATGACAGATTTTGTTCTAAATTACATTACTTTGAGTAATTTTTAGTCATTTTAGTCTGTAGAATTTACAACCATATTGGAAGTATTTTATGTCTCCAAAGCCATCTAACAAACACATTAATTGGGACAAGGCAATAAGCCCAATTGCCAACATACAAAAGCACAACCAGATAAAGGATAAAACCACCTGAGCAAGGAAATTAAAGGTGCTCTCAGAGACATGGCCAAGCACACTGTTTCAGAAGGACTGAACTTCAAAGCTTTTGCGACACATTATATTTTGTGTATTTACAATTATGCATACATTATAAAACAAGAATAAGTGTGGGCAAAAAGGCATTTCTTTTTAGTTCATATATCACCTGTTAGAAGCCCTTATGTTTCATGCTTGAGTTTATTTGGTGGAAAAGACACACAGTCCCAACCCTGGTCATCTTTACCCTGAACCATCACTGAGAATTAATCTGCCTTAAGGTAAAACTGGCCTCAAAACAACTTTCACCCCAAATAGCCCAGTGATTTGAACATTAGTGATTTAAAGACCAGGCTGCTTTCAACAAAGCCTTCTTTGTTTAATTTGCTGTGCATGAACAATTGTCATACTGTCTCTCCCTTTCAATCAATCATTGCATGATTAAAATGCACAAAAGTTTGTTCCTTTACAGGAGAAAACTTATCAGATTTTCAATGATTTTCAAATGATTGACCAAAAAGAAAATAGGTCTGCAGAACTTTACAGTAACCTAGTTTCCATCCACTTTTCATGCTGTTTGGTTATGTTAAAGTGAAAATGCATGAAAAACTTTTTGCAAAATTTGCAGTCTTCTGCTTGTTTCCTTTGAAATGGCCTTTTATAGATAAAAATGGTGTGCATAATGACATAATGCTTAAAAAAAAACACTTTGTTTGCTTATGTTTTGGTTTATCCCAAAAGAAATATGCCCTTAAGCCGTTTCCATTTAGAAATATGTGTATATCGCTAATGGTGTACATTTCGCCTCCCAGATGACCCTATTTTGTTCCCCCCAAAGTTGGGGGAGTAAAATTGGGAGAGCATTGAGACAATTCATTGAAATTAGCCAGCTTACTATCATTTATATTTCACAAATAAATGCAATCAGAAAACGATTAATTGCAATCAAAAGGGAGCTTTAAGGACTGTAATATTGGTCCTGATGTTGCGCCTATTGCATGTTGCCACCGGTTCCGACCCCAAAGCAAATCATCATGGCCCTGTTCAAGCTGGCTACCTGCAACAAGTAGTGGGGAAACTTTCGGTCTTAGTATAAGGACTTCCATCGATATGTATATGTTGTGTGCCCAGCTATTAAAGAAAAACTGATGTGGTGTAATATCAGGGTTTACATATGATACATTCCTGAAATTCTATTTTGAACAATTATCTAATCTAAAGCATCGCCATCACAACTGCATTATGTCCTGCACATTTGTCCAGCAACTTTTTAATCAAATTTTAGCATCATAATGCAATTTACATTATCTGAAGAAGCTCAGCAATTGCGATCCGAGGTAAAGAGGGTTAGATTAAAAATATGTAAAAGTTTTGAAATATTCAAAAGCTCATTTTCTAAAAGTGAACTCGGCATTGGACAAATAGTTCTGATAGTTTATAGTCTTGAAAAAGTGTAGAACATTCTTCATCTACAGAACAGTGTAAGACTAAGAATATATACCTTGTCATAATGATTAACACAGACTAACGATTGGGGTAAATATTTTCGCGTGACACTGTATTTTTGCATTAATGCCTATTTTCTTGAAAAACTGGTTTGGAAACACTTTTTGTCATGACATTTGAAGTATCGATAGAGTTTATGCGCTAGAGTTAATCTTAAATATTATGTCGACTTTGGTGAAATATTAGCTTCACAAATATCAGCTATATCGGTAAACATTTTTATGCGCTACACTTTTTGTCACAAAAAAACCCTTGGATGGAAACAGTTAGTGTCAGTCTTCAGAAATATCCAATTGAACTGCAGAGTTAAATAATACATTCAAGTCTGGAAGACTAAAATGGAGTGACTTTCAACTCTCAACTGAGTTCCTTGTTTATGGTCTTATTAAACAGTTTTATTAAAGTTTATACAATTTGTGATAAAAAAGAGAAACCATACCCATAGACTTTATTGTGGGATAACAAATGATTGCTGTTCAAGAAAATAAGTAGATAATGGCATTCTGTCTTTTGCATAATTCAATCTCAGCAGTTGTGAAATAGTTTTAAAGAATTTGTAAAAGGGAACTTTTATCCACATGCAGCTGCACAGTATGTGGTATTTCACAATTGCACAGGAAAAATAAGGATTTTTCACTATTGGCAGAGTCTCATCCCATTCATCCTTGATAAAAGCCTTCTCTTATGTCATTTTCTTCAAATGACATTTCAGAGTAGCACTGAGACATCAACATACCAAATGTAACCACAACAAGATCTACTGTGAAATATACTGAATGGTAGAAACTAATGGAAGAATGTTACCAGCAAAATATGAATGTTTCTTTGTTGCAGACTTACAGTAAATGCGTTATAAAAAGCTGAAGTTCCCCCTTCTGGTAGCTGATATAGGACTGACTGACTTTAAAGGACAAATAACACTTATATAATTCATCCAAAAGTAAAAAGTCTGTCATTTTCTACTCACTCTCATGTTGTCCCAATCCCTTATGCTTTTATTTTTATCCGTGGTAAACAGAGACATTTGGAAGAAATTTTATTTGGAAGAAATTTTAACCATGACGTTTTTATCTGTCAAAGAGTTGCTGAAGCCGTCCTACCTGTGTCTGTTCTGCTGCATTCCAAAATAGTGACACAATCATGAAGACCTTGTGAAAGTGTGTCATTGTCAATCTATCCCATTGTCCATATGCAACTTTCAGTGAGTAAAAATAAATGTAATTCAATAAAAATGAAAGGTCTCTGCTTTCTGATGCCATTTTAGTGTAGGAAAAACACTTGGTGACAGAATCACTATGGATTTCAATCAGCATTTGTGATAATATGCAGCTGAGTGCGAGTATGTAACCAGAGCGGAGTGGAAGCAAAGTGGCATTATTTTGCCTGGAACGAGAACCGAGTTTTTTTGAAAATCGGAGCGTCATTGTTTTCTCTTGCTCCAAGAGCAACCCACTAATGCCCCATCACAAGCACAACATCTGAAAAGTGAATCTCGAGACTCTTTTTTTGCAGAAAAATGTGTTTGTCTTAAATAGCCACTAATGTTCAGCTGGAACAAAACCAGTGTTTTGCATGTTTTCCCTTGTTGGATATTCAGTGAGCCAAGAAAGAGAGAAATTAGGGAGAGCATAATAAGAAAATTACTTCTTTGATCCCAGATGTAAAGTGGTAGGCATGGTTTCTACATGTGACTATCATGAGGCAGTCAACAAGTAGGGGTCTTCAATAAAAGATTCTTACATTTCTATCTAAACAAAACAAATCTGCACTTGTCATTTCCCCTGGATTAAAACATGTCATTAAAACACCGGCAATATATAACACATTGAGCAATTGTGAAAACTGTGCTCACCCTGCATGCCCATCCTATAATTCCTTTTCCAACAAATGCTCTTTCACATGATGATTTATCTTTGATGTGTCTTCAAGGCAAAGTTCATGATTAAGATCAGGGCAGCCATAACTATGAATCCTAATGCAACTTCCTGAATGAAGACTTACAGAGCAAGTGAATGAGAAAGAGTGCTCACTATAAATACTTGAATTTTATGAACTGATTAAATTTGGCACCACTGGCTATGTTTACATGTACTCCAGTCGTCTGATTATTGCCAACAATCAGAGTAAGGAATGTGTAGGTTAAGATGTTTACATTACACGGGCAAACCTTTTCATTCCTGTTTATATGCAGCTTTCCATTTGATTATTCACCAAGAGTTGTGTTTATTTTTGGTTTAAAGTTGGCAGTCTTGAAGCCCCTTCAGAGTACACTGACAGTTTGCAGCTTTTAGGGTACATGGCCTCCCTGATTTTGTAGAAGCAACACATCTGGGGGAGCTCAGGAAACAAAAGGAGTTTATATTAAGAGCTTTACACAACATGGACATCATGCATTTTATTTATGATCAGAAATAGGGATGCACCAATATTCATATTTTTGGCTGATGCCGATTTTAACAAAAACTATAGGCCAATGCAATTTTTAAAGGTGTACAACAGCTTATTTATTGTTCTAACAATAAATAATTTCCATTGAACATGGATTGGATCTGTTGGAAACATGAATTTTTTAAAATGTTATTTTGTTCTTCAAAAACATTTTTGCACTTCAGTTTTTGCAGCATTTTAATGTTTAGTAATCGAGCAAAGCCATATTGCAATTTCAATCTTAAATCAGTCAATCATGCAGCATTCATTTATATCATACCGATATCTCAGAAGTTAAAGTCTGCTGGTTTCATAGCATTTTGGATGGTTCCTCTCATCGTGTAGCCTTTAGGCATGTGCTGCTTTCACAACTGTCATGTCATTTCACTATGCTGAGGCTTCTATATCTTTCATTATATATAAATCTTTAATTCTGTCAAGACTTTGACCACGTTTATGTGCATTTAAGAAATAAATTATTCAATGTGGTTAGAACGATTGATATGCCATATAGTTACTAAGGTTTCAGGACATGTTCGTGACAAGCTAGTTAATTTCTTCAACGATGCATCGTACTGTGGTGGTTACGCTGTGAGTTATGTTGTTGTACAGGAAATGCATCCCAGGTGGGGAAAATATGATTTCCTGAAAGTTCAGCAGTAACATTTGCAAATCAAAGGATGAAAAAAAAACTGTTTGGGACTGTTTCCTGGGAATGATACAAAGTAATTTAGGGTGTTTTTCAGTTTGAGTTGGACTTTCATAACTTGCACATCTACGCATATAAGATTAATTAAGTTTTAATTCAATCATTTAATTTGGTGTTGGTTTTGTTGGTGGACCAGCAAAACCTTGCTGGTGAAGCTTCTTGAGCAGCATGGTCTTTTTGATGAAGCTGGTAAAGTTAGTTTAAGAGCCTGGTGGGGACATCAGCACACCAGCTTTCCATGCTGGTCCTCCTCATGCTAGTCGCTTGATATGACATTTACCTGAATGTATCCAATAAGCAGCATTGAAATTTGTTCACAGAAGTGTTAAACAGCCGTAAACTTCAGTTTGATCTTGTTACGGTTAATGTTCAAACCTTGTATGCTTACATAGATGTCAGCTATAATAAATTATATCCCAATTAAAATATAAGCATAATAAAAGTACATTTCATAAATAGTATATTTGCCCTGTGTAAATAACTATATATAAAATGGCAAATTCTCAGGTCCAGCAAATCCTTCTCTGCTGGCCTAACTTGCCAAATAAAAAAATAAATATTTTTTATCCTTTCATTCTCAATCAACTTTTTGCCTATGTATTTTTAATCGCTTTCTACTCTTAAAATTTTATCCAGTCAGAATTTATTCCTTGATGCTTACAAGCGAAGCGTGACAAATGTTTCACAAATCACATTCCTGAAGCAGTGTGTGAGCTCCACCCCCTGGGCCTTCAGAATTTCTTCAGAATCCCTCAACACTGCAAAACACTGCAAATGAATAGGGAAATGGATGTGGTCTTTAGGATATGTCCCAGTTGAGGCCTGCTAGCTGGCCTTGAGTGATGCAATCACACTTTAAGTGATGTATGTAATTTGAAAGCAAGGATCGCAAGATTGTCATTACTGCCTCTATCGACATTGAGAAAGAGATCATTATGGATATAAAAACACAAGATGTATGGTCTGCATGACCGTGTGATTGCTTAATTTATTAAACAGGAAAGGACTGATTTTCACTTCAAGTAAATTGGTAAGTGATTTTTGCATTGTTATAGCAACATCAGGAGTTTAAATTAGGCTGCTTGAGCATTCAGTGTCAATTTTGAAAAGTAGTGCAACTCGGAAAGTCGTATTTTACAACTTCCAACTAGGAAAAGGGCAATGGATGCATCTTGAAGTCAGAATTACAACTTGTAGGCTTCTGCAGAAGTTCTCAACTCCGATATCACCGAGATACAGGGGCATGATGTCACACAAACATGTCGACACTCAGGGAAATATACAAAATAAGTGATAAACATTCACTTTATTATGTAATATCGATAAATGAGTTTTTTTCCACATTACATGATATTAAAGCTTGTTTAACAAATGCCTGCAGAAACAGATGTATAAAATATTATAATCTCTTCTGAAGCACAAATGCTAGTGCTGCCTCATTTTTTATCAGTTGGGTTGCTAGGAGATATCTCTAATGAGACTCAAACCACTGTTAAGTTAATAGGAGCTCTGCAGATTTGTTTCCTTAAACATCATCTTCCGAATATCGGGGAATGGAATGCATTTATGCTCGGAGATATCATGTAGGAATATCTCACATCCAAGAAAGCAGCATAATCGTGTACCCTGACGAAATGAAATTTATTGCAAACAACATTTAAATTGCAAATATTATTGGATAGATTTTCCCAGGTATTATAGACCTCCTTGGTAGATTCATATGATAAATTATGATTTTTGAATGTCTGTTCGGGAGACGTTCATTTCACAAAACAGTCATGCTGCAGTTAAAATTAGGCTTGCTTGAGCATTAATTGTCTTTTCAAGTTCTGGCTTTCGTGCGTGGACATGTTTATGAATGTAAATTGGTAGTATTAGTTTGCTGAGATATAAAGTATGATGCCCAAAGGTATAGGGTGTTTTATTCATTGTGAAACTGTGTTTTCTTAATGGCATGAATCACACTGAAGGCCTAGACTTTTAATGCATGGCCCCACTGAATATAATAGAATTATAGAATTATTTCATGTAGTGAATGTCAAAACAATAAGCTCTGCTCGTCTTTATTTAGTGAACGGGGAGGAGGATGAGCCTGAATGTTGTTTTGCACAACAGATGATGGTTTGATAACTCTGTTTTTCTCCATTGAACAGCGGTATCTCTTTGAATCTCAAAGATTCCATGTTTGGAATTGAATCCAAGCTTTAGAATCAATTCTCGATTCCCAATGCCTCATAATCGATGAATCGTTTCTTTTTGGAATCGATTCCCAGCCCTTTCGGTTGGTCAAAATTAACAGCACACGATTAACCTTGTTGCCGGTAGGCATCAATAGGGGCTTTCTTGCCATGTATTTTCACTTATTGGACTGTTCTGAACGTGCAATAAAAACAGGGACATTTCCGGGGACAGCTCCAGTGGGGGACAGACCATCAATTACCGGGTGGTCACCCTAGCTTAGAATGCATTTGTGGGTCCTGTATGACCCACATGCGTTTACTATGGTGTTCAGTGCATTTAACACTGGTATTACTCTTGTGATACATTGATTGTTTTCAGTTTAAATTTGTTACATACAACCAAATATACTGCTATGTTAAATACCATGTTTACATTCATATTTATATGTTGAATGCAACTAAAGCAAGTTGTCATTCCGCCAATGCTTTTATATACTGTACATTATACCTATTACAGGGACAATGGAGCAACCATAGGTAAAATGCCTAGTTCACGGCAAGGACACAATGGTTGTAACTCAAT